>OW240912.1:412139472-412315011 GCA_933207985.1 Pelobates cultripes | reverse complement strand
CACACTTAGAGGCGTGTGGCGCTAGTTAACCGATTGCAACATTGTTGCAATCGGTTATTAGAGGCTCTCCTGGGTGGCCGTCGTTCGACTACCGACCATGCGGCGGGCGGCCATCTTGGATCCCTAGTTCGTCAGCGGGTCCGTGTTGTCGAACGCATAGCATTCCCAACAGTTATTCGACGGCACGAACACCGTTAAGCCTCCAGGACGTTCGGGAGTTTCAGGACCAGGTTCACTAAAGACAATCGGTTCTTTTCATGTGTTTTGAAAGAAAGGTGTTTTCTGTGCGGCGTTCAGTTATTTTAGCTGGGATCTGAGCGGCAATCTCACGAATGATGCGCCCAGACCCCAGCTATCTACCGAACGTCCATTCGTGTAAATCCACCGTATATTGTACCAACTGTGGATTTTTGTGTGAATTGCCGGTTCTGCTGCACGAGGGGATAATCTCCTTAACGGTGCATTCTGGGAGGATGATCCCTCTCGTGCAGCGGTGCCTGATGGGAGAAATATGTAGTACAGTAAGTCCCCCATGTAGTCCCCTCCTGTACAACCCCTGTAATGTCTGTTTGGAAACCCCTTGCATGGGGAATTGCATAAATACTGTGACCTGTGATTAAAACCTCAGTTGACTCCCAGCCTATGTGTCGTCTAGTTCTTGGGAAGGAAGGGTTACTGCAGTGCTGTTTGGATTATTATATGCTGATTCCCTGGATTATCCTTTGTTGTTCCTGTTACCCAGCGGAGATATCGTGGATCATACTGCCTCTCCGCTACAATTGGTGGCAAGCGACGGGATTGAATTTACACAGCAAAGCAACGTTCGGCAGATTTTTAAACGAATCAAGGAACAAGCATTCGGGAATCAGCGCATTCGAATAAACCTCACGAACAGCAGGTGAATGGGAACAGACTACACCCTGCTAAAACGGAGCACATTAAAGGAGCTGCTGGAAGCAAGAGGAGCAATCGCCAGTAACAAGGCAAAGGCTGTCCTAATAACGGAGCTCATGGAAGGAGACAGAGCCGCAGCTGCTGCAGCACCTCAAATGGAGGGACAAAACAACGAATTTACAGCGGAATTCCGAGCACGACTGGCTTTATTTCCTGAACCACCATCTACAGAAATGTTTAACCGGCTGTTCGCCGATGTACAGGAGTACATTATGGCTAGGGGACCGCCAGGAAACCAGCAAGCCAGAGAAGGAGCCGCAACGCCAGTCCATAGTTTCCCAGGGAAAACCAAAATCCCATATCAAGCCTTCAAAAGCTATGTGGAGACAGAGGGTGGCGTTGACGACTATTTACAGGATTTCGAGAGACTGTGTTTGCTGCACGAGATTAATGATGCAGACAGAGTACCCCTACTAGCGGGGAGATTATCTGGGCGAGCCGGCGAAGCGTACCGGGCAGTACCAGACGAGGATAGTAGAGACTACGCTAAAGTAAAACGGGCCATCCTAGCCCGGTATGCCATCACCTCAGAGGCATACCGAAAGAAGTTTCGGGACATTAAAAAACCCAGTAAGGACACCCATGTGGAGTGGGCGAACCAGCTACAACGAGCTGCCAAAGGGTGGCTGGAGGCCGCCCAAGTTGATACATTGGAGGGTCTGTTCCAGCTAATGGTACTGGAACAATTCTTCAATGGCGTCCCGACCTACCTACAAAACTGGATCCGGGACAGGAAGCCACACACCCTGCAGGAAGCGGCTAATATGGCAGACGATTTCCAGGACAATCGGAGAGATCAACCCATACCAACCCGAGCCACCATCCCCCCTACAACGGCCAGCCCTCCAGGGGGCCCCGCAACGTACCAGCGACCAGGGGTAAATCAGAATTCCTACCCCCCCAGATATTCAGCACGTCCACCAATCCGGTGCCATACCTGCAACCAACAGGGGCACATTCAGAGAGACTGCCCACGGAACCGGCCTCGACCCAGCTGGAATAACGCCGCCCCGAGCAACCGTGCCGCAGTCCACTGTCTACAGGCCGAATCCGACCAAAATCTGGAGTTGGGGACGACCCGGGAGGAACCCCTCGGTACTCTACACGAGGTGAACCCTATCCAGGCCGCCTCCGATAACCGCCAAGGGCACCGCCAGGAAGTACACATGGAAGGGAGGAAAGTACAAGGACTTCGTGACTCGGGAGCCACCCCACCTCTAGTACGCAGTCATCTGCGTACCAAAAGCCCAAGCTCACGGGACTGTGTGGCTGTGCGGTGGCTGTGGGGAGCCTACTTACAAAGTACCCACCGCCAAGGTGCACTTGACCAGGGGAGCTGGGCACGGAATGTATATGTGGGGATGATGCAAGACTTGGCCAGCTGGATGTGATTTTGGGCAACGATTTGGGGGAGCTTGACTGCTTCTTGTTCCCCAGCCCACCGCATAAGAAGCAAGCATACAATCTCGTTGTGACCCGGCAACAGCCCTCCAAGACCACTGCACCATTCGAACACTCTGAGGCTCAGGTAAGCAATGACCCTCCCCTACCCCCTACCCTGCCCTGGGCCAATTCCATAGAGTTCGGGGCCGAAGTAGCCCTAGATCCTTCGTTACAGGTGTACAAAGACCGCATGGATAAAAATCAAGCTGGGTTAGAGGGGGAAAGATATATCTGGGACAAGGGGCTACTATATCGGCACGCAGAGAAGGTAGTGTCCGGGTCAATACCGTTGCCCATTAAACAGCTAATAGTGCCTCGAAAGTATAGGTTAGAGCTGTAACGCATAGCCCATGATATCCCCCTGTCTGGACACCTAGGCATCAGTCGGACCAAGCACAGGCTGACCCAAAATTTCTTTTGGCCAGGTATTTCCCAGGATATTAAGCGGTATTGTCAGACCTGCGATACCTGCCAAAGGGTAGGCAAGAGGGGGACAGATACAAAGCCCGACTACGGTCTCTGCCCATCATTGAAGAACCATTCAGTAGGGTGGCAGTAGACATTATAGGTCCCCTCGCAAAACCCAGCCCCTCCGGCAAGAAGTATGTCCTAACTGTGTTGGACTACGCCACCCGGTACCCCGAGGCAGTGGCCCTAACGAACGTACATGCAGAAACGGTAGCCGAGGCCCTGATGAGGATATTCACCCGGGTAGGATTTCCCCGGGAGATTATCTCCGATAGAGGCACCCAGTTTACTGCGGAAGTAACCCATCAGCTCTGGAAAATATGTGGGATACAACAAATCCTCAACTCCCCATATCACCCCCAGTCCAATGGGCTCTGTGAACGATTTAACGGAACCCTGAAACAAATGATCCGCACGTTCATGGACACCCAAAAGGACTGGGAGCGGTTCTTACCCCACCTACTGTTCGCGTATCGAGAAGTGCCACAAGAATCCACCGGATTCTCTCTGTTCGAATTATTATTCGGGAGGAGAGTGAGGGGACCTCTTGACTTGATACGGGAACACTGGGAGGGAGACGAAACCATTAATGGCACCCCTATCTTACCATATGTGCTCGAGTTCAGGGAACGCCTGGAGAGGCTAACCCAGACCGTCCGAGACAATCTCCAGGTAGCGCAACAGCGACAGCGCCGATGGTATGATAAGGGAGCCAGGGACCGCAGCTTCCAGGTGGGGCAGAAAGTGCTAATCCTGCGACCCGTCCACAAAGATAAGCTGCAGGCTTCCTGGCAGGGCCCATACAAAGTGGTGGAACAGATCTGTGACACCACCTATGTGATCGGCCCGGTTACCGGCGTGGGAGGCAAACGCATGCTCCATGTGAACATGCTCAAGCCATACCACGAACGGACGGAGGAAGTCACCGCAATCTGTGCCCCTGCCACGGAAGATTTTGATAACCTACCCCTACCCGATCTCCTAGACCAAGAGGGCAAGAGCGGAGATCTGGGAGAGGTACAGTTAGGAGAAAGATTAAGTACCCAAGAACGGGCCCAGGTACAAAAGTTGCTTCGGGAAAAGAAGGCCACGTTTTCCAATTTACCCGGCTATACCCCGTTGGCTACCCATAAGGTAGAAACGTTAGATTCGACCCCCTTGCGCCAACCCCCCTACCGCACTCCAGAAGCAGTCAAGGAAAATATGCGCAAGGAAATTGAGGAGATGATTCAGCTAGGAGTAATAGAGCACTCGGACAGCCCCTGGGCCTCCCCGGTAGTACTGGTGCCGAAACGGGACGGGACGACCCGTTTCTGCGTAGACTACCGACGGCTCAACGATAAAACGACCTCTGACGCATATCCCATGCCCCGAATAGACGAACTCCTTGACAAAATGGCCAGGGGTCAATACCTAACCACTATAGACTTGTGCAAAGGGTACTGGCAGATTCCCTTAGCGGACGACGCCATCCCTAAGTCGGCTTTTGTCACCCCGTTTGGCCTGTATCAGTTTAAGGTCATGCCATTCGGGATGAAAAACGCTCCAGCTACCTTTCAGAGAATGGTGGACAGATTATTAGATGGGTTCCAGGAGTATGCCTGCGCGTATCTAGATGATATCGCCATATTCAGCCACTCCTGGCACGAACATCTGGTTCACATAGGAGCCATTCTAGACCGAATCCGAGAGGCTGGACTGACCCTAAAACCCAGCAAATGCCATATCGGTATGGCGGAAGTCCAGTATCTGGGACACCGGGTAGGGAGTGGGCAACAGAAACCCGAACCTGCTAAAATAGAGGCAGTCGCCCAATGGCCTACCCCTCGCACCAAGACCCAAGTACTCGCCTTTCTAGGGACCGCCGGGTACTACCGGAAGTTTGTGGCCAACTATAGCGCCCTCGCCAAACCCCTCACAGACCTGACCCGCAAGAACCTCCCTAAGTTAGTAGTCTGGGCCCCAGAGTGTGAGCAGGCGTTCCAACAGCTCAAGACGGCGCTGGTTAATTCTCCTGTACTTTCTGCTCCTGATCCGACTAAACGCTTTCTCGTCCACACAGACGCTTCTATGTTTGGATTGGGAGCAGTACTGAGCCAAGTTGGACCCGATGGCGGCGAGCACCCCGTAGCTTACCTAAGCCGAAAACTTTTACCCAGGGAAGTAAGCTATGCCGCCATTGAAAAGGAGTGCCTGGCTGTGGTGTGGGCCCTCAAGAAGTTGCAACCCTACTTATACGGGCAACCCTTCACTTTACTCACGGATCACAACCCGTTGGTGTGGCTGAACAGGGTGTCCGGAGACAATGCCAGGCTGCTGCGCTGGGGTTTGGCGCTGCAGCCTTTTGACTTTACTATCCACTACCGCCCTGGGAAGCAGAATGGCAACGCCGACGGGTTGTCTAGACAAACAGACTTGGAGCCGTGATTCGTGAGTACTCCTCCGGACATCCCCAAGCCGATCCGTTGGGATCAGACTGTGTATGCGGGCTTGGTTCTGGGGGAGCATTGTGGCAAACCTAGCCACTCGGACTATAACTGGACACTATGCCTTTAAGGGTTGCCTATAGGTCTGGAGAGAGATGCATTGTACCTGTATGTGCCTGCTTCATGTATTCCCTGCATTGCCTGTACCTATCTGTTCCGCCGAATGCAGATGGCGGTTTGTATGGGGATTCCCGTTCGTTTCGCGAACGGCACTTTGGAGGGCCGTTCGTGAAACGAATGTGATACCCCCTAATAGCCCACACACTTAGAGGCGTGTGGCGCTAGTTAACCGATTGCAACATTGTTGCAATCGGTTATTAGAGGCTCTCCTGGGTGGCCGTCGTTCGACTACCGACCATGCGGCGGGCGGCCATCTTGGATCCCTAGTTCGTCAGCGGGTCCGTGTTGTCGAACGCATAGCATTCCCAACAGTTATTCGACGGCACGAACACCGTTAAGCCTCCAGGACGTTCGGGAGTTTCAGGACCAGGTTCACTAAAGACAATCGGTTCTTTTCATGTGTTTTGAAAGAAAGGTGTTTTCTGTGCGGCGTTCAGTTATTTTAGCTGGGATCTGAGCGGCAATCTCACGAATGATGCGCCCAGACCCCAGCTATCTACCGAACGTCCATTCGTGTAAATCCACCGTATATTGTACCAACTGTGGATTTTTGTGTAAATTGCCGGTTCTGCTGCACGAGGGGATAATGCCCTTAACGGTGCATTCTGGGAGGATGATCCCTCTCGTGCAGCGGTGCCTGATGGGAGAAATATGTAGTACAGTAAGTCCCCCATGTAGTCCCCTCCTGTACAACCCCTGTAATGTCTGTTTGGAAACCCCTTGCATGGGGACTTGCATAAATACTGTGACCTGTGATTAAAACCTCAGTTGACTCCCAGCATATGTGTCGTCTAGTTCTTGGGAAGGAAGGGTTACTGCAGTGCTGTTTGGATTATTATATGCTGATTCCCTGGATTATCCTTTGTTGTTCCTGTTACCCAGCGGAGATATCGTGGATCATACTGCCTCTCCGCTACATACATCACATTCACATAAAATTACATATGCACAATCAATCCATTCAGGGGAACAACATATTCAAAAATGGCACAAATCAGACAAGGGGTTCAAAAGTTAGTAAAAGTCCTTTGTGACTAAATGAAGCATGGCTTTCTGGCCCAAACCAGTTTCAGAGTCTTCTATCCTGGAGATAAGTAATTCAATTATCTCCCAGGACAGACACAAGACTCCATTAAGCACATGGTTGCAAAAAGACACAAAACACTTTAAAATACATAAAGTCACATTTATTACATAAAACACAGACATGTAACATATCCCCAGTTAGCTCAGGTCTGAGCGCACATTATTAAGTGAATGGCGCTCAGACCACACGAATACAGTTTAATCGCCATGGAGCTAAAGTCTTTACAGTCAGTTTCATATGAATGGGCTCCATGGGATTCCTATCTGGGGTATAACACATTCAAACAAATCTACCGAACCCCAGGCAGAAAAGCACGAATACAGCTTTTCTGCAGGCAAAAATAAAGTCTTTTAAAAGGGGGCCATAGTCCAAAGGCAGCAGGCGAGCAACCAGGCTTCTCCAATGCAATGTGGCGAGATTGGTCTCGTCACAGACCTAATTATGTTAAAATATTACATTAATATATACATAGAATTATATATATATTTTTAAAAATATTTTTATTTATATATAGGTATATATAGTGATATATATGCATATACTTATGTATATAGATATATATATTGTTTTGTTCTACGTGTATTTTGATATCTATATATATTAATAGCAAAAATATCAAAAATAGCACAAATATCAAAAATAGCACAAATATCAAAAATAGCACAGATATGTAAATTAAAACAAATTATGATGCACTTTATAGAAAAAACAAACTAGTGCCTAGTTGCATTAGTCCATATTTACAACAACATATTCTGTGGAAACGTGTAGAATAAAACATGTATTTGGGTGAATAACCTTATAAAATACTGTTTATTTCTAAGTCAATGTTAAGACCCATAGGTGTTAAGGTGCGCATTTCAAAAATCCATTTCACCTCCTGGGTACTTCATTTTTTTGGAAGATTCCCCCTCTCCAGCGCAACTTAACTTTTTCTATTGCGCAAAAATTTAGAGATTTCGGATCTGATCCACGTTTCTCTAAAAATGTTGAGATACACTGTGGTTTATGAATCCTTTCTTTATGTTCCTTATATGTTCACCCATTCTAATTATTATTGGTCTTGATGTTTTTCCAATGTATTGGAATCCGCATCTACAATTAAGTAAAAATATTACATTGCTCGAATGGCATGTAATCAAAGATTTAATTTTAAATTATTTTTTTGTAATGAATGAACTAAATACTGTTATGTTTTTATTCAATATATTTGTATTCTTACATGCATTGCACATACCACAGTGGAAAACATTTTTTTAGACTCTTTGACTAATTAGTTAAAAAGTTGTTGTTATCTGGGATTCATTTTTCTAAAAAGCTGTCCGTTTGTGTGTGAGAGTGTGTGTGTGTGAGAGTGTGCATGTGTGTGTGTCAGTGTGTACTATCTGTGTGTGTTTCTGTGTATCTGTATGTAGTCAGTGTGTGTGTATATGTGTGTCTGTGTACCTGCATGTGTGTCAGTGTGTGTATCTGTGTGTCTGTATCTGTGACAGTCTGTGGGTCTGTGTGTCTGTATGTATATGCGAGTCAGTGTATATATATATGTGTCTGTATATCTGCATGTGTGTCAGTGTGTTTGTGTATCTGAATGTGTTTCAGTGTGTGTGTATTACAGTGTTTGTATCACAGTGTGTGTGTGGCAGTGTATGTGTATATGTGCAAACATCTTAGCATTCAGACTTTAAAACTACATACAAACACTCTCCTGTCAAAGCATTGATGGAGTGGCACCACAGATGGGGATTGTAACGGATCACCTGGCACCCCGACTGGGTACCTCCGTTGAAAGATGCTCCTAGCGCTTCCAGAGGACTCCAAGCACTCCACCAGACACCATAAGCACCGCAGGCTGCAGCTATCTCCCTTCAGAACGAAGCAGGAACAAGCTCTTACAAGAGCTCAGTGATTATAGCAAGGGAATATGCCTAGCATAGCAATCCCTTGTAGCAGATTCCCCCAATAAGAGACAGGACTCAAGTTGAGGGTAAAAATAGAACTCTCTGGCTGCTAGCTTGCAGCCCTTTTTATTAGGTGCTCCCATGAAGGGGAGGGACACACACAGTAACGTACATTAACCAATCACACAATAGTTACATCCCACACATAGCCCTCCCCTCTACCTGTAAACTAATTATCTGTACACACAGGGAAATACAATTATCATAGGTAGGGAAAATACAGTTTTTACACAACATTCATAACTCCCAAAATATACATCACATTCGCATAAAATACATATTCACAATCAATCCATTCAGGGGAACAACATATTAAAAAATGGCATGAATCAGACCAGGGGTTCAAAAGTTAGTAAAAGTATCTTTTGTTCCCCCTGGCTCAAACAGTAAAAGTAAAACATCCCCACAATGCATCCTGGCTTCCTCCCTTCTGCCCTGGAGATAATTGGAGAAGGAATCTAATTATCTCCAAAGACAGAGCCAAACTCCATTACCCACATGGCAGACAAAAAGACAGTAAAAGACATAAAATTACATACTGACACATTTAGTACATAAAACACACATTTCTACATATCCCCAGATAGCTTGGATCTGACTGCACATTATTAGATGAATGGCACTCAGATCACACGAATAAGCCTTTCTGCAGGGAAAATAAACAGTTTAACCTGCAGGGCCATAGTCCAAAGGCAAGAGGCGGGCAAGCAGCCCCCTCCAAGGACACGTGGCGAGGTCGGTTTTGCCACAGGGATCTACCTTTTGGGCACTGTTGTGGTGAGTGAAGCAACCAGGGCCTCTCTACTTTAGTTTTTCCACTGTGTTGGGATGGAGGGCATGATTGCATTCCAGGGAGGGGCAGAGTCCAGGGGGCTCAAGCAAATGCTCACCAGGGTCCATTCAATATTAAAGACGGCCCTGTTTAATTTGTAGATATTAAAGATATTTCTACAAAAATAAGATCAGAGATCCACTATCGGGTGAGCCTCAGTGCTCTGTCAGGAGAGTATAAGATTTTAGGCATTTCATTTTCTGAGTCACAGAAGTAAAGCTCACAGGTCTATCATTTCCAGGCAACGATTTTGAACCCTTTTTAAATATAGGAACGACATCTGCCTTCCTCCAATACTCAGGTACAATACCTGAAACCAAAGAATCTTGAAAAATTAAATACAGAGGTTCACTTATTTCCCCACTTAGCTCATTAAGTACTCGTGGGTGAATACCGTCAGGCCCCAGAGCTTTATTCACATGTATTTTCTTTAACAGCTGTAGCACCTTGTCTCGAGTCATCCAATCACAAGTTATCTGCAAGGTTTTTGCAGATACATTACAATATTTTTTTTTCTTTTTGTCAATTGTGATAATGTTTTGTTTTTTTTAATGAAAAATAGTAAATTATTTCATTTGTTTCACATTTAAGATCTATTCACTAAAAACGATTAACGGTGAATTTGCAAGCAGATTCCAAGAGAACTACCAAATCTAGGCAAAATTAACCAAACTGGAAAAATTCTCCAATTCAACTTTTTGCAATAACTTTTTAGTAAATTAAATAGACTGTTTAATTTTTAACTTTTGTGAATCACTATTGGTGCTGTGTTTGTGGCTTCAATGCCAGATGACTAGCAAAAAGCACTCCTCATTTTCACCAGTTATATACTGCAAGTATCTATGATTGTGTCACAGGGGTGGCTGTTATATAGTGTTATATAGTGTGCATGAGTTTTACATGCTGTTAGTGCTCGGACCACAGAGTAATACAATATGTATGCTAAACAACATCAACTCAGTTATGTATAGCGCTAAATTAAATGTGCTGTGTATTTTATCTATTAGAAAAAAAAGTTAAATGGTAAAATGTGCTCTACATTGTCTTTTAAAAAGTAACAATATTCAATATTGTATTCATGGTCTGTGGTCTATTGTTACAGAAAATAATTTTACATATATTAAATGTCTAAAAACAATTAGAGTGACACCAGACTAAAATGCGTAAACAATCAGATCTTTCTATGATATGATACTAATCAATCCATGAATTTGCATTGAGTATAAATAGGACCTGCTGTTGGTCTTTAAACGACTGATGTTTTATTGGGAATGTAATAAATAATAACTGGCAGAACAGGTTGAAGTGAAGGTGAAGGTAAAATACTGTTGTTACCTCACTCCACATTATTGACTAATAAGCCATATTTCTTGCAGTGTATGAACATTCTAGGAGATGTTTATATTGTCTGTGAAATTGCATTATACATTGTCCTATACCTCTTTTTTATCATTATTTTACAGCTTACAGAATCCACGTCAACCAAAGCACAGTGGCAACTCTTCGTACACTAAAGGAAAATTACAAAATAGAACTTAGAGGGAAGATAGAACTAAAGGTGAGTTTAGTAATAAAATTAATGTTACATTAAGCATTTTTGTTTAATTGTGGAGAGCTCTGTTTATACATTATAACTGCAACTAGCAAAAGACACGTAACACTGGTGTCCTGAGTATCAAAGTCTTACCTCAAATTCTAACCATTCTAATATTTTTACATTTAAAAAAATATTGTCAAAAGAAAAACTTAATTTTGAGTAAGGAATTGGTGACTTTTTTGAACTTGCTTCAAAGATTGACACAGATACGAATGTGTATACACTTTTTGTTTAATCTTTACCTGATTTAAATCAACACAAAGTTGAAAATTGTATGTTCTTATCTGCATTATTCCTACTTTTCCAATTATTTTGTGGGGTCTGTCTATACATTATTGTCAAAAGATGTAGCATTTTAACACACCCTATTCACTTTATCTCTCCTAGGGTAAAGGTATAGAAGAAACATTTTGGCTAGTAGGAAGAGATAGCTTTACCAAACCATTACCAAATCCTCCGGATATCAAGCCAGGGTAGGTATTATCTTATAGACCTATTTGGCCAGGAAAATTAAATGGAAACTGTGTTTCTATAAATAGAGTGTATATATTGTTATTTTTTTTAAGACATGAAGACAATATAAAAGTATTCAAACAGAAAATATTGCAGCTTCCTTTTTTTCAGTGAATGGTTTGAGGTGCTTCCCATCATGGCCACTAACGATAGATTCAGCCATTCCTGGTAGATATATACAGTTGCAAGAAAAAGTATGTGAACCCTTTGGAATGATATAGATTTCTGCACAAATTGGTCATAAAATGTGATCTGATCACCATCTAAGTCACAACAATAGGTAATCACAGTCTGCTTAAACTAATAACACACAAAGAATGAAATGTTGCCATGTTTTTATTGAACACACCATGTAAACATTCACAGTGCAGGTGGAAAAAGTATGTGAACCCTTGGATTTAATAACTGGTTGAAAGGGTTCACATACTTTTTCTTGCAACTGTATATATCTACCAGGAATGGCTGAACCTATCGTAAGTGGCCATCGTGTATATATATATACACAGCAAATAACTATATTTGCACGATTTGGTTTCCTGCAACATGAGCAATAGTAAAAATAGTAAAACGTAAATAGTAAAAAAAAGTGAAGGTGAGAGGTGACTGCTCCATTGGCTGTATGTTGCCAATACGTTGTGCGTGTTGACGACAGGTGCTAGATTTGTACATAATTCACATTAGTCACCCTTTCAATGGGCTGACTAATGAGTTACACCTCTAGCAGCAGAGTGTTTAATCTTTGTACATGCAGCATTTCATAGCAAACACTGCGCGTATAGACCCCAGGTACCATGACCACTTCAAATCACTGGCGTGTTCATGGTGCTTTGAGTAAGCCTTTAAAACTGAACTGGATCATATACTCGTGAAATGTTGATGAGCTTATATCAATACTGAAAAAATAAAGCTGTGGACATTCATCATACAGGGTGATCATGTCGTTCTATTGGTATTTCCTCTCCTCACCACCGAAGATATTACATATAAAGATCACATTATTAGATTAAAGATTATGTTTAAATTAATTCATGTACAACCCAATCTCCAGCCACATTGTAGGTGGCCCATAAAACCATGCGAGTTACATTGTCTTATTTCCTGTGATTCATGTTTAACTTGTTTTCCACCAGTGTTCTATACAGAGGTTACATGTTTTCCATCTTTAAACATGTTTGTCATGTTTGTGCTGTTTTGCTAAGGGATGTAAGTATGGTCCTGGGTTTAATTTACAGACCAAGACGGCTAGTCACCGATCAGATGGTATTAATACAACTAGATATGCCCTGGCATCTCAATAGAAACCTGTTTATTAAGGGAGACATCTGATTGTCAAGCTATTAATGTAAGGTGGTTTCACTTATAGTAGGACTGAACAGCAATATGTAAAGCAGTGAATGTGGTGCTTCTGAGTTTGTTTGTTTCTTTCTTTGTTTTACCCCAAATTACTAGGTTACACCGAAACTATAACGTAAACAAATTGTAAACAAAGTAATTACAACCAAGGACAAGAGAAAAATGGAATCGAGACCTCTTTAAGAGCGAGATGTAGACCACAGTAAATGTCCTGTGGACCATGAAGGCAATGGGCTAAGGCTGACCGGGGAGATCAAAGGATTTTCCCAGATGGCCCATGCAGAGCTGACACTAAGCAGCACCGGCCCACAGAGAGAGCTACATGACCAGGGAGCATGGAATGCAGGGGGCACAGAACAGATAACTTGCTTGCCCAGTGTATCAGTGTGTTATAATGGGTTACATATAGCCCCTGTCTTGCCCCATACACTATAGCCCATTCCACTTCACACAGTACAGCTCTTATCCCCCCAAAATACGGGCCCTATACCTAACATACAGTGCAGCCCATATCCCCCCACAATAAAGCCCTTACCCTCTTACAATACAGCACGCTGTGCAGCCCCTATCCCCTCACAATACAGCCCCCACACATTTACAATACAGCCCCTACCCCCACAATACAGCCCCAATCCCCACAATACAGTCCCTACCCCCACAATACAGCCCCTACCCCCACAATACAGCCTCAATACCCACAATACAGCACCTAACATACTGTGCAGCCCCTATGCCCTCACAATACAGCCCCAATCCCCACAATGCAGCACCTTACATACTGTGCAGCCCCTATCCCCTCACAATACAGCCCGAATCCCCACAATACAGCACCTAACATACTGTGCAGCCCCTATCCCCTCACAATACAGCCCCAATCCCCACAATGCAGCACATTACATACTGTGCAGCCCCTATCCCCTCACAATACAGCCCCAATCCCCGCAATGCAGCACCTTACATACTGTGCAGCCCCTATCCCCTCACAATACAGCCCGAATCCCCACACTACAGCACCTAACATACTGTGCAGCCCCTATCCCCTCACAATACAGCCCCAATCCCCACAATGCAGCACATTAAATACTGTGCAGCCCCTATCCCCTCACAATACAGCCCCAATCCCCACAATGCAGCACCTAACATACTGTGCAGCCCCTATCCCCTCACAATACAGCCCCAATCCCCACAATGCAGCACCTAACATACTGTGCAGCCCCTATCCCCTCACAATACAGCCCCAATCCCCACAATGCAGCACCTAACATACTGTGCAGCCCCTATCCCCTCACAATACAGCCCCAATCCCCACAATGCAGCACCTAACATACTGTGCAGCCCCTATCCCCTCACAATACAGCCCCAATCCCCACAATGCAGCACCTTACATACTGTGCACCCCCTACCCTCACAATACAGCCCCAATCCCCACAATGCAGCACCTTACATACTGTGCAGCCCCTATCCCCTCACAATACAGCCCCAATCCCCACAATGCAGCACCTTACATACTGTGCAGCCCCTATCCCCTCACAATACAGCCCCAATCCCCACAATACAGCACCTAACATACTGTGCAGCCCCTATCCCCTCACAATACAGCCCCAATCCCCACAATACTGCTCTTATAGTTTTAAATCCCTTTTGAGGGACCTGGCGTGGAAATCAAAAAAATGTCAATTTCCCTTGGTTTAATTTAAATGTGAAATTTAAACCCTCTCTAATGACATTTATCTTAATTATTGGTTTTATATTAATATTATGTCTTTTTATTTGTCTGATACTTTACATGTGATAATCTTTCATTTATTTATTTACTTTTAACCTTTGTCATCATAATTCACTTTTTTAATCTATTTCTTTATTTATCTATTTATAAAATATTTTACCAGGATGGATACATCGAGATTTCTCTCTTTTTCAAGTATGTCCTGTATATATGACCGATTACATGGCAACAAGTGTGATCATTTTGTGCAACAGAAGTAGCAAGGTTTTTTGTCAAGAGTGTTTATTGAAAACAACATTGCTCTTTCTTTAGCTCACGGGTGTTGAACATTTTGGCTTCCCCAGGCCACATTGAGCGAAAAGGAATTGTCTTATGCCACATATAAACTATATAATATCATTAATTTATATAATTAAACTTCAAAAGCCTTTTTCTTAATTTTTATATTTCATTTGTTTAGTAGATAACTCCCTTATTTGTTATCCTTATGTGGCATTGCCATATTTAAGGACACCAAATTAGGGAGATATCTACTAAACACATACACACAGAGAGCTGTGCAAAAAGTAAGTAATGGGCTTCTTACCTCCCTTGCCACCCGGCAGCCTGGATAGCAACTGGGCCACATTACAAGCAGTTGAAAGCCGCATGTGAACAACGGGCTGCTGGTTGGATACGCCTGCTTTAGATCTTCAGATTTTTTGGGGGGGAGTTTTTATTTGCACTAACTTGTAAAAAACTTTACTGTTAATCCAAAGTTGATTTTCTATTGGCACTGAGCATCGCGTAGGGTAATTAACGAAAGCAAGAATTGCTGGGAATTCAAAGTGATTTTATATTTAATGCCAATGAAGCCAACAGGAAGCCTAGCTGAATTCGGGAATTATTTCAATTTAGATAATGTGCCATAATTTGAATTCTCATGCTAGAAAATAGCCCTGATGGTTGATAGTCTTAAAAATAGCGTATTAAAGCAGCTCTAGCTTAACAAAGCAAATCTAGGAAATAGCTCCTCTAGTGGACTGTTCAGTGAAATATTTAAATAGTTTATATAATTACGTTTTTTTAGGGGCGGAGTTTGGATCCCTCCACTGCATAGATAATAATGGGTCTATCAGACCTAGTAACTGCTTAGCTGCTACCCCAGGTTTTGTTGTATTTACATTATATTGGGGTTTAATCTCTTCATTTTGATATGCACCACCACAGTCTATAGACCAAAATAAATTATTGGACCCTCCAGATAATCATCACACGGCATCGGGAAAAACTCACTATTCACTAACCAGGAGAGCCATGTACTGAGAAATGAACTGCAATTCATAGTCTAGTAAATAACACCACATCAATGCCACTCTAGAACAATTGCTATTAGTATCTAGTATACCTGACTAATCAGTCCTAGAACATTTGATAAATGACCTGTGCATACCCAGTACAGCAACACATACAACAGTAAACACTGTTGGCCTCATCTTCACCAATCTCTGCACCACCTCTAATCTCTCCAATGTTTTATTTCCCTTCTCTGACCACCATCTGCTGACCTTTGACATCGGCATACGCTGTACCCAAATTTCACCGCCCTCAACTCTTCAATCTCGCAGAAACCGCCTCTGCCTTGATCTCCAGCATCTCCCCACCAAACTCCAAACTCTCCTTTTACCCATCTCAAATCTCGCTTGCCCTAACTCTGCAACCTCACTCGATAACTCCACTCTCTCCTCTTAACTAGACATCATGGCGACTCCTACATTTAAACACAGCAAGTGTTCCAACTATACTTCCTCCACTATAAATTTATGCTGCGCTCCTACACTCTGGCTCTTTCCTCTGCAAAAGTAAATTACTTCAACACCCTCATAAGCACACTGTCCCACCAACCCAAATGCCTATTTCACACTTTTAATGCTCTCCTTTGACCTGTTGCTCTCCCTCCTCCTACCACCCTGCCTCAAACTTTGCAACTCACTTCACTGAGAAGATTTCTACAGCCAGGAAAGAGATCTCTAGCCTCTCTCCCTCCCCTTCCAATACATTACCCAACCCCACTCACTCCAATGTTCCATGCTCATTTACACCTACTACAATGGAAGAGGTTTCTGCTCTGCTCTGCTCTGGTCCTCCCGCCCCCACCACCTGTTCCCTTGATCCTATTCCCTCATATCTCATCCGCACTCTGTCTCCCTCTCTTGCTTTTCCTCTCACTAAAATTTTCAATATCTCCCTTTCCTCCTGCACATTTCCTTCACCCTTCAAGCATTCAACTATAACCACGATTCTGAAAAAGCCCAACCTTGACCCCAACTCCCCATCCAACTATAGCCCTATATCACTACTGCCATTTGCCTCCAAGATCCTTGAGAGAGTTGTGTATGCGAAATTGACCGACTTTCTCAAATCCAACTCTCTGCTTGACCCGCTTCAGTCTGGATTCCACGCTTGTCACTCTGTTAAAACAGATGTGACTAAAGTATGCAATGATTTAATCTCTGCTAAATCTCATGACCATTACTATATCCTAATTCTCCTTGATCTTCCTGCTGCTTTTGACACTGTTGATCATCAACAGCTTCTTCTCATTCTCCGTAATCTTGGGCTACGAGATACTGCTCTCTCCTGGTGCTCCTCCTACCTCTCCCAGCACTTTTTCAGTGTTTCTTTATCTGGCTCTGCCTCTTCTCCTTAACCTCTCTCTGTTGGCATTCCTCAAGGTTCTGTCCTTGGTCCTTTATTGTTCTCAGTCTACACTGCCTTCCTTGGTAAACTCATCAGCTCCTTCGGCTTTCATTATCATTTATATGCAGATGACACACAAATCTACATGCCCTCTCCTAATCTCTCTCCACCCATCTTGACTCGTGTCTCTGACTGCCTCTCTGCGATTTCCAACTGGCTCCTCACTTCCTTAAACTAAACCTGTCCAAAACAGAACTTCTGGTATTTCCTCATTCAAGTGTTGCTACTCCTGTGTCTGTCTCCCTCCAAGTCAATGGTGCCACCATCACCTCTACCTCGCAGGCTCGCTGCTTAGGTGTTCTCTTTGACTCCGACCTCTCTTTCACCCCTCATGTCCAGTCGATAGCCAAATTCTGCCGCTTCCGCCCCTATTTAACACCAGACGCAGCTAAGGTGCTGGTCCATGCTGTTGTTCTTTCTCGCCTTGACTACATCAACCTCTGTCTATCCTCTGTTCGTACTCCCATCTGATGCTTGCCTTCAAGACTTCTCCAGGGCTGCACCTTTTCTGTTGTATGTGTTTCCTTCTCCATTAGACTTTCACCCAGTCTCCTCTCCTTCAAAAAATATTTGAAAACACACTTCTTCAGGAAAGCATATCATTTAAACTGTTAGCAGGTTCTCAGTGAATACTTTTATAGCAACCTATTTCATTATCCCTAATTATACCCTTTGTGTGACTGTACCCCACTCCCTCTAGCATGTAAGCTCACTGAGCAGGCCCTCAATCCCTCTGTTACTGTGTGTCAAACATGTTTGGTTACAATTACGTGTCTGTTAGTTCACCCATTGTACAGCGCTATGGAATTTGCTGGCGCTATATAAATAATAACATAATAATAATAATAATAATAATAATAATAAGGCAGAGAAGAGCCGTGTTATATCCAGCCCCTCGTATTCTCTCCAGTGCATTCGATGTTTAGGAAAATGGGGCAGCCTGTAAAAATACTAATGAATACTAATACTAATGAAACCCCCTCAGCGCTCACCCCTTTACCTTGCCCCATTTCTCTTTACAGTTCATTTTCTATTAAATTAATGAACAATGGATTTTACTTTGAGTACTGGCTTTTTTTGTCAACGAAGTTCTAATATTGCATTTATAAATACTTTTCTAATCAGGGAACAATATGACGGACAAATTAGTGACAGCTCTGGGGGTGCCAGTTAAGGATTCTGCATTTCTCTCCAAATCAGCGTTTTCCCTTATCAAAGCCAGTTAAATATATTTCAGGCAGATTCCTTTGGATGAAAATCTCTCACAGCTGGAGTTCGTTAGTGTTTCTGCCAATCAGTTACTCCTTTTATCTTTAGAAATCCCTCTAACCCAGAGTCATGGCCCAATTGATATTTAAACAATAAGAGTTAGTCATCGTGCACACATAATCCTTGCAATGTAGAATTCCTAAATTTACAAAAACATTCTACCACCCACCCATCTCTAATAAAATATCCAGGAATTGGTGTTAATCACAGCTGAAGACATAAGTACCTAAGAAAGTTTATTAGCTCAGTTCCACTTCTAGTGCGTGTCTTTCTCTAGAAGTCATCTGGGGAACCACTGGAGGACATAAGGGGAGCAACATGACAAAACAATATAGCTCAGGTTGAACTCTGGGGAAAAAAAACAGATAACATTTTTGGTGCTTTGTAGACATTGTTATAATATTAATCATACAATTCATTATTGTCCCACATTTATGTCCCACAAATTCATTATTGTCCCACAAAGTCTAATTTTCTTTCATTGCACAGAGTAATACATTTATCTACCTAAGCACCAATAAGCCCCATTACCATTCTGCAAAGGAGATATCAAAGCATCTTTCGCTAACGAGTGACGCTAATAGATCACACTTCATGGCTACATCCCAGACATTGAGTGAGAAGTAGAGGGAAGGCTCTGAGTACAACGAATGTTTGTAGGCTGAAGGGGGATCATGCAAAGCACAGTATAGTACAGATGATTAGTGTAACTGCACTTACTGTATATGGATATTATGTGGAGGGAGGGAGGGTCTGCTGGAGATTGGCCGGGACGTGTCAGCTGACCGGAGTTCGCCGCGAACAGCTCGTGGCGAACCGTGGCGAACCGTTCGCGAGAAGTTCGCGGACGGTTTGCGACATCTCTATATGTGATAGCATATCATATATCACATAATCTCTAGGGAAATATACACCGGCCCTCATCTCTATAGAGATGAACAAATTAAACAAAACTGAAAATAATGTAAACTGACTTTGTTTTAATATTTTAAGTATTCTGAGACATATTCCATACTCCTAATTATTGCTTGGTCCTAGATTAAAGCGCTAGTTGTGATTTCTATATTTTGCTTGAAAATTATATCACGTTCAACTGTTTCATATTGTTTTCTGCAAATATTAGCATTATGTATGGTTTTTAGTTATGCAATTCTTCCCATATTTCAGATATCCAGATATTTAGGTTACCCTTCCACCTGGATAAGATCAAACACCTGCACATCTATTTGTATTTCCAAAGCTTATTCGCATTAATAAGAATGCAGGAAAATGTTTCACAGTCTAAATGCAGATATCCTTGCTGCTCAAACTATTGTATTTTATTCCAAAGGTGCCGAACGAATGTAAATAATAATTGGATTACATTATTTACCTCTCCAGCCTTAATAAGTTATAAATAATGCCACAGGGATTTTTCTTTTACCCTTGTTATGAATCGAAGGTTTCTATACTAATGGTATATATATTTATCGCAGGTGTAATTCCCACGGTTTAACAGCGGAGGAAATTGCAGAGTTCAAAAGGAGAAAAGCTGAAAAGATGCTTGCTAAAAAGGAGTAGAGATGAGGTAGTGGATTATTTATAATATTGTTCAGTTATTCCATGTGCCTGTGTTTTGTTTGTTTTCAAAACATTTTTCTTTTCTGAAAGTTGAATTCACCCAAACCCGTAGATTGGCATTTTTTGGGGGCAATTATTCAAACTCTGTATAATGGATAATTGCATAATTTTATACTGAAAATAAAAACAATAACCAAACAGAAATAAAAGAATGGGTAAATTCTTCTTTACTTTTCATTTTACCAAACAAACAATAAAGATTTATAACAAAAATTAAAACATGTGAACATATGCACATTTGAATGTACTGAGTAAATTCCTGCAAAGATTTGAGGGGGTTTGTGATAGTCAGATATCTGTCATACATTTGTTTCGTGAAAAACTACTTAGAAAGAAATTGTGTGCGTTTTTTGTTTTTCCTTTGCATATTTACTAACATTTTTTTTTTTATATTGATCACTAGTAATGTCGCGAACCGTCATCGAACTTCTCGCGAACGGTTCACCACGGTTCGCCACGAACCGTTCGCGGCGAACTCCGGTCAGCTGACACATCCCTGCCAATCTCCGGCAGACCCTCCCTCCCAGACCCTCCTACTTCCTGGACAGCATCCATGTTGAAGGCACGGGACGGTTCGCGACATCACTATTGATCACTATTTTAAATGGCATTTCTTAACATTTCACAGTAGAAAGGTACAAAAAATATATAATAATTATACGCACATAGTAGATTTTTGGTTTCAAAAAAATTTCTACCACATTTTGGTTTATCCCAGTCATATTTGCCAAAACATGGATGAAATTCTTCAGAACCAAAATGCCACAAATCATAAGTCAACCAACAGCAAGAAAAATCAGCAAAATTAAGACAGCGATGACTATTTTTTTTTGTTACACACAAGTTCTTTTCATTTGGAAACATGACCTGATTTGATATATTTGTGTCTTGATACATTATAGGGTTAATGTCACAGTGAGTCTGATAACACAACGTGAGTACACGGGTTCAGGAATGACCCCAAAATACTGCTCAGAGATCCAGAACCAGTTATTGTTTTCCCTTTTTGTCTTTAGTTTGACTAATCGTATTTTCAAGCCTATAAGTGCCTTGTTGTTTTATTCTATCTTAACAATCTTCTTATTATTTTACTTCCCCTTTAACCCTTTGCATGTTACCTCTCATGTGTCTTTTTTCTTGGCATCTAAATATTCATTCTTTCCATAACATTACTCCATCCCCTTTTAATGCCATTGTTCTCCAATCCTCTCTTCTCCTCCCCCGTCATTTAATTTCATGTGCTGTTCTTACTTTGCTGAATGCAACGGGACACATTCCTGTATATCATACAGCTCAAATAAGGAGGAACTACAGTCTGCTGGTTTTGAACTGCATATTTTATCATTTATTTATTTGTTTATTTTGTGTAAAAACTAAGAAACTCTTTGTCATGTTCCTCAAACCATTCCTGCATTATCCTGCTGAAAGAGACCACTGCCTTAAGAGAATATTATTGCCAAGAGGTGTAGGTGGTACAAGTCAAAGTAACATCCACAAAGTAACATCCAAGGTTTCAGAGCAGAACAGTGCCCAGAGCATAACAGTGTCTTTGCCGGCCTACCTTCTTCCAATGGTGTATCCTGCTGCCATCTCAAATTGTGATTTATCAGACCAATTATGCCCCCACTGAAGACACTTTCAGCAGTGGACATAATTCATTATAATCACTCTGACAGGTCTGCGTCTACTCAGCACCATACACAGCAAAATGCAATGTGTGTTCTGACACCTTTCTATCATGGCCAGCATTAAGTTTTTAAGCAGTTTGAGCTACAGTAGGTCTTCTGTGTTACCGGACCGGATGGGATAGCCTTCATTCCCCACATGCATCAATGAGTGAAGTGGGTGGTTCTCCGGTTGTTCTTCCTTGCAATACTTTTGGTAGGTACTAATCATTGCATACAAGGAACACCCCACAAGACATGCCATTTTAGAGATGGTCTGATCTAGCCATCACTATTTGGCCCTTGTCAGTCACTCATGAACTTTTAACTTGCCCATTTTTCCAGCTTCCGACACATGAAGAACAGTCAAGAATTAACTGTATACTTGCTGCTTAAGCATTTAATAATGCATTGTAATAATATAATCAATGTTATTTACTTCACCCATCAGTGGCTGATTAACCAAGACAAGCAATTAATTCTGACAAAACATACAGGATCAGAAGGTTTGACATACAGAAACAGTTGGTGGGGAGAGATTTGCCCAACCGAGCTTACCGGCAAGGAGAATGAGTCAGCATTAGATAAGATATAGCAATATGAAACAGAAAGAGTCAGGATTATATGATATACATGTAACATATTGCTGGTCAATATAGCCAAATTGGAATATTCTCCATGTCACCTAAGCTTTTAGTTCAGCTAATTTGACCTTACACTTGAATTCTCACTTTAGTGCATAGTCTGATAGAGATTAGAAACATAGAGAAAGAGAGAAATACAGAGAAAAGACGGAGATTGAAATTTTTTCCAGAGACCCATTCTAACAATTTTAACAATTAACTTTTATATTTTGCATAACTTTATGTTCCGGAATTAAACTATTATTACAGACATGAACACGTAAAGTATTTCGACTATCCTTTTCTTTTCAAACATAAATCCTGATCCTGATTTGTCTATTCAGCACTTCAGGAAAGATATCCCATGACATTTTAATCTGATTATCTGAATCTCTGTCTGGTAATAGACTATTCAGAATGCTGTGTCCTCTAACCGTCTCATCTCACTGTAACAAAGTCAACGCAGTGCTCTGATATCAATGGCGAAACGCATTGGTTGCAGACAACCAATCACAAAGGTGTTGAGCGATAACCTTTAAAACACAGAAATATATTTGCCTTAACTTCATTTCATTTTTTTTTAATTCTTCATTTAGTCATAAATGTGTATGCAAACACGTTATTATCACAGAACACCAATGGTAAAAGTGTCAGTAAACTGCATACAGAGTGTGCAAGAGAGACATTTTACGGCCATGAACAGGATTTTTTAAGTTTTTCTGAAAATAAAAGAATGTTAAGCCCAATAACACAAAAAAAATAACAAATAAATAAAAGGGGTTAAGAGAAAAGAGAGGCTCCACAGGGTAAAACAGTTGAGTTTCATTTTATTACTGGTGGTGTATTTAAACTTCAGCGATTTTAGTCGCATATTTTTCTTACTGGTCATACAATTCATGGATTGAGACCATCATATATTCATGCATTTATTGTACAATTTTTACACAGCAGTTCACATTATTACCTTGTTAGAGTCCATATTTATTGTTTTCATTCAAGGTATTAAGTTATTTTGACAGTATTACACTATAGAAGCCATGTGATCTATTTTTTACGCAGTACTGGAGACCGTATCTTCAGAAGGATATTAATACCTTAGAGAGAGTTCAGAGAAGGGCAACTAAACTGGTTCATGGATTGCGGGAAAACTTACCAGGAAAGGTTAAAGGATCTTAACATGTATAGCTTGGAGGAAAGACGAGACAGGGGGGATATGATAGAAACATTTAAATACATAAAGGGGATTAACACAGTAAAGGAGGAGACTATATTTAAAAGAAGAAAAACTACCACAACAAGAGGACATAGTCTTAAATTAGAGGGGCAAAGGTTTAAAAATAATATCAGGAAGTATTACTTTACTGAGAGGGTAGTGGATGCATGGAATAGCCTTCCAGTTGAAGTGGTAGAGGTTAACACAGTAAAGGAGTTTAAGCATGTGTGGGATAGGCATAAGGCTATCCTAACTATAAGATAAGGCCAGGGACTAATAAAAGTATTTTTAAAAATTGGGCAGACTAGATGGGCCGAATGGTTCTTATCTGCCGTCACATTCTATGTTTCTATGTTTCTGTCTACACTTCTACCAAAACTAATACAAAATCATGCAAAGAACTTATAAAGCCTAACACTAACACTAGCTGCTGTGCCTTTAGTTGGATTAGTTGTGATGCATTTTAGTATTGTGTTGCACTTGCAAGTTATATATGTTTCTTTTTGATAACGTTGGTAAAGAATGTTGTGATATCGGCTATATGTTATGTTACAATTTTTTTCATAAGTCTTAAAGGCTTTCTCCAAGCATTGTACAGCCACTACGGACTGCTTGAGTACCTTCGGGACATTTCCTGGTAATCTGGCAAGCCACTTTGCAATGGTTTGCCCTTACACCTTGGTCCATATTGGGCACCAAGGGTCCTCTACGTTTGGTGTTGTGCATACAGGGCCGGACTGGCCCACCGGGATACCGGGAAATTTCCCGGTGGGCCGTCGGCACCTGGGGCTGTGCAGGCAGCTGGCTCACCTGCGGCCGCAGAGGGAGCTCTTTAGGCGGCCGCAGGGGGAGCTTGCTGTTCTGGTGGCCGCAGGGGGAGCTGGCTGTCTCTGCTCCCCCTCCCCAGCGCACTACAGGGAGTGCAGAATTATTAGGCAAATTAGTATTTTGACCACATCATCCTCTTTATGCATGTTGTCTTACTCCAAGCTGTATAGGCTCGAAAGCCTACTACCAATTAAGCATATTAGGTGATGTGCATCTCTGTAATGAGAAGGGGGTGTGGTCTAATGACATCAACACCCTATATCAGGTGTGCATAATTATTAGGCAACTTCCTTTCCTTTGGCAAAATGGGTCAAAAGAAGGACTTGACAGGCTCAGAAAAGTCAAAAATAGTGAGATATCTTGCAGCGGGATGCAGCACTCTTAAAATTGCAAAGCTTCTGAAGCGTGATCATCGAACAATCAAGTGTTTCATTCAAAATAGTCAACAGGGTCGCAAGAAGCATGTGGAAAAACCAAGGCACAAAATAACTGCCCATGAACTGAGAAAAGTCAAGCGTGCAGCTGCCACGATGCCACTTGCCACCAGTTTGGCCATATTTCAGAGCTGCAACATCACTGGAGTGCCCAAAAGCATAAGGTGTGCAATACTCAGAGACATGGCTAAGGTAAGAAAGGCTGAAAGACGACCACCACTGAACAAGACACACAAGCTGAAACGTCAAGACTGGGCCAAGAAATATCTCAAGACTGATTTTTCTAAGGTTTTATGGACTGATGAAATGAGAGTGAGTCTTGATGGGCCAGATGGATGGGCCCGTGGCTGGATTGGTAAAGGGCAGAGAGCTCCAGTCCCACTCAGACGCCAGCAAGGTGGAGGTGGAGTACTGGTTTGGGCTGGTATCATCAAAGATGAGCTTGTGGGGCCTTTTCGGGTTGAGGATGGAGTCAAGCTCAACTCCCAGTCCTACTGCCAGTTCCTGGAAGACACCTTCTTCAAGCAGTGGTAAAGGAAGAAGTCTGCATCCTTCAAGAAAAACATGATTTTCATGCAGGACAATGCTCCATCACACGCGTCCAAGTACTCTACAGCGTGGCTGGCAAGAAAGGGTATAAAAGAAGAAAATCTAATGACATGGCCTCCTTGTTCACATGATCTGAACCCCATTGAGAACCTGTGGTCCATCATCAAATGTGAGATTTAAAAGGAGGGAAAACAGTACACCTCTCTGAACAGTGTCTGGGAGGCTGTGGTTGCTGCTGCACGCAATGTTGATGGTGAACAGATCAAAACACTGACAGAATCCATGGATGGCAGGCTTTTGAGTGTCCTTGCAAAGAAAGGTGGCTATATTGGTCACTGATTTGTTTTTGGTTTGTTTTTGAATGTCAGAAATGCATATTTGTGAATGTTGAGATGTTATATTGGTTTCACTGGTAATAATAAATAATTGAAATGGGTATATATTAGTTTTTTGTTAAGTTGCCTAATAATTATGCACAGTAATAGTCACCTGCACACACAGATATCCCCCTAACATAGCTATAACTAAAAACAAACTAAAATCTACTTCCAAAAATATTCAGCTTTGATATTAATGAGTTTTTTGGGTTCATTGAGAACATGGTTGTTGTTCAATAATAAAATTAATCCTCAAAAATACAACTTGCCTAATAATTCTGCACTCCCTGTACAAAGAGACCGGGGCCGGAATATGACGTCATATTCCGGCCTGGGTCTCATTAAGCGGCGCGCTGGGGAGTGGGAGCAGAGACAGAACAGCCAGCTCCCCCTGCGGCCGCCAAAGGAGCTTCCCCACAGGTAGAAATTGTGTGTCAGTGTGAGTGTATGTGTGTGTCTCTGTCTGTGTCATGGTGTGTATGTGTGTCTCTGTCTTGTCAAGGTGTGTGTGTGTGTCTCTGTCTGTGTCATGGTGTGTGTGTGTCTCTGTCATGGTGTGTGTGTCTCTGTGTCATGGTGTGTGTCTGTCTGTGTCATTGTGTGTGTCTGTCTGTGTCAAGGGGTGTGCGTCTGTCTGTGTCATGCAATGTGTGTCTGTGTCATGGTGTGTGTGTGTCATGTAATGTGTGTCTGTCTGTGTCACAGTCTGACTGTGTCATGCAATGTGTGTCTGTGTCATGGTGTGTTTGTGTCATGAAATGTGTGTCTGTGTCACGGTCTGTTATGGTGTGTGTGTGTGTCTGTATGTCATGGTGTGTGTGTCTGTCTGTGTCATGTAATGTGTGTCTGTCTGTGTCACGGTCTCTCTGTGTCGTGGTGTGTGTGTGTCTGTGTGTCATGGTGTGTGTCTGTCTGTGTCGTGTGTGTGTGTGTCTGTGTCCCGGTCTGTCTGTGTTATGGTGTGTGTGTGTCAAGGTGTATGTGTCTTTTTTAAGGTGTGTGTCTGTCATGGTGTGTGTGTGTCTTGCATGGTATGTGTGTGTCTCTGTCATGGTGTGTGTGTCTGTCTGTGTCATGGTGTGTCTGTCTGTCATGGTGTGTGTGTTTCTGTCTGTGTCACGGTGTGTGTGTGTTTCTGTCTGTGTCACGGTGTGTGTGTCACAGTCTGTCTGTGTCATGGTGTGTGTCTGTCATGGTGTGTCTGTTTCTGTCTGTGTCACGGTGTGTGTGTGTTTCTGTCTGTGTCACGGTGTGTGTCACAGTCTGTCTGTGTCATGGTGTGTGTCTGTCATGGTGTGTGTCTGTCATGGTATGTGTGTGTGTATGTATGTTTTTACTCACCTTTTTTTTTCCCTCACGTCGTGCTGGTCTCCCCTCGACTGGCCCTGCCTCTACAGCTGAGATCATCAAGCTTGATGATCTCAGCTGATCCGCACTGACACAGGAAGCACCTCTAGTGACCGTCTTAGTGTCTGTCACTAGGAAGCAATGTAAACATTGCCTTTTCTCTAAAAAGTCAGTGTTTACATTGAAAAGCCTGCATGGACAGGCTATAGACACCAGAGCCACTACATTAAGCTGTGTGTGTGTGTGCGCCTGCTAGTGAGTTGGCTTGCTTGTGTGTGTGTGTGTGTGTGCCTGCTACTGAGTGAGCTTGTGTTTTTATGTCAATGACCTTATGTATATCAGTGAGATTGTTTGTCTATGAGGCTGTGTATCAATCAGCTTGTGTCAGTGAGATTGTCTGTGTCTGCATGTGAGTATGCTTACTGTATAAATAAAAATTTTACTCTGAAAGGACCAATATTTTATATTGTAAAAAGCTATATATATATATTTATATATATATCAATCATCTAGGGCGGCAAGACATAGCCTTACATATTACATGCAACAATATATGGTGCAATGACTTATGGGGCTGGCATAGACTTTTTTTCCAGGACTGCTTTGGAATCCCCAGTCCGGCCCTGTGTGCATCCAGCTTCTGAAGTGCTGCAGAAACCAGATGCCAATCCTAACGTCGATTCATTGGCTAAGAGCGTCAGCTGGCCACTCTCAACCAATTAATCTGCAAAGAAATATGCAAAGAATTGACACTAGGCAGCCTGGAACTCTTGATGGTGCTGGAGTTGGAGTATCACTTCCTCTGCATACAGAGTGGGCACATACAGATTCCAAGCATCATGACCACTTCATTGACTGAAGTGGTCATGGTGCTTGGGGTAACCTTTTAAGCTTTGTTTTGAATATGAAGCAAATACTTCAATTCACAAGGGGATTATCCACTGAATTGCATGTTTATTCTAAAATACTTCATATTAGAAATCAACAATCATTTCCTTTTTACTTGAAAATCGTCCCCTTCAGTCTTGGACAACCAGCAGCATATTATACTATTAAATCTGTAACAGATTGAGTCTGTCTGGTGGTCTTGCTCATTGTCTGTTGGAAACAACAACATGATTGTGCTTGTAGAGTCGCTAAAACCCCATACTGCACATTCCCCTAGCTGGTGTGCGTGGGCTGCAGCTACAGCTGGTGTATTAGCCATCCTGTTTGTATCTCTCTGATGTAACCGTTGTGTAAGTGCTAATTTTCTGAAAGGACTCTGATTATTCAGGGTACTCTAGCTTTCCTTTTGCTTGGTACTGCTACTCTAAGATGCCCTTGGTTGGGCTGTCACAAAATATGACTGGGTCTAACATTTGTATACCCAGCCTTATCATGGTCTGTATCACCATTTTGCACCAATTTTTCACTTATTCACTATCTCGGCTAACTCTTAAGAGCGTAAAGGACCACTATAGTGCCAGGAAAACATACTCATTTTCCTGGCACTATAGTGCCCTGAGGGTGCCCCCACTCTCAGGGTCCCTCTCCCGCCCGGCTCTGGGGAGAGGAAAGGGGTAAAAACTTACCTTTTTCCAGCACTGGGCGGGGAGCTCTCCTCCTCCGATCCTCCTCCGTTCCTCCCATTCGGCTGAATGCGCACGCGCGGCAAGAGCTGCGCGCGCATTCAGCCGGCCACATAGGAAAGCATTTACAATGCTTTCCTATTAACTATGCTTTCCTATGGACGCTTACGTGCTCTCACTGTGATTTTCAATGAGACAGCCGCTAGAGGAATTGGAGGAAGGATTAACCCATTTATAAACATAGCAGTTTCTCTGAAACTGCTATGTTTATTAAAAAATTGGTTAATCCTAGCTGGACCTGGCACCCAGACCACTTCATTAAGCTGAAGTGGTCTGGGTGCCTAGAGTGGTGCTTTAACTATTCTGTCCAAAGTGCCCTCAGCCAATCGTCATCATCGATGTTGTGCTCCATCAATATTCATAATGTGAAAAAGGTAAATCTGCATCACTACTGCAGCTTAGGAGAGAAAGGATGGTGCCAGGGTAAGCCATGCTTTTGTTCAAACCACTGGCACAAAAACATGGCTTTTTTGCAGCATTGGTTTTATGGTGCTTACAGTGGTTCTTTAATTGTCCTACATTTTGTTTGAATCATCCAAATGGTTACATAACTAATATTCAATCTTTCCTCATTTATAAACCTTCAAAGTATCTAAACTAATTGTTACAGCCATTGTGAGGTTAAAGGGACACTCCAGGCACCCAGACCACTTCTGCCCATTGAGGAGGTCTGGGTGCCAACTCCCCCTACCCTTAACGCTGCAAGTGTCATTATTTCAGTTTTCATAAACTGCAATAATTACCTTGCAGGGTTAAGTCCTCCAACCAGCCACTAGAGGGACTTCCGTGTTCTTAGAATACGAAAAGTGTGTTATCCGAAGCTGGACATCGTCACGCTATGTGAGGACCGCCAGCATTGCCAAAATCCAAATAGGAAAGGATTGTATAATGCGTTCCTATGGGGAGGTCTAATGCGTGTGCACAGCCATTGCCGCGCATGCGCATTAGGTCTCCCCTGCCGACTCAGGAGAGTAGGCGCAGAGTAGGCGGACAGTAGGCGAAGCCTGACCCAGCTCCGAGGGAAATCGGCGCTGGACTCCGGTAAGTCACTGAAGGGGTTTTAACCCCTTAAGCAACTTGGGATGGGGGTGGGAGGAAGAGAGGGCACTACAGGATCCTGCAGTGCCAGGAAAAATAATATGTTTTCCTGGCACTGGAGAATCCCTTTAAGGTTGGGTTTATAAACAACCCAAAATTCACTGCCCATTACTGCTCTCAAAGTTACTGCTTGAGCTATGACTCAGTCAAAATTATAACTACTGAATAATCTGCTGTAAAATCTGCAGGAGAATTAGCAATGCTAACAGCAATGCTGTACGTGTTGGAAGAAATAGACAATCACTGTAAATCTCACTTTATTAATGCAGCCGATGAGGTGGTGTGCAGGCAACTGCTCTTAAATGCTTTAAAATGAAATTGGGTCATGGTGCAAGAACACTCCAGGTAAAATAACTGCTAACAGGTATAGGCAACCAGCTGCACTCCAGATGCTGTGGACTACATCTACCTTAAAGCACTTCCAACCATAATGCTGTCAAAGCATCAGTGAAAATATAGTCCACAACATCTGGAGTGCTGAAGGTGGCCTAACCCTTCTGTAATTATGTTATTTAGAGTGTCCCGTTAAGAAGCATTTTTCCTGTAGACATTTTTCCGAGTCTTCAAGGTGCCTTGGCCTGTAGGGAAGAACATGTTAAACAAAATATTTTTCTAGATTTTATTTGTGCTCATCCATGGCAAAAAAGAAAGACAAAAAAAAAATTCAATGCAGTAATTTCTGATTAATTTGCTTTTCTTCTTTACAGGGAAGACTGGTTTGAAGTTATAAACAAAGAAATCAAGTCAATATTTTGGAAAACAAGAAAAAGTGTAATCACAAAATACTGAGACTGTGATAGTCTTGGACTGGCTGATCAGCTGAAGAACAGAAACCCTTGTGGAAGGTTTCCTGGTGGATTAATTGGTTGGACGAGTCAGCTAACAGGGACATTGACTATAGAATCACAGAGAATTAAATGATGTGATTAGACAAAGCATATGGAGGCTCAAGGCTAAACCTAGCTACAAAACAAGTAACTGCTCTAGAAAATCTAGCCACGGACAATAGAAATGTGGAATCTACGGCATTTGTTTTGTTGACATGATGATCATTGCAAGATGCCACGTTGATGAAATGGATATCGGAGTGAGAACCAACGAAATAAGGAAACCATACTTTAGAAAAAGCCATGTTATTCTGACTTAACTCAGAATAATTGTATCATATTTAATCTAAAAGACCTTATATGATGCCCAAACTAATTTGTAATTGTATTTTTTTTTAAACAGAGAAATACAAGATTAGAGGTCTTAATGAAAAGGATAGTTTGAAAGTGTATTGGTATTTGGTTAAGTTCGATTTCATGCTCACATGGTCCAGAAGCAAAGGTCCTATATCTACACTAAACATCATTCACTTCCATCCTGAGTTTTATGGCCATTCTGCAGACTGTAGTATCAATGAGAGATTAACAATGTGCATCAACGAAGGATTGATATAGAGTGACAAGTAAGTAAAGGGCAGAAACAAAACAGAATGGGCATGGACAAAGCAGAATGGTCAATAAAAAACAGGTATGAGCAGGAAGCAGACAGATAACAAAACCCTTAATTAGAAAATTAGAGCATGTCTAAAATTATGTATGTTACAAACAAATGGATCAGTTAATGGTCAACATGACCGGAAGGCAGTGCATTTAGAGATGGGAATATAACATAAAAGAATTTGTGATAGAATATGAAATACAGATATCTTTCTGAACTTTCTGAACCATCTTTGCCTCTTGTTTCAGAAATAGAGGTGTAATCCTACAATGGCTTACGGTACTCGGTTACTGAACCCAGCTAATTGATCGGATCTTTAAGATAACTCACATGGATAATTAAAAAGAAACAAAATATAGATTATGGATCTTAGTGTAAAGAAATAATGAAGATATATAGTGACATCTAGTGGATAAAGCTGTGAATAAAATCAAGCCTTCTTTTCATTCAACTGAGCCTTCGATTTAATATGCTTCCCAAATGATTCAATGCTGTTAGAAAAACGTTCACAATATTTCTGATTACGTACAACATTTTCCATAGATTTTAATGGTGAGTTCTGTTGATAAATTGGTTGCAAGGTTTTACTAGTGATATTGAATTATTTAGAAAACGTATTAAATCGAGGTTTGAGAATGATGATAGTTACAGATATAGCAGTTCAAGCTGCTCACGGTTTTGAAGCATTCCAGCAGCTATTAGAGCAATAAGACAATGTATATTAAACTAGATTATATTAATCTGTTTTACAGTATGAATACACTTTATAAATTAACAACTGACCTTTAAAATAGTCTAATTAAAGAATTTGTGTGTTTTTATTTGATGAATAATTGATTTATTTTTTACTTATATCCGAGTGAACTCTGGCTTTAAACTCTGTGTAAAAACAGTCTTTATTAAAAAATGATCTAATCTTAGGATCTGTAACAACTAAAATTTGTTTTAAAAAATTACACAATATATCAAAAGGTGTATCAAGTGTATATTTATGCAAATATACAGTGGATTTTCATAAAATATTTTTCTGTGTATATTTTTTTTTTTCAACTGGATAATTGTGATCCCATATTCACACTGTAGGCAGTGATATGTGTAGGTAAAAGGAAGGATGATTTGATATTACAATGTCCCATTTCCTAGATAAAATGATTGAATCGAGTTTTAGTTACTCATTTAAGGTTTGCAAAGCATCAGATGATGTGTAGTTCCTCAACAGCTAGGGACCACAATATTTTGCACATTTGCTTTTAATAGGCAACAATTTAAAAATATCCAAACCGTATTTCTATATATTTTTTTCGAGATCAACAATACGTACATGAATACACTGAAACTCGAGTTCCTTACCGAGAAAAAATAATTTTTATTCCTAACTAATCCAAACCAAAACATAAACAAAACAGAATCATGGCTTGACTTACGCCAGGTATTTTAATAATTTTTTTCTTAATATTATTATAGCAATCTAGCTTACTAATAATGTTGAATGACTCTCTGTCAGTGACAAACATTTTTGTGTGTGCATGTCAACTTGGTTACAGATTTGTATCTGAATTCACCCTGTTGACCCAATGCATTCTTATATATTCTTCACATATTCTATAAATCGATTACTAGTGTAACCATAATGTGTGTACAGGAAGCCACTGTATTTTATTGTGTAGATAGTTTGTAGATAGTTTCTATTTTATATGGGCGATATTTTTAGGTTTATAAAAATAAATTTCTGTAAATAAATGAAATACTTTGATAAAAGTCTTGCATAGTTTGTGGTTTATTTATAGAGATCCAAATATTTAGGAGACAAGGGTTACAGTACGGAGGAGCAGTCAGAAATACAGCTAAATATTTACTATTTTAATATATTTTATTTAAGGAGCACTGTATTGTTGAGGGTATATTGTTCTAGTAACTATTTAGATATTCCTCCGCTCAATTAAAAAAAGAGATTTACCTACCTTATTTTCCCCGGCACTCTGGTGTCCATGGGGCCATCCCAACTCTGATGGCTGAGTTCATCAACCTTGATGATCTCAGCCAATCCAATCCTTCCCCATAGGGTGTCATTGAGAGATTAGTTTGCATATGCAGCAAATCTCCGCGCTGTGTCAGTCAGCATCTCCTCATACAGTTGTATTGAATCAGTGCAACTCAATGAGGAGTGTTCAGCATCTCCATACAGAGTGTGGAGATGCTGAATGTCAGTATTGCAATCTTTACAGGATCAAACCCAAGTAGCCCCCTCTAGTGGGTGTCTGTGTGACAGCAACTACAGGTGGTGCTAGACAGACACAAATATGTTTTTAAGATTCCATAATAAAGAATATTTTATCTCTATGTAGTACAGTGGTCAAAGTCTGTAAACAGGAAAAAAATGAATCAAAAACATGACCAGACCCATGTAATCAGCTATTCTGGTAAATTTTGTATGATTTAGGAAAACAAATGTCATGAGACATGGAAACGAAAATAAGAAAAAACTAAAAAAATAGATAAATTCACACAAGATTAGAGAGCAACACACAAAAATACAGTTTTAAATCTTACTACGCTACTTAAACGTACTGGTCTTAGCAGATAAATATGGGGAACGAGCCTAGACACCCATCCCTATTAACGGTACCTTGGGCTGGATAATGTTATATGTTGGAACCTCATTTAAGGTGCATATTTGTGGATGCAGGAATAACTCTGCCAGAGGAAGAGTAAATTGCTGAGAAGAGGACATGTCTAATGTCAGATATATATGAGAACCAACGTCATATATAAGAGAATGGCCAACGTCACACATACACTGAACAAAACTATAAACGCAACACTTTTTGTTTTTCCCCCATTTTTCATGAACTGAACTCAAAGATCTAAGACTTTTTCTATGTACACAAAAGGCCTATTTCTCTCAAATATTGTTCACAAATCTGTCTAAATCTGTGTTAGTGAGCACTTCTCCTTTGCCGAGATAATCCATCCACCTCACAGGTGTGGCATTTCAAATGCTGATTAGACAGCATGATTATTGCACAGGTGTGCCTTAGGCTGGCCACAATAAAAGGCCACTTTAAAATGTGCAGTTTTATCACACAGCATAATGTCACAGATGTCGTAAGTTTTGAGTGAGCGTGCAATTGGCACGCTGACTGCAGGAATGTCCACCAGAGCTGTTGCCCATGAATTGAATGTTCATTTCTCTACCATAAGCCATCTCCAAAGGTGTTTCAGAGAATTTGGCAGCACATCCAACCGGCTTCACAGCCGCTGACTACTGTAACCAAACCAGCCCAGAACCTCCACATCTAGCATCTTCACCTCCAAGATCATCTGAGACCAGCCACCTGGACCGCTGCTGCAACAATCGGTTTGCATAAGCAAAGAATTTTTGCACAAACTGTCAGAAACCGTCTCAGGGAAGCTCATCTGCATGCACGTCGTCCTCATCAGGGTCTCGAACTAACTGCAGTTCGTCATGGTAAACGACATGAGTGGGCAAAGGCTCACATTCTATGGCATCTGGCACTTTGGAGAGGTGTTCTCTTCATGGATGAATCCCGGTTTTCACTGTACAGGGCAGATGGCAGACAGCGTGTATAGCATTGTGTGGGTGAATGGTTTGCTAATGTCAATGTTGTGGATCGAGTGGCCCATGGTGGTGGGGTTATGGTATGGGCAGGTGTATGTTATGGACAATGAACACAGGTGCATTTTATTGATGGCATTTTGAATGCACAGAGATACCGGGATGAGATTGTTGGGCCATTCATCCACGACCATCACCTCATGTTGCAACATGATGATGTACGGCCCCATGTTGCAAGGATCTGTATACAATTCCTGGAAGCTGAAAACATCCCAGTTCCTGCATGGCCAGCATACTCACCAGACATGTCACCCATTGAGCATGTTTGGGATGCTCTGGATCGGCGTATACGACAGCGTGTTCCAGGTCCTGCCAATATCCAGCAACTTCGCACAGCCATTGAAAAGGAGTGGACCAACATGCCACAATCAACAACCTGATCAATGCTATGCGAAGGAGATGTGTTGCATTGTGTGAGGCAAATGGTGGTCACAACAGATACTGACTGGTTTTTGGACCCCGCCCCGGGCCCACAATACAGTAAAACTGCATATTTTAGAGTGGTCTTATATTGTGGCCAGCCTAAGGCATACCTGTGGCGTCGCTAGCGGGGGACCAGAGGGGCCATGGCCCCCCCATACATCATGCAGTGCCCCCCCCCCCAATTGAAATTGAAGTCAGGAGCACAGTCTCCCTTCAGAAGCTGCAGCTGCACTTTTCCCTTTTCCCACGAGCGGCTGGTGGCTCTGTGCTGGGAGGACTTCTTCTGGGATCTAGAGAGTAGCGCAGGGGAGAGACAGGGAGATGAAACCCAGCTCTGCACAGAGGCATCCATGCAGCTGCTGGTAAGTGGGAGTCAGTGTGTGTGGTTCAGTCTCTGTGTTTGGGGGCTCAGCCTGTCTGTGTGTATGTATGTGTGTGGGTGTGTTGTTCAGCCTGTGTGTGGGGTTGGGGGTCAGGCTGTGTGTATGGATGTGAGGGGGTCAGTCTATGTGTGTATGGGTGTGTGGGGGTCAGTATGTGTGTGTATGGAGCAGTCTGTGTGTGTATGGGCATGGGGGGTCAGTCTGTGAGTTTATGGATCAGTCTGTGTGTGTATGGGTGTGGGGGGGTCAGTCTGTGTGTGTATGGGTCAGTCTGTGTGTGTATGGGTCTGTCTGTGTATGGGTGTGGGGGGGTCAGCCTGTGTGTGTGGATCAGTCTGTGTATGTATGGGTGTGGGGGGGGTCAGTCTGTGAGTGTATGGATCAGGCTGTGTGTGTATGGGTGTGGGGGCGGCCGGCTCAGTGAGTATGTAGCCGGCCGCCCTGGAGGGCATGGGTTGTGTGCAGGCGGCCACCTGCGAGGGAGCAGTGATCTTCCTGCAGCTCCTCTCTCCTCCCTCGCTCTGTATAGTGATGCTGGGAGCTGGAATATGACGTCATTGCGGCCCCAGCATCACTGCAGACAGTGCGAGGAAGCAGAAAGGCGCTGCAGGAAGATCACTACTCCCTCGCACACAAGAATAGCAGACTCACTGAATCCCAGGGAAAGTCCTCTCAGCTCTCCCAAAGGTAGGGCTGAGTGGATTAAAATGAAAAATATATAGATTTGTGAGTGTTAGAGAAAGTGTGTGTCTGTATGTATGTGTGTGTGTCTGTATGCCTCTGTCAATGTGTGCGTGAGTGTGCGTGTGTTTGTCTGTCAGAGAGCGTGTGTCTGTTTAGGTACCTGCCTCCTCCGATCACATGATTGGTGTTTTTACTCGCCTTTTTCCCCACACCGTGCTGGTTTCGCCATGGCTTGTCCCTCCTCCATAGCTGAGATCTTAATGATCTCAGCTAAGCCAATGTTTTCCCATAGTGAAGCATTGGGAGGATGTAATGCATGTTCTCTATGGGTAACATTCACGCCTCCAAGCTGAATACTGACACAGGACTCTCTAGTGGCCATCGAGTGACTGTCACTAGAGGTCTTAATAGGCAGCAATGTAAACGCTGCCTTTTCTTTGAAAAGGCAGCGTTTACATAGAAAAGGCTACAGGGACAGGCTATAGGCACCAGAACAACTACATTAATCTGTAGTGGTTCTGGTGGTTCTGGTGACTATAGTGTCCCTTAAAAAAAACTGGCTCCTAACAAGATTCCAAAGAAATTTGTCAAGCCCTGGTGTATGGGTCCGTCTGTGTGTGTGTGTGGGGGGGTCAGTCTGTGTGTGGGGGGTCAGTCTGTGTGTGTGGGGCGGTCAGTCTGTGTGCGTGTTGGGGAGTCAGTCTGTGTGTGTGGGGTGGGTCAGTCTGTGTGTGTGGGGGGCAGTCTTTGTGTGTGGGGGTCAGTCTGTGTGTGGGTGTGTATGGATCAGTCTGTGTATGTAGGGTAGCAGTCTGTGTGTGTGTATGGGTCAGTCTGTCTGGGCGGGCAGTCTGTGGGTATGTATGGGACAGTCTGGGTTTGATTGGGTCAGTCTGTGTAAGTGCTAGAGCTCCAAGAGAGAGACCTCTCATTTCGTGACCTCCCCTGTACCCGATGGATAGGCAGCCTTCTCAGCCACCACGGATCTGATTGTGGCACCATGGAAAATTATCTTGCATCTCCTGAAAAGATTTTCCAGTTTCCATGAAAAGATGTATTGCCTGTAATAAGGAAGGCGCAGCAGTGGAACTACATCGAGTGGGCCGTGCAATTAGGGCTACCCGATGGGCATGTGTTTTCAGGGGCCCAAAACAGTTTTTGCACCAGGGCCCACTCTACGTTAGTTCCACCACTGTGCAGCAGCTTCCCCGGCACACAAGCTCTCGCCCTGCATGGAAGATCGCCTACCCGTACACAAGCTTCGTCCTTAATCGCTGACTGAGACACACACTGACAGACATACACACATTCTGACAGACATACAGTGACAGGCACACACTCTCTGACTGAGACACACACTGAGACACATACACACACATACACACATTTTCTCACAAAGTGCAATTTTTCTTTTTATTTAAATCCACCCAGCCTCCCTACCTTTGGGAGAGCTGAGTGGATCTTTCCCTGGCGTCCAGTGTGTCTCCTCTCAATCTTCCTGCAGTTTCTCTATGCTCCTCTGTGCACTCTCTGTAGTGATGCTGGAGTGACTTCATGCCACTAAACAGCGCATGAGGGAGCAGAGAGGAACTGCAGGAAGGTTACTGCTCCCTGCGTCAGCCGGCTTTAATGTTTCCTGCACAGCTTAGCAAAGGGCTGACAAATGCCAGGCAACATCTGGCGCCTGGAATTTGTCATGCTCTGTGTATGTATGTGTGTGTGTGTATACACACATTTTATAACTGCCCCCCTACTTTTTTCCCTGGCCCCCCATGTGCCACCCCTAAGTATGAATCCTGAACACGCCACAGAGGCACACCTGTGCAATAGTCATGCTTATATGCCACACCTGTGAGGTGGATGGATTATCTCGGCAAAGGAGAAGTGCTCACTAACACAGATTTAGACAGATTTGTGAACAACATTTGAGAGAAAAAGGCTTATTGTGAACATAGAAAAAGCCTTAGCTCTTTGAGTTCATCTCATGAAAAATGTGGGGGAAAACAAAAGTGTTGCGTTTATAATTTTGTTCAGTATAATTAATGTTATTGGGATTTTCTGCATCAAAGCTAAGAAAAAGGAAAGGAAAATTTCTTCAGTCAATGATAAACTAATCATTTCACGATACTTTACATTTACCTTGGAATGTGAAGAATATGACATTTTTTTATAAAAAAACTAAATGTGATGCAGGCAAAAGCTGCAGGTATCAAGACCACCCACAGTTTAGGCCCCCAACTAATACAACAATCCAAAGAATGATATCGCACTTTTATGTAGATATATATCAGAAAAGGTTGACATATATTTAAAAACTTTTCTGATATATCCACAAGAGTGTGATATCGATCTTTGGATTGGTGTATGAAATATTTTTGCCTAACATAATAAAAAAAAGTATATATTAATTCACGCTCAAGGAAGTGCAAGTCCCAAACAGTTCCAAATTAATGGGACACTATAGTCACCAAAACAACTTTAGCTTAATGAAGCAGTTTTGGTGTATAGAACATGCCCCTGCAGCCTCACTGCTCAATCCTCTTCTATTTAGGAGTTAAATGCCTTTGTTTATGAACCCTAGTCACACCTCCCTGCATGTGACTTGCACAGCCTTCCATAAACACTTCCTGTAAAGAGAGCCTATTTAGGCTTTCTTTATTGCAAGTTCTGTTTAATTAAGATTTTCTTATCCCCTGCTATGTTAATAGCTTGCTAGACCCTGCAAGAGCCTCCTGTACGTGATTAAAGTTCAATTTACAGAGAAAGAGATACAATTATTTAAGGTAAATTACATCTGTTTGAAAGTGAAACCAGTTTTTTTTTTTCATGCAGGCTCTGTCAATCATAGCCAGGGGAGGTGTGGCCAGGGCTGTATAAACAGAAACAAAGTGATTTAACGCCTAAATGGCAGTGAATTGAGCAGTGAAACCTGAGAAGCATGATCTATATACTAAAACTGCTTCAATAAGCTAAAGTTGTTTAGGTGACTATAGTGTTCCTTTAACATTTAACACATTTGGCATTTTTATCAATTAACTAAATTCGTCAATCTTAATGTTTGTGCTATTATCTCTATTAAAGTTGAAAAGTAAAAGTGCATTGCTAACAATTAGCATTTTGACTTCTCACAAGCCTATAAAATTCAAATGGAACCTAAATAAGTCTTTGAAATGTGTTCAGAAAGTGTGAATGGGAAAAGGAAAGTTTTTTTTTTCTTTTTTTCCTGTAAACTGTCTTGTTTGGCTTATTATGGGAATTACAGAAGAATTTATGGAAAAAGCAGAGCATGAGAAATATAAGAACATTTCCCCAATTTACATAATGAAGAATTAGCCCAGGGAATTTCCAAATTGAAATTCAGGACTCCCATGTACAAATCGTTGCGTGAGATGGGATTTATACCATTAATATGAGATTTCAAATTCTTCTAGCTTTGTCTCAACAATAAAAACTCAGAAATACAATTATTGATTAAACGAGTATTTCTCTCAGAGAATGTAAGCTATCTTAAGGGCTGATATCAACTATTACAAAGCTCAGATCTACCTCAAGTTGTAAAAAGAGTTGCCCCCTTAAAGCAGAGCAGTCACCTCCACACTATATCTTAATATAATGATCCTTTCATCAACTTTCGAAAGAAAATAGATTTTTTGTTAAAGGACCATGCCTTCTACCCTGGACCTCACTGCACAGGAGAATTAATAGACTTGTGCCTGAAGGAAACATTTTGTTTTGCCAAACCATTTTTCCTGTAAATGGAAATTTAGTTTTGGACCTCCAGCACTCATTGAGTTGATGGTTCGGCTCGTTCAAATATCACCTCTGAAAATATTTTGGTAAAACAAATCAGATGAACCAAATATTGCATGAAAATGGGCCAAAAGGTTTACTGCTAAATTAATACATAATCTAAATATTGTTTCTGCACCGTTTGGTTGAAAGTGATAAAAAGATAAAAAGTGACCAGTAGAGGAAATTAGAAGGAGATAAAGAGGATGTGCAGTAAAAAAAAATTATATTTATATATTACATATATTTATTAAATATAATATATTTACTGTTCCACCCTGAAGCCAAATTCTTGGCTTTCTGCTAACACCTTGCAGGGTTCGTGACACTCCACTATCAAAATATAAAGAAATCACTATTTAGTAGATATACCCCAAATGAAAATATACATATTTAATCGTGGGTTCTTTCAACAACCAGATTTTCTGTGGCTGTCCAATCACAGACTTCCCAATGCAGCTCTATGAGAAGTCTTAGCAAGGCAGGTGCTCTGGGCAATTGCTGCCTCTTGAGTTTCGCTCCACTGAGCTCACCAAACCAGGAAGTAACAGGAGCTGCTGTCTGATTGACACATGAAGCTCTTCAGCAAGTTAAACTGCTTGAGGTCTTCCTTTGAAGGGTCTTTAAAGTCTTATTTTGGAATTTTACCCTACATTCGTACAGCACAAATGGCTTAACATTTCTTAACATTTCTTTTTAGCAGAAACATAAACTCTTTAAAATATCTGTCACCATCATTACAGATTACTTTTTAGTATGGTTACATGGATTGAATAAAACCAGAACGTTTATTTCTTGTCAATTACCAAGGTACCATAGCACTGCGACCGTTTTTTATGATCGGGATGACTGAGTTTATGATACTACAATCAGTCTATTGCCTTTTCTATTGCTGTGAGTGGGATAGTTAATGCTGCCATGGTAACTGAAACTACATTAAACATGGAACAATGTTCTTTTTTTCTCCTCAGTGGAGATTGTACATGTTTACTTTGTTTCTGTTAAACTTTAACGAGTGAAATTCTGTCCAGCTTACACAGGAAGTGACTTCTGCAAGAGGTGCAAAGAAACATATCAAAAGATATATATCAGATATATAAGATATACGTTTAGACTAATGCCTTAGCTTCATCTAAAAGAATATGAAATGTGGTTTATTTTAAACATACAGGAGGGCAGATCTACAATGTGCCCCTAGAGGGCAGTAGAGAAACACGTCTGTTTCATATTGCTGGTGTTTGCATTCATTTTGCAAATTAACAAATTAATTGTAACTTTCGCGACTGTGAAGCAGAGATGATTTTTGACTGGAGGAGAATGCTAGTTCAGCGACTGCCTCGTTGCCTAACCAGTGATTAAAACATTATTCAGTCCACAACAGTACTGTGTTTTGTGACAAACGTGTATATAAATGCTGCTGTTTCCGAAACGTTTAAATGATTTGTTTTGAGATTCCAAGCATAGCACAGGGAAACAGTCACAGGATGTCAGCTACAAGCAATAAACGTTATGGTAAAATTCTTCGTAGCTCACAGTATCATTTTATCCGAGTGACAAAAGCCTGAATGCCTTAAAACTATAACAAAGAAAGTATTTAATTACATTATTATTATTTTCTCTATTTAACTTTCATTTGTAAATATAGTTCTAATAACTTCTGCAGTGTTAAGTAAGCACCTACAGCTCCTCAGTTTATACCAAATTAATTGAGAGGAATCGGAGAACCAGTAGCCCAAATATAGAAAAATAGAAATGTAACTTTTTAGTTTGAGCAGAGGGTTTTAAAATCTACTTCCAAGTTTTTGTTGTTTATTATTTGCTAGGTATTGATTTTTTTTCCTGTAGTTTTTACCCTTTGAACTTGCTAGGTATGTAAATGTAAATACATTGAAGTAATGCTTAAAAATGTTACCTCTGGCAAAGATCCGCCTCCAGTTTGTAATTTACTGACAAATTAAAGGAACACTAACATGTATTTCTGACACTATAGTTTTAATAGCGCCGTTTCAGTCCCCGGTCCCCGGTCCCATGTTAAAAAGAAAGCTTAATTGACCTTTTTTCCAGAGCCACACAGAACTTTTTTCTGCTGGCCCTACCCCCGCTCCACCTCCTTGGCTGAGATTATCACATCTGATAATCTCAGCGCAACATTTTGCTGTGCATGCGCAATAGCCTCTCAATGCTTTCTTTATGGGAAACCACTGGATTGGCTGAGATTATCAGGTGTGATAAAAAAAATAATATATAAAACAGTTCCAAATCAAACGAAGCACCAAACAGATTCGCTGGCTCAGAGTAAGCGATTGGTCACCTAGTTTGTGTAAACAATCCTACCAAACAGCACTCTCCTGAGATGTGTGGAAATAAGCAGGCGAGGATAGAAGTTCAGTGGTGTTCGCAAGTTAGTTTGTCCAATTTTAGTTCCATGCACTCGACATCAGAACAAAGCTGCCTGCTTTCTTGAGACAACGAGTTTGTTCATGCAAACCGTGGTCACCAAGGAGAACACTCAAAAAAATTAGGTGTGAAACGATTATGGAGGTGTCAAGAGGGGTCAGTACGGTTAACGAACCCCCTTGAAGGCTGAGTACAGGGGGGGGGGGCTATAATTTGTAGATTTGTTTGGTTCCCGAACTGAACTGGGAAAAGGGTGTTCTGTCAAAGTGACATTCCTTGGCATTAATGTAAACTCTATAAACGCAGTGGATACAATAAAAAGCCTTCAGGGACACTCAGTAGACACCAGAAAAACTACATTAAGCTGTAGTTGTTCTGGTGTCTATAGTGTCCCTTGAAGTTCCTTGAAGTCCCTCGTTGATGCGTCTTGATTCATCCAAGACTTTCCTTAGGTTCAGCATGGTCAGTGGGTAACAGAGCGTAAAAAGTTTACCTATATCTCATTTTAGAGGATACAAGAGGTCTGAAGCAATCTGGTCACTAATGACTACTGAGTTCTATAGCTACGTGGTGTTAATAAAACTGTCTTCAACCAAGGACGAGGGTTTTTTTGTGCGGTATAGTCAGGTATGGCAACTCGTTAGCATGCACAATTTATTTTAATTAGTTTTGTCATCTAAAATCCCGGAACCTTCTCTCTAGTTATTTGGTGAATGTAAAATCGTGAACACTTCCCTTATCTTTATTTTTTTTGTATTATGTTTCCAGAAGTATTGTTGATGTTAATTGCTTGCTGATATGTTTAAACTGGCTTTTTCCCAATTTGCATAATCCTGTCCATATGTCCAATAATACTGCAGCCTGTACCTGGAGGAATTATTTGACAGATATCCAGCCAGTAATAACTCTTTATCAATGTGATGGTGGTAAGTCTAGGGTTTATCCACTAAACAGTGAGCTGCGGTGAACTGATGATAACACCATATTGTAAAAAAATGTGACACTTAGAAATGTGAATGATTTGTGGAAATGCATACGATTTATTAATAAATCAGACAGCTGTGATTTTTCTCCAGACCCTTAACACTTTAACTTGCTAACGTGCTTTGTGTGTGCAGAGTGCGTCCTCCTTTTTAATTTTACAGAAAGGGAACATCTCAATAGAAATCTGTACTTTTACAAATGAACCTTGTTCATTTTCAAGCAGACAGCCGGTCCTGTAACTTCATGGTTTGTGTAGCTCAGTGAAGTTAAACTGAAGAGGCAATAGTTACACAGAGCACCTGCCTTGCAAAGACTCTTCATTGAACTTTATTGGAAAGTCTGTGATTGGACAGACACAGAAAGTCTGGGAGGGGTTAGAAAGGGAGGGATTGCAAAGGCTGCATACAAGAGATCTGCAGTTTTTGCAAGCTGTTTTTATAGATACCTACCATCAAAAATACAAAAATAAATGCATGCACAGAGATTTTTTTTATTTATTTTTTATTTCAGCAGTGGAGTGTCCCTTTTAACAAACAGGAAGTCCTAGAGTACACTACAGGATTAGAAAAGTTAAGATACTTGGTAAGGCACCAAAAAAAGTGGAGCACTCAGGGAAGTGAAATCCAATGAGGCAGAAAACGTAACCACCTTCATGCAAACTATTTGGTAGACTAGCTTGAAAACACAAAAACTGAAAAAAAAAATGAAACAGTAGAATAAAGTGTAACAGTTTTATAACGATGAACTCATATGCAAATGATATTACACTCACTTTTAAAGGAGCCTTAAAGGACTAGGCTCAAGTTGTTAATGTGCGTAGTGTTGCTAAAATGGTTCCCAACCTCTTTGTACATCTGTAATTCTCCTTGGGTTTATTTGAACATGGAATACAGAAAGGAGACAAAACCCAATGATGCAGTATCATCAAACAATGAACTTAAATGAAATGGGTAAAGGCATCTATAGTGGAGCCTTTACATGTCCCGGTCCATTATAGGTGGGTGGTTCGTTACTCTCTGAAAGCTCCGTACAATCCCAATGGTCTGGTTTGACTTCCATGTGTATTGACTCTGCCTGATTTATTCAAGTTTCGATCAAGGCTTTTATGAAATTTACCTTTTTCAGATGCCTGGAGGTAATTTCTTTAATTCCGACAACCTCTGGGGATTGGTAAAACATCTCTTTAATACTTCTTCCTTTTCTACATTCTTCCTTTTCTACATTTTGGAGTTCACCCTCGTCATTTAAGTCAAAGTGAAAGGATATTTAAGGCTTTGCCAAATACTCCTCTGTAAACTCCAAACTCATGTGTAATTATAAAACAAAAAAGATACAGACAAAACAAAAAGAAAATATGCTCCATTTTCCCAATTTAGAAACAAAAAGTGTTTTTTCATGTTATGTAACCAGGCTTTTTCCAGCTTTCTGATTGGTTGAAATAGAGAAACAAACGAGCAGATTTCAGTGGTCTCTGAAGAGTCTTCAATGTCTATAAATCACCAACCTACAACAAACCTCATTAACAGATCACAGTATTGTCTTTTTACAGTCAGCTTCTGGAAGGCAATAAATGTCAATTAAAGACAATAACTTGCAAGAAACGTCAAGTAAAATATCTAAGTAATTCTGAACTTGTATTTTAAAGAATTACCATAAATTGGAGTTTAAAGGTATCCAAAGACTTTTTCTTGGCACTAAAGGTTTAATAGGTCCACCCCTCCCTCATGTCCCCAATCCCGCAGAGCTGAAGGGGTTAAAAACCCTTCTGCCACTTACCTGAATCCAACGCCGATGTCCCTCTGTGCTGGGTCAGGCTTCGCCAACGCTCCTTCCCTGCCGACATCAGCTGGCTTGGGAAACCTAATGCGTATTATTCAATGCTTTCCTATAGGGAAAATCTGACGCTGGAGGACCGTGAGGATGTCCACCGTCAGATCACGGACCAAAAGTCTGTTTGGATTCTGGAAGCGCCCCCAGTGGCTATCTTGTAGACAGTCACTATGGGGAGACTTAGAGCTGCAGTGTAAACATTGCGGTTTCTCTAGAAACATTGCAGCACTAAATGCAATAGTGACACAGCACCCAAACCACTTCAATGAGCTGAAGTGGTCTTGGTGTCTTCAGTGTCCCTTTAAGGAAATAAATATCTAGACTTTAAATAAAAACAAATAAACACAGAATAGAATTAAATTATTACACTAGATATAACTGGATTCAAACTATTGGGCCCTGAGATTTCATGCTTTTATTTCTATTTAATTACTTTTCTGTGATCCAATCACACATGAATTTTATGTTTTATATTGTCTGTGTATTAAAATTCATAATTTTACTTGTGCCATTCACATGAAAACATATAAACTGTACGTAAAAGGTCACATTTCCACCAGCTATCAAAAAAGACAATGTCATATCACGTGCCAGAATGAGTCACCGTCACAAACGAAAGAGAAATTCTGTAACTAAAGCGTATTAAAAGGTAAGGTATTTTTAGCTCAGTTTAACAGAAACAATGGTTTCATGTTCGTTACTTCTTATTGTAAATATAATGTATCAGTTACTATAACGATAGGAGAACATTTCCTGTAAAATCCCCTTTTTCTGTTCAATAGAGAGCTGGGCTGAATAAGCTGAGTCTAAAAAAGGGGTTCTCTCGGTACAGATTTGGCAAAATAAAAAGCTATTAGCAAAATATACAGGGTTAATATATTCAAAATGAATTCAAACTTAATTGTTAATTTAGGGCCAAAGTAGTCAAATTGAAAGCATCGCCGAAATTCAATTATGTTTTCAGTTCAGCTATTTTAAACTTAAATTTGAAATGATTGCGTAAGTAAATAACCCTGGTAGACCAAAATACCATCAGTCCACCACAATTCATTGTTAAGACTGTAATTGAAGGTGAATTCATGCTTCTTTTGGGCCTCGTCAGTCAGGTAAAGCTGATATCCCTCTAGGCACATTGAGCACGGATAGACCAAAATGCCATCAATGCACCACAATTCATTGTTAAGATTGTAATTGAAGGTGCCCCATTCCAAGTGTCTATTTAACCTTGTCCTAAAGGGAGTCCCAGGAGGAAGCATTTCCCAAGTAAGTTTGTTAATCTCATAAGAGCAGACATTAGGTGCTAGAGTAGGACCTGCCAAGAATGGGGTACATTGACGTTGTGGAAGGCTTATATGCTGTAACTAAACCCCATTATTTTTGCGTAGGTGAGGTGATTTTAAATAAACAAAGAATATGAGAACTCTGAGAACGGACAAAAGCTGAGAGAAACTCGGTAGTTCGCCCTTCGGTACATCCCCGCTCAGGTCTCAAAATAACTTTTGCTCACTTGTGCCATTACAGAGAGAACATATTCTGATGCATATCATACTGGCCCCACCAGTACGGGCAGTCCAGATACAAAATGGCAGAAGGATTCCTCTGCACGAGAGATACAGCAACCCCAGACGATCGTTCCATGCTTCTTTTGGGCCTCGTCAGTCAGGTGAAGCTGATATCCCTCTAGGCACATTGAGCACGGATAGACCAAAATGCCATCAGTGCACCACAATTCATTGTTAAGACTGTAAATGCAGGTGCCTCATTCCAGGACCCTTTTTAACCTTGTCCTAAAGACAGTCCCAGGAGGAAGCATTTCCCAAGTAAGTGGATTCATCTCATAAGAGCAGATGAGTAGGACCTGAGTAAAACCGGACAAGAATGGTGGAAAATTTACGTTGAGGAAGGCTTATGCAATGTATGATCATGTAATGTAACTAAACCCCCATTATTTTTGCCTAGATTAGGTGTTTTTAAATAAAACTATTACAATCTGGGAGACTTGCTGTTTAGTGAATGAGTAAGTGTGCTCGATCTTGTGTGTTGTAACTGCACAAGCACCACCATGTACCCTATGTGATATTTATCAAAATATTCAGAAAACTGATGGTTAATGTCCAATATTATTTTGATTGTGTTTATTAAAGTGATCTACAAAGTGACAGTTTTATTTGTAGTAAATTCTGCCTTTTGTTTTGCAGAAATTTCAATTTAAGAAGACTGATACATTTACGCCGTGGTAGGAGAATGAGAAGTGAAACAGAACACCTTTCTGTCAGAAAAAGAATGGCAGAGAAATTCATAAATCTATTTGTGACGAAATGCCTTTTGTCACTGGAGTTTTAGGTGACAAGCTGCCCTTTGCCCCTGGCTGTTGGAGGAGCCTGATTGCCAGCCTCCTTCCTCATGACTATGACACCGGGGAGATGTTGCCCTTTAAAAACATTATTTGGCCATATCAGATTTTATTTCACTACTTCTGGCCCTTTAAGAGCTATAGGGAAGGATTGGTACTTTTTATATGGCACTTCGGATGCAGCCAAAGTGCCGAAGTAGTCGAAGTGGCCGCCATTCGACAAACGAAGCTGTGTGTGCCCCTGAATCCATGGAACTAAAATCGGCTACACATTTGTGCATGAACACCGCTGACCCTGACCTTCTCCTCCACTTCGACGCTTCAGCTAAAGTCAAAGTGCGTTCGACAATTCGAATGCCATGTTACACTGTGCTACTTGCACGAACGGGGCCCGTTCATGCATTCAAATGGGACTTAGTCATTTTTTTCTATGTGAACTGACTTTAACATTGGAAATAGACTGGCCGCACAGCCAAACTCTGTGGAACTGTTTTGGGCAGGAAATCCTGCGTGCGGTCGTTCAAAAGAGGCTTCCCCAAAACTCTAACCCCCATGGCAAATTTACTTTGTTCATGGGATCTGAGCGCTGTTCACCTAGATTGGGCGCTCATATCCAAGCTATCTGGGGATAGGTTAAATGTGGGGGTTCTGTGTAATATAATAATAATTATGTATTTTTATGTACTTTTACGTATTTTTGCTGTTAGTGTAAAATGTAGATATTTTCTGTACCTGGAGATAATTGAGTTTAATGCAGTGCCTTAAGCCAATTATCTCCAGGATGAAGAGGAGGGATTTCATTGTGTATGTGGGAGTGTTATTATGTTAATTAGTGTTCCCATTGGTTTGTGTCCCTTTTGTCACAGTTTACCACCAAGTCCAGGGGGTGTGCCTCTGGCCTGAAAACTTGTATATAAAGAGTAATAAACGATCATTGGAGTCAGATCATCTTGTACCTCCATGAAGTTTCGGCTCATGTTTGGGGGATTTGAGAACTACACTCAATGGATTGCTATAATCACTATACTCCCCAGGGTATAATCACTAAGCTCTGCTAAGAGCTTGTTCCTGTTCCTGCTCTCTGGAATTCAGAGAGGTAGACATACTGGAATCTGGACCCTGGTCTTGGGTCCAGAGTGGGTGGAGACCAACCAAGCTGTGGCGGTTCGTGGGGTCTGCAGTGGTTATGTAGCCTCCATCTGTGAAATCTGTATATCGCATGCTCCTTGTACATAGGACCATAAAACAGAGATATGTGGGTTTTACACACAAAAAAATCATCCATTTGTACTTGCCCCCAAATCTAAGTTGTCATTGTTCCCCTCTATTTCTTCCAATTATGGCCTATACTTAATGTTTTTTAATACGTTTTTCAAATATTTTAATATTTCTAATTCTTTTTAATATTTAGATTTTTTAAAATAAATTTATATATATATATATATATATATATATATATACACACAAACACACACATATCTAAACGGTATGTTATCAGCGTTGAACACATTAGCCAATAATGTATAATGTATTTTAATTAATTATTTTCACATATGATATGTTGCACTGCTTATCTGGGGGTATACTCCTTTGGCCTGGTTCCTTCTGTATTCCTGGTATCGTTTAATGATATTGCTCTTGTGAACCTTTTGCTGCTTGGCTTCAGATACTGCGGACTGACAGCTATTGATACAAGCTATGTAATCAATCTTTCATTTTAGTAATATTGACATTGGGAGACTCTCTCAGTGAATGGTATGTTACTTATGTGGTGTCTCTGCTTATGCAGCACATGTTCTCACTTCCGGGTTCGGATTGAAGGGATGAGGGATTTAATAACAATTGGTGAGTACACTTTATCTTTTCCTATATATATTCTGATTTTATGTTTACATGTTGATCCTGAGGAAGACCCGAACGGGTCGTAACGTTGATCAGCAACTTGTAAACCTTTTATGGATTAAAGACTGTTATTTTTCTTCAAAAAGGCCGAAGAGTGCATCTTTTTCCTACATAATTATATATATATATATATATATATATATATATATAAATATATATAATTTTATATATTTTTATATAAAATTATTTTAAATGTTTATTCAAATTATTAAATCAAGGCCCAAGTGGACTTTTTCTGAAGCTAGACATCCACTTGGTACACATCACAACTTTCCTTTTTTTTTCTCACTCTCAAGACCATTTCTGGTGTAATTTGTACATTATTACTTTACTGTCAAGGTAGTGGATGTATGGAATAGCCTTCCAGCTGAAGTGGTAGAGGTTAACACAGTGAGGGAGTTTAAGCATGCGTGGGATAGGCATAAGGCTATCGTAACTATAAGATAAGGCCAGGGACTAATGAAAGTATTTAGAAAATTGGGCAGACTAGATGTGCCAAATGGTTCTTATCTGCCGTCACATTCTATGTTTCTATGTTTCTATGTTTGGTGAGATCCGGTGTGAAATTTCTTCCCCTACCATGCACTGTAAGGTTGCATCTTACCACATAACCACCATGTGTGCTACATAGTACCAGTGTCAGTCAAGTATCTCCAGCTTAGGTTAGATGTGTTTGGGTTTATCGTTTATCGTTTATCGTTTATCTTTTCAGTAAATACTATAAGCAACCTGTCAGGTGACTCTAGCCATACGGGCAGCCATTTTGAATAATCAATGTTCTCATTGGTCTGTTCTTTATGTAATTCATGTTGTTGTTTTTTCCCTGCTTCTATCAGTTCATGGAGACAAGGCCGCAATGGCTAAACTAAGTTCAATGTTTTTGGAAATTGGTTGGGTAGTTCACCTTGGGGTGGAGATAAGACGTATGGAAAAGTTTCAATAATAACAATCTAAGTATACAAAAAGTCTAACAATATAAAACGTATTAACCTGTCTAATGGCTATTTGTATTTCCTGGATTTTAGAATTCAGTGGTTTCCCTGCAATATTCAGGAATCTTGCGCCATTGCGATTTTTCATATCCAATACTAAAGTAATGTTTTGGTTTTTATGGTTGACAGAATTTAAACATCACCTGTACATACATCGACTTTGGACAAGTTGGGTGTTTACATAGAGGCTGACAGGATAACAAAGGTATAATAAAATATCAAATAAAAGTAATGCTTACTTAATCAAATCAGAAAGATGTAAAGCTTGTATTCTATTGTTTGACCTTTACAAAACCTATTTATAATAAACGGCAATAGAAAACTATTGTCTATTTTTAAAAAGCTGTGACTAATCGGAGAGAATTATATCCTGTTTTCTTTATCTCAAGCACAACGAAGACTCAAAATGAATCTCAAAGGGTCTGCCCTTTAGGTTAAAAAAAAAATCCCTTTCGTCATATTATTACAAACTGCCAGCTATCATTATTTGATGAATTTTACCGTTCACGTGTATTAACCCTTTCAGTGAAACTAAAAAAAAAACAGATCACCTGCCGTGTTATCATAGGTTTTCCAAAATAATCTCATAGATAAATGCATTGCTTACGTGCACTCCTCTGGCAATCAAAGGGTTAAAGAAATGCTATGAAATCCCCACCATTAGTTCTCGACATAAACTACAGATAAGGGCTAATGTTGCATAACTTAGTAGACGAGAATAGACTCATGTACATTGCAAAGGGTCACTTTGTGCAGTGATGATGGGATGAGTGTAGCAAAAGGAAAACTGAGCTCAGGGGAGTCCCGTGACCTCATCCGTGTATCTTTCACTTTACTTTGCCAGCATTTTGTTCCTTGTTCCAAGCAAAAATTATTCTCCTCCGGCTCTAAAGAGAGAATTTATAGAGCAGAGAGATCATTCCGCTGATTGAACCAGCAGGTAAGGCTTGATGCTCTCATGCTATTTGGGGGTGAAGGGGATGAATTTGAGGACAACTGCAGCTTAACCCTTTTCAAGATATTTAAAGTCTGGTAAGTGTTCTATTAAACTTGCAGAATAAAGCAGTTTTTTTTATTAGCAAAATTACTAAACATATCTGCCATGTGTTTTTCTGACAATTTTTTTTATTAATGTGTGTTAACAAAAAATATTTTCATCTGTGTTTTATTAGACTTCTCCTCTTTATTTTTTAACTTTTTCTGATATTTATCATATTGTATTGGTTCTTTTTTATTTAAATTTATTACAAGGTTCCCATAAATTCTGAACGCAAATAAAGATGCCAATATTAACCCATCACTCAAACGCTCATCAATCTCAGATGGCTACATAGGCTAGAGCAGGGGTAGGCAACCTTCAGCACTCCAGATATTGTGGACTACATCCTCCTTGCTGCTTTGCCATCAAAATTTGTAATAGCATTATGGGAGATGTAGTCCAAAACATCAGGAGTGCCAAAGGTCTAGAGTATTCAGCCCCAGTGTACAAACCAACAAAACAACTTAGGTTACCCAGGTTTTTCGCACCATTACATGGCTATAGCTCACCTGCCAATGTCAATGATCTAAAGTGAGCCCTATGCTAATGTGTATTTAAAACCATCTACACTAACTCTGGTTTGTATTTTGCCCAGAGGCAAAATCTTTAACGAGACAAAAGAGAGCTATTTTTCTGAAGCCCACCTACACGAAGCTTGGAAATCATTGCCAATAGGGTTAACGTTTAACAGCAATGACTCCAATGTATCAATTACAGAGAAACAACGAGACAGGAAAAAAATGAAGCACATTTTCTTAAAAAAAAGAGAGAAAAATGATTAAATGCTGCGTTCCCACAGCACATTTTTTTCATCCAGGAGTCCCCAGGTACCTTGACATAATTTCGGAAATATGTTCTGTATGCAGCTAAACACAGCCATCCCGGGAGTCCAGTTACTCACTGAATCTGTTTGGCACCGTTTAACAATACACAAACATGAACAAACAGCGTATGGAGCCAATTAGAGCTCAGCAAACATAATTAGAAGGTGAATACCGGCGGTAATTGGGAATGGAATTCAATCATTCCTGAAAAATTTTATGTAAAATATGGCATGAGATACTTAATTAGAAACAGCTCATTATTCTAGAAGGGGAGTCTGGGATCCGGTAATGTAAACGTGAAACGGCGCGGTCACTTAGCTAATTTTGGCAAAGCTCATTAGCTAGCTGGAAGCTAGCTGAGCCTTTTGTTTTATTTTTATTTAAAAAGTAAATTTTTTTGTTACCATCCTATGTGAGATCTAAGTTTGTTTTACTCCCTTGGTACAGTGCATGTAGGCTCCATGGCAACACATGTTCTTGTACAAAAGTATAGAAGGAATGTCTTTTGTTGGAATTTTGTAGCATTTTCAAAGCAGATATCTGTGTTGTAGTGGTTATGATGCCAGGAGTGTCCAGGTACATCCCATAGAAAGATGTCAAACCTTTATAGTACACTTTGGCTTATTACCTGATCTCTCGAGCGGCCACACTGCATCAGCAGAAGCTGGATGTCACCACAATCGTCGGCATTTAGCTGATGGTCCTGCTCGGATGGCCAAATGAGGTGGATGGGGCACAGGTACCCAGGAGGATCCAGGTAAGTTGTCAAACCATGCTAGAACAGTCGGTAGTTGAATAACATTTCCTTTAAGGAATGTTATTTATTAAAAGGACTCTATAGCATTAGGAATTGTGTGATGTCATCCAGGACTGAGCATGTAATGGTCCCAGCTGCCCTATCCAGAAGGCTTGAAGCCGTGTTTCCAAAACATTCAACTATTAAAATAAAAGTACAAGTGAAACAAGAAAAATATCCCACAAATGGGATATGGGTGGATTGGCACTAGATAAATTGCCCCCAGTGTCTCTAACCACTCACAAGACAATAAAATCACAAAATAGTACAAAGAGGAGAGAAGGGGGTGTAATAGTGATCACCAGCACACAGTGAGTTATATTTAAATCCTACATATGGTACACCTCCTGATTATTCTGTATTTCAGTTGTGAGCAGGTAAAACGTTTTCCCTAATGTAAATTCACAAACAAACTGAACATAAATAAAATAAACAGACCAGGAAAAATAGCAGCAGAGTATTGGAATGAAATTCTGAGCACAATGCGTTTCAACCTATACAGTTCTCTTATGTATAAATCAGAAATTAATTTTCGCACTTTTCTGCGCTCCACAGTTACTTCCGTGTTGTGTCAGGTTTAGATATTATAAAATACTAGGAATGCTTAGCTTCTATATTATTATAATAATTATTATTATTATTATTGCCATTTATATTGCGCCAACAGATTCCGAAGCACTTTACAATATTATGAGAGGGGGGATTTAACTATAAGAGGACCCTGTTTAAACGAGTTTACAGTCTATAGGAGGTGGGATATAAAACAAATTAGGACAGGAAATAGCCAAATCAATGTTAATAAAATGTTTATCCTATAACAAATGAGATTTGGAAAACATTGGACTAATTATCGTTCTTATTATGAACTGCTACCCCATTCTAAAATGGTGATTACCATGTCTGCCCTGCTTGTGACTGATACAGTTTAGGAAGAAATGCCCGGCAATAGCGAGTGTGAGAGACAGAATCAAGGGATTACGGCGCTGACGTCACCACGTCACTGATTTCATAAAGTGGCATTGAGTGACCACGTCACCGACGTCACCATGTGCCACGGAGTGACGCTGCACATAGGGGTAACCTGACGCAACATGAAAGTGGCAGAAAGGCACTGTACCTCACAGTCAGCAGACACATTCCAGCCAATCAGCAGCAGACCCTCCCTCCCAGATCCCCCACCTCCTGGACAGCTCACTAAGAATGCAGCTTTACAATGAATGTAAAATGGATGCTGTCCAGGTCAAAGTTTACTCAATGATGACACAGGGGGCGGACCGAACAGCGCATATGTTCGCCGTCCGTGGCGAACCGTTCGGCGAACGTTCGGGACATCACTACTCCCTACCCATCTCATCACATATATTTCCTCCATTCCTCTGTTCTTTTTTTGCTTTCCTACTGTGGATATCATTTAGATCAGGCGTGTCCAATCCTCCTGCCTGCACCCTGCAGTGTGTGTATGTCTGTGATTGTGTGTGTGTGTGTATAGGTATGTGTTTAAATGTGTGTGTGCATATATATATCTATGATTGTGTGTGTATGTGTATATCTGTTGGAATGTGTATATGTTTAGTAGATAGCTCCCTAATTTGGTATATGACAATCCCACATAAGGATAACAAATAAGGGATCTATCTACAGAAATAAATGAAATATTAAAATGAAGGAAAATGCTTTCTAAGCTTTATTATACAAATGTATTTATTTATTTATAAAATATTTTACCAGGAAGGATACATTGAGATTTCTCTCATTTTCAAGTATGTCCTGGGTCCACAAATCATTGCATTGTTACATTAGGGTACAATAAAATAAAAAAAAAATATTAATACACAATATGTACACAATGTAACATAGAACAGGTAGGAGATATATATCAACCATGACAGGTGCATTCTGTTTTGATGTATGTAGAGAGGGATCTCTTAAAGGACTTTAGGCTTAGGGAAGATTTGAAAGTGTGCGGGAGGTCGTTCCATAATTGCGGCGCTCTGTAGGAGAAGGAGGATCGGGCCGCTTTCTTTTTGTATTGAAGTAGACTAAATAAAGTGCTGGTATTGGATTGGAGGTTATAGGAAGTGGGAACAGCTGAGGAGAGCATTCTGCTCAGGTAGGGTGGGAGCTTCCCAGAAAAGCTTTTAAACACAAGGCTGGTAAGATGAAGGGTGCGTCTGGATTCCTGCAATAACCAGTTTAACTCTTATAACATGTCACAATGGTGAGTCCTATAATTACATTGTAGCATATATCGGCAGAACGAGTTATACAATGTATTGAGTTTATTAAGGTGGGTTTGCGGTGCAGGTGCATATACTACATCCCCATAATCAATGATTGGCATCAGCATTTGCTGTACAATCTTTTCCTTTACTTTAGGGCTTAGACAGGATTTGTTTCTGTACAGGGCACCTTGTTTTGGATAAAGTTTTGATGAAAGTTTTGCTATGTAGAGGCCAAAAGATAGATTGTGGTCTAACAACATACCCAAGTATTTAAAAGAATGGACTGCGGTAATTCTATTAATTATATATTTTATAACTTAGTTATATTATATATTCTATGTGCGGCACAAGAAAATTCCTCTTCACTCAATGTGGCCCAGGGAAGCCAAAAGGTTGGACACCCATAATTTAGATGTTTAGGTCATTTTAGAAGATATAGATAGTCCTATGACTTTTCTCTTGAGAAACCCAAACAATGTTCATCTATATTTAAAATGCAACAACATATCTGCTGCTCTACAAGGAGATATAAGAATCTATAGAGTTTAAAGATGACCAGGTAATTACTTGGACTGTAAGTTTTACATCACACCTTACTTAAAATGTAAATATAATGGTTCTACGAGATGGGGCTTGAACGCCATGCTGAGAGGACACAGCATGAGCTCCCGATACATCTTGATATCTATGTTCTTCTGAGGATATTAATATCCTGTTCATCAACCTTTTGTAACTGGCAAAAATGGCTGACAGTGGCATTGCTGCAAAGCATGATGTACAGGCATGCAGAGCTGTGTGGATGGCTTCTTTCGCACATTTGACGATATATGTAAGCGGTTCTGGGGGAACCTATGGAGACAGAAGAGGTAATCTACATTGTCAGCTCCTGTAGCACAGATCGATTTCGAAGACGCCCTTCCATACGGAGACCTAAGCAGAATCAGTGGACCACACGAGGTCCCTGCATCACAGGGACTTGGCCTGGCTGTAGGAGAGGGAGCCTGTGTCCATAAGGCTGTGGCGAGATATCAGGGAGGCCTCGTTCACCCTTTACACCTGCATTGACTCTATCTGTAAGCTGAGGATGAGTGGCCTGCTGCTCTGAATTTCTATGTTATTGCATCAGAGTTCCTTATCTTTATCTATCTATCTATCTATCTATTTATCTATCTCTTCCTGTTCAGTCAAGCATATTTACCTCTTCTACTCTACCAGCCTGAGCAAATAATGTGAATTCAGTCTAAATGTTCTTGGTGGTTCCACACTGCCTTTTTCCTTGTGTTGTCAATTGACTTAGCCTAAAAATTACTTAATCTATCTTGTTCTCCATGACTCACACTCGTTATTTTCTGTTATATATAAAAAAGTGCTGTATCTCTGACATTTTATGACAATCTTGCTTCAAAACTCATCTATTCATATCAAAATGTATGTATACGCTTGAATGTCTCACTAAGCACTGCAAAAATAAATAATATAAATATAATGCTTCTCGTAGCTTGAATTACAACATGCGCATATTAAGAATCCACGTTCTGCTTGCTAGGGGGAGCTGCCATCTTAATGACTTGTCCCTTCTCCCTTTGAGTGGTAGTCTATTGGTTCTGCTAAGTAAATGAGGGTCACTCCAGACCATTAAACAACTTTAGCATGTGTGAAGTGTGTGTGCTCTTTTTTCATTTTGCAAAAAGTGCAGATTCCAGTAAGAATTTACACTTTCAAAAATGTACCTGGTTACACCCCCTTGGCTTTCAAGCAAACGGCAGGTAATATTACTTCCTGGTTTTGTTAGCGCAATGCAGCTGACTTCAAGAGGCAGCAATGGCCCAGAGCACCTGACTGACAAAGACTTCTCATTGAGCTGCATTGGGAAGTCTGTGATTGGACAGCCACAGAAAGTCTGGGCGGGATTAGAAGAGGAAAACTTGCAAAGGGAGCAGACAAGAGAACTGTTGGTTTTGTAACCTGATTTTAGGTATATCCCCAATAAAAAAAAATGCGTAATTAAATGCATGCACGGTTTCATTTGGGGTATATTGACTAGCTAAACCGTGATTTTAATTTATTTTGTATTTGGGCAGTGGAGTGGCACTTTAAACATTGTTCACTCAGCTACTCCTGAAATCAATTCAGTTAAAGTAAAATACTTCTCACATTTCAATCCAATATAAAAGTAAAAGTCGTTTTCACAGTGATGTTAAAATCTGTGTTGGGAAAGATCCTCAGTATTTGGGAGATGTTGTTCTGCCCTTTCTTTAAACCTTATTAAACGGTTGATATTTTAATATGAAAGTCCGACCTTAGCACCAATATGTCAAACGAGAAATATGTTGTACCATCAGATTGAATAAATGACATGGCTTCATTGTTATATCAAGCCTGCAGCCAGTTTTGTAGTGGTTTATAAATTCTGTGGCTTGCATACCACAAAACAGACAAACATTCCTTCTGTGTGATCCCTCACTAAATATTATTCTGTTTGAACGTTTTTTTATTATTATTGCCATGTCGTAATAGCCAAAACAGATGGCTAATTAACTTTTGGCAAGCGAAGAACTATCTGTTCTTTATGTTGTTTCGCTTTACCATAGATTTCTACTTCGATGTACATATTTTGTATTGTTTTTAAAAGACTCTAGTGTTAAAGGTGACACAATTGGCAGCACCGGAGGGATTTTAGAGCACAGAGATTATTGCAGACAGTAAATACAAGCGTTTGGTTATAGTGTTAAATGATATAACCACGTTATGAGGTGTTAGAATGGAAGTTAGGGTTCACTAAGGGGGTCTGAGTTAGACCATTAGCAACAATTCTCATCTTAGAGATTCAGAAAGATAAATTCTGGTGCAGCTTTGTCCCAACTCCCCAGCAAAAACAACAATATTTGCAATAGAGATAGGTTTGTAAAATAACAGTTATTCTGGGAGGCCAGAGGCTATTCTGGTGGGCTTGAGGGACTTCTTAAATCATTAAAGACTAGAGGAGAGTATCATGGTAGGAACATTCCATGTTATCATCTCTCCTGTGTGTATGTTTATTTATTTGATTGTTTGTTTCTCAGTTTAGAAATATTTTACAAAGAAGAGTACATTGAAATCTCTTTGATTTGCAAGAATGTTCTGAAATGCACAACAGTACATTTCACATTTGATTTGCTTGGAGATACTGAGAGTCCTCTTAAGAGATTGCAGGCTCATGGAGGATTTGAGGTTGTCTAGTAGGTCATTGGCCAGTTACGGGGCTCAGTAGGAGCTTTTACGAACTACTTCCTTGTATCAGGAATTGTACGATTCTAGGAGTGTGCGTAGAGTATAGGGGCTGTATAGACTGGGACTCAGCAAGTTGATTAGGTAATATTAGAGAAGTGGTTGTTTATGAAAGCAGCTTGAACAAGCTCGGCAAACCATGACTTTTCAATTGCCAAATACCACATTGGTCCTGAGGTTTAGCTCACCACCGAGTTTCATGCAGTTAAGAAACATTCTTCAATGCATCGATAACCCATATATATTCTTTCATGAATCACAGCAGTGTCAGAGAATTCTCAATCTGTGTGTGCTGTATAGCTATAATCTTAGTACACTTTATCCATAGTGTGTAATCGTGGTTTATAGAAGCCTCACGTATACCATGAGTACTTCTTTGTCACCTCAAAATTATGCACCGCACTATATGAAGACCCATGACTAACATCTCATTGATTGATCATTTGGTTTGGTTACTCCTGGGTGTTCTTCATCATTTTAGCAAAAAATACATTCTCTAATTTTAACTGAACTAGAGATTTTTCATGTTCTACACTCTTAGCCTTTTGCAGGCCAATACTCACCGCAATTAGCTGTTTAGCCAACAGACTACGATGTGTTCTAAAATGAAACAAACACATCACATTCCCTTCTCATAATGGAACATTCACACTAAGTACTCACTAACAAAGTCAATATTTTTTTATAGCACATATTCCCTTCTTAATACTTTGGTAAAGATATATTCTTACTATTGCCATACAGGGATTTCATTCATCTAACAAACTACTGTAATACGGAGTGAGAGAGAGAGAGCATTATGTTTTCAACCAAAACCTTCATCTTTTGGAGCCGAGCAACATCTGGAATGTGGTAAAATAATGAGAAAGTCAAGTCAACTGAAATTAGCACGGGTCACTTCTACACATAGGGAAATCATTACACATGTTTTATTTGCTAGATCTAAGAAGCAGTTGAAAATAATCTTTCCAGTTTTTATTGTAATTGTGGCTTCTCCTTATTTGGAGTTTATTTTAGATGAATTGGTACTTTGTTACTCTCTTACCTGTTAATTTTAACTATGTGTGCCCTAGCGAGAATTAGAGCCTGAGTAATGTGATGTGTGACTACTCCAAGCAGAGCTGAAATACCGATCTAACAAATTTAAACTTGGGTATTCAATACATTGATTTAGGCCATGCCTCTGGATTCTTCTTTTAAATTTGCCAAGAAATCTTAGCAGCCTGGTTTCCACTTATTTACGGGTTAAGAAGGCAAAAATCTATTTAGTTAAGTTCACAGATATCTGAAGTTGTGTAAAAAATCCTTTTTAGTTGCCTTTAATTCTGGGAAACCAAAGTATTCTATTGTAAAGTGCTTTTGGTTTCTGCTCCGGAAGGTACAGCAAGTATTGGGGATCACTGTAAAGTCCTAGGGCAGCCGACATTAAAGATACAATAGCATTAATAGATTTTAAGACACGTACCTTTAATTCCCAGGACACTTTCATTATTTATAAATAAACAGGTCCCCAGTGAGAAAAGACGTGACCCCCACATTGAGAGACTCTTGATTTACAGACCCTCGTATCTCTGCTTTACATATTACCTCTTTTTCCTTGAGAATCCAAGACTCCAATGGTTGACATGTGGCATAGATCTATAGTTGGCAGATTGTTTTATGAGCAAGCTTAATTTTGCACCAGCTGATGCTTTTGGAACTGTGCAGAGCTGTTTTATGTGAAAGATAAAGAACGTTAGGGAAAAAAACGATGTCAGAAAAGGTGAATTTTTGGTTATAATTACAGTGCATTGCAGAGGAATTCTGACAAGATAGGCTTTGCTTTATTGGACCAGACTTACATTCCCGAGGATACAGATATATTTTTCTATCCACTCCTCTCTTTCCATTCCTGAAAAGTATGCACGGTATTCAGGAAAGCTCAGAGGACTAAGTGATAGTAGCCTTACCGTGGTAAGCTAACCTGACAGACTGTAAGAGATCACACCTCTCCACCTTCCAGGGACGGTGTCCTTTCTAATACCTCCGCCCCGGGCGAATGCCTTCATAATAGTCATATTCCAGTCAAATAAACAAATAAACCAATTTATTGTGCCTGCAAGTAGGTTGTAGAGCACGTAGCTGTAAAAATCTGTCCCATGGTGCTTCCAATTTCTAAACATTAAAAGGGACGCTTTAGATACTACAACCATTCCATCTCATTGAAGTGGTTATAGTACCTTGAGTCGCCTGGCACTGGCCCTACATTCAATGTTAAATAATTTTTGAGAACTTTAAGACTAAATTAGGATTATTGGAGGTGTTGCTAAGGCAGATATTACACACTTCCTTGCAGCCATACCAGTTCTTACTAGCAATGAGAGTTGTGATAATCTAAGCCAATCACAGCCACCCACTGTTGCTCAGGCTAACAATTCCTCATGGACCCTAGCAGCTCAGATGGGATGGGCTGCTGGTGGTTCTCGTTAACATTAAAACAATTAAAACTGTTTAACACTGAATAAAATTACAGCAACGGGGACTACAGATACAATAACCAGCTTAATGAGGTGAAGCATAGAAACATAGAAACATAGAAACATAGAATGTGACGGCAGATAAGAACCATTCGGCCCATCTAGTCTGCCCAATTTTCTAAATACTTTCATTAGTCCCTAGTCTTATCTTATAGTTAGGATAGCCTTATGCCTATCCCACGCATGCTTAAACTCCTTTACTGTGTTAACCTCTACCACTTCAGCTGGAAGGCTATTCCATGCATCCACTACCCTCTCAGTAAAGTAATACTTCCTGATATTATTTTTAAACCTTTGTCCCTCTAATTTAAGACTATGTCCTCTTGTTGTGGTAGTTTTTCTTCTTTTAAATATAGTCTCCTCCTTTACTGTGTTGATTCCCTTTATATATTTAAATGTTTCTATCATATCCCCCCTGTCTCGTCTTTCCTCCAAGCAGATACAGTACTTACAATGTCCCTTTAATGACATAGTGAAGGCTACAGAGGGATCAAGATATTCGCACCCTTGATGGCACAGGTCAGTTCTGACCAAGTCCTCAAGGCACGCATATTAATTTGTCAGCGTGTTCCCTTACTCTTAAGAACTTTGTATCAGCTAGGACTTTAACAAAATGCAAAAATAAAGAAGCAATAATAGGATGTAGGGATTTTATTCTAAACAATGTCCATATAATTTGTGGGTTCCAGTCCTTTAATTCTGTAAACTTAATGAATTTCTACTCTGGACTTGAGGCGTCATGTTCTCCTACAATCTTTGTATAAACTTTGCAGATATTGACAGTTTGATAAACTGAATCTCAGTGAACCATTAGTAATTTTTGTCAGTTTTCATTCACTTTTTATCAGAAATATACGTCTTTTTCAGAGATATATTGTGATCATCCGGTTTGACCAACGCAAATGGCATATCCCACATTGTATAAATAACTACTACTTCTGCTGAAAGTCTGTCCCACACACCTACTTATAGTAAAATTGTGTCATGATATAGGCCTTAAATTCCACGAATTCATTACCTTCCAGGTATGTCCTTCTGCGCTAATTAGCTCTGCTATGTAAAAGGAGATAATCCTACTTTGTAAAACCCCTTCATATATTTGTAAGCTTTTATAACATGCATGGATAGCAAGCTCTTTGGTTTAGAAGGGACCTTACTTGTTAAATTACATATTTACATCTAATGAAAATGCTGAAGTATTCCTTCAAATTCTAGTAAAACAGACTCTTAGGGTTTCCAAAGATCAAACATTTTGTAGTTGTTGTTTTTTTCATTTGCAGTTATTTTTAGATCTTAGATGCAATTTTAATTAAATTAATTTGATAGACACTGATCATTGCCAGCTAACCATAGCCCAGGGAGAGATAGCGGATGTTCCTGCTTATGGACTATTGACTCTTCAGTGTTAGTAGTGGAGGCGGGAATCAGTGCCCCGTGAGCCCCAGGTAATAAGACAAACCGCTCAAAATGCACAATGTATGAGGCGCCACTTGTGACACCATAACCATTGCAGTGTGCTGCAGTGGTTATGGTGCTTGAAGTGTTCCTTTAAACACTGCTACACATCAGTTCAGCTATTCTCTAAAATGTTTACTTTTGTGTTTTTAAGTATTTGTTAGGTTATAGGTTGTACGGACTTGCAGTAAAGTGCGGTATTATTTATTTGCCCCGTTTTTGTCTTGGTTTGCTGAGTAGACCAAACACCCTTACATGGTGTGAAACCTCCCAAATTATTACCGTTTACAACATTTTATATTGCATGTCTCTAGGGCTCACTGCAACATCGTGATACCAATAAGTTAAACATTGTAGGCTGTGCAATTATCTAAACTGTTTAGGGCATTGACACCTCTCTACCTCTGTTTGTGTCTAGTCTGATTCACTAAGCTCTGGTAAAATGGTGATAGATGTTTGGTGCTACAGTTACTGTTATATACTACAAAGTAAATTATTCCATATTATCTGCAAAGGCTCATAACAAGGTTGGGAGCAGAAATCAAGTGATCTCTCACTGTGAACTGTAAATCCCATTAACATGTACCAATCACCGATTCAATTCCTAATATCCACTACCAGTCACAAAGGGTCACAAACTGTAACTTGGATCCACCGATTTACCGAGGCTAGTTACAATACAAGTGGTTATTACCCTGGCTATAATCAAGTGGCTCACAATTTTTTCAGGTTCAAGGCGCCGTTAATATTTCAATATTTTTCCAAGGCACCCCAAGTCAGAATATCTAAGTTGTATATTTGTACAGTGCTGCGGCATATACTGGTTCTATAGTATAATGTACAGTGTTGCTTGTACACAGCTTTAGTGTTTTAATACAGGGGTGTGTTTGTTTGTAATGTTTGCGTCTGATTGCAGCGGTGTGTTTGAATGTATTGTTCACTTTTAACCCCTTAAGGACCAAACTTCAGGGATAAAAGGGACATGTCACACATGTCATGTGTCCTTAAGGGGTTAAATGTAAATGTGCATTTGTGTGAAGTTTTTTTATTTGAGTGAAGGGTTTGTATATCATTTTGGAGTTTGAAATCAGCGGTGTGTTTGTGTAATATTTGTGTTAAAATGCAGGAGTGTGTTTGTATGTCGTGCTGATGTTTGCTTGGATGTATACACATACACTACCACATACACAGATATACATGCACATTAACACACAGATACAACTACACCGACACATACACACAAATTCATATAGACTCTGAGAGGTACACACACACATAGATTCACACACATACACACACACACTGACACACGCACACACCTTAGCACATGCATACACAGACATACACACACACTGACACATACACACATCTTAACACATGCATACACCAACATACACACACACTGACTAATACACACACTTTAACACACACATACACTGACACATACACACCAAACGCACACTCTGACACACAGATACACGCACCATGTTACACACAAACACTGACACATGCACAAACCATGACACAGATATGCACACTGACATAAAAAACACACCCTGACACACACACAAACACTGACACATGCACACACCATGACAAAGGTACACACACTGACACAAAAACACACACCCTGACACACAAATGCACATACACAGATGCACGGTCTGACACTGAGATGTGTGCGCACAGAAGTGTGCACACACACAGCCACACACACAGCCACACACACAGAAGGACATAGACATATATATACACACACATACACACACACACAATCTGACAAACACATACAAGTGATAATTTTTATATATGCATCCACCATCCTGTTAGCTTACCTTGTGTGTCCAGGAGGGTGGCTCGATTGGAGGTCTGGTCCTGCTGCTGGCTGGTGGGAGTGAGGCGTCTGGAGCAGCTCTTCATGCTCTGCTCCCCTCATGCTGCCTCTGTAGCTGTCTCCTCTCTGCCCTGTGCTGTCTCCATGCATGATGCTGGGAGGAATTGACAGGCTGTCACTTCTTCCCAGCCTGCCACCACTACAGGGGCCCGGTCGCGGTCTTAAAGAGCCACCCGACTGGGCCCCTGTTCAACAGAAATGTTTTGCAGTGCTATAATCATTGCACCGTTGAAACATTTCCCGGTGCTGCTGTGTGCCCGTCGCTGCCCCACGGCACACAGTTTGGGAACCGCTGCGATAATCTATTGTTTATGTTTAACCCCTTAAGGACCAAACTTCTGGAATAAAAGGGAATCATGACATGTCACACATGTCATGTGTCCTTAAGAGGTTAAGGTACTCTCTATGCAAAGTTTAATATCAGTAAGCAAAGGACTAATACTCTAAAGAGCAAATTGTGATGAGTTGATAACTAACTAACAAAATTGGGCCAGTATAAAATTGCACAAATTGATCAGATCTGCTTTTTTGGATTTATAGTAATTTTTTCAAGTCAGTTATTAAAGTTGCACAGCTCAAATGTTAATGGATAAACATTATATCACCCTGAGTACTGTATGTTTTGATAATGTTTTTTTTTTTTTATAGAGAACCAACATATTTTGTAGTGCTGTACAAATGTTAGACCGCGCAAAAAGCCCTGCATTACTGAGGATGATTTAGTATAGGCCTTTTATCTAGTAGACAGCCACTAGAGGTGGAGTTAACCCTGCAAGGTAATTATTGCAGTTTAAAAAAACGACAATAATTACACTTGCAGGGTTAAGAGTTGTCACCCAGACCACTTCAATTGACAGAAGTGGTCTGGGTGCCTGGAGTGTCCCTTTAATTAAGTAGTTTTGGTGTATAGATCATGCCTCTATGTAATCACTGCTCAATTCTCTGCCATTTAGGAGTTGAATCACTTTGTTTATACAGCCCTAGGCACACCTCCCTGCCTGTGACTTACACATCCTTCCTTTACACTTCCTGTAAAGTGAGATCTAACGTTTAAACATCCTAATAGCAAATTCTGTTTAATGTATAATTTATTATCTTGCGCTTCGTTAATAGCTTGCTAGATCCTGTAATTGCCTTGTGTGTGCGATTAAAGTTAAATTGACATACTTAACATTAAAGTAAGTTAAGATTGGATTGAACATGAAGCCATTTTTTTTTCTTGTAGACTGTGTCAGTCCCAGCCAGGGGAGGTGTGGCTAATTCTGCATAAACAGAAAAAAAGTGATTTAAGTCCTAATTGAGCAGGGAGAATTCTTCATTAACCCCTTACTGACCAGACCGTTTTTCAATTTTCCTACCGTTAAGGACCAGGGCTGTTTTTACATTTCTGCGGTGTTTGTGTTTAGCTGTAATTTTCCTCTTACTCATTTACTGTACCCACACATATTATATGCTGTTTTTCTCGCCATTAAATGGTCTTTCTAAAGATATCATTATTTTCATCATATCATATAATTTACAATAAAAAAAATATAGAAAATATGATGAAAAAATATAAGAACACACTTTTTTGAACTTTGACCCCCAAAATCTGTTACGCATCTACAACTGCCAAAAACACCCATGCTAAATAGTTTCAAAATTTTGTCCTGAGTTTAGAAATACACAATGTTAACATGTTCTTCGCTTTTTTTTTTGTGGAAGGTTATAGGACAATAAGTACAAGTAGCACTTTGCAATTTCCAAACCGTTTTTTTTTTTTTCAAAATTAATGAATTACATTGTAACTCTGATATCTGTCAGGAATCCCTGAATAACCCTTCACATGTATATATTTTTTAAAAGAAGAAAACCTAAGGTATTAAACTTGGGGTATTTTGACTGTTTTCATGAAACCATTTTAACACCAATCGATGTAAAAAAAAACAACAAAAAAATGAAATTTTTTTACACACATAGCAATTTAAAAATACATGTACTGAGAACTTTAAGGGTTACTGCCAAAGAACACCCCAATATGTGTTCAGCAACATCTCCCGCACACAGTGATACCACCCATGTATAGGTGTGTCACAAACTCTGGCCAAAGTTAGCATTTTTATTAGTTTTTTTGCATTTCTTTAAAACAAAAACTGCACTTTTACAGGTGATATCATGGTCGTGATAAGTTTTACTTTTTAAAACACTCCTTAGTAGCATCTTGTGTAAGAAATGGGTGGATGCGGGTTATGTTTTTAAGGTGGAATCTACAGGATTTGATAACAGACTGAATGTGAGGCTCAAATGTGAGGCCAGAATCAAGTTTAACGCCAAGACAGCGCACTTGCAAGGATGGACTAATGTGGTACCACTCACTTGAAGGGAGAGCGAAACAGGGAGATCAGTATTAGGAGGAGGAAAGACAAGGAGTTCAGTTTTAGAGAGATTGACTTTCAAAAAGTGGGAGGACATCCATTCAGATATGGAAGAAAGGCAAGCATTGACATGATGCAGGACGGCAGGGGAGAGGTTCGGGGAGGAGAGGTATTTCCGAGTGTCATCAGCGTACAGGTGGTAGTGGAATCCAAATGAGGTAATAAGTTTGCCAAGAGAGGCAGTATAAACAGAAACTAGAAGGGGTCCAAGTACAGAGTCTTCAGGGGACTCCAACAGAGACAGGGCGAAGGGAGGAGGTATCATTAGAAAAGAAGACACTGAATGAGCATTGGGAGAGATAGGAGGAAAACCAAGAGAGGACAGAGTCACAGAGACTGAGTGATTGAAGAGTTTGGAGAAAGAGAACATGGTCAACAGTGTCAAAGGCAGCAGAGAGGTCAAGAAGAATTAGTATAGAGTAATGCCCTTTGGATTTAGCAGTGATTTGGTCGTTAGTGACTTTAATAAGAGCAGTCTCAGTAGAGTGGAGAGGGTGGAAGCCAGACTGAAAAGGGTCAAGGAGAGAGTTGGAATTGAGGAAGCAAGTCAGACAGGTAAAAACAAGTCTTTCCAGAAGCTTTGAGGAAAAAGGGAGCAGGGATATTCTTCACTCAAACATGATGATCTTAGCAAATCCAATGCTTTCCCATAGGAAAGCACTGGGAGGCTATTATGCATGTGTGGCAAAAAACTGTACGGCAAATCAGCATTTTCATGGGGAGCGTTCAGCGCCTCCATGCAGATCTAATCTAATACACTGCCCCCTCCCACATTCTAATACACTGTCACAAATCCAATACATTGCCCCCTCCACCCAATCTAATGCATTGCCCCTTAATCTCATACACTCCCTACCGCCCTCAACTCTAATTTAATACACTGCCCCTCCCTACACCAATTTAATACACTGCCCTCTCACGCCCCAATTTAATACACTGCATTGCCCCCAAAATAATACACTGCCCCCTCCACCCAACCTAATGCACTTCCCCTTAATCGAATACCCTGCCCCCTCCCACATTCTAATACACTGTCTACCTCCCTCAACTCTAATTTAATACACTGCCCTCTCACCCCTCAATTTAATACACTTCCACTACCTTAAGATGAGCCGCCCATCCTCCAGTTCCCTCTTCTCTGCTCAAGCAAGGGGGAGTGGCTGGCACTATGAGCAGGAGGGAAGGGGGAGTGGCTGGCACTGCGAGCAGGAGGGAAGGGGGAGTGGCTGGCACTATGAGCAGGAGGGAAGGGGGAGTGGCTGGCACTGCGAGCAGGAGGGAAGGGGAAGTGGCTGGCACTATGAGCAGGAGGGAAGGGGGAGTGGCTGACACTGCGAGCAGGAGGGAAGGGGGAGTGGCTGGCACTATGAGCAGGAGGGAAGGGGAGTGGCTGGCACTGTGAGTTGAGGGAAGGGAGTGGCTGGCATTATGAGCAGGAGAGGGAGAGAGTGGCTGGCACAGAGCAGGAGGAAGGTGTGGCTGCCACTGTGAGCAGGAGGGAGGGGGAGTGGCTGGCACTGCGAGCAGGAGGGAAGGGGGAGTGGCTGGCACTGCGAGCAGGAGGGAACGGGGAGTGGCTGGCACTGCGAGCTGGAGGGAAGAGGGAGTGGCTGTCACTGCGAGCAGGAGGGAAGTGGGAGTGGTTGTTAAAGCGAGCAGGAGGGAAGGGGGAGTGGCTGGCACTGCGAGCAGGAGGGAAGGGGGTGTGGCTGCCACTGTGAGCAGGAGGGAAGGGGGAGTGGCTGGCACTCCGAGCAGGAGGGAAGGGGGAGTGGCTGGCACTGTGAGCAGGAGGGAAGGGGGAGTGGCTGGCACTCCAAGCAGGAGTGGCCGCGGGAGCACGCCATCGGCAGTGGGAGGGAAGACAAGAATCAGACAGGAAAGATCTTTCCTGTCTTGCGGCTGGTCACAGCCACAGCACAAAACAGCCCCAGGGCAGGTGGCCGCAGAGATGTTTATTGTGGGCCGCATATGGCTCACAAGCGCAAGTTTGACATGCTTGAAATAGAATGTCAGGAATACATGTTTGTTAGTGTTCCTTTTAGCTAAAGTAGTTTTGATGCCTATAGTAATACATTATTACTATTTTTATTTGCATTTATATAATGCCAACTATTACATTTACATTATTATTAAAATTATTATTACTATTGGTATTTATATAGCACTAATTTACTCCGCAGCACTTTACCATATGATAAAGAGGAAATGTAAAAATAGATGAGACAATTAAAACAAAATGTTACAGTAACACTAGGTTGCTGAGGACCCTACTCAAACAAGCTTACAAGCTATAGATTTATAGTACCTGGAGTACCGAAGCAGTGTACATTGAGAATATAGAAGGCAAACAAACCTGACAAACATGGTGAAAATCAATGAGATAAACAGAAAGTCAGTGTGGTGATGTCCTGCTTTAAAGGGACACGCTAGACTTCTAAAGCACGTTAGCCTTCCTTTCTTTCAATCAGACAACGGGTGTTACTTCCTGGTTTGGTTAGCTTGGTTGAAAAAAGCTCAAGAGATGGGCAATTGCTCAGAGCACCTGCTTTGCAAAGACTTCAAACTGAGTTGTATTAGAAAGTCTGTGATTGGACAGCCACAGAAAATATGGGCCGGGTTAGAAGGGGAGGGATTGCAAAGGTTGTAGACAAGATATCTGCACTTTTTGCAAGCTTTTTAGACAGGCAATCCCTGACAGACACAATCTCACTGATTTGAAACATGCACTGACAGACACACTTGCTGACACATACTCACTGACAGACACACCGGCACACTCTCAATGACAGACACAACTCACTGATATAAAACATACTCCCTGACATACACTCACTGACAGTCACACACTTTCTCTGAGAGCCACATACATTCTCTGATTTGACATACACTGGCAGACACACACTCACTGACAAATACACAGACACACACACTCTGAATGACAGATTCACAATCTCGCTGATTTGAAACACACTTATTGACAGACACACTCACTGACAGACACACAATGTCACTGATTTAAAACACACACTGACAGACACACATACACATTGACAGACATTCTTACTGACACACACACACTCACTCACTGAAAGACACACTCCAGATGACAGACACACTCTCAATGACAGACACACACTCTCATTGATTTGAAAAAAAGTCAATGCCAGGCACACATATACACACTTACTGACAGACAAACTGGCACACACTCTTAATGACAGACACACACTTTCACTGATTTGAAAAACACTCACTGACCAAGCAGGATAAATATATGGGAGGGGGATATATGGTGGCATTGTGGGTGCAATAGTGGCTGTAGTGTGAGTGGATAACGGCTGCATTGTAGGGTACGTTAAAAGGTGCTTTAATGTGTGGAATAGGAGAGGTATTGTGTGGGATAGGGGATTTAGAGAGGGGTAATACTGTGGGGTATGGGGCTTTATTGTGATTGGGACAGGGGTCATATTGTGGGGTATTGATTCTTTAGTGTGGGTGACAAAGGCAGTATTGTGGGGGGTTGGGGCTTTAGTAGGGAAGGGGGATAGGAACACTATTGTGGGCATTGGGGCTTTAGTGTGGTGGGATAGGGGCAGCTTTGTACAAGATAAGTGCTTTGGTGTGGGGGATAGGGGTAGTTTTGGGGGTTAGATGAAGTATTGTGGGGGATTAGGGCTTTAGTTGGGGGATTGGGGGAAGTATTGTGGGCACAGACATACATAGTAAAACACACTCAAAAACACTGAGACGAACCACAGACACAATCTCACACACCCACAGATATTTTTTGGGCCACCCACTCCTTGCTTATAGGAGAACTGGAGCGATCCACAACCTGGGCGGCAGTTGCACTCCTCTGAGTACAGCCCCCTCACCCTCTTTGAGATGGTGCCTGGGTTGGAGTGACGTCACATTCCGGCTCCCGGCACCTCTACAGGGCGTGCAAAGGTGTTGTACAGGCAAAGCTGTTATAGATAGGAGCTCCCTCAGAGGAGTGCCGCAGCAGCTCACAGGAATGACCAGCCATACAACCCCAGCGAGTAGAGTTTAAGCATGCGTGGGATAGGCATAAGGCTATCCTAACTATAAGATAAGGCCAGGTACTAATGAAAGTATTTAGAAAATTGGGCAGACTAGATGGGCCGAGTGGTTCTTATCTGCCCTCACATTCTATGTTTCGATGTTTCTATGTTCAAAGTATGCAGCAGGCTGACACTCGGTGCCGGGCAGCATATTTCAAGTAGCTGTTTGGCACCAAGAAAAAGGAAACACAAAGCTGTGCTAAAAGACTGAGGAGCCACTCACCTAGTGCACAGGAACTGGTGGGTCTGGATGGCATCTCATTGGGGGGGGTGGCCGTGGCTCCTTCTTGCCCCCCAGCAACTCCACTGCCTTGGGGGAAATCTAAGGTGGCCAGCCGGCCACCTCCTGGGCCCCCTGTGCTAGCCCTGGTCCCTTTAAAAACACTTTCTAATTGTCAGCTTTTCATGCAGAAATATTACAGAAATTAAAATTTGTTGGAGTTTGGACCAGTCGGGTGATCCTCCGCATGTCTGCTTTACAAACCGCCGTGTAGACTAATTACGAAACAAACGACTTGGACGCAATGGACAAGCACGTTCATTAGATTTGTGATTCAGAGTTCTGCCCATGACACCAAAAAAATTGATGATTGGTGGGAAAAAAAGATGACTGATGTCTAGCGGACATTCGCTAAATGTTACTTTTACTCACAGATCCCGTGAGAAATGACCAAAAGAGCGAAAAAAGGAGCAGTGAAAAAATGTATACATATATATAATTTATTTAATTAAAGTATATTAATATATAGACAGATGTAATACTGCTCATCTTCTTTCTCGTCTCGCTTGATCTGTGATGCAAATGGCGTGTAACAGGCTCCTATCGGTGTTCTGTTAAATATATACATAATATTTACATTATCTGTATTTTGCCGTGAACTGGTCCATTTTCACACCATTTTGGTTTGTGTTTTCCTGAATCTTCTACGGTGGATAAAATTCTGACTAACTAAAACAAGTTTTTACGCCATACACAAGGCTAAAGGGTGCCTCAAAGCACTTTTCACAGTAGCAAAAAGGACATAAAAGTTGTGAATATCACAGACGCACGATCGTCCTGCAAGTCTTGTAAAATGTGATCTCTGTGTGGTTTCATGATGTTTTCCCATCAGTGCACATCTGCTAGACAGCAGGGAGGCAGGAACTATCATTCACATCAGGAATGACAACGAGGAGGTACTCATTCCAGTGTTCATATTTATTCTCGTGGAGCAATTTTCATGGAAAAGACATGGACGTTTTGAGCAAAAATGAGTACTCGGCCACAATGGACTTTTCACTGTTACAGCACAGACATTGTGCCCGAAATACGCAGCATAAGAAAATAATAATCTAAACTGCATGCAAGTTACAGCAATAACTTACCGAGAAATGTGTTATATAGAAAGAACCCCAGATGCACACTATATGATAATCGCTCACAGACTGAGAGTGACATGAACATGGTGCATTCCTAATGCACTAATAATACCTTCCCTCTAACACCACTAGCACTAAGACCTGGCGGCGGGCTCACATCCTGCGGTTAACATAAATTAAAACAGGCAGAGTCCCATATAAGGATATCAGGATATTTCCTTTAAAATGTCTTAGTTCCTGTTCAAAGAAGCAAAGTTTCCAGAGACGCTCCCTGCATAGGATCAGCAAGGAATAGTGATGAATGAATTCAAGAGTCTTTCAAAATTATTTCTTAAACAAATCAATAATCAACTCATCTTCTACTGCAGATAAGGTAAAGAGATCATCACCCCATCTTCCATTCATAGTGCACGCCAATTATTTAATGATGCGTTGTGCAGTACATTTCAATGTTTCATAAATATTTAAGTCAAAGCTACAAGTTTGTTATGACGTACTCTGGCAGTTACATAGTTAACTTGCATTGTTGAACTTGCAACTAAACTGCATTATAGATATAGCGTTAACGTAAGCAGAGAATATGTACTTTGTATCTGTCACTAGGACTCTTGTAGGATATTGTTAGTGTATGACCTAACTCCTGAAGTACCAGGACACCATAAGACTTTTCAACAGTTATACTTTGATTTAACTCCTTAAAGGACAATGTAATCTTTATGTCAACATCACAATTTATTTTGCAATATGATTCTTTTTGATACGATCCATTTGATAAGATCCAATTGTTGACTGCACAGACCGACATTGGTCCTTAAGGGGTTAAAATAATTCACCTCTTCCCTAAGACTGGGAAAGTTACAAGGATGGTGATAATGTGTTAAGAAAGAGATAATTCACAGTTTGTAAACTGGAGCTTGGAACGGAGTGAGCTGTGGGAAGTGACCGTGCGTACAGACAGCCCAGGAATAATTGGGATATATATGGAGAGAGATTCTGGGACAACATTATTAGCCTGCAGCAGTCTCCATGGAAACCTACAGAATGTTGTTGCTGATTGCTCCACTTTCTCGCAAATGAATCTTTATCCAGAATTCCGTCAGTTTCTCTGCAAATCCAATCACTGCTTATAACATGCTGGAGTCTCTATGTAAGCAGATACCCAGCCAGAGAGGGCTATACATCCTAAGACAGACTTTAAAAGGAGTCACTTAAAGACATAATGGGAGGAATGGATTGTACACAAACAGAGTAATAGTTTTGTTGTTATGGTACCCTTACATTATGCAATCCTTGTGCCACTGTACCATTTACAGACAACCATCCACAGGGCATCCATCCTAAGGCAGGGGCCCAGATTGCACTTGTGGTATTGCTGAATCTGATATGTTATTTCTGATTGAAGCAAAATAAATGCAAGGAGCTGATTCGATTGCGTGATCTCTGCAGGTCGTTTTATCTATAGTTTCTGAGAATATTTAGAATTATGTTAAATAAAAAATAAAAATGGTCTACTAAATCAAATCACGAAATACACAGTGATTTTAAATTAATTATACCAAGCAAAATACGGGACTTTTGTTAAAATGGCATATTTATTGTTCAAAGTGAGTGGCAGCTTTTACTGTGCGCTGAGTTATTTGTTTAGCTGTTGTTCAGCGATGCGGACTATGTTGGTGCTTTATAGATTAATCAAATGCTTTCAGAAAATTCTTCCACTGGAAAGCAAGACTTCTATTTGAGTTATTCTCTGTTGCTTCTAGTTCCCTGGGGGAGAGCTAGAAACGTTTGTGATTTAATTCCCATGATGATTATTATGTTTTCTCTGAAAATGTCCAGTTTTCGAGATTGTTTGCCATATTTGTAACCCTTTCACAGCCACTAGTTAAAGGGATTCTACAGTGTAAGGAATATGAAGTTGTATTACTTTCACTATAGTGCCCCCTGGGTCCTCCTCCCTCGCCCTCCCCTTCACCCCTCCAGCACTGCAAAAAAAACCTTTATTTACTCACCCTATTCCAGCGCCAATGTCCCTCGGTGCTGGGTCGGCACTCTGCCTCTTCCAATGTCTCGCGCAAGAGCATTAGGCCCTCCCCGTAGGAAATTATTGCCTAAATGCTTTCCTATGAGGATTTTACTGAAGCTGTAAGTCAACAAGCAGAGCATTGAGAACGTCCAGCACAGTTTGGGCAACCTAAGGTCCGGTACACTCCCGGTAGACAGTCACTAGACGCAGGCTTAGTACTGCAATGTAAACATTGTAGTTTCCCGAAAACGGCAATTTTTTACTTTGCAGGACTAAGGAGACAGAGACATTGCACCTAGAGCACTTTAATTAGATTAAGTCTATAGGTCTGGATGTCTATAGTGTCCCTTTAAAGAGTTTGTGCAAAGAGAACCATTAAAACATTTAATCTAATAATTTTAGTTTTCAATCTTTAGTAATCCTTGAAGCATTCCATTTAGAACACGAGAGGGGAATGTATTCCAATTTCTTGTTACTGAAAGGGTTAAGACAAGGATTGATAAAGTGTAAATGTTCAGCTGATGATAAACTACAATTATTACTCCCCCAGCACGAGTTCTAAAACTATGACTGACACTCAATCAGTTATTAAGGGGAAATTCTAACAGTATAAATACAAACATGTGTTTCTAGCATTGGAATTTGTACCTAGTGGTTTAGATTTATGGGCCCCCTCTGAGATGAAAATACATACATTTTAATTGCCTTTATTCCCTTGCTGTGGCCACCTACCCGCCCCTTGGTGAGATCATACTTATGATGGAGAAGACTGCGCAGAGTAGCAGAGGGGGGGCTTCTGCGCATGTACCTCACTGTGTCAATCAGTGCTTCCCCTAGTGGTGTATGTATACCAATACATCTCAATAGGAAACGTTGTACGTCTTCATGCCCGGCCTGGGAGGACGATAAACGCCAATTCTGCAAACTTTCTCTATTGGCTGTCTAAAAGTGTTCTTAGGGGTAAATTGCACAGACAGAATAGATAGTATTTACAATGCCGGGGATATAGGGACAAGCTTGTTGCACCAAAACAAATTATTTATATAGCGCTAACATATTTCACAGCACTGTACAATAGGTAAAACAAGACAATTCTAGCAAAACACATTTGACAAAGAGTAGGTAACTAGGGCCCTGCCCAAACAATCATTAATCTAAAAGTACATGACGCTGCGTTTAGAATGGTGACAGATGGACTGGCGGAGGCTTCTAACAGAAAGAGGATAATGCACACAATACAAGGGAGCCATTCCGCCAGGGTGGCGAGAATAAGGGGGGCAAATCCCCAAAATACCACGCCATGTTTCACAAGAATCCAGGCACACCTAGTGGTTGCTTCAAAAAGCCATCCTCTTATTCAGGAACAAAATGCAAAAGCAATGTTTCGGCTCTTACATGAGTGTTTGTCACGCCTGGTGGAGGCTGTCTGACTATAGTTTAGAGTTTGTAGATCATTTTTAAAAAAATCAAAAAACTGAACATTAACCCCATTCACTACCTACAAAGTATATGCTGTCCATGGTATCTGTTTCACAGGATCAAAGGGCACACAGCACAATAAATCTAGACAGATTGAACTCTGCTCCAGCCCTGGTCCTGGCCTTTATGAGATACTAATTTGGGAGAGAGGCCCTGTAAATGGTGCCCCCCCTTTCCACCTCCTGCACACAGGACAGCATGGATAAATGTTCGATAATATGAATTTCCAAGCATGCCAACAGATTCCTTACAAATATCCGTAACTCGAGTATGTGACCATTCGTGTTTTTTATATTTAATTAGTTTTTACATATTTTAAGTATACTGTTAGATATTAATAAGTGATACTGCATAATCTCTAATAATTAAAACCTCATAATGCTTCCGTAAATAGAGGACAAATAAAAAAACTGCCCTTAATGAATGCATATTTTGGATATTTCACAATAATCGAAATCTATATACAGCTGCTCCTGTGTCCTACTTTTATGTGCTGGTTATTCGTCAAACAACAAAACCTGAATGAGTTACCATAAAACCCATCTAAACCAAGATTATTGTATGTCAGAAAGGAGAAGATTAGTTGTTTTCTGTAAAACCTGGGCTAGTAGCCATGACAGCAGGATTGTAGGATTGTGAGAGACAGCTAGGGACTTTCCATGGAAACCTTGGATTCGGTAGGTTTGGTTTCTCAAAGATAAGCAGCTGATCCCCATCTTTGTCTCAAGTCCAATAAAGTAATCGATCATTTAAGCATTCTTTATTACAGTAACCCTTCTTCTTTTTTGACAGGGGTCCAACTGATATAAATTGCACTCGCTTGGTAGCTTAATCTTAATTTGGAGAAAAAATTGCTCATCCACCCATTCTTCAATCATAGAATTAGCTAAGTGACACATGTTTGGATTGTGAGATTACCTAAATAACCCACTCTTTGATCATAAACTTTGTTTAAAAATCCATAACTCAGTTACATAGATAGCTGTTTGAGCCATTCCTTAACTCACAAAATCATCAGCTGTTATATACCCGTATATACTCGAGTATAAGTCGACCCGAATATAAGTCGAGACCCCTAATTTTACCCCAAAAAACTAGGAAAACGTATTGTCTCGAGTATAGGACTAGGGTGGGAAATGCAGCAGCTACTGGTAAATTTCTAAATAAAATGATATCCCCAAAAAATTATATTAATTGAATATTTATTTACAGTATGTGTATATAATGAATGCAGTGTGTGTGTGTGTGTGTGTGTGTGTGTGTATAATGCAGTTTGTGTGTATGAATGCAGTGTGTGTGTGTATGAGTGTAGTGTGTGTGTATGAGTGTAGTGTGTGTGTGTATGAATGCAGTGTGTGTGTATGAATGCAGTGTGTGTGTGTGTATGTAATGCAGTGTGTTTGTATGAATGCTGTGTGTGTGTGTGTGTGTGTGTGTGTATGAGTGCAGTGTGTGTGTATGAGTGCAGTGTGTGTGAATGAGTGCAGTGTGTGTGTGTGTGTGTGAGTGCAGTGTGTGTGTGTATGAGTGCAGTGTGTGTGTGTATGAATGCAGTGTGTGATGCAGAGTGTGTTTGTGTGTGTGATGCAGAGCCCTGGTGGGGGGGTGGGCATTTTTATTAATTTTTTTTAATTATTATTATTATTTTAATATTATAATTTTTTATATATATTATTAATATTTTATATTTATTTTATTATTATTTAAATTTTTATTTATTTATATTTTTTTCGTCCCCCCCTCCCTGCAGAGAGCTGTAACTTACCTTTCCTGCAGCTCCTGTCAGCTCCCTTCTCCTCTGTTCCGGTCAGCTCCACTGTAAGTCTCGCGGTCTGAGTGTCGCAACGCTCTGACCCCGCGGCTCTCACGAGACTTACAGGGGAGCTGACCGGACCGGAGGAGAGAGAAGGGAGCTGACAGGAGCTGCAGTAAAGGTAAGTAACAGCTCGCTGCCAGCCCCCAACAGGACCGCCAGGCTTGTAATGAGCCCGGCGGTCCTTGTCTGTATTATGGCAATGTAAGTTGCCATAATACAGACACTGACTCGAATATAAGACGAGTGGGGGGTTTTCAGCACAAAAAATGTGCTGAAAAACTCGTCTTATACTCAAGTATATACGGTATATTATAAATAACTGTTATGCATCACCTGCACTTTGAGGGGTTCTCCTTGCACCCAGAAACTCAAGGAATCATGTTTTCAATGCTATCCCAGAGTTCCCAGCTTGACATGTAAATGAACCCACTCAGGTATCGTGTTTTGGATTTCATATTGTATTTCTGCAAGTACCCTTAGCAATGGATGCCGTTTTCAATGCAGTTTTTTTTAAGCCATAGCATGGGCTGTGATTCAGAAGGACCCGTGACCAGAAACCGGCCTAGGACTGAAGTTTCAACTTTTCAGTCCCACCAGCATGGTGCCAGTTCTGGTCTGAAAATATCAAACCTGCAGTCCGTGGCTGGCTTGTGGTCACTGGTCCTTTTGGATCATAGTCCGTGCTATTTATTCCATCCTAGTTATTATCATTCCATTAACCAGTAATGCTACAACTCTCAATATTCTCAGCCAGCCAATAACGTAAACTGTTTTAACTTTGGATATTGGAATGTATAGCCCCTATTGTAACATTTGCAATCTTCTTTATACTATATGTGATAATATGTCACGTGACCTTCATTTTACTTATGTGTCCATTCATCCATTTGTTTGTAAAAATAAAAGATATATAATTATATTAACATTTTTACAAACTGCAATGTTTAGGGCAATGTTATATACACAGTTTAGACCAAAATAGATAAAACTTAATTTAAAATTCCTTAAAATGTACACTTTGAGTACCCCGTAGGTGTCATATTACCAATTGGAAGACTCCCTTGTGGCCATGAACGTGTTTCTGTATCCATCCACAGACATTGTCTGTTATTAATGCTGATGCAGTAAACTGCCATTATCTTTCATGGATTCCAGTCCCATTATGAATTATCTGAGTATCACTCTAAATGATGCTTCATTGGCACGCATGCTCAATTGCGCGTTTGGCTGCACTATTTGGAAATTGATGGGATCTCTCCCTGTCCCTTTAAATACCTTCTGAACCAGGACCCCAATTACTTTTTTAAGAACTTGTTTACATATTTTATTATTCTGTTCTCCGATTCACAAGGCTTGAAGTTTATTTTCACACTGAGCTTTTTTGAAGCCCCAAATCTTATTTAGAAGAATAGACCATGATTACCCAGTCAGATATCCTTTTTGCTTCCTCTGAGGTATTTCATTCAGCACAGCCATCACCGAATACGTAATGGTATTTCATTTTATATATTAATTTGTCAGATTCTGGCTTATGCGTCATAAATTTGGGTCTCCATTATTCCGGACACCTTGTCCACCAGTTGTCCTAAAGCAGACAGGTTGATCTATTGTTCGTCTTTAGTCTCACAAGATGTTGGCATGGTATGTGGCCATCTTGTATTAGGTTATATGAAAACCATGTGACAGGTACCTCCCGTCACATGACTGTTCTACATGCTGAGGAATACAGAATGTGGACACATAGTTACAATTTACTCTGGGTTCTTGTGGGAAGGAATCTACAGAGGGCAGCTGCTCTGATTGCCCCCCTAAATTAAGTCATTATGATACTAGGACTTATTATATTAATTAAGATGGCTTTTAAATGTGTAAAGTATTTTGATGGAACCAAAACTAATACATACTAAAAATCACACATAATATCCATAGGTTACAGCAAGTAACAATGTCATTATCATAATAAATAGCAACATCAAAACACGGAAAATCATACATAGAGATATGTGATAGATATCTTATTGTGATACAAAAAACAAGAAATCTATCCCAAAAAAAACGCAGAGCAAAGAATACGAATAATTTAGTGAGATTTACATACTCAAAAGCAATGACAACCACCACCTATAGCAGAAATGGGAGCAGATATACAGCGTGTATAAAACATCCTCCTATATTTTGGCAAGTAGTCTTTCTTGCCCATTGTGAAAAACTATGGATTTTTTTTTATTTTCTATGTTTTCGATTTCGCTATGATAATGACATTGTGACTCTATTCCATACGGATATGAAAGGGTTACTCCAGCCCACTGTAGTGGTTATGATGGAAGGAGTACCCTGGCTCCCTAACCCACTAAAGGGGACCACCAAATTGTAACGCTTTGCCCTCTTACATGAGTCCCCGGGCTCTAGCTCTTCTTTAGAGGCCGATTCAGTGCATCCAGCATCTGCCGATCCTGCTGCTCATTGATTGGCTGAGAGCATCTGTGGATCGAAATTTGTACAGAATCGACATTAGCCAGCATGGAACTGTTATTCTTGGCTAGCAAATAACACTGTCAGAAGTGGAGTTATACCTTTAACTGTGATTTTTAACTTGTATTCAAAATAAAAATAAATAAATTAAAAACATGTCTTTACATATATGAGTTCCTATGTTTCGATATAGCTTAAATAAAAAAAATATATATATACACAAATATATCACATAGCATTTAATCCTTTAGTTTCTGATGGTACTAGTTCATATGACAACATTTTCAACGACAGCAGGTCTGTTTAACATCCCTTTCACAAAAACCGTACATGTGAACTCATGATGTTGATTTTAATATAAAGCTAAAAAAAATAACTGCAAATCACTGGCAAGCAATATATCACTGCTTATTGCATTTAAAAATAAATGAAGGAAGTTTTGAAAGAGACAAGTTTCTTCTTGTTGGGTGACTGTTCTCAATCAACGAATAATGTGACCTGAAAAATGATAATGACTTTCATTTCCCTCCTTCGAAAGATAATATAGGGTTTAAAGAACAATGCATTGAATTTAAAAAACACTAAAGAACACGTGACATTGATCACGGAAAACACCTAAACAAAATGTTTTAGATTGCAAGCTCATTTGGGCAGGGCCCATCGTCTGTTGTTCCTGCATGTCAGACTTGTTTTGTTTGAATTGTTTGTCTTGTTTCACCTATTGTACAGCATTATGGGATATGGTGCCGCTATATAAATAATTGAAATGTCATCCTCTTACAGTTCAGAAATCTTTCTCTTTAATCACTAGCGTATATTCTTTTGCCGAATTTTTCTTTTTTATAATATCATTCGACACATTTTGTGCCGGCTTCTACTAGGAAAACAGCACAAAAGCTGATTTGAGTGTAGTAATTTTTATCATCGATGCTATTGCAGAACATTTTCGTCAAATCGTAAGTCGATATTTACACTACCTTTAGTACATGAAACGTGCTGCGATCAGCGTTTGTGGTGATCTTCTATCTGAATACTACATTGCGCATGCGAAAAGGCGTTGATATACCGTTTTATTCTGTTTTCCTGTGAATGCATTTTACAAGCATCTGGTGTGTATGCTGGTGGTCAATACACTATGACTCTCTGTGGTTTTGTTTTCCAATGTGTTTGGTATTGTTTCATGAGTAAGAAATCTACTTATATAAATTCATATTTATTAAATTAATATAATACAAATATAGATTGTTTCATTGCCTCTCCTTTTTCCGCTCTACTGGTCACTTCTCACATGATCCATAAATGAAATCATTGTGACTGTCCCCCAGCCATCAATCTTTTTTTCCCATCAATTTCAGAATTGCAAATTAAAGCGAACATGTTCGTCCATTGCGCGTTTTGTTTATGATGCGGCTACATTTAGAGTTCGGGAATTTAAAGAATCACCTGATCTGCCCAAAATCAACCAAAATGCAGTTTCATTGTCACTCAGTCTATACTCCTAGCTACCGCCATGGTCAGTTCCTGACTGTGTATGTGTTCAGTCTCACGCTATATTCTTAGTTACTGCCATGGTCAGTTCCTGACTGTGTATATGGTCAGTCTCACGCTATATTCTTAGTTACTGCCATGGTCAGTTCCTGACTGTGTATATGGTCAGTCTCACGCTATATTCTTAGTTACTGCCATGGTCAGTTCCTGACTGTGTATATGGTCAGTCTCAGGCTATACTCCTAGTTACCGCCATGGTCAGTTCCTGACTGTGTATATGGTCAGTCTCAGGCTATATTCTTAGTTACTGCCATGGTCAGTTCCTGACTGTGTATATGGTCAGTCTCAGGCTATATTCTTAGTTACTGCCATGGTCAGTTCCTGACTGTGTATATGGTCAGTCTCAGGCTATATTCTTAGTTACTGCCATGGTCAGTTCCTGACTGTGTATATGGTCAGTCTCACGCTATATTCTTAGTTACTGCCATGGTCAGTTCCTGACTGTGTATATGGTCAGTCTCGGGCTATATTCTTAGTTACTGCCATGGTCAGTTCCTGACTGTGTATATGGTCAGTCTCAGGCTATATTCCTAGTTACTGCCATGGTCAGTTCCTGACTGTGTATATGGTCAGTCTCACGCTATATTCTTAGTTACTGCCATGGTCAGTTCCTGACTGTGTATATGGTCAGTCTCACGCTATATTCTTAGTTACCGCCATGGTCAGTTCCTGACTGTGTATATGGTCAGTCTCAGGCTATATTCTTAGTTACTGCCATGGTCAGTTCCTGACTGTGTATATGGTCAGTCTCACGCTATATTCTTAGTTACTGCCATGGTCAGTTCCTGACTGTGTATATGGTCAGTCTCAGGCTATATTCTTAGTTACGCCATGGTCAGTTCCTGACTGTGTATATGGTCAGTCTCAGGCTATATTCTAGTTACTGCCATGGTCAGTTCCTGACTGTGTATATGGTCAGTCTCAGGCTATATTCTTAGTTACCGCCATGGTCAGTTCCTGACTGTGTATATGGTCAGTCTCAGGCTATATTCTAGTTACCGCCATGGTCAGTTCCTGACTGTGTATATGGTCAGTCTCACGCTATATTCTTAGTTACTGCCATGGTCAGTTCCTGACTGTGTATATGGTCAGTCTCACGCTATATTCTTAGTTACCGCCATGGTCAGTTCCTGACTGTGTATATGGTCAGTCTCGGGCTATATTCTTAGTTACTGTCATGGTCAGTTCCTGACTGTGTATATGGTCAGTCTCACGCTATATTCCTAGTTACTGCCATGGTCAGTTCCTGACTGTGTATATGGTCAGTCTCACGCTATATTCTTAGTTACCACCATGGTCAGTTCCTGACTGTGTATATGGTCAGTCTCAGGCTATATTCTTAGTTACGGCCATGGTCAGTTCCTGACTGTGTATATGGTCAGTCTCACGCTATATTCTTAGTTACTGTCATGGTCAGTTCTGACTGTGTATATGGTCAGCTATATTCTTAGTTATCATGGTCAGTTCCTGACTGTGTATATGGTCAGTCTCACGCTATATTCTTAGTTACTGCCATGGTCAGTTCCTGACTGTGTATATGGTCAGTCTCACGCTATATTCCTAGTTACGGCCATGGTCAGTTCCTGACTGTGTATATGGTCAGTCTCACACTATATTCTTAGTTACTGCCATGGTCAGTTCCTGACTGTGTATATGGTCAGTCTCACGCTATATTCTTAGTTACTGCCATGGTCAGTTCCTGACTGTGTATATGGTCAGTCTCAGGCTATATTCTTAGTTACTGCCATGGTCAGTTCCTGACTGTGTATATGGTCAGTCTCACGCTATATTCCTAGTTACCTGCCATGGTCAGTTCCTGACTGTGTATATGTCTCACGCTAAATTCTTAGTTACTGCCATGGTCAATACCTGACTGTGTATATGGTCAGTCTCACGCTATATTCTACCGCCATGGTCAGTTCCTGACTGTGTATATGGTCAGTCTCAGGCTATATTCTTAGTTACCGCCATGGTCAGTTCCTGACTGTGTATATGGTCAGTCTCAGGCTACACTCCTAGTTACGGCCATGGTCAGTTCCTGACTGTGTATATGGTCAGTCTCAGGCTATATTCTTAGTTACTGCCATGGTCAGTTCCTGACTGTGTATGTGGTCAGTCTCAGGCTATATTCTTAGTTACTGCCATGGTCAGTTCCTGACTGTGTATATGGTCAGTCTCAGGCTATATTCTTAGTTACCGCCATGGTCAGTTCCTGACTGTATATATGGTCAGTCTCACGCTATATTCTTAGTTACTGCCATGGTCAGTTCCTGACTGTGTATATGGTCAGTCTCAGGCTATATTCTTAGTTACCGCCATGGTCAGTTCCTGACTGTGTATATGGTCAGTCTCACGCTATATTCTTAGTTACTGCCATGGTCAGTTCCTGACTGTGTATATGGTCAGTCTCAGGCTATATTCTTAGTTACTGCCATGGTCAGTTACTGACTATGTATATGGTCAGTCTCAGCCTATACTCCTAGATACTGCCATGGTCAGTTCCTGACTATGTAAATGGTCAGTCTCACACTATATTCTTAGTTACCGCCATGGTCAGTTCCTGACTGTGTATATGGTCAGTCTCACACTATATTCTTAGTTACCGCCATGGTCAGTTCCTGACTGTGTATATGGTCAGTCTCACGCTATATTCTTAGTTACGGCCATGGTCAGTTCCCGACTGTGTATATGGTCAGTCTCACGCTATATTCTTAGTTACCGCCATGGTCAGTTCCTGACTGTGTATATGGTCAGTCTCACACTATATTCTTAGTTACGGCCATGGTCAGTTCCTGACTGTGTATATGGCCAGTCTCACACTATATTCCTAGTTACTGCCATGGTCAGTTCCTGACTGTGTATATGGTCAGTCTCACGCTATATTCTTAGTTACCGCCATGGTCAGTTACTGACTGTGTATATGGCCAGTCTCACGCTATATTCTTAGTTACTGCCATGGTCAGTTCCTGACTGTGTATATGGCCAGTCTCACGCTATATTCCTAGTTACTGCCATGGTCAGTTCCTGACTGTGTATATGGTCAGTCTCACGCTATATTCCTAGTTACAGCCATGGTCAGTTCCTGACTGTGTATATGGTCAGTCTCACGCTATATTCTTAGTTACTGCCATGGTCAGTTCCTGACTGTGTATATGGTCAGTCTCACGCTATATTCCTAGTTACTGCCATGGTCAGTTCCTGACTGTGTATATGGTCAGTCTCACGCTATATTCTTAGTTACCGCCATGGTCAGTTCCTGACTGTGTATATGGTCAGTCTCAGGCTATATTCTTAGTTACTGCCATGGTCAGTTACTGACTGTGTATATGGTCAGTCTCACACTATATTCTTAGTTACGGCCATGGTCAGTTCCTGACTGTGTATATGGTCAGTCTCACGCTATATTCTTAGTTACGGCCATGGTCAGTTACTGACTGTGTATATGGTCAGTCTCAGCCTATACTCCTAGATACTGCCATGGTCAGTTCCTGACTGTGTATATGGTCAGTCTCAGGCTACACTCCTAGTTACCGCCATGGTCAGTTCCTGACTGTGTATATGGCCAGTCTCACACTATATTCTTAGTTACTGCCATGGTCAGTTCCTGACTGTGTATATGGTCAGTCTCAGGCTACACTCCTAGTTACCGCCATGGTCAGTTCCTGACTGTGTATATGGTCATTCTCAGGCTACACTCCTAGTTACCGCCATGGTCAGTTCCTGACTGTGTATATGGCCAGTCTCACACTATATTCTTAGTTACTGCCATGGTCAGTTCCTGACTGTGTATATGGTCAGTCTCAGGCTACACTCCTAGTTACCGCCATGGTCAGTTCCTGACTGTGTATATGGTCAGTCTCACACTATATTCTTAGTTACTGTCATGGTCAGTTACTGACTGTGTATATGGTCAGTCTCAGGCTACACTCCTAGTTACCGCCATGGTCAGTTCCTGACTGTGTATATGGTCAGTCTCACGCTATATTCCTAGTTACCGCCATGGTCAGTTCCTGACTGTGTATATGGTCAGTCTCAGGCTACACTCTTAGTTACCGCCCATGGTCAGTTCTGACTGTGTATATGGTCAGTCTCAGGCTACACTCCTAGTTACCGCCATGGTCAGTTCCTGACTGTGTATATGGCCAGTCTCAGGCTATATTCCTAGTTACGGCCATGGTCAGTTCCTGACTGTGTATATGGTCAGTCTCACACTATATTCTTAGCTACTGCCATGGTCAGTTCCTGACTGTGTATATGGTCAGTCTCAGGCTTTATTCCTAGTTACGGCCATGGTCAGTTCCTGACTGTGTATATGGTCAGTCTCAGGCTATATTCCTAGTTACCGCCATGGTCAGTTCCTGACTGTGTATATGGTCAGTCTCACGCTATATTCTTAGTTACCGCCATGGTCAGTTCCTGACTGTGTATATGGTCAGTCTCACGCTATATTCTTAGTTACCGCCATGGTCAGTTCCTGACTGTGTATATGGTCAGTCTCACACTATATTCTAGTTACCGCTATGGTCAGTTCTCGACTGTGTATATGGTCGTCTCACACTATATTCTTAGTTACTGCTATGGTCAGTTCCTTACCGTATATGGTCAGTCTCACCTATATTCTAGTTACAGCCATGGTCAGTTCCTGACTGTATATGGCCAGTCTCACGCTATACTCTAGTTACCGCCATGGTCAGTTCCTGACTGTGTATATGGTCAGTCTCACGCTATATTCTTAGTTACTGCGCCATGGTCAGTTCCTGACTGTGTATATGGTCAGTCTCAGGCTATACTCCTAGTTACGCCATGGTCAGTTCCTGACTGTGTATATGGTCAGTCTCACACTATATTCTTAGTTACTGCCATGGTCAGTTCCTGACTGTGTATATGGTCAGTCTCACGCTATATTCTTAGTTACCGCCATGGTCAGTTCCTGACTGTGTATATGGTCAGTCTCAGGCTATATTCCTAGTTACTGCCATGGTCAGTTACTGACTGTGTATATGGTCAGTCTCACGCTATATTCTTAGTTACCGCCATGGTCAGTTCCTGACTGTGTATATGGTCAGTCTCAGGCTATATTCCTAGTTACTGCCATGGTCAGTTCCTGACTGTGTATATGGTCAGTCTCAGCTATATTCCTAGTTACCGCCATGGTCAGTTCCTGACTGTGTATATGGTCAGTCTCACACTATATTCCTAGTTACCGCCATGGTCAGTTCCTGACTGTGTATATGGTCAGTCTCAGGCTACACTCCTAGTTACCGCCATGGTCAGTTCCTGACTGTGTATATGGTCAGTCTCAGGCTATATTCCTAGTTACCGCCATGGTCAGTTCCTGACTGTGTATATGGTCAGTCTCACGCTATATTCCTAGTTACGGCCATGGTCAGTTCCTGACTGTGTATATGGTCAGTCTCACGCTATATTCTTAGTTACTGCCATGGTCAGTTCCTGACTGTGTATATGGTCAGTCTCAGGCTACACTCCTAGTTACCGCCATGGTCAGTTCCTGACTGTGTATATGGTCAGTCTCACGCTATATTCTTAGTTACTGCCATGGTCAGTTCCTGACTGTGTATATGGTCAGTCTCACGCTATATTCTTAGTTACTGCCATGGTCAGTTCCTGACTGTGTATATGGTCAGTCTCACGCTATATTCTTAGTTACTGCCATGGTCAGTTCCTGACTGTGTATATGGTCAGTCTCACGCTATATTCTTAGTTACTGCCATGGTCAGTTCCTGACTGTGTATATGGTCAGTCTCACGCTATATTCTTAGTTACCGCCATGGTCAGTTCCTGACTGTGTATATGGTCAGTCTCACGCTATATTCTTAGTTACTGCCATGGTCAGTTCCTGACTGTGTATATGGTCAGTCTCACGCTATATTCTTAGTTACTGCCATGGTCAGTTCCTGACTGTGTATATGGTCAGTCTCACACTATATTCTTAGTTACGGCCATGGTCAGTTCCTGACTGTGTATATGGTCAGTCTCACGCTATATTCTTAGTTACTGCCATGGTCAGTTCCTGACTGTGTATATGGTCAGTCTCAGGCTATATTCTTAGTTACTGCCATGGTCAGTTCCTGACTGTGTATATGGTCAGTCTCGGGCTATATTCCTAGTTACTGCCATGGTCAGTTCCTGACTGTGTATATGGTCAGTCTCACACTATATTCTTAGTTACTGTCATGGTCAGTTCCTGACTGTGTAAATGGCCAGTCTCAGGCTAGAATTTAACATTTATCATGTTTACCTTTTGCACACCACTGCAGAATATGTTGGTGCTATATAAATCAGAGTGATTGTTTTATACACCTAGTTAGTAGTTACTGACCCGGTCTGTTCCTGAATTGTACACGCACACTGTGTCACACGCACACACACTCACACACTAACACAAGCCAGGCTAACATACATTCACCCTGGAATTAAAATGGTTTAGAGTACAACAGCATAAACAAATGTTAATGTTTTATGTTAATGTTTATTAAGAAAATATTAATGGGAGCAACAGTGTTTAGAAACGTGTTATTTCAATCACTCGTAGAACAGGGTTAAACAAAGGTAGCTATTTAAAACAGAGTATGCCCACACACTATATCGCGTTCCTGTTTTTTCTCACACCATGCAAGTTCAGGAAAATCGTGTTTCGTTTTATTGGCAGGAAAATTATAACCTTAACTGATGTGAGTGGGGGCAAACCAGGAAACAGGGAACGCTTACTAGGTAATAGGCACGTAGTTGTCTGTTTTAATGGGACAATTAATGAGCTGTAAAAACTCCCAGTGATTGTTATGCAGATTGTTACAGAAAAACAAGTTTTAAGAACACTGTGGTTTTATTCGGAAAAGTTCTAAGTGTCTGTATTTTACAACCAAACATTTGTGGGTATGCACTGTACATGATGGTTGCCAGGCCCACCGTGTCTTCTTAAACACGTTTCATTTTTTTCAAGTTGACAGATAGCACATTGAAAGTGCACCCCAGCACTGTGTAGAATTCACATTCCTTTTTCGTGACTTAATGATCTCCTTAAAGTGGTTATAGTGTCTAGGGTCCTCTTGTGCTGTCCCTCCATTTAGTGTGAAGCCATTTTTTTCAAGCAGTTTAACAATTAATAAGAGGTCCTTGCCATCCACAGACCGTGCCCAGAGATGACACACTTAGAATTGTGGAGATTTTATAACGAAATGACATTGTTTATGCTGAAATATCTGCAATGGTAAAAGAGCTTGGATGGAGAAATTACCCCAGTTATTTTGGTACTTTAGTTTTTTTTCTGTTCAGTAGATACAACTACCGAACACCGACCACCCCCTGGCTCATTTACTTCAAAGAAAACTGGCCATCTTGTTCGCACGAAAGTAGGCAGCTGTACTTGGTCTTCGAGTGTCTGGAACCAAAATCGGACACTCAACTTCCCGAACGCTGGTCACCAGCGTTCGTTACAGCTTGGATGGAGATTTTTTTTCCAGTTTCAGTTACTCTGGCCAAAAACTCGCAAATCGCTTGTTAAATCTCCCCAGTCTCCAGTTTGCGACTAAAACTTCAGTATTACAGAATATAATGTATAATCTGTGGTCTCCTAATTACACTAGGCTTGCTCACAAATGCATTTCAGCTGGGACAAACAAATCAAATACCTTTTAATCTGCGTGCAAATGAATAAAATATTTTACAAACAGCCATCTGAAAACCCAGTACAAACGGTGTGCACACATACCAGAATGGCGACACTACAATCACTCCGGAAATGTAAGAATATTCAATGGATGTTCAGGTGCAAATTATAAGGCAGTTAATTTAATCGTCCCGGTTAAAAAGCAAATGTTTATCAATTTTAAATATACTACTATAAAAATTACACAGCACCATTTCAGAAGCACTGCCAATTATCCTTAAATTGGAGCATGTCATGCATGACATAGTCCTAAAACACCCGAACACAGGTTTGAGATGGGACAGGAACGTCAAATATTCCTTAACACTATGCGGTTTATTCAATAAAAACCTAAATGTAGGCAAAATTGTTGATTTGAAAGAATTTATTATTTAGTGGATAAACTCACAGCAATGTAAAAAGGTGAATTGTGATATTCTGACAGTCAAATATATAATATATAATTCTAGAAAAAGACTTGCTGTATAACATGGCATAAACACGTTAATATTTTTTGCAATAATAAACCTGCAAGTACCCTATTCCTGTGATTTATTGAATTGTATAAATTTTGGATAAAACAGACACAAACAATAGACACAAACAATTCTAAATTGAAGAGTGAGTGTAATCAAATTTTTTTTTTTATATAAATAATTCTCTCTCACTCCCTTTTACACACACAGAATGTTTTACTTGATTTTTTTCTGCCTAAATTTTGCTATGGAATTGACCTTTCACACCAATTCCCAATGAATAAAAGCACCTGCTATTCCTTATTATAAATTAAGTCGCTGTAGCATTGAGGAAGTTGAAAAAGTCTCTACACTCTATTGCCGACGGAATTTTGTCGTGAAACATAAAACGCTAATGTATGTAGAATCCTTTATTAAATGTACCTGTCTTTTCTTTCATCTGGAAATTACCTGCTGCTAATTAACAGTGGGAATATCCAGTGAAACTCAAACATGTAACGAAACTTCATTTTGTTTTTGGCAGCGAACAATGAACTCAAGTCACAGTGACATTCCAAACCCATTACATCGACAACATCATCCCTACACGCTCCGGGCCATTCTTATCTGAACGCACACTGATCCTATGTGTGGGGCAGATCATGGGGCCTATTTACTAAACAGTGGGCTGCTGTGTAATCACAAACACGTTCGGGACATTTTGGAGGAAATTTACATCTATTTTCTTTTCCAATATTTTGGTCTATTTTTTTACCATTCCTTTTTCAACTGTTGATGGAATAATTCCCAATATTACTGTAAATGTGTCCAGGAAGACAAGTAGTCGTCTGTAAAACTGGCTCAGAATTCTACGAATTGTTGTCAAATAGACGATATTCACTAAACTGCTAAGAATTAGCAAGAATTGTAGAATGTAGGTCAAGATAACTATATTGTACACATTTCCACCATTTATTTGCCCAGCTCTGAGAATTTACAATTATTTCGTCAATTCTCCACACTTTCACCTGTTACAAAAAATACAACTATGTGAATTTGCAATTAAACACCAAACTGTACAAACATGAATTATAAAATTCATAAATTAATATTATTATTATTATTATTTCTATAGAGTCAGCAATGTAGCACTGTAGAATGGGTGGACAAACAGACACGTAATTGTAACCAGACAAGTTGGACGCACAGGAACAGAGGGTTTGAGGGCCCTGCTCAATGAGCTTACATGCTAGAGCAGGGGTTCTCAACCCAGTCCTCAGGACCCCCTACCAGTCCAGGATTTGGGGATTACCTGGGTGTGTCTAAGGTGTTAAGAAAAATGGGAAGAAAAAAAAACCTTAGACTCTAAGGTGTTTTTTTTTTTCTTTTTCTAAACACCTTAGACACACCCAGGTAATCCCCAAATCCTGGACTGGTAGGGGGTCCTTGAGGGCAAGGTTGAGAACCCCTGTGCTAGAGGGAGTGGAGTATAGTGACACAAAGGGTATAAGTAGGGGTAACAAAGTAATTGTTTAACCCGTTAAGGACCAAACTTCTGGAATAAAATGGAATCATGACATGTCACACATGTCATGTGTCCTTAAGGGGTTAATGGGGGGGGGGGGTAACAGTTTAATGGGGGTTTTTGTAAGTTTTTTTTTTTTGTGGTGACCCGGTTATCTATAGTAAAAAATGAACATTCTAATGCTAAAAATAAATACATTTAAAAGCATGCTAAAGCTGTCAAGATGGAAAAATAATATCGGATTGGCAGAGCGTGACACATTTGATTCCTTGGTTCTGGTGGCCTAAGTTGGTTGTCAAGGCAATAAAACTCCCTGTTTAGTGAGTGTACCCCTTTATTGCTTTTGCTTTTACCCAATAATTCAACATTTCCAGTTTCTGGATATCGTCATAGGGTTGGCGTACATACAGGTCAGCCTGACTCGGCAAATAGTGTTTCAATTTCGGGCACTAGGAGGTCTACTGGCGTCGGATAGATGGATATCACAGTCTGCAGGACAGATGTTAGCAGATGTGTTCCTGAGGTTTAATGACGCTTTTAGAAACATGTTGTTGTTTTATCCTGATACAGTATAAAAGACTTTACGGGGCTCAATACTTTATTGGCATCAAGACACAAGCCATTCCGATTTATAATGATAAATCGTCACTCATTTAAAGTGTCTGCCATCGAGCATTTTTATGCTTTCCTCATAAAACATGTTAAAACTATCTGTACACATCGATTCTTTTCAGCAGTTTTACAAACATTGAATAAAAGATTTGCAAATGCACACATTTAATTGGGTATTGAATGTTCTCTGTGCTGCAGACAACCTGTAAACTAATCAGCTCAACTGTGCAAATGCCACTTTTTCCCTGGCAGACCTGCCAACAGTCCCGATTTCAGTGGCACAGTCCCAGTTCCGCCATCTTTATTTAGTTTCCTGTTGCCCCAGATGTGGGACATTCCGCAGGCAGCACAGTGTAAGTGCATCACAAGGCACGCTCGCACTGTGAACGGGCACTCGGACCATGCAGAGAAACCTCATAAATAATTTATATTTGCACTGTTGTACTTAAAGAAAATGCTAGATAACAGTGTGGCTGCAAGTTGTAGATCAGAAACTCATATTTCTGCCATAAGCTGTGTGTATTTGGGCCCAAAATAGGGACTGCCCTTCCTAAATAGGGACACTTGGGAGATATGCTAACATTTGATGGCTCCAAAGCTACCTGAGCACAGTAAGGTAGGTGAGAGTGTTTTAATAGCATCGACCAGTAAACAGGTTTTTACGATTACATAAAAATTGCATGGTGTGGGCAACGCATGAAAAGTGCTCCTCTGATGTATTGATCATTCATATGAGGCAGTAAGGAAATATAATCATTAATCAGACGGAGCCCAAACGTATTACCTTAAGTTATTTCCTTCCTAAAACATATAAATGTGCTGTACACCACACGGCAGCACTCTTCATGTACTAACCGTCGGCATGTAAATGTGTTATGTAACCAGGAAACATGGTGAGTCTGGAAACCCCAGGGAGCAGATATATAGACGTTGGCCATAAGAGCTGCATCCTGTTAAGGTACATGACTAGTGCTGCCCAGCAATATGTGGATCCCGTACACTGTCAGACTCAATCAATTAAAGGGACACTGTAGTCACTATAAGCATTTCATCTCTTTGAATTGGTTATAGTGCCTGGAGTGCCCTGGCACTGTCCCTCCATTCAGTGTTGCACCATGTTCGTGCAGTATGCCACAAAATAAGAGTCCCTGGATACCCACAGTCCGGCCCCTTCAGTATGTGTAGCTAAGGCAGAGATTACACACTTCCTTGTTGTCATACCCATTCATACCGTCAGTTGGAACTCTGACAGGCTAAAAGCAGTCAGCTGACACTCTCAGCCAATCACAGCTGCCCATTGCTGCTCAGGGTAATACTTCCTTATTAGCCAAAGCAGCACAGAGGGGATGGATTGCTGGGGACTCTTGTTTAGCATTAAAACAATAAAAGTTTAAAAACTGTTTAATGCTGAAAGAAATGATGGTACCAGAGGACTCCAGACACTATAACCAGTTTAGTGAGATGAAGCAGATACAATGCCTACGGTGTCCCTTTAATTGATTTATGAAGGCATTATATGGGTTTGTGTGTCTCCTGTCAGGCTAAGAAACTCTTTCACAGATCTCACAAGACCATGTGGACAATATAACTGTGCAGGACAACATGAGCAAAGTATCGACTCTGTGAATACTTCAAAGGGAAGAGGGAAATATCTTAACAGCATTTGTAAAACAGGCCCCAGAGAGAGTCTCCTTCACTGTCCACCAATAAAAACATCTACAAAGGGAGATGGCATAACAGGATGAGCTGATTCTTCCCTGGGGAGGACAGGACGGCACAGGGGGGGTCACAGCAGAGATAGAATTTCCTAAAACACAAAGCAAACATTAAACGACATGTTGTTTTACTAAATGTTAATTTAAAGAAGACATGCTTTTTAGAGGGTTTACTCATCAGAAACAAATGTTTTATTCCAAACGTGTGTTTTTGTATTTTTTTTTTTCTGTTTGTTTTCTTTTATTTTTTTCCTCCGTTACGAAGATATCTGACCCAGCTTACCGGCAAAATCACACAAGAAATCCTTCTAGCTGCAGGCACGCTGTTACTGAGCTTTGTCCATAATCATGGCTAGCGCAGGGAGAGTGTAACTTGCCATAATAAGGTAATGGTGTCTATTCACTAAGCAGCGCAAGGCCGGACAACGCGATACCTATTCTTCTGGTCGCTTTCCTCCACATTCTGCCATCACTACCCTTCTGCTCAAATTTGGGAAAAAACAAAATAAACTAAAGTCCTTTTCTTTTCTCCTTTGGATATGATGTATCAAATATCAGTCTCCTCAATGCTACCGGTGCTACCATCAACTGTACCCCAGGGGAGGGCTGACATGGGGGAAAGGGAGCAAAGGTGATGGGGGACAATTGTGCCCCAAGACCACTAGTACATAGAGAATTGTGGGACCCTCCCTCACAGCACAATATTAATTATATTATGTAATTGTATTCTTTTATTACTGTATTTTGGGCAATTTGTTTGTCGTGGCCCAATGTAGCAGTTACAAGCTCTTCTTCTCTCCTCACATCTATTACGTCTCCAATTTATGTTACAATTAATAATCAATGCTGCCAACCCCCTCCATATTGGTTTGAGTTATGCCCATATCACCTCGTTACAATTAAAGGGACACTATAGTCACCAGAACAACTACAGCTTAATGTAGTTGTTCTGGTGAGTATAATCATTGCCTTCAGGCATTTGCATGCAAACACTGCCTTTTCACAGAATAGGCAGTGTTTACATTGCCCCTAGGGACACCTCCAAGTGGCCACTCCTCAGATGGCCACTGGAGGTGCTTCCTGGCTCAGTGCTGCATAGTGTGCAGCACTGCCGTTGAGCGTCTCCACGCTCTGCATGGGGACGCTGAATTTTCCTCATAGAAATGTATTGATTCAATGCATCTCTATGAGGAGGTGCTGATTGGCCAAAACTGAGTCTGGCCCTACCCCCTTGCCGATTTCAGCCAATCCAATGCTTTCCCTATGGGAAAGCATTGGATTGGCTTAAAAGCGGCAATTCTGATAATGTCACCAAGGGGGCGGAGCTAGCGCTGGCGATAAGGGGAGTTTTATTTGCTTTTAAAGGGGCTGAGGTATTACACTATAGGGTCAGGAATACATGGTTGTGTTCTTGACCCTGTAGTGTTCCTTTAATAATGAATGTCGCTGCCAAGCCCCTCTTCCTTACCCCCTGCTCATGCTACACATCCGCCCTCTGCCAGTTTGTTCACTAGCTACATGTACGTTTTAAAATGATTTAATCAATAAAATGTACTTTTTTGTTTCTGTTCTGTAATTTTATTATACTTCAATTGAGCACGGTTTGAGCATGGCACTCACCACCCTCTCGTGTATGTCAAACATGTCCTACACCAATACATTGTATATCTAATTCGCCCATCAGATAGCGCCATGCAATATCTTACTCTAACCATTTGTATTAAATGGTTTAATTTCATTTACAATGTCCTACTGGGCATTATTCAATGTCTTCCCCAGTTATGTACCTGTAAATAAAAAACAAACTTGGAATCCAGTGTCTTTTATGTCACTGCTCCCCGCTAGAGGTCCAATCAAATGCTTCCCCTTAGAGGGATTCCTGCTACCATGACCACTTCTAAAAGCCATGTTGGTTGGAGTAACCCTTTAATGGCAAACCTGGGAAATGTATGACAAATTAGCAGAGATCAATAGTAAAATAGGTAATAAATCACGTCAGGATTTAAAGTTATACGATGCCAGTGATAGTGCGTGCAGCACGTCTTGACAGTTTGCAGAGCGTTTGTCTATGCTAATGTCAAAATGTGTGAAGACCTGTGTACAATCCTGGATATAGATAACTTTCAGATTGTTCAGCTATAAACAAGACATTGATATAGGCCGGGGTTACAATATTGTCAGTTGTGTATAGGACAATGTGTTCTTGATAGAGCATAGACATTGTATCTCATGAAGAGAACAATAGCAAATGATGCCTTAATCTTTCGAATTGTGTACTAAAACAAACAACAAAAAAAACAAAGATTCAAACTGCCAATGGCTTATCTAGAGGCGTACGGAGAGTCATCATAAATGGTTAATTTTCAAGCTGAACAAAAGTGGTAAGTGGTGTCCCTCAGGGTTCTGTTCTGGGGCCGCAACTATTTAACATATTTATAGATGATCTTGGGAATAGGCATTGAAAGCCATGTTTCAGTGTTTGCAGATGGCACAAAAGTCTGTAAAAGTGATAAAATGTGATCAGGATATTGCTTTACTGCAGAGGGATTTGGATAGATTGGGGGACTGGGCACTAAAATGGCAGATGACATTTAACGTGGAAAAATGCACTTCGGGGTTAAGAATGCACAAGCAACTTACATCCTAAATGGTAGTGAATTAGGGATAACCACACACGAGAAGGATTTGGGAATTGTTATAGACAACAAATTAGGCAGCAATATGCAATGTCGATCTGCAGTTGCTAAGGCCAGTAAGGTTTTGTCATGTATAAATAGGGGCATAAATTCTCAGGATGAAAACATAATTTTGCCTCTTTATAAATTGCTGGTAAGACCACACCTTGAATACGCTGTGCAATTTTGGGCAGCTGCCTCAGAGGGAATATGCTAACATTATGCATATGTATTCGGGGCCAGTACAAACCATTCTCTGAAAATCTATTCATAGAAACATAGAAACATAGAATGTGACTGCAGATAAGAACCATTCGGCCCATCTAGTCTGCCCAATTTTCTAAATACTTTCATTAGTCCCTAGCCTTATCTTATAGTTAGGATAGCCTTATGCCTATCCCACGCATGCTTAAACTCCTTTACTGTGTTAACCTCTACCACTTCAGCTGGAAGGCTATTCCATGCATCCACTACCCTCTCAGTAAAGTAATACTTCCTGATATTATTTTTAAACCTTTGTCCCTCTAATTTAAGACTATGTCCTCTTATTGTGGTAGTTTTTCTTCTTTTAAATATAGTCTCCTCCTTTACGGTGATGATTCCCTTTATATATTTAAATGTTTCTATCCTATCCCCCCTGTCTCGTCTTTCCTCCAAGCTATACATGTTAAGATCCTTTAACCTTTCCTCGTAAGTTTTATCCAGCAATCCATTAACCAGGTTAGTAGCCCTTCTCTGAACCCTCTCTAAGGTATCAATATCCTTCTGAAGATACGGTCTCCATTACTGTGTACAATACCTTATGTGAGGTCTCACCAGTGTTCTGTACAATGGCATGAGCACTTCCCTCTTTCTACTGCTAATACCTCTCCCTATACAACCAAGCATTCTGCTAGCATTTCCTGCTGCTCGATTACATTGTCTGCCTACCTTTAAGTCATCAGAAATAATTACCCCTAAATTCCTTTCCTCATAGGGCTATACGAAGGACATTTAGACTGAAAGAAAGGAGATTTAGTCTAAGGCAAAGGAAAAGGTTTTTTACAGGAAGAAGAATAAGGGTATGAAATTCTCTGCCTGAAGAGGTGGTTTTATCCGAGTCTATACAGATGTTTAAACAGCAATTGAACAAATACTTGCACATACATAATATACAGGAGTATAAATTCTAATAAGTAGGGTAATAGCTTCTTGATCCAAGGAAATATCTGACTTCCATTCTGGGGTCAAAAAGGAAATTTTCCTAGTTTGTTGCAAAATTGGAAGTGCTTCAGACTAGGTTTTTTGCCTTCTTTTGGATCAACAGCAAAAACAAATGTGAGGAAGGCTGAACTTAAAGGACGCCAGTCTCTTTTCAGCCTATGTAACTCTGTAACTATGTTAATTGTTGATCATAATGGAGAACATGAGGAACAATGCCGTGATCAATACACTGTGTATCAGAGCAGATCTTCGAACATAGAGGCCTCTGATGTAGCGAATTTTCATAAATAAAGTTGGTATGAGTGGTGATTCCTTATATGTATATCACTTCTAAATACCAATGGACAATGCATGAAAGGTGCTGCCGTGTGCTATCTAGAAACAATGTGATGTTGAAGGTAATTCAATTAACGGGTTGATTTTTTTTCTTTCTAAGTTTCTTTACTGTCCTATATAAATATCAAGTATTCAGGGAAACCATTTTAAAATTGTAAAATTTGTCTGAAAAAAAAGATGGTGAATCTCTTGTGCCTGGGAGTAAAACATTAAGGAATGTTGAAGGCTCTTTCACACGGGCACTTGGGGCAGCGCCCCACCAGTTTTTAAATAGATAAAAATGGATTTGCAGTTATTTAGAAAGGAAGGGCTGGTACTAAGCCAAAAAACAGGGGAAGGCCACCTACTTAGCCGCCCGCCTGCCTTCTTGTCTACCCGCAAGCCTGCTAGCCCGCACACCTAGCAGCCTCATTGCACCCCAGGTAAATAATTCATCCAGCTCTCCCAAAAGTAGGGAGCCTGGGTGGGTTTACATTTGTGTGTGTGTGTTTTCTATCAGTGAATGTGTGTGTCTGCCATTGTGTGAGTGTGTGTCTGTCAGTGAGTTTGTGTGTTTATCCGTCAGTGTGTCTGTGAGTAAATGTCTGTCAGTGAATGTGTGTGTATGTCTGTCATAGTGTCTGTGAATGAGTGTGTGTCGTTCAGTGAATGTGTGTACCTGTCAGTAAATGTGTGTGTCTGAGTGATTGTGCGTGTCTGTCAGTGCGTGTGCATATCTGTCAGTGCGTGTGTGCATCTATCAGTGCTTATGTGTGTCTGTCAGTGTGTGTATGCATCTGCCAGTGTGTGTCTGAATGATTGTATATGTCTGTCAGATTGTGTCAAATTAGTGAGTGTATGTGCGTATGTCAGTGTATCTAAGAGTGTGTGCTTGTCCGTGAGTGTGTGTCAGTGTGTGTCTGTAAGTCAAAATGTGTGTTAGTTAACAGGAAGAGGTGTGGTCTTGGCAGGAAGGGGTGGGTACATTTAAATTAGGGGATGCCCGAGTTCCGCCATGCTTAAGGCAGCACCAATCCAAAATACACTACTGGGTATGGTTATATCTGTATTGTACTCAGCCCTATGTATTTTCCATACATTTTTATGTTGTGCCTAGTGTAGTGGAACCCTGGTATCCCGACTGGATATCTCCGCTAGATTCTGCTCTCAGCTGGAACAAGATTCCCTTAGTGATTATAACCCAGACATCAGATGATAAATGATGCTGGAAAGAATAGCTGGTTTTATTAAACACAGTGCAGCCTTTTATGCACAGACCACCAGCATGGGGTCTCCATTCACTATACAGCAGAACCTGCCAATGCGTCTCTGTGCCTGGGAGATAATTGTGTCAACTCCCGCTAAACTTATTTTCTCCCGAATACAGAAAGCCGAACGCACAAAAACCCCAAAGACAGAGTGATAACATTCGAAAACCCCAACATATTATACATTCCCAGATAGCTCTTGCTGGAGTGCCCAATCTGGCCAAAAAGGTTAACAAATGTAAATCTCTTTAGTTTGGAAAAAATGGCGCCTCAGAGGGAATATGCTAACATTATACATATGGAGATTTAGGAAAACGCCATCCCATTAAAGTTTGAACCGGCCGCTAGAACACTCCTAGCCGGAAAACAGTACCAGGCGTTTACAGTCATATGCCTGTGTTTTTGAAGGGGTCTCTGGTGTGCCTATGAGCTCCCTATTTGGCTCATAGCTAGCGATTGTTCCCCTTGATGAACTGTAACTTCCCTCCAAATAGCGCTCTCATTGGACCTTGGGAAGTGGTGAAAACCATAATGGAAAGTAACCGGGCCAGAGGGACATCCGTGACTGAGCCGGAGTTCCATGCGATCTATGGAAACATTCCACTGACAAGTCTGTGATACTCCAGCTCTGTGGATAAGCAGTGAATGTGTTAGTGAGAGGGGCTTGCTGGGAATCATGGAGGGGAGGGGAACCAAGGGAGCCTGGAGAGTGTATAGTCTCTATTGAGCCTTAAACAGTAAGTTTTGTGGTAACCCGCCTCACCAAGCTTGTTTTATTGTTTGACCATCTCTGTATTAAGCTCATCTCTCTGTATTGTAAGGTGTTGGGGGGAGTAAAATGCCGGGGGAGAAGTCTGGCACCCCATAATCTTAAAACTTTACCAGCCACGACCGGTTGCATATATACAATTTCTATCACGCTATCTATGAATAGATTAAGTGAAAGTCTCTTTAAAGGGCTCCCATGAGATGTTTGCATGACAGGAGCACGTTTAATTATTCTCAGCTCACTTAGTGTCTATTGATACATAAGCGTTGCCTGCGCTCTGAAAGATTGGACAATGGTACTTTAATTCCCATCACATCAGTTTGGCACCATTCGAGTTAAAACATCCCTTCTAAGTAAAGAGATAGAATCAGCAAAAGCTATCAAAAACAGACTTCCAGCTGCGTTCCTACTCCCATGAACCTTGGCCAGCCGCATGCTGTGTTTATCACTAGATTATGGGAGTTGAAGTTTGCTAACAGCCAGATGTCCAAAATGTTAGAATATTATTGTCCCGCAGTATACCTCCACCCCTACCTCCTGATGGGTTTTCTTGTTATCCATCCTATCTGATACATCCCATGGTTCTACTGCAAGGAGACCAGCAATATTATCCAGTCTTCCTTTTATTGCCTCTTCCATGCAAAATGCTATAATAAAAGTACAAAGTTTGGCTCTGTTTCATTACGTGCCTTTAATATCCCGTCTTGTTTCATTTATTGGGTTCTGCATCTCTTTATCTTAAAGCCGCCCTGTCGTTTTAAAGTAAATGTCACATTAAATCTTTTGAGTAGAAGAATAAAACCACGAGCTCTGATAACATTTAAACAGTTCAGCGGTTTCTAATAATTCATATTCTTGTTTTCTTGGAATTGTCTTTTTTTTCCCCTTTTTCCCTGATTTTCCCCCAATCTACTGATAAAGCATTATAGTTGAAAAGGATGATACATTGTTTATTGATGTATATACTTTACATTGTAATTGTGATATGTTACATTAAATAATTAAAAACAATAACACGTTATCATTTTACTTGGAAGATATATTCTGTAACATATAGTGTCTGTGTGTCTGTGTGTCTGTGTGTCTGTGTGTGTGTGTGTGTGTGTGTCTGTGTTTTTGTTTGTTTGTTAACCATCTGAACAGGTATCAGGGAGTGCGTGATTTTGCTGTTGTGTTCATTAAAACCCTGATTGTGGCAACCACACCACAGAGACAACATAATGAATCAGACACATAGTGGACCAGAGGGATGGGAGATGTAGTCCACGGCATCTGGAGTGCTGAATGTTGTCTACCCCTGTAACAGACCTTCTTCTAATCTAGACTAAATAAACTGTGCTATTGAGCAAAGACTAGTGTGAGTGCATTGGACAACGTTTCCTCCTCCTTTCTTCTCAGTTCTGCATAATAGGCCCGGAGCTTTATAAATACAAATAATAATTATAATAAACTGCTTACTGCAGTAACCCTGCTTCCCCAGGAATCTCGGGCACTGGAAATTATTTAGTTATTTTATTTATTAAAAATTATTCCCAGAGATTTTCTTGCTATATGTTATATAATGCGGGTCCCTGTCAAAGAAAGTATAAGAACCGTTGATTTAGATACAGGGGTATCTTTGGCACCCCAGATGTTGTGGACTACATCTCTCATAATGCTCTTACAGGCATAATGCTAGCAAAGCATCATGGGGGGGTGTAGTCCAAAACATCTGGAATGCCTAAGCCTGATCTGGATTTATATTTAAATAGCCAAGCAGTAATCTAACAAAACATTTGAGAAGATAAAGAGTTGAAGATAAAGAGTTGCAAAACCTAGCTGAAAATTGAGTTGGAAAATGGGCCAGGTTGAGATATGTCAGTTGTTTTAGTCGCCTGAAGAACGAATGTTGCTAACAGGCTCTAGAGTGAAAGAAAAATGGATCATGTTTCCTTCATGCATCTTCGGTCCCATACACAACATGATGCATAGACAATTTGTGTTTTGGCCTCCACATTTATGCAATGTTGTTAATATTTTTGGAGGGAGGCTGGGTATTTATTGGAAAGTCACGGTTCTTATTTATATATGACGTTATTTTATTCTTTGTACACAGAGCCATGCTCCTGTACTTCCTACTGCTCTTGGCAATGGTTAAAGAAGGGATTTCTACGTATCGGCCATCGTTGGAGTCACCCTGTGTTATGGTACGAACAATATGTCTTATTCACACTTCATGCCGAATATCCTGTAAACATTATGGACGTTCTGGCAGGGATATTCACCAAACTGCAAATTGTTGGGAGCTCTCCATGGGACAGAAACTTTTAGTCTAAAATAGCCAAGCTGGCGATGAAATATTCATGTTTGACTACTGCGACCTAACAGTTGCAATTCTCCCATCGGTTCTCGGCAATTTCCGATTTTGTGAATGCTATGCTAATCACATTAACTTAAATTGTGCCGTAGACATTCGGTGCAGGCTAGCAGTTGTGGTAAGAATTTTAGAATCATATAATAATAAAAGTCATATCTTGGATGCCAGTTTGTAAGGCATTGCTATAGAAACATGTCCATGATGTTTTCTACGGATTTTTTCCCAAAATATAGAGTAGCTAAAATATATTTATTTATTAGATTATTGCCATTAAGAAGTATAAATTCTGCAACTTCGGCCTGGAATCCAACTGTGGTAATCTCCTACCAATCCCTAGTTTAGATTTACATCCAAAGCCAAGTTGGGCCGCATATGGGACGTGGACAAAATGTAGACATAACGGGTGGGAACAAGGTGGAAGCTTAAATTTAGTTACACCACCAGCAGTGCCAATCGCCAGCTTGTGGATAATAATAAGATGGACAATGCCATTGTATCCAGTAATCCTATTTAAAGGGACACTATAGTCACCTGAACAACTTTAGCTTAATGAAGCAGTTTTGGTGTATATAACATGCCCCTGCAGCCTCACTGCTCAATCCTCTGCCATTTAGGAGTTAAATCCCTTTGTTTATGAACCCTAGTCACACCTCCCTGCATGTGACGTGCACAGCCTTCCATAAACACTTCCTGTAAAGAGAGCCCAATTTAGGCTTCCTTTATTGCTAGTTCCGTTTAATTTAGATTTTCTTATCCCCTGCTATGTTAATAGCTTGCTGGACCCTGCAAGAGCCTCCTGTATGTGATTAAAGTTCAATTTAGAGATTGAGATACAATTATTTAAGGTAAATTACATCTGTTTGAAAGTGAAACCAGTTTTTTTTTTCATGCAGGCTCTGTCAATCATAGCCAGGGGAGGTGTGGCTAGGGCTGCATAAACAGAAACAAAGTGATTTAACTCCTAAATGACAGTGAATTGAGCAGTGAAATTGCAGGGGAATGATCTATACACTAAAACTGCTTTATTTCGCTAAAGTAATTTAGGTGACTATAGTGTTCCTTTAATAACTAAACTGTTTTCGTTTTTTTAAACGTGGAGTTCTTTTTTTACTTGCAATGTTATCCCTAGAGATTGAGCTATAAATCATTGAGGTTCAGAAACAAGCATGGTATTTTATGGGGGAGAAGAAGGAATTTGCGATAGTTGAAAATATGACAGTTATATATTGTAGTATAACATGCTCAGCTACATATGAGCTTTGAGCTAACCTCAAGGTGAATGTTAAAGGATTATCAAAACAGAGAATGCATCATTGATCTCCTTATATTTAATTAAAATGTATAAATATTACCACTGTATTGCTTTGTTATTTAAAGTGATAAATCAAATATAAATAAAGTGCTTGTGTTAAATAGCAGTCAATCTGAATTAAGGTTTTACCCATTTGTTTGGGAACATTTGGTATTGGGTCTGAGGGTTATATATTGTTTAAATATAATTAAATGAATTCATTAATTTTGCCAGAGACTGACGAGAACAGCCCAGACTCTATATTGTCTAACCTTGGCAGGGTCCCAGGAAAGAGGTCTACTTGTAAAATTAAAAAAAATCACTCTGGTTTACAGAATTTACTTGCTATTGATAGGTTTATAAAGAAAGGGACACTCAAACATTACCAATATATTTTTATTTTAATGTTAAAATTATTTAATGTTATTTATGATCTTCAACTTTACATGATGGGCCCTCTCACGTACAATTTACCTTATGGTAGCTTCTCCTCCACTTCTGAGAACATCTGTCCATATGATCTCTTGTCCAATGCAATATTTCTTACAGAGAAGCAGTGGGGTTCTACTGCGCATGCACGGCAGTCACTGTGCTCATCCAATTTGATGCGTCCCATAGACATTAATACAATGATTTTGTATAAGAAGCATTCCAAACATTCAGCATTCGGGCTGTTGAAAGTCTTAAAAAGGAAATGCCTCTAGTGGCTTTCTGATTGATTCATTTGTCAGTTTGGCAACCACTAGAGACGTCCTGACTGACAGTTGTAAATATTGACCATGTTAAGAAAAAAATGATGGCATTTTAAATGAATGCTTTTAAAAATTAGGCGTGTTTTGTGTGGGTACCTCTTTAGTGTTAGGGTGAGTATAGTGTTTGCATGTTAAAGGGACATTCCAAACACCTATAGCACAGTATGTGTATATCCTCTTTTAAAAAAAAATTATTTCCTGTTTTCAAATGTGCCTTTATAAATGTTACTTCCTGGTTTGTTTAACTCAAGAGGCAGCAATTGCTCAGAGCACCTGCCTTGCAAAGACTTCTCATTGAGCTGCATTGGGAAGTCTGTGATTGGACAGGCACAGAAAGTCTGGGCGGGGTTGGAAGAGGAGGGCTTGCAAAAGCTGCAGACAAGAGATCTACAGCTTTTGCAAAGTGTTTTTACATATACCCTCAACATAAAAATGCATAATTAAACGCATGCATGTTTTCATTGGGGATATAACAAAAAGCAGTGTCCCTTTAAAGTTAGTCTTGGCGTTTAGGCTAGCACTGGAAGGATTTTTCACACTTTTTCCAGCTAGCACTGCTCGTGTTAAAAGAACATCCAGGCAGATGTAGGATAATTTACACCAATAGATGCCATTTTTAAAATGTCACATGGATCAGTAAGCTGGGGACACCTGGAATCTAACCTGGGATGGCTGGACAGGAGCCTGAAATCAGGATGGCCCCTGGATCCAGGACTTTTTTTAGATAACAACCCTCAGTGAATTTCTATCTATTTATAAAGCGCATAAATAGGGCCAACACAGTGGTTCGCAGTGTATATTTACATAAATATAAAATATAATATAAAATCCCAAATCTGGGACTGACTGACAATAATGACAAATCACGATATCTAAAACTCGTGGGAGGAATGCCAGATGTTACTTGACTACAACCCCTACAATTCTCCAGCAGGCGCTGTACTATATCAGCAGATATGTGGTTTACATTCCGACACCCATGGTCCGGGGTCCCCTGGGATGTAAGTCTGTCTGTAACAGAGCCATAAATCTAATGATATTCTGTGACATAGCCCATGAGCCCTGATTCCCTGTGAAAAATACCCCGTCATCTCTTCCCCCGAGAGTATTATTAGATTTGTTGTTCTTGGGATGTAAATTTCTTAATAAATGGCAATGTTTACCATTCCAGGGCCACTGCTGTTTCCCTCGCAGCATCTGTTTCTAAACTACCAAACTTGTCCAACAAGATCAAAGACATTAAGACAGCAGAGATCGCAAGAATGTGTTTAATGTGCTAAAATCTCCAATAACTTATGTTCTTCTTAATAAGGGCGTGAAAGGGGGGGAAAAAGTGATTTGATCAGCTCTTAGTGTGTGAAAAATGTAAAAAAATATCACAATCCTTTATCTCTCAGATATTAAAAGTACATTATTTTTACTTCTTAAAGGAACACTATAGTGTTAGGAATGCAAACATGTATTCTGTACACTGGAATGCTGGAATACACTGTTAGATCCCCGGGTCCCCTCTCTCTGGAGATTACATGTGATTTTACAAACCTATTCTCCGACATTGCACCAGCCACACCGCTGCTGGTCCCATAGGAAAGCATTGGGAGGCTGTTGCAAATGAGCTGCAAAGTGACACATCTCCTTATAAAGATACATTGAATCAATACATCTCTACGGAGAGATTGCAGTGTCTCCATTCAGAGCGTAGCTGCACACGGTGCAGCACTGGACTAGGAAGCACCTCTAGTGGAAGTGATAGTAACTGCCACTAGAGGTGTTACTAGCCAGCAATGTAAACACAGTCTTTTCAGAGAAAATCCAGAGTATACAGTGCTAGGACTGCAGGGACAGGCTATAGACATCCGAACCACTACATTAAACTGTATGCTATACATTAAACTGTAGTAGTTCTGGTGACTATAGTGTCCCTTTAAATTTAAACATATAAAATATTAAATATATATATATATAATATTTAAAATATATGTCCTGAGTGCCAAAGGGTTGTTGGGTTATGTGTGGGCGCTTTATTTCTTAAAGGAGGTAACACACAATATGTATCAAATATAGAGTTGGTTCTACTACAGTAAATAAACGTTAAGGATCACACTAAGCTCTTTAACCACTTCCTCTTACTGAAGTGGTTATACTGCAAAGACCCCGTCCCTACAGCTTTTCTTTTAAAAAAATATTTCATTTCTCTCAGGTAATTTACCTGTCTAGCTCCCTGATAATGAAAAACATAAACTGGTTCTGCTCTTCCTTGGTGCAGAGAAGATGAGAGGAGACGGCAGAGACAGGTTGTAGGGGAGGGCTGATAGGCTACCCTAAAGAAGTGTGTTTTTTAGGGAATTTTTTGAAGCACTGCGGGATAAAATAGATAGGCAGTGGGATGTGGGCCCACCATAAATAGGGACACATGCACACATATTTCAAACTGGGCCCTAAAACAGCATTGATTAGCAACACCCAGTACTCACAAGCAACCAAGCTCTGCAGAATCGCCTAAGCAGAGGTATCATCTCTGGAAGGCTGCCCACCATCCCCTCCCCACCCCATGCCACCCCATGGTCATTACCATACTTATAGATAGTGCAGTTCAGCTGGTTTTCAAAACACACCAATCAAGTCACTAAACCTCTCCTCACCTGAAATCCTTCTGTTAACAAACTGCATCCATAAACCATGGTTTAAACACTCATTGGTATATGTGTGTGTATATATGTCTATGATTATATATGTGCATATGTATAATCTTCATATCTATATAACAAAACACATTTTCTCTAAATAATGTTCTCCCTTCTATTTTTCACTTTCACACTAACTTCTCTCTTTACAAAAATATCCCTATTCTTCTGCTCACCAGCCCCTGGGAACACCACCTTTATTACTTCCTCTTTACTCCCCTCCCCTCTCTTTTCATCCCATGCACTCTACACAAACCTTTCCAGCCTATCTCCACCAACTCCTCCCAATCCTCTATATACATACCCTCCTACAAAACATTCAAATCCTACTCTCACCTTCACTTCCTTTCTACCCTTCTGCTCCTAGCTGTTGGTGATGTCTCTCCAAACCCCGGTGTCATCTCGGCAAACCCACCATGTACTAACTCAAGGAACCACACCAATCTCATTCCCATCTCATGTTATTCTTCCTCCAAATCCTCCTTCAACACTGCCCTCTGGAACGCACGCTCTGTTTGCAATATTACAAAATCCATTGCTGTTCACGACCTCCATCTCTCGTTCCCTAGATTTACTAGCCTTAACAGAAACATGTCTATAATCACAACCCAAGACACTCTGAATGTAAAGGTGGTGGTGTAGGGTTTCTCCTCTCGCCTCATTGCTCCTTCAAACCTTTACCCACCCCCCCCTCTCTTTCCCATCATTTGAAATTCATTTGATTCATCTTTTCAAACCCTTCTCTGCTAACATTGGTGTTATTTACCGCCCCCCTGGTTCTCCTCTCCTCTTCCTTGACCACCTTGATGCCTGGCTACCCTACTTCTTCTCTTCTAATATTCCATCCTTAATTCTCGGAGACTTTAATATCCCCATTAACCCACCTTTGACCTCAGCAGCCTCTAAACTACTTTCAATCACTTCCTCCCTTGGGCTATCACAGTGGGCTAATTCTCCCACCTATCTAGCTGGCAATACCCTCGACCTCATTTACTCTTATGCATGTACAGTATCTAATATCTGCAACACTCTATTTCCTCTCTCTGATCTCTCGAGTACCCCCTCACCCAACAACATAGTTGATCATGCTCTCCTTCTTGAAACTCTGCAATCAGTTGGTCTCTGTGACTCTGTCCTCTCGTGGTTTTCCTCTCATCTCTCCTAACACTCATTCAGTGTCTCCTTTTCTAATGATACCTCCTCATCTCGTCCTGTCTCGGCTGGAGTCCCCCAAGGCTCTGTCCTTGGTCCCCTTCTATTTCCTCTTTATACTGCCTCTCTTGGCAAACTTATTACCTCTTTTGGATTCCACTACCACCTGTACGCTGATGACACCCAGATACATCTCTCCTCTACCCTGCCACCCCGCAACATGTCACTGCTTGCCCTTCTTCCATCTCTGACTGGATGTCCTCCCGCTCTCTAAAACTCAATCTCTCTAAAACTGAGCTCCTTGTCCTTCCTTCTCCTAATACTGATCCTCCTCTTTCACTCTCCCTACAAGTTAGTTACATAAGTCCACCCTTGCAAGCGCGCTGTTTTGGCATCATACTTGATTCTGACCTCACCTTTGAGCCTCACATCCAGTATGTTGCCAAATCCTGTAGATTCCATCTTAAAAACATAGCCCGCCCCTTTCTTATGCAAGCTGACACCAAGGAGCTTGTTCATGCTCTAGCAATTTCCCGCATGGATTATTGTAACCCTCTCCTAATTGGTCTTCCCAAAAGCCGTAATGCCCCACCACAGTCTGTAATGAATGCTGCCGCCAGACTGATCCTCTAACACCTTACCCTCTGTCAGTCCTTATATTACATAGTTACATAGTTACATAGCTGAGAAGAGACTTGCGTCCATCAAGTTCAGCCTACCTCACATTTGTTTTTTGCTGTTGATCCAAAAGAAGGCAAAAAAACCCAGTTTGAAGCACAATTTTGCAACAAGCTAGGAAAAAAATTCCTTCTTGACCCCAGAATGGCAGTCAGATTTATCCTTGGATCAAGCAGTTATTACCCTACATTGAAAGATTATATCCTTGAATATTCTGTTCTTGCAAGTATGCATCTAGTAGCCGTTTGAACATCTGTATGGACTCTGATAAAACCACTTCCTCAGGCAGAGAATTCCACATCCTGATTGTTCTTACAGTAAAAAAACCTTTCCTTTGCCTTAGGCGAAATCTTCTTTCTTCCAGTCTAAACGCATGGCCTCGTGTCCTATGTAAAGTCCGGTGTGTGAATAGATTTCCACACAATGGTTTGTATTGGCCCCGAATATATTTGTATAATGTTATCATATCCCCTCTCAGGCGATGTTTTTCTAAACTAAATAGGTTTAAATTTGTTAACCTTTCTTCATAGCCGATATGTTCCATTCCTTTTATTAACATTGGCTTCCTGTATCCTATAGAAGTCAATTCAAAGTGCTAAGCCATACCTATAAAGCATTTACCAATTCTAGCCCCTCTTATATCTCTTCACAGATCCATAGGTATGCCCCTTCTCGGTCTCTCCGCTCTGCCCATGAACTTCTGTCCACTTCTTGCACCCGTACGGCCAACTGTTGCTTGCAGGACTTCTCGCGGGTGGCTCCCTTCCTATGGAATAGCCTTCCTAGCACCATCATACTCTCCCCTAATCTTCAATAGTTTAAGAAGTGCCTTAAAACCCATCTCTTTAGAAAAGTGTATGGCCTCCCAGAGTAACCTCTGCCTTACATACCTGTCCCTTGCTCTCTCCTCCAGTTTTGCTTCACACTCTACTCTCTCCTCCAGTTTTGCTTCACACCCACCTATTTTGATTGCTATTTCCTGTCCTAATGTGTTTTATACCCCACCTCCTATAGACTGTAAGCTCATTTGAGCAGGGTCCTCTTCAACCTATCGTTCCTGTAAGTTTTCTTGTAATTGTCCTATTTATAGGTAAATCCCCCCTCTTATAATATTGTAAAGTGCTACGGAATCTGTTGGCGCTATATACATGGTAATAATAATAATAATAATACATGCATACAATATGGCTGCATTACTCCCCAGTAACCTTTTACTATTTCTTCCACAGGAAAAAAAAACATGGTACATAGCAACATACGGACCAAAAAAAAAAAACAGGGTTTTTTTGTTTCCCTAAAACGTGTTAAATAAGAAATCAGCTAAACAGCACGTGAGAGGGCATCCTTGGGGTTGGGCAATAACATCTGTTGTTATTGTTTTTCCAGACGCTTCTTGTCATACAGATGCCTTTCACATAGAGTGATTATCATAAACGTACTAATCTATGGTCACAGGGATTTTCATCCTTTTGAGGTGTTGCCAATTTTAAATTACATTAAAGACCAATCTGTGAAGCATTAAACTGGGTGCTCAGATGTTTTGTTTTGTAAAGGAAAATGCTTTGTTCCGCAGTAGTCATGTAATAAACAAATATGTATATTGTGAGACAACAGCTACCATTCTAGAATCTGGAGGAGAAATGGATCTGACACATTCGGTTCCATTGATAGATTGATTTTCTTATTTATTGTTTTCATTTATTTAGATAGAAATGTTCAGTTAAATATTTTTCTACGTGATCTCCATTTAGTTTAGTTTTTTTTTTTAATACAATAATAATTGTTTGTTTAGCTTTGTTTTTATTTTCTTTTGTATATAATTATGTGATATGTTGCTCAATTATTAACATTATTCCTCTTGGCCTGCAGGAAAACATGGCAGCACTTTGTCAGAACAAATCCTTCCATCAAATTCCCATGGGTCTCCATCCAAACATCAAAATCCTTGACATGTCGAAGAATGAACTGCAGAACATCACAGAGAGTCCTCTGTTTCTTTATTCGTTAATAGAATATCTTGATTTGAGCGCCAACAAAATTAGCTTTATTCAGCACGATTCTTTCAAGAACATGGTTAATTTGAAGGAAATTAATATGTCTGTAAACTATTTAGATGGATTTGCCCATTACAATGGACAAGGAATTGGAATATTACCCCATGTTCAAACGTTGGACCTATCAATAAATAGCTTGTATAATGATATGACGAGACCTTTTCTACAAAACGCTCCACATCTTCAACATCTTTTATTGTCAGGAAATAGTATTACTGTGCTCTCTTCAAAGACATTTGAAGGTGCCCCTAAGCTAAAAGAGGTGGATCTTCAGAACAATATTATCATGCACATAGAAGAAGGTACTTTTGACCATCTAAAGCACCTTACCAAAATTAATCTTGCTATGAATTCCATCTCATGCATTTCTGATTTTAAACTTCAACAACTTAAAAGTCTAAACCTGAGTAAAAACAGCATTGAAATGTTTCATACCTCCGATTCAGATGAAGAATATATGCTTGAACATGTTGACTTGAGTGACAATAAATTATTAAATGTTCCTATTCTTCCAAGGATTAACAATATAGCTACTCTAAACTTGTCTATGAATCTAATAAGTCTTTCAGTTGAAATGTCTGACGATGAAACAAGTTGGATGGATGATACAGTCCAACTTCGGAGCGAAGATGAAGGTGAACTTAGAAATACAACCACCATTTTTTTACCGAAGCTCACTTACTTAGATCTAAGTTACAATAATATAGAATCTATCCCCAATGACTTTTTTGTAAGTATGCCTTTACTTAGGTTTTTAAACCTAAGCAAAAATTGCCTGGAAGATGTCTCCTTTGGATACTTTGTGCCACAAAACTCATTAGTTGTTCTCGATTTAAGTGGAAATAGTTTGCAGAATATATCTCTAGCTAAAAAGTCTCTCCGAGGGTTGCAAGAACTTTATCTACAAAATAATCGACTTCATGTAATTGAATCCAAAATATTTCAAGGTCTGCCAAGTATTGTCCTGCTTAACCTACAAAATAATAATATCAATTTGTGCCCTACAAATTCGGGAGTAATGACACGAAGGACAGAGGAATATCGATGTGTAGCATTTTTCAACATTCCTACATTACAGCATTTAAACCTTAGAGAGAACATGATGCAAAAGATACCTCAGTCTGCCTTCAATGGAACCCCATTGACTTATCTAGATCTATCACTGAACTTTGGACTTACAATAACGCCAAACGCACTAGAAGGTTTAGAAAGATCCCTGGAAGTGTTATACATTGAGGGTAATGGTCTGCAACTGCTTAATGTTGATCTCCCACTTTTTATGTACCTTAAAGATTTAAACTTGTCTGGGAACCAACTGACATGGTTGCCAAGTTGGAATAAATATTGCAAATTGGAAACTCTTGATCTAAGCAACAATAGTTTTAGCGATTTGCAACACAGCAATATCCAAGGACTTGAAAATACTTTAAAAACCCTGTGTTTATATGGAAATCCATTGAGCTGTTGTGCAAATTCTTGGATTGCCCACATGGTGAGGAGGACTACATTAACAGTTCTCTCCCTAAATTCTACAACTTGCTACAGTTCTAATAGCAACAAGGAAGAAATACTTATAGAACAACTGATTCCTGAAATCTGTGAAAAAGAGGAACTGACTAAAATTAACCTAATAGTGATAATATTATCAGTAATAGCGATTGTACTAGTTATTGCAATTGGTTGTGGTATAGTCTGTCGTTTTTGCAGACGGAAGAGTAAACAGCAATTTAAAGCTTAGTAACTGTCACAGACACTGCTCACTCTGTTCCTGCCTTTAGGTGGGCCCTGTTTTTATGGCTTTGAAACAAAAGCTGAAATCATTTAACTAAGCATACATAGGCTCCTCTTCTTTCTCTGATGTCATCTCGTTAGCCTGTCTGTTAGGTTTGCATGGATTGTGTGATGTATGGTTTCCAAGCTGTGAAAATGTACCAGGTGTTTATACACTAATTCTGTTGAAGACTGTATGCAAACAAACCTACTTCCATAGGATCGGGTTTTCTCATAAATGGAATATATTAATTCACAATATAAAGGTTAGTATTATATTGGCCAATAACTTACATTTTCCATCTTCTATTGTCATGGAACCAAAGTCTCTGTCTCGGTCCTAGATTACTTCTCTAATGCGAGAGAACTGCACACATGCACCAGGCTGCTGGACCCCCTTTGCTAAGCACAAACCCGGCATGTTTCTTGTAAGCTCCTGAACTCGCCTTTTATCAGTCATTACCCATATACCCCACTTTTAAACCTTCCATCGTTGGAATGTATGAAGTTGTGCAGTTAAGCAAATCGTGATTTATTCCAATGATCCTTTACAAAAATCTAAATAGGAAGTCTTTAACACCAGTTGACTGGTCAATGTCTGCTCAAGAAAAGCATATCTTAGTTCTTAGGCACCTCGCGTATGTTCAAAATCGGGGATATTCGGGTTAAAAGGACATTATGATTAACCTGTTTTTCACTAAATAAAATAAAATTTGAGTTTGTTCATTAAATAAGAAATTGTGGTGATCTCACGAGGAAAATTATAACTTGGAGCCCATTATAGCCAAACTGGAAAAAATGGGGAAGAATTTGTTTAGTTTGGCTGTTTGCCATAAAATTAGCATTTTTTTTTTTTTGTCAGTACTCAGGGTTGCCTGTTTAATACATTATTTTCTTTCTGTTGTATTCACCATTGCATGTGTTAATGTTTACATTTAGTGAACAAACTTAAAACGTTTGAAGTGCTATTTTTTTGGTGAAAGAATTTCATGTTGCACTACACTACTTCCTGCCTTGTGAAATACAGTGCCGTGAGTGTCAATATTCCACGTTCTGTCAACAAATGGAAATGTTTACACATATATTTGTGTTGCCATATTATCTTTTATACATCAATATTTTTTCTTATACGGCTATTTTTATATGAAGCCCATTGCTGGCATTGCACCCAGACACAGTTGATTAATAACAGCTAATTTACACTACATCTCATTTGTGATAATTGGATAAACACTGCTAAAAAGCACATAATAAAGAAAGCTCAGATCAGCTGCTGGAGACTGACACTTTATGTGCTGTTTGTTGTTAGGATATATTACCTCCTTAAAGGTACACTGTAGGCACCCAGGCCACTACAGCTCATTGAAGTGGTCTAGGTGCAATGTCCAATGTCCGATTACCCTACTATAGAAGTTATTGCAGTTATTGAGAAACTGCAATAATTACTATCCAAGGTTAAGTACACCTCTAGGGGCTGTCTAACGGTCTTACTGGTTTGAAACAAATCTTTGGTCTGATATCTGCCGGTTGACGTTCTCACGCTCTGCATGATAACTTCTAGTCTCCTCTGCCGACTGATATTGGCAGGGGAGGAGCGTGGGCGGGGCCTGACCCAGTGCCAAGAGACATCAGTGCTGGATTAGGGTAAGTGACTGAAGGTTTTAACCTATTCAGCGCTGTGGGAGGGGGGCGCAAGGGAGGGGGGTACTGTTTTGCTGGCACTATAGAATCCCTTTAACCCCTTAAGGACACATGACATGTGTGACATGTCAAGATTCCCTTTTATTCCAGAAGTTTGGTCCTTAAGGGGTTAAAAACAAGTGGTTAAGCAAATCCGATTATGGAATCAATGGTATAGCACCTCATCTATTATAAGCGGGTAAAAACTTAGATATTTAAACCTGCATTAATATTCCATTAATAATCCTTGTTAGTTGACTACTAATAAGGTATACATATTTTCTTTTTTATTTAAAGGACCACTATAGGCACCCATACCAATTTACCTTAATGAAGTGGTCTGGGTGCCAGGTCCATCTAGGATTAACACTTTCTGCTGTAAACATATCAGTTTCAGAGAAACTGCTTTGTTTACCTATGGGTTAATTCAGCCTCTCATTGACAGCCGCTAGAGGCGCTTCCGCGCTCCTCACTGTGATTTTCACAGTGAGAGGACGGAAGCGTCCATAGGAAAGCATTGAGAATGCTTTCCTATGGACTGGCTGAATGCGCACACGGCTCTTGCCGCGCATGCGCATTCAGCCGATGACATCAAAAAAGGTAAGTGATTAACCCCTTCCTCCCCCTTCAGCGCCATGGGAGTGGGACCCTGAGGGTGGGGGCACCCTCAGGGCACTATAGTGCCAGGAAAACAAGTATGTTTTCCTGGCACTATAGTGGTCCTTTAATATTGCAATGCAAAATGAAATGACATAAAACTACCCTTACTATTTAATCTGCTCCTGTGTTGTCCCTCACCCGTAGGAGAAACGAATTTCCAGTTCCATTTACAGCTGGCATTGTTCTTTGCATTAAGCAATTCCATTTGTTTTTGGCAAGGTAGATGTAATAACTGTATGTGGAAAGTATCGCCACGTATGGTCATTATCTGTCTTCATTATATATTAAAGTATCTTAGAAGTGTCAGTGAGCGTTTCAGGATGAGATGATCCTGACAGGCTGCAGTGTTTAACCCCTTAGTAACCCCACAGGCTGCAGTGTTGTAACCCTTTAGTTAAAAAGTCTGGTTTTGCTGGCAAATAGGCACAAATGTCCCCAAAGGCTCTGCCAATCCTGGTGTAAATCCAAGTTTGGCAGAAATTTAATGTATAAATATTTTAATGAACCTTAATCCATCCGTACTAGTTTGTCGGTGGGAAGTGGGTTTATAAAACTGTGTTCAATGGTCAGAACTCCCTTTAAATGAATGGAATACACACATTAGAATCCTTTGGGGCAATGTAGCAAATAAGCCTCAAGGGATTAAGAAGAGAAACAGCAGTAAAATATGTTTGTCTATGTTGCTAAATCACACGACAGCGGTTACATGCAATGTATTGTAACAATGTAAACATACTTATTCTGTGAATACAGTAACGCAGTATTATTTAATTTCCTAGTAAGGGAAATTACCGATAGCTTGGCTGGAATGTGTCAACACTAAGTTATTTTTAACTTTGTTATCCTTTGTAACTTTGTAACATAAATTTTAAATAAATGTTTAATTTTTATTATTGAAATGCTTTTTGTTACTTTTTTTTTTAAGTGTTCGTCTTTCTGTGCAGTTTTTTAATGCTGTATGAAGAGGTTATGCAGAATATAATTTTCTGTTAATCCTGGGTATTTTCATGCAGTAGGGAGAATTTGGTAATTTGGTAGAACTAACGTAGACAGCCTCCTGGTGCAAGAATCCTCCCCCCCCCCCATCACAAAGGTGGCCACTCATACAATGCGTTGGCAGCTGGTGATCTACCATTTTCAAATCCTTGCAGGATTATTAGCATTGAGCAGTGTTTGTGTGCTTGAATGTAAGCATGTTTTTGAATGAAGTATGTGTGTGTAAATGTAGGGGTGTGTTATATGAAGTCTTGGCATAGACTGTAAGCTCGTTTGATAAGGGCCCTCATCTATCTGTGGTTCCTGTATTATTTTGTAAGTGTCTCATGTAATATTGTATAGCCCTGCGGAATAAGTTATATAAATATATAAATACCAATAATAATAATTTGAATGCAGTTGTGAGTTTGTATGTACTGTTGCCATTTGAAATCAGTGGTCTACTTGTGTGTAGTGTTTGAATGTAAGGGTGTGTTTGTACGTAGTGTTGGTGTCTGGATGCAGGCGTGCCTTTGTGTATAGTGTTGGTTTTCGAATGCAGGGTTGTGTTTATGTATAATGATGTTTTCACACAGAGATGTATTTGCATGTAGTGATGAGTTTTGAATGCCTGGGTGTTTGCATGTAGTGTTGACATTTGAATGTGAGTGTATTTGTGTGTAGTGCTGGAATTTGAATGCTAAGATGTATGCCCAGTACACACACATTGCCACACACATGCACACACTGATACACTATCTGTTACACCCTAAATGGTAGTGAATTAGAGATAACCACACACAAGAAGGATTTGGGAATTGTTATAGACAAAAAATTAGGCAGCAATATGTAATGTCAATCTGCAGTTGCTAAGGCCAGTAAGGTTTTGTCATGTATAAATAGGGGCATAAATTCTCGGGATGAAAATATAATTTTGACTCTTTATAAATCGCTGGTAAGACCACACCTTGAATATGCTTGGCATTTATGGGTACCTGTTCTAAAGAAGGATATCATGGCACTAGAAAGATAGCAGAGACGAGCTACAAAATCAGTAAAAGGAATGGAGCATTTTAGTTATGAAGAAAGGTTAAAAGATTTAAATCTCTTTAATTTGGAAAAACGGCGCCTGAGAGGGGATATGATAACATTATACAAATATATTCGGGGCCAGTACAAACCTTTATCTGGAAATCTATTCATAAACAGGGTTATACATAGGACAAGAGGTCACACATTTAGGCTGGAAAAAAGGAGATTTTATCTAAGGGAAATAAAAGTTTTTTTTACAGTAACAGCAATAAGGATATGGAATTCTCTGCCTGAAGAGGTGGTTTTGTCAGAGTCTATACAGATGTTTAAACTGCAATTGGATAAATACTTGCAAAAACATAACATACAGGGATATAATTTCTAATTAGTGGGGTAATAGCTGCTTGAACCAAGGAGACATCTGACTGATATTTTGGGGTCAAGAATTTTTTTTTCCTATTTTGTTGCTAAAATTGGAAGTGCTTCAGACTGGGTTTTCTGCCTTCTTGTGGATCAACAGCAAAAACATATGTGAGGAAGGCTGAACTTGATGGACGCAAGTCTCTTTTCAGCTATGTAATATTATTTTGGAGTCACAGAGATGACGTGGACCAATCAGAAACATTGTTAGCCTATATAATGCTAATTGCTGCCCTTATTTCTTTCCCTAGTGTGGTTTCTGCCCTGATACACGTTAGTGCTCATAGTAAGTCTCTTAGGCTTGTATTTGACTACGTGTATTTCTGGCATCCTAACCCGGCTTGTTATTCCATTTATACACATTTCTATATCCCTGACCTTGGCTAGTCCTGACTCTGTCTTCATCTTTATTAACGTTAAGTCCGTCCATTCTGAGGCACGGTAATACGTCTGTCTAGAACCTCTGTTTGTGGGATTTGCCATTCCTGTAAGTTGGTGAACATCCCCGTGACAATCCTGTAGTAACTGTGCTGGAATGGACACACCTCCAGATTTCCTCTCTCTCATCAGTTCATGTTTAGCTTTCAGCCTTGTTAGATGGAGGCTACCGGAGGGATATGTACATCAGGAAAAGGAATTGGACATTATTAGTTGTGAACAATAAATACTTGCTGATTAAGAGACTGTATTCTGTTGTAACTTAGCTGTTATCAGACATAACAGACACAAAGATACACTCACTGATACAAATGTAACTTTAAGGTAGTCTTTCAAAGGAATATGTGAATACTTTGGTTCTATTACATTGGCATTATTTGAATAACTGTGACCCTTACAGGCTTTTTGGAAATCAGTAGGGAAGATTTTTACTCTTTGACCTATTTACAAATGATGTCAGCCGGCTGCCGGGTGCCCATGCATACAGAGAGAAACACTGACACACATACAGATATACAAACACACCGATACACACTGAAACACATAGATTTACATATACATACAGACACACAGATACACACACTGACACACATACAGATATACAGACACAGATACACACACTGACACAGATACACAGACACATATATTAGTTATAATGTACAAAATTGTAGCCACCACCCAGTTTCCTACCCTTTGGGAACAGGACGGTGGCTTCTCTAGGGTCAAGTCTACTGTCTGAAGCTGCAGAGAGTTAGGGACTCCCAGTGCATGCCCCTCTCCTTTCTGACTTCTCCTCCCTTGAGTCTGAGTCTGCTAGCTGGGAGGAAGGGACATCACTCACTTTCTCCCAGCGATGCAATAATAAAGGGGCAGCAGTGAATGACCCGGCCGCTAATGACACATACCCATCGAGAGGCCTTAAGTCCATGGGGTTCCCGATGGGCCACCTCAGCATGGAAGCCTGTTGCTTGTTGGTAGTTCCAACAATGTAATTTTTTTTTATCCATACATAAGGAACCAACATATTGCATATTGCAATGTAAATTCTATATGTCTGGTTAATTTTGTTTTAATTCTATAGACACCAAAATTCCCAAACAAGGTCTATTAACGCCTTCAAGACTAGTGGCAAAGCAAATAAATTCTAAATATGTTGATCCTGACATGTATTTAAACCCTAGAGGCTTAAAGGAATAAAAGACACAGACTAACTAGACTTCAATTGATTGGTTGACATAAACACAGATTTTTATGTAGCCTTTCAAATGTTACTGAAATGAATGCCCTCAATCATAATAACTTTGGCATTCTAACGGGAATAAAAACTATCGCATAATCAAAGAGCATCGAATGTTAGAAAATCATTGTTTATTTTAAAGAAATATTACAGAAAATTTAATTTTTAACTTGCTGCGCAAATTGTTAAAGACTGATGTAAGTGGTTTTTACTTACTATCGCTTTTAGTCAATCAGCAAAGATTTTCTGCAAATAATGAATGAATAAAAAAAAAAAATGTAAATGTCTTATTATTATTATTATTTGTAACGGTACCCCGAGTGTTGACGGGGTTAAAGATGTTTAGGATATTCCCTTCCCGAATGTCAAGACATCTACCGAACACTCTAATCAGCTGAACCAGAAAGCATACGAATAATCCACACTCCAAACAGCCGAACAGGAAAACCATACAAATAATCTCCCCAAGTACGAGATGAGGTTCTGTATTGATGGTCAAGCAGGAATCTGTTTAATCTAGGCTACCTGCCCGGCTTTTATGCAGGTCTCCCACCAGGTGGACACTGTGACAAATTCGTACAGTAACAAACCACATTTAGGTATAAACACTCCCACCTGAGCAGTATAGGATCCGTTTTCAGTTCCATGGAATCGTTCCTGGGCATTCGTATGTCCAAGATGGCCGCCGCCACGTCTTCGTTCATACGAATGACCACCCAGCCGACATTCAACAATTAGGTAGTGGCTGCGGTTAACAACAACATTCTAATGAGGCCAAGAGGTTAACAAGCAGCACACTTCCATGCTGAGTGGCCGGCCGTTCGGCAGTTCTTTCGTAAAAAGGGAATAAAACGTAGGGGCCGTACGGTCAGGGAAATAGCTAAACAAACAGACGAACCAAGGGGAAATAAAAGTAATTCAAAGACAGAGAGGTCTGTCACATTATTCTACTATTAATTTGTATATAGTGTTGACAAATTCCGTAGCACCTTACAATTACAGAATGGGGATCATTGATATTGACAACAGGTAAATGACATACGAAATAGTAACAGAGACAAGGTGAACAAGGCTGTGCTCATACAAGCTTCCAATATATGGGGAAGGGGTATAGACACACAAGAGGAATAACAGCATAAGAAGAAGGCTAAGATGATTGTGTCAAAATAAGATGGTCGGAGCAGTGAGTGGAAGAGTCAAAAAGTGAGGGGAGGTAAAGGCATGTCCTCATTTTATAAGGGAAAGGTGGTTTCTCTTGTATCAGCCTATTTTTAAGGTGTCTTCATTGTATGGGAAAGAAATGTTTTCCAGATGGTACGTCGTAGATTTGTTTAAAAATCGAGGCAAGAAGACTTCATTCTTCAGAGATCTAAAAAGTCCTAATTGGAAAAAGAATGAATTCTGGGAAAAGAATGTGTTCGGAAAACTGTGGTCCTTTCATAAATGTGATGATTCTGCCAATGGGTAAATTACTTAGATATTTATTTAGATTTAACGTAACTCAATAATTTTACCATTGGTTACATCTTTCAGTAGACCATCACAAATGTTTTACAAGACTTACACGACTTAATCCCTTTATTGATTGAATAAGAAATAGAGCAAGAGATCAAAAACAAACAGCCATACAACTTTATGTTTATTTTTAGAAGGTTTCGTATAAAAATGACATTTCCAAAGCATATTTCTTGCCAATCACTTAAGTGTGATTGTTAATCAAACAGAGTTAATTACTAAATTGAGAATTCAAAGTAAAGTTTAAATTTAAGTGGCTAGACAGAAAACATAGCCAGCTTAGAGAATTCTTCCAGATTGGCCATTTTCACCTTTGAATTCTCATTATAGTAAATAAACCCTACAGTGTTTATATTTGTTTGTTTATTCGCTAAAACCTGAGATTAGGGTACAGAGTTAGAATTCTAAACCTTAAAGGCAATCGGGAACATCTGGAGTGGTATTCAAATTCCAAAGACTTTCTCTATTACCCTTTGTCTGATTGTTACCCTGTTGTATTGCATGAATTTATTCCTCTCGTACATTTCCTGATTTAATTCTGCTTAAGAGTTTATTTTCTTCTGGAATCAGCAGAGTTCTCTTGAGTTTATGCTCTAATTGCATTCCATTGGTTCTCCTATTATTATTAATACATTGTTTTCCCCGAGTTTATTTTCCTGTGGATTTCTGTTTATTTTCCCTCATAACTTCCCCAAGTATTTCTGAGTTCATTTCCCTTTGATTTTCCCAGTCTTATCTCCATTCCATCACAATCTGGTGTTTAATCTGCGCATCATTTAGTATTTTATGACTTTCCAGTGAGAGGAACGAATTACGGGATGGAACTCTTATGGGATGGAAAGTTTACTTCAACCAAAAAACTGTAGTTTCATAAAACACTGGTTTTAGTTTGAGTAACCCTTTCGGTCGTGGCCTGCCCCCAAAATTAAAAACATGGCCATGCCGCTATTGGCTGTCTGGTGTCAGCATGCTGTGCGTTCTGGCATCAGACACCAATTATGCATTATTAGCCTGGCCAATGTCTTCCAGTCACTACAGACAATCACGCTGTCCAATGTGGAGTTATAGCTTCTGATCAGAGGGGTTAAACTCCATATGAGCATCTCTTTGTGCTGAAATGCTGCACAAACAGACTAAAAGCACCATGACCACTTCAAGTCACTGAAGTGGTTCTGGTCCTTGTAGTAATCCTTTAAGATTTATGATACCTAAAAACCACAAAGAGTGACATCTAAGATTAAAACAATCTGTTTTGAAAGATAAATGCACATTCTCCTCCAAAACGACCACTATAACAAGACCTTATTGCCCTAATGAAATAACTCACTTTCCCGGCCACAGCATAATTTATTGGTATAGCTCCTCCCATCACTCCAACTGTACAGGAACCCAATGAAACCAATATGACCCGTAATCGTTAGTGATTTTCTTGACAGTTCTTTGTGCTATTTTCTTTTACGGCGTGCCAGGAACTGTTTATTAGTTACAATGCAATAGACATCTTATATCTTAGAGTTCGTGGCATCCAGAGTAAACCGTTATATCAGCACTCCTACTATACTACCAGCCACACCAACGAGATCACCAAATGAGGCAGCTTTCACATTAGATACCTGTCTGACCAACACCCACAATCAGTAAAAGCTGTGCCATAGTCCCTACATAATTTCATTCGTTTATTTAACAGTTTTAATATAGCAATCTAGTGTTCCACAGCATTCGAACAAGTGACCCTAAGTTATTGGGCCGATAGAAGGATTTATATTTAGACAATCTAACGTGCATTCAAGTTAACATTTTTTGCACTTATTTACAAAGTGAAATGCAAATCATTCATGACATCATCCATGACATCATCCATGACATCATTTTGGCAAAAGGTAACAGGGACAAAAGGAAATGTACAAGACATAATATACATAACGCTATTTCTGGTTTTAGTGAATTGTGACTGGTGACTTCACACAGACTAAAAAACATGTTATTATTATTATTATTATTATTGGTAGTTATATAGCGCTAAACTTATTCCACAACGTTTTACAATATTATGAAAGGGGTAAATTTAACAATCAATGAGACAATTACAAAATGATACAGGAACAATAGATAGGTGAGCACCCTGCTTGCAGTCTAGAGGAGTGGAGTGTAAAGACATAGTAGGAAGGGTATCAAAGGGGACAAACAAGGTGGGCAAGTAGCAGAACTGCAGGTGAGAGTAGAACCCTTTAGCCAGAGACAGATTTGTAACATAGATGTTACTCTGGGAGGCCATAAGCAAACTCCAGCAAGCTCTGACAGCTTGCTGGAAGTGGTCACAGTGGATATGGTGTGTAAGGCCTCTCAGAGCTTCCTGGAAGTGGTCACAGTGGATATGGTGTGTAAGGCCTCTCAGAGCTTGCTGGAAGTGGTCACAGTGGATATGGTGTGTAAGGCCTCTCAGAGCTTCCTGGAAGTGGTTACAGTGGATATGGTGTGTAAGGCCTCTCAGAGCTTCCTGGAAGTGGTCACAGTGGATATGGTGTGTAAGGCCTCTCAGAGCTTGCTGGAAGTGGTCACAGTAGATATGGTGTGTGAGGCCTCTCAGAGAACAGATGGGTTTTAAGGGATTTCTTAAACGATTGAAGACTGGGGCAGAGTCTGATGGGGTAGGCTGGCTGTTCCAAAGGAAAAAAGCCACCTGTGAAAAGTCCTGCAAGCACGGTTTAGCAGTAAGGGTGCGAGCAGCGGACAGGAGAAGGTCACCAGCAGAGCGGAGGGCCGAGAAGGGGCATATCTGTGAATCAGTGAAGAAATGTAACAGGGCTGGAGTTTTTTAGAGCTTTATTGGTAAGGGTTATTATTTTGAATTGACACCTATTGTATATGTAAAATAAATTAAAGTGAAGTCAAGGTGGGTAGGTGGAAGACTTTGTTACGAGTGCGCATAGGATATAATAGCCCTGAGATACTGAATGAAAATAATTTGTTACATGGGACACGAAATATCATAAGAAAATATTGCAGTTTTCCCATGATTTTTTTCTTACCCATTATTAAAATGTTATTGAATTAAATCCTTTACTCAATGCCCATGAAAAGCAGAGATATTTTAGGAAACACCCTTCTGTGCTTCCATTTGTTTACGAATACACTGGATACGCTTGTGGTATTAATTTTAGAAAGAACAAGGATATTGTAAGCAAATAAAGTTGGCAATGTTCTTGTCTGTCTTACAAAGTCATGCGCTACAAAGTAAATTATTCTCAGTACAAGAGGAAGTTTAAATGGAAAATATGGGGGTAGTATTAATGACTAACAAAAACGGCTTAAATATGTCTGACTAGTTCACCTAAATTTAGATAGGCACGTTAAGGAATTAACCCTTCACTTGGTGTGATAAAGATGGCTATCCTTAAAGGAGCATAGGGCTATCCTAACTATAAGATAAGGCCAGGGACTAGTGAAAGTATTTAGAAAATTGGGCAGACTAGATTGGCCGAATGGTTCTTATCTGCTGTCACATTCTTTGTTTCTATGTAGTCCAATAATCACTATAGCCCAAGGTAAGGAGTCAAAAATGTAAGATCGGTTTCACAACTTACCCGGGGTATGTCGGGACAATAACTGCTTCTCTGCAGCCCCAAGCTTATTATTATTGCATTTATAATACACTAACATATGAGGTACAGCCTCTCTATATGCAAAGTGCTAAGCTAGTTACATCATGAGCTTACACTCTAAATATTAGGATGGGGACTTGAAGACAGAGCAGGAAACATTTGAAGGTCATAGTCAGGATGCTTTTCAGAGCATTTGCAGAAACTGCTAACATGTGATTGAGAAGGTAACTGGCAAAAAAATGAAATCACCTAGAAAGGCGTGCTATAAAGAAGGTGGGGAGCAGAGTGGGTGCAGCAGAGTGGGTTTGTGTTTATTGAATATTGCATATTCATTATATTAGATGAGATAGAGTGAAGAGATAACAGGTGAAAGGAAGGGGGAGGAAAAAGCAGAAGTCTTGTCAAAAATTAAAATATTTTCGATGTGTCAAAATGAATGACATGTACAGTGAACATCAATAACCTGCACATATAGAATGCATTATAAAACTGTATGTACAGAAGATTGCATTAAAAAGGTAATAGTAATTAAAGAAACATTGGAAGAAAAGAAATAATATATAGCTACAGATGGACTAATCAAGATGCAATAATTTTGTGTTTTCGGAGATGCTCTCAGTTCCTCTGAGCTAGTTGGAAGTGGCCGGAGTGGATATGATGTGTGAGGCCTGTGAGTTTGCAGGAAGTGTTCCCAGTGGATATGGTGTGTGTTTGGATCAAATTAAATAATTAAATTGATTAATTGAATGTGTGCACGCTTTCCTAGAAGTAATTCACACCGGAGACAAAGTTTCTGATAAGTGAAAAACCTGAGGAATGGGAGCCCCTTTTAAATCAGAAATACATCATGTACAGAGTCACAGTTAACATAAAGTATACATTCAACAATTAGTTAACAGTCTAAGGGGTCTTGTCTAAACCCACCCTACAGGATGTAATGTCATCATTACAGAGCTCTCCCACCCACATTCCAGCTCCATCTTGGTTACACGTTGGGAGGGGGAGTGAGTAGTTACTGAACAAAGAGGGGGCTGAAAGGGAAACAGTTACTTTAACAGCGATTATCTATTTTGTTACACCTGGCAGAAAGCTGTTAGTTGCACAAAGGAAGTGGGAGAGGGGTTAGTAAAGGAAGCTGTTCCTTTAACACAGGAATCTGTCACACGAGGCTTGCTCGATGGGAAGGGGTGAGGGTAGCAGGATGGGAGGAGTTTACAGAGGAAATAGTTACTGAGCACACAGAGGGGGGGAAGGGTAACATTCACTCAATGAGCACACATGTACAGAGAAAAATAGACATTTTATCCATTCAAGTATTTTGTCCATAACAGTGTGTGAGGTCTCGGAGCTTGCTGGAAGTGTTTGAAGTGGATATGGTGTGTGAAGTCTCAGAGTTTGCTGGAAGTGTTTGAAGTGGATAGGGTGTGTGAAGTCTCAGAGCTTGCAGGAAGTGTTTGAAGTGGATATGGTGTGTGAGAGGTTGATGGTTGCCTTCCATCCTCCATACCACACATCCTTGACATTCTTCCATTATCTATGGCACACAACCTCAACAGACATCCATTCCTCATGCCATATTACCCCATAGCCCACATATATTTTCTCACATATCCCCTACAGGCTTACATTCCCCTTGCTAGATATCTTCTTACAACTCCATATATTAATTCCACACATCCGTCCTCAGCCACCCCATTCACCATGCTATATATTCCCAGTGGCCCTCTATCCTCATTGCCAAACATCAGCCCATTATCCATGCCAAATACCTACCATGCCAGAAATCCCCACACCCCTCATTACCCATGCCACATATCACTAATGTCCCCAATTTCTGTTGCCACATAATCTATATACCTTATAGTTCTCCAATCTCTACGCCACCTCTCACCACATAGCCCACCAATTCCCCATGCTAGATTTTTCCACAGAGCCCTCATTCCCTGTGACACAAATGGTTAGTGATATATTAGTGTCATATATCACCCCATTCCCCATATTATATTCCCCCAAACCACTCATTATTAATTTCACATACAACCACTAGGCCACCCATCCAACTCAGCTATGCTTTATGCCACATACCCCCACAATCCCCAACTATTAATACCACTAATTCCATTAACCCTCATTCTTGTTGCCTAATATCACGTACGCCATGATCTCACGTATGCTGTTTGAAAACATAATGGTGGCCATGAAGTTTCAATCCTCCCTAGTCCCTCCCTCTTACATTATTTCCTGTACAGAGTTGATGTCATGTAATACAGAATTACTAAGGGATCAAACAAAAAAAATTAAGCAATGTAAAATGGGCGTGCAAACAAAGAAACTGAAGAAATGTACAACGAGAGAATAAGCAGAAAAATCCAAGCTATGCACAGCAGGCCAACAAATGTATACCCCTAGGTGTGCGATGCTGTGATTCAGACTATTTTAAAAAAAATAAAAAAAACAATGAAGTGCCAATGGATTTAACCAGTGAGGAGGACTGTAGTGGTTATAATGCTTAGAGTGTTCTTTTTAGACTAACAGAATTCAATCACCTCTAAAACAAAATGTTTCTGTCCTTCGAAAATGTTTGCGTTTCCCTTTTGGAAGTAATATTTTCTCATGTTTATGAAATCTGCTTCCTGCACCCTAGAGCACTTTAAACAGGCAACAAACAAGCTTTTAAGTAGTAAATGATGCATTCACAAATTCTACATATCACATGTTTTTATCCCTGTCACTTTACAAAATGTAGTTATTAATCTTAGATTAGCGGTTACTGGCAATGCAGTCTCTAGGTAGACATACTGGTACAAGTTAGAAGTCCTGCTTGACTCATATTTGTTACTGGTTCTACAGGAGGGGGTCCAAATAAGTCAATCATTTTCTGCATTATAAGAAAACGTCCTTTGTTCCTTATGTTAGCATGGTTTATGGGTTCCAGTGTGTGGTTGTTTTCTTCCAGTATTATTGTGGGGAAAACATGGAACAAGTAGTTAATTATAGGCACAAGCAGTGGCGTACATGAAGGAGTCGCAGCTGCGACCGGGCCCGTCACTCCTGGGGGCCCGGCCGCCCTACGGACCCCTGCGACCAGGTGCCTGCTGCCATGTGTTGCGGCTCCAGCAACACGTGAAGGGGCCCATCGGGTGGCCCATGCTGTTAGGGCCACTCGATGGCTATGGATTTCCAGGGGGCCCGGTCAGCGCTGTCAGATGAATTTTCTGACTTTTTCGTATCCGTTTACTATAACATAAACCTAAGTCCTACATACGAATTATATACGATACTAAAGGGCAAATGCCGAATGCATTACCTTTTCGTTTCAGTTCTTTCGTTTAAGAGAATTAACCCCCACAGCACTGAAGGGGCATGTCTACAAACAGTGAGCAGCCAGTGGGGGCCCTAGTGACAATAGGGGGGGAGACCTATTGCCCCCCTGGCCCCCACCTATGAGTGGTGGGTGGGGGACCTAGTGACAATAAGGGGGAAGGACCTTTTCCCCCATGCCCCCACCCATGAGCAGCAGGTGGGGGCCCTAGTGACAATAGGGGGGACTTATTGTCCCCCTCCCCTGAGCAGTGGGTGGAAGCCCAAAATGACATATGGGGGACCTACTGCCTCCTCCCCGCCAGCCCCCACCCATGAGCAGTGGTTGAGGGCCCTAGTGACAATAGGGGGGGACCTATTGTCCTCCCCCTGCCCCCACCCATGACCATGACCCTAAATAACAATAGGGGGGACCTATTGTCATCCCCCAGGCACCCACCCATGGGTGGCGGGTGGGGGCTAAATGTAAAAGTAACCCCCCAAGGTGATTAGGGGTCCCCAAGCCCCTAGTCATCCCCCCCTCAGATAAAGTTTATTCCTACCTACCCCCTCACCCTAAAAACAGTATGGGGGGAAATTAAAAACAAAATACCTGTGCATATAAAAAAAAGGTCATACTTACCATTAGATGTCTTCTTTTTTCTAAAACCTTTTTTCAGCCCCCAAAAAGGCCAAATATAAAAATACATAATTGAACTTGTAAAATAAATTTAAAAAACCAGAGTGCAAAAAAAAAGACGCAAAAAAATAATCCAGATGCTAAAAAAATAATCCAACTTCACCCAGCGAGGGCACGGCAATTTGACTCAGAGTGCTCTGATTGGTTGGTTTAAGCCAACCAATAAAAGTGCTCTGATAGGTAATTTTTGAGCCTTGCAAGTAACCTGTTTAGGCGACATGCCCCTACTCGCGGCATGCGGAAGGATTTAACCTCCCTTTTATTAACATTAGGGGTCACAGTGACCCCCATAGGTTTTAATGCAGGGGGGTAGGAATTGTTCATATTTATTACAAGGAGGCAGCTGGGATCGCTGTTGGCTCCCTCCCTCCTTCCTTTTTTTTTCGCATGCTCAGTGTTCTTTTTGTCCTAATGGGCGAAAACAAATTATTTTTTTACCGAATTTCCTGTGAAAAACAAATGTTTTACGGATGAAATTCGGAATGGACGAATTACATTTTTTATTTAGTAAGACTAAATAACAGTACACACATACAAATACAGCTTTATATTTTACAAGGCTACTTACAAGCGCCTTTTTTAGCAAACACATATGGGGATTCAGTTCCACCATTTGGCCATATTGTATTAAGTGCAGCATTACTTCACAGTACCCCGATATTGGTGGGTCCTAAACTAATTCCAACATGGGATACGAATTAAATAGTGCTAGTACCGAATAAGCCAAAGAGTATTAAAACAATCTGATATAAGAGCATTGCGAATATATATAACACAAAATTAATGTTGTACATTTGTAGACATTTTGGTCTCTACGGCAGCACCATTCCTGTAAGATGCATGTTTCTGGTGTGCCTCCAATTCCCTATTTTTCTTTACTAATTGAAAATACATTAGTCAACATTGGTCACCAATTACCAGGATGGATACACTGAGACTATTTTCTTTTAAAAATATTCTGGGTGTTATTATTTAACTTCAGAATCCATAATAGCAAGCTTGATACTAACAGGAATAAACACTGCAACTGTGATGTTTGCATGGTTACTACAGGCTCGACAATCAACTCAACTATCTCTAAGGCTTTAACTCATCTTGCCAGTTATTGATGTTGTTTAGAGGTCTCTGAAATACTCATGTTTCATAAGAACCCATGAAAATTCAATATCTGCCTGTCAAAGAGGAGTAACGGAAGTTTTAGAATGTCAAGTTTGACAGGAGGAGCCCCAAATACAGAAACAAACTGTACAAGAACCAAAGCGAGATACCAATAGGGACAAGGTAGACATAGTCAGGAGTAGCAAAAGTTCAGGTCAGGCAGGACAGGTTTAAAGACAATAAACAGGCAAAAAAGTCAGACAACAGAGAGACAATAGTATGCTGGGTAGATGTGTATACACTGAGAGCACAGTACAGGACAGGAGACACAATAGGTTGCACATTATCGATACCCAAAGCCACACCCCCATTGAACTCGTGCCCCTGGCATGTGGGGTCTCTGCCTTCTGAGTGGGCCATGTGTCACGGTGAGGAGGAGAGAGCCACGGTGAAACTTCCACTGTGAATGAGACACCATCCATCTATCCACCGCAATAAGTTGGCTCGCCACGCCAGGGATTCCAGCGAGTGCTCACGTGATGCCTGTGCAAATACTCATAGGACAGTAGTAGACCCGCCTGGCACTAGGAGTGGGAGCCAAAAGTAGATTCAGGCTCCCATTGGCCCACATCATTCCGGCACCCCCACATACGCACATTTTGGGGGTATAGGCATGACGTGGGCCAATCAAATGTTAGTTAAGGATATTTAAACTTCCCTACCCCTATCAACTTTGCCCTGTTGTGGTTTCTGTTTCAGTACCCTTTAGTGCATTCCTAGATCTATTGTGTTTATTCTGGTATTGACCTTGTCTTGTTTGCCTGTCTGACTGATAACGTGTACCTGTTTCTGGCTAGTTCCTACTTTCGCACGTCTCTGATAACACTTTATCTCTGTCTGACATTTAGTCTGACCATTCTAAGGCCCGGTAATACGTTTTATCCTTATCTTGTCCCTGGCTAACCTAAACTCTGCGTGTTGGGGTAATACACCGTGACAATGCCGCCACAGACTAGGAGGGAGTTGCAGCAAGGGAGCACCAGGTAAAAGAATTGGGAGACCTGATATGGAAGCCTTCTATTTGTTTAAAAACATTACATCATGGAAAGGGGGACAATACCAGCAGGAATTTGGTAAAGTCTATGAAAAAACATTCTCTTGGACGAGAAGGGCAACACAGACGATTAGCATAGTACAAGTAGCAGTGCTCTTCATGTACCCAATAAAAAATAATACATCACATGAGACACGCAACAGATTCAGCATTACTAGACAGACGATTCTTGTTAAGATCCTAAGAAACACTGACTAAAACTAAACAGTAAGGACTGGTTCCAGTTCTTCTACGGCTAGAAAGAAAAATGTAGTCAAATTTAATTTAGTGTTTGTAATGAGATCTTGTGCATTTGATTAGAAATTGTTAGATTTGTTTATTTTGGGACTATGCCCCAGACATGCTTTTGCCGTATTTTGTTTTAAAAAAAGAATTACTGAAATATCACAAACGGATAGAAGAAGACACTACGTGATCTACATGATTCATGAGAAAGAGTCAGAAAATAAATATAGTTAAGAGGAGATTAAACAATTGCTGTATGGGCGTTCTGGTTTCTTATTAAAAAACTTGACATGCACATAGTTGCCTTTTTGGCATATCCAGCTTAACTTTACCCATTAAAACGCAGACTACATTTTAAAATTGAAAACAAAATGTGCACAGCTTTATTAAAAACACATATTATAAACATAAGGTCATTGCCCCCACCAACCTGTTACATAAACATCCTTCCACCCCGTTCCCCACCCCCCACCTGTAATTAACCCAGGAAATAACCCACACATAAACATATAAACCATGATATAACAGTACATAATTACATAACACATAACACACCAACCAAGTGGCATGCTTTCTAATATATGACCAACCGTAGGGGTATACGTGACACCCCTACACACACAGGTTCGGAGCCACTGACGAGCTCAAACCTACCAAACCACTGTAACCCCCGTGAGTATTTTCCACTCAACCTAACCATGCACGTAATTAAATTCACTGTACCCAGCCACAGCTCAGGTCTTGACCACCTCAAGCCACCTGAGCGCCCCCACCCAGCAGAAATAAGGCCTTGCTGATGCCCTCATGGAACCTAAGCTTAAGTATGTCATAACCAACATCTGAGAGATGCACTCCATCCGACCTATAATAGCCTGGCAGAATTCCCTCTAGTTACCTATTGTCAGGATCTTACCTGATGTGGAGTTCGATGTGCAGAGTTATATGCTCACCCCTGCAAATAAGCACAGACCAAGGTGACCAGATAAGAAGCCACCTGGGCTGTGAGTTTGTGCACGGGGGCTGTGCAGGTAAAGTGCTCCGAATTGCAGGACAGGCAAGGACACAAGAAGAAGAGAAGTCACTGTATAGCCTAAGTCAGGTAATTACAGAGGTCAGAGGAAACGATGAGAAAAGCCAAGGTCAGGAACCGGAATCAATCTGGAGAACACACAATCAGGGCACACAGTATCAGGAACCAATAACGTGAACCAGAGTCAATAAACTAACAAAGTTCCCAGGGCGAGGCAGTGCTTATATACCCAGCTAATTAATGATCTGCTTCAGGTGGGCTTAGATAGACAGCAGCAGCCACAGGTAAAGTCCAGCCCCCAATGCTGGAGACAAGGTGAGGATAAACATTAGGCTGAAACAAAAACTGGAGTGTGGCTCCAAGGCAAGACAGCAGGACTACGGCACAGAAGGACCACAGTTCAAAGGCTCTGTCTGGCACTTGTGAAATGGCCATGCCTGGCCATCTGGATGGCACAGTGCGAATCGTGACACCTATGTTTCACCAGTACCCCTCCCGTCCGCCGTATGAAAGCTGACATTGTCTTGTTGACCTTTCCCCTACAACATGCCACCGCAGCAAGGTCTCTAGTATGACTCCAATGTAGCCGAGGAACCACACCACAACCACATCAGGAACCATTTCCCTAATCCGGTCCACGTTCCTCTTCTGTTTCTGAACAGCTGTTTTCCTGCTTGCCCAATAGATGACGGAGTGGCCAATCAAACATGCTATCCAACCTGTAAAGAGAACAAGAAATGTGACCATTGTGATACAAACCCCCCCTTTAACAAATCAGCTGAGAACACACGTACGAACGAAATCTGATCGATTCCCATCATCCTATACATTTTACCAACTTGTCCCCAAGCCCTAGGCGAGATGCTTCTGTTGCATTCCCAATCCGGAAGGATTGGGTCCCATACTCTAAGGGATTCAAACCATAAACCCAATCTAAATACTTAAATAAACTGAAAGCGCGATAGAGAAGATCCGTTCTCATGAACCAAAAACTAACCTGCCCCATCAGAGCAATCCCTCATAAATGCAATGTCAGAAGATACCGGGCATAAAGCTGACCCTTTCAGAGAAAACAGCGTGACCAGGAATCCATACTCTATCCTGAGACATCTCGACATCCGCTAGCTGAATCCCCACTGCAATTTTACGACTCCTACTAACCAGCACTCCAACCCTAAATGCCCCGAAAAAGGCCCATATGAAGGCAACTGTGAACAGCACCACTTTGAAAAGCAAAAAACAAACTGTAGGTAACACCCCCACCAATCGATGCAGGACCTCAAAAGTTACCGAACGTCTTTTATCTACTGATCTTACCCTTCCGAAAACCCTTGAGTGCCCTAAAAACAATGTTCCATGGCATGCACAACATCACCAAATGCTTGAGCAATCGCACCACGGGAACAGAGCAGCCCGACAAATTGGTAACGGCATGAACTACGGCCATATTATCCATGAAAAATACTACCCTTTTATTTTTCAGTTCATCGCCCCATAATGACAAGGCAACCACTAACGGAAACAACTCGAGAAAAGCTATGTTACCCATCACCACGTTCCATAGCCATTCTAAGGGCCACTGTGCTGCACACCACTGCCAAAAATCGATTGAAAACCCTCCACATTGGGATCACGCGAAATTAAGGCTTCCCAACAGCGACTGCAATTCCTGCAGCGTTACTTTGCACGAGCTCCGAGCCGACCCTACTTTTGACGATGGGTGGCTAGCTTGTCCACCGGTCAGCGACACTCGGCAGCCACCGAATCAATTTCTAGACCTAAGAAACTGAGGCAAGTCGTTGGGCCAACCGTCTTTTTAGCTGCCAAAGGCACCCCAAATAGTTGCGTCACCCACTCCAAGGAACGCAGTATGTAACTGCATTTTCCCGATCCCGCGGGCCCAATGCAAAAAAAAAATTGTCTAAGTAGTGAACCACAGAACCCCCGCTGTGTCTGTATGATTGTGTATGTGTGTCTGTGTATGTGTCTGTCTGTATCTGTGCTTGTCTGTTTGTATGTATGTATGTGTCTTGTGTGTGTGTGTCTGCCTGTATGTATATGTCTGTGTGTCTGTCTGTATGTGTGTGTCTGTCTGTCAGTATGTGTGTGTGTCTGTGTCAGGGTGGCGGTCCGGTGCCCGGGACCCAGACACTGTCCGGGCGGCGGTGCATGGACCGGGACCCAGTATGCCTGATGATATGAGTAGGAGTCACAGTGTGGAGGTGGATTAGCAGGGCCTGGTGCAGGGTAACCACACGCCTCTGGTATTGAGCACCAGCGTTTGTGCAGCCACATACCAGGTCCCTGATACAGCTACAGCGGATCCCAGGAACTAGGAGCAGAAATTAAGCAGACCTCCCAGAGCTCAATAGGGAGGTACTGCAGCATGAATGTATCCAGTACAGAAATAATGCAAGACTAGAGATAGGCACCAAATATGAAAAACAAGACAGAACTAGGAGAACCCAGAACCGGAGCAGGACAGAAAGTAGAACCCAGAACATGTACACGAGACATGAGGAAAACAAGAACAGGGCAGGACAGGACTGTACATGAACTGGGAATACAAGACAAAGTAAAACAAGACAAGAGATACAAGGTAAAACAAGAGGAGACATAACTAAGTACTATTGTAACGGATCACCTGGCACCCCGACTGGGTACCTCCGTTAAAGGATGCTCTTAGCGCTTCCTGAGGACTCCAAGCACTGCAGCAGACACCACAACCACCGAACCGGAGAAGCATATGAATCCTCTCAAGCATATGAATGCTGTAGACAGTTGAATAGGAACCATACGAATAAGTTTACTCTCCTAGCAGTCAAACTGGAACAGCATACAATAAATCCTTCCCCCAATAATGAGACGACACTTCACTTTGAGGGTTAAGCAGGAACTCCCTGTACTGTCACATACAGTCTCTTTTATTCCCAATCCACAAACATAGTACAGCCCACAGGGCGTTACAAAACAACCAATCAATCCGTACAATACACCCAGACACTCCCACACAAAATCCTCCCCTCTGCTGTGATATGATTACTGAACACAATGGGTAATCTCATTATCACCGGCAGAGGAATACAGTTTTTACACAATATTTATAACTTCTAAAATATACATGTCACAAACATAAAACATAAATTTTCATAATCAATCCATTCAGGGGAACAACATATTAAAAAATGGCACGAATCAGACCAGGGGTTCAAAAGTTAAGGGAAAGTCCTTTGTGACTAAATGAAGCATGGCTTTCCGGCCCAAACCAGTTTCAGAGTCTTCTATCCTGGAGATTGAATTGAGAAGTAATTCAATTATCTCCCAGGACAGACACAAGACTCCATTATGCACATGGTGAGCACAAAGCATTAAAATATTATAAAATACACAAAGTCACATTTTATACATAAAACACAGACATGTCACATATCCCCAGATAGCTGGGATCTGAGCGCACAAAACTACCGAATAGCGCTCAGATCCTATTCACACAGTTCAATTGCCATGGAGCCGAAGTCTTTAACTACACGAATGGGCTCCATGGCATAGCTATCTGGGTTAACACATTCACATAAAGTCTGGTCCATAGTCCAAAGGCAAGAGGCGGGCAAGCACCCCCCACAAAGGACACGTGGCGAGGCCGGTTTCGCCACAACTATATATGAAAAGTATGGGGATTTAGTTACATTATATGATCATACATTGCATAAGCCTGCCAACAACGCCAATATCTGGCAGGTCCTACGCTGCCTAATGCAAGCTAAACCAACCAAAGAAGACACACATAGTACTTACCTGCAAGAAAGGGCAGAAGCCTTGAGCAGCTGCCTGCAGGACACTGAAACAAAAGGAATGATGGAAAACAAACGGGTCCGGCAACATAAAACAAACATTTAAATGAATCCAAGCGACTGGGAAATCCAGGTACAGAATATAAGAATTAACCCAGAAAACCCAGCATAAAGAAAACCAGACATAGAATAGAAAACCAGAAAACAAAGAAAAACTAAACAAGAATTGTAAAAAGAGTACTGGATACCAGAAGCCAAGGCCAGACATCTCCACAGAACAGAGCAGGATGTGACAGTCTGTATGTATGTGTCTGTCTGTGTGTCTGTATGTATGTGTGCCCGTCTATTTGTATGTATGTGTATTTGTATGTATGTGTGTCTGTCTGTGTTTGTGTGTGTGTGTCTGTCTGTGTTTGTGTGTGTGTCGGTCTGTATGTATGTGTCTGTGTGTGTGTGTCTGTATGTCTGTGTGTCTGTATGTATGTGTGCCTGTCTATTTGTATGTATGTGTCTTTGTATGTATGTGTGTCTGTCTGTGTTTGTGTGTGTGTGTGTCTGTCTGTGTTTGTGTGTGTGTCGGTCTGTATGTATGTGTCTGTGTGTGTGTGTGTGTGTGTGTGTGTGTCTGTATATATGTGTCTGTGTGTATGTGTGTATGTATGTGTGTGTGTCTGTCGGGGGAGGAGAGAGGGGGAAGAGGGAGAGTGGAGGAAGAGGGAGGGGGGAATGAAAGAGGAGGTGGGAAGTAGGGGCCCATGGATCAGTTTCACACTGGGGCCCCATGGATTGTGTGTACGCCACTGCCCCAGCTGAAGAGGGCTGGGCTGCAAATGCCCCTCCCCCCGCTTCCTCCCTGTGTAGACTTACCTCATTTGAAGCACTTGAGATAGCCGTGGGCTCCCCCACATCCAGAGCACTCGTGTTTGAACTTGCACGTGGCCCCCACTTGCAATGTCCCTCATTGTAAAGCCAACAGGATCCTTTCTTCTGGATGCTGACGGGGAAGATGCAGCTCCCGTGTTTGGTGTAAATGGTGACTCACCACTGTGACCCCCGGACATATCAGACCTCAGGGGAGACGTCCTTCCGTCAACTCCCAGAGAGTCCGAAGCATCCCGTGATGTTCCTTGCACCTGTTCCTTGTTTCCTGGCACCTTTCAAGCGCTGCCTTCAATGGATCAGGATCCCTGAAAGAAGAAGCACGCGTGGGTAGTCTGTTTGTAGAGGCCCCTACACGTTTAATCCTAGTTGGCTTTGTCCTTCTTCCGCTTTCTGCCCTGCGCGAGCTGCCATGATTTAAATGGACGCCATTAGTACGCAATTGTTTACGGGGGCTCCTCCTAGCTGACCTGGAAACACTGTAACGACACCGGCTACACCTATCTGAAGTGACCGGTCGCCTATCACCGCTATTTCTATCGCCTACTTGCCTGCCCTTGCTGTGATCCACTACCGGGGACCCTGCGCCTATGCCTTGTCCCTGCTCACCCTGTGACATGCTGTCATCTGATGTATGGCCAGGGCAGCCGTTCTGTTCGCCAGCTGGTAAATGTGAATTTATTGCCTGTGGGTGGCCCCTGAGGGCCTCCTGCTGAGGGCCAATCACCATGGTACTCTGCTCCCCGGGTTGGCCTGCCTGGCACTGATTAATCTCCCTGGTCCCTGACAGGGCTGCAATAGTAGCATGATGGGAGTCTGAGTCTGAGCTGAGTTGTCCACTTGTTTCCCCACTAGCGGTAATAATTTGCGCCCACGCGTATTGCTGCGGGAGTCCCTGACCCTAGCAGGGGTTATAGGTGCATTATTGAGCAGACTAGCCATTTGTCTTGTACAATTAAAATAATTGCCAACCAAAATACTATCAGCCAGATTATTAATAACTACATGTTAATGCAAGTACAAAATAATACAGTAAATTCTGTAGCATAACTTCAGAATCTCAGTCTGTACATAGAATATCTGTATATAGAACTTTCTTTCATGTTTAGGAGACCTACCAAGCACCAAGCCATCTTACAGAAAACAATTATTTGTATTCAGGAATTGACTACGTTATATCTTTCCTGCTCTTTGTTTACCTTTTATGTTGCTCTATTATTATTTTAATCTAGCGGATTACTTTTATACTTACTTTATCATTGCAATATTCTGTACATGCGGTTTTTCAATGTTATTCTCTTGTTACCGTACTATTATGGAAGATTAACAAGAATCTGATATGTAACAAATATCTGATTTACCATTCTACTTTCTTTAACCACTCCCTGCCCCTTGCACCAGTGGAGTACTACCCTTCAAAGTAAAAAAAATATATATATATTTTCACTAAGAACTGTTTCATCCTGTTTTCTGGATAATTCTCCAGTTTCATGATATCTTCCTTGAAGGAATACTGTAGGCACTTTAACAACTTTATCTTATTGAAGTTGTTATAGTGCCTGCAGTCCTGCCCCCCTGTTATAGTCCCTTCAAATCCTCTATTTCATTTGACAGAAGGCTTTGAAGCACAACTTCAAGCCACGCCTCCAAGCCGTCTGGTTATGAAAGCCAGGAGTTTGATTTCCCTCACTCATACCAAAACATACATAGCGTGATTAGTCATTACATCACTAAACAGCAAACATTAGAGAGACTATAACATATACAATATGTACGCAATAAACGAAACTAACATGTATAGCTTCACCAAACTTTTAACCAAGATTTATCATCTTATCCGTCTCTTTTTAACTTTATCACCCACAAATCTCGTGTTAAGCCTAGTTGTGTTAATAACCGAGATGGTTGTCTTATGGACATTTCAGACCTTTAGTTTCTCCCATAAAAGCAAAAATTTCTCTAATGTAAGGTATATGTAACTGTTTCCAATACCGCGGGATAAGAGTTATTGGCGCTATTAATATATAAGAGATAACTATTTTTTCTAATTTATTTAGAAATCCAAGGATCAACTTGAACAGTTTCAAGTTAGGATTAAGATCTGTTATGGTAGGGGCAATGATTTGAATAAGGGATAAAATAAAATCCCAAATTGGTTTTAATTTACCACATTGCCACCAGATGTGATACATATCTCCTACTTCTCCACAGCTTCTCCAACATAAATCTGATGCATCTGTGAATACCTTCCTTAATTTTGTAGATACTCAATACCATCAGCATAAAACTTTATGGTGGTTTTCGATATAATTTGAGCATTTGATCATTTCCTGCAGAATATTCCCAATCCTACACCACTCCGAAAAATCAAATCCAATTGTATCTCTTTCTCCCAGGCTAACATATATTCTATTTTTTTAATTTGGAATTGAGGATAGGTAATAATAGCTAATTGAAATTATATTTTTTTGGTTCGGATTATTTAAATATATATTTTCAAAATGTTACATTTGTAAATTATCTAATTTAATATCTATATATGGGATTTTTTAAACATTTATTTTTAATGAAAGGAAATAATGTGGTAGGTGATCTCATCTGAATTATGTAGACCAGTTGCCTGGGAAAGGATTTAATTAACAGTTTACTCAATTACTCAGATCATTTTATAGGTTTATGAGTGTGTTGAAGACCAGGTCCAAGATATTTCTGGATACCCTTTAAAATGATTGAACATTTTCTTTAAAAAAAAAAAAAAAAAGAAGTTTAATATTTAGATATTTTAAAAGTATTTATATCGTTTTGATATTTTAATATGTTGATTAAAAAGTTTTTAAAGTTTATCCAAAAATATAAAATAATTTAAAAAAGCATATTCAAAAATATTACATGGAGGCCACAGTTAGCAATCAGTTGTTGTATTTTCAGTGCTTTTCAGCCTCATTTCTCAGTGCTCTTTGCTCTACATACCTCCTGTCTTAACCATCTATTTGCTTCTACTCCAGCAGGCTCAAAAACATTCCTGCTTTAAAATAAACAATTCTGAAGATTGTCAATAAACATCACATTGTCAGCATTTCTCCGTACCAATTAATGTTTTTAAAAAACAGGAGCTTGAAATAATGAATTCTCACTGGGATAGTTCAGGAAACAAATCACATTTTCCACATTTACTCGATTTTCTTTTAAGTCCTGAGGAAGGGTATAAGGTCAGTAATGCTTAATCAAAGTTTTCCTTCACAAAGGGATTTTCCTGCCATAGACTTGGCCAAGTCTCCGCATTCTTAGAACTACTTACTTATAAAAGGAAAATAAAAACTAGCCGTAGCCCCAACAGCTAGACAGCTCTAAACAAATTGTCTATGTGTTTTAATAATATTTTTTTTTTCAATAGTTAAAGCAACACTAAAGCGTTAGGCCTTGATCCAAGTTGTATAGGTCCTCCCAATGTCCACAAAAAAAACTATAAAATAAATGTTTTTATCTTTTCCTGCGGCCTCCTCCATTGTTGGTCCAATCCAATACACCACGCCATGTGTGCAATCAAGCTTTAATTATTATTATTTGTAAAGCGCCAAAAATTCGGTAGCGCTGTACAATAGACACCCATTTGAAATAAGACGAGCTGGATGCACAGGAACAGAGGGTGTCGAGGGACCTGTTCAAACAGGCTTACATTCTAGAGGATTTAATATGGGTTCTCCAATGTCATGTGACATCGGAAGAAGGTGTGTTTAACCCTTCAAATCATGGAGGTGCGTTTAACCCTGTTTTACCACGAACGGTTTAAATTATTGGACCACCGCATCCAGACCACTTCATGGAGATATGATTAAAGATAATTCCTTGTTACTTCTGCTGAGCCTGGCTTTGTACATATTTTCCCAGCATGCATGCAACCTACTTTGTTATTTATAGTGATTAAAACATGTTTAAGAACAGTTGCAGAAAACAGGAAATGGTTGCAACATCAAGCAATATTTAAATGGTTAATATGAGCAGCATAAATGAACTTTGTGCTCAGATATTCCATAGAGCTCTGAAAGGTGAATGCATGTGGAACCCTGGACTAGTTATCAGACTAGTTCCAATAACACTGGATCCCAGACAGAATCGTCCAATGAAGAGAGTGCAAACCAGGAGCCACTGCCAAAAAGTCTAGATTTATACTGCTGGGAAAATTATGTTCTCCATGTGATCACCACAGGTGTGAACACGTGAAACTAACTGCTTCCTGTACTTTAGTTTCATTGCACATTGAATGAGCTAAGGACAATACAGAATACAGCAGTATAGGCCTTTATAGCGCACCCACATTCACACACATTACGGGGGACATGCCGGTGACTGGTTATTTACTAATATGATCCATGGAGCTTGGCAGGGAGATCTCTACAGCTGTCCCTCAGTCCTGGACTATTGTGACCAACAGGGCATTCACCTGGCCAATCTAGGCCTGTCTATGATACACTAATATATCCGACATTCATATCTCCATATCTCAGGTATGGTGGGACAAATAATGCTGTATGCAAGCTACAATAATACTATGTACTATGGCTATTCATCTACTAAAACGGCGCCATTGGCACACAAAGTTGTACTAGAAAAGTCAGAAGTTCACTTCCACACGATCATAGCCACCACATTTGGGCCAGATTTTAGGTGAGGAGAGAAGCCAAATTTTTTTTACAAGCTTCTGAAAAACAGTTTGACCCAAGCTACAGAGATGGGCTCCATAGTGCTTACAGTGCTCATTTGAGGTATAAAATGGCACTTGTCATAAAGGGATTAGAAATGTCCTATCTCTACATAGCGACATGAAAAATAAATTTATACAAAGTTCAATAATACACAAATTGGTTCTACCCTGTTTCCTTTCACAGGACAGAAGAAAAATAAAAAGTTTGGATAAAAATCTAAAATATAAAAAATATGTATCAAAACACTCGACTCATTTAATTCATGTGTCATATTCAGTTAAATATGGCATGCGCAATGACATTTAAAAAATACTTGTTTGTCTATGGATTTTGCAATACTTTGATTACTAAATAAATCTCTATTATATGTTGGGATTATTTATACAACGGTGCCTCCGTTTACAAATTTAATGCATTCTTATTGCGAAACATTTGTAAATCGAAACGCGGTTTCCCATAGGAATGCACTGAAAACCAATTAATCCATTCTGGAGGTCAGAAAAAAGTCAAAATGAGCTGACATGGAAACCAACCCACAATGCAGAACATACAATAAAAGGCATGCAAACGACGAAGCTCACCTCCCTACCTTTCCACAGCTTGAGAAATGCACCAAAAAAGTTCCAAAAAGTCCCAAAACCGGTGCAAACAATGTCTAGAATGGCTCCAAAACGTGGTGCAAAAACCGCTCCAACACCTCCACACTCAATGCCACCTGCTACCCACAGGCTCCAGCATGCACGGGGGCGGTGCTATAAACCTACCAGGTGCAATGCATCCTGGGGAAACTTGTTTCGCATTGCGAAAAAAAATTCATAAACCGAGGCATTATTTTCAATGGATTTTCATTTCAAAACCGAAAATATGTTAACCTACAGTGCAGTGAAGTCAGTACTTGCATTACACAGGCAGTTATAACAAAGTAAAGAAAATATAATGAGAAGGAAAACATTTTGGTCCAATAAATCTTGGGGATAAAAAGAGGTTTGTGTCACAAAATCCCAGATTAGACATTTGCTACAATACTTGGCTCATAGACATAAAGCAGCAATCCATCTTGAAGCCATCATAATGTATTCTGTATAAACTAATATATATAAACTCTAAGAGAACCGGCAGTAAAGACTGTGTAATTCAATGTCGTAACCAGGAACTCACAAATTTCAATGCGGTTTGCATGTTTTCAAATGTTTTAAAGGGAAAAACCTTTATTCGTTTCGCATAAAGTATCTTTTAAGTAGTGTGAACAAATATTGGTTTATCTGAAAAGGTATAAGTACAGAACTCAGAACTCAGTACAGCTGTAAAACTTCAAACATTTATCAAAGTACAATTACGAACTCACACTTTCACACTACGTACAAGATACAGGAAAGTATTGTATAGTGTTTGGGTGTCGATCGTTGCGCTTCCAACTTTTTTGCTTGTATTGTATTGAATATGATGGTGCCTATTTTGAGTGATTTGTGGCACTGGGTTAAGCTGTATATATTTGAAAATAGCGCCAGACCCCACTCCACATTCACTGTTGGTGTTTATTCCAGATTATTGTTTTCGCATCCAGTGTCTTTTTCTGTTATTCTCATGTAAACCTTATTTTTTCTTTTTGCTAGTTGACTTTAATGCCCTGCATTAATTTCAATCCCTTTAGAGTTCATTTGGTAAGCATAACTAACCTAATCCAAGGCACACTGTAGGCACCCAGACCACTTCAGCTCATTGAAGTGGTCTGGGTGCAGTGTCCCTTTTGCACTTAGTGCTGCAATGATAAACATTACAGTTTCAGAGAAACCGCAATGTTTACATTGCAGCACTAAGTCTGCCCTCAGTGGCTGTCTACCACACAGCCACTGGGGGCGCTTCCGGAATCGTAATGGGCTTTTGCCTCTTCACTCTGCATGAGAATCTCCAGCGTCAGATTTTTCCCCTTTGGAAAGCACTGATTCAATGCTTTCCTATGGGGAGGTCTAATGTGCGCATGGAATTTGCCGTGCATGCGTGTTAGACCCGGCTTGTCACGGGATAGAGGACGGGGTGGCGCTTTGACCCAGCACTAAAGGACATCCACAATGGGATAAGGTAAGTAAATAAAAGGTTTTTAACCCTTTGTTTACCAAGGAAAGGGGGGGGCGCGAGGGAGGGGGGAGTCGGATGGATCACTAGTGCCAGGAATACAGCTTTGTATCCCTTCAAGTATCTATATACCACTGAGATGCCTCAAAGATGTTGTTTTCATAAAATTTATCAAATAGGATAATAAGACCAGAAGATATGTTTAACTGATAGTTTATCTCTTGTTGTCCATTTCTGTTCTTATCTCATCACTTTTTTAATTGTGAAATTGCAGATAATTACTCTGCTGTCAGAAAATACCCAGAAGAATGTAACTGGATTAAATCAGTTTTTTTTTTGTTTTTTTGTTTTTTAATAGAAGGAATGGAAACGTTGTCAAAGCCTAGCCATCTTTTCTATTGTTGTATATTTCTACGATTTACAGCTAGACTACCCTCATCCAATAAATGCATTGACATTTTAAAGATGCAGTGAGACGGTAGATCTAGCCCTTCAGCAAATAATATTCTATATAATAATACAAAATAAACTTATATAATGCTTTCCAATTTCCAAAGGGAATGCATATACTGCTAAGCAAGTCAGCAGCCAATGTTACCATTGATCAAAGGTACACATTTTACGGACTCCAGGATGGAGGTGTATTGTGACCATGCACTAACATTAGTACTCTGAGTAACACTATACTAAGATGCTACAGTCAGTACATAAACCAACTGACCTCTCTGAGTAATTTTACATTGGGGAATAATCTTGTAGAATGGGTCTCCGAATAAACATTGCTGAAAACAATCTGCAGATTCATGATTGCTATGAAAGGGGTCAAACCCAGAGTACTGCATCATCGCTGAGTCCTGGGAACGTTATATTTTACAATTGAATTTAAGATTTTATTTTACATAAATTCAAAGGCATTTCTAATCTGTGCTAGAAATCTTTTATGTCTTACAATTACATTGAGCAGGCACACTTATAATAAATAACCAGTATCTATAAAATGCAAGGGAACTGCATCAAAGGGTTCCTACTGCCATAAATTTAACATAATATAGCAATACATATAACATAATATATATATGTAACATAATGTAAACATAATATAAAGACATTAAATGGGATCATGATGTCTCTACTTTGTATAATTCATGAAAAAGAAAGCAATCATAAAAATGTATTTTTCCACATGTGGGTAGAGTATGGAAACCATAAATGCATATAACTCCCATGTTTTACTCAAGAAACAACATTATTGCTATTAGCCCTCCAGAGCTGCCCACGATTCAGACAGAATACTGAATACTGACGGTCCATATCAACACAGCTCGCACATGTAGGACAGAGCTGATATTGGCAGCTAGAAATCAATGGTCTACTGCATGACTGACACAAGCACAGGAGAGAGAGAGAGAGATAGAGAGAGAGAGAGAGAGAGAGACAGGCTATAGACCCTGGGTTCCCATAGCCAGGTTCACTGGATATATACAGTATCTCACAAACACAACACTGAAGAAGTTACACTCTGCTACAATGTAAAGTAGTAAGTGTACAGCCCGTATAACAGTGTAAATTTACTCTCCCCTCAAAATAACTCAACACACGGCCATTAATGTCTAAACCGTTGCTAAACTGCCTTGCTAAATAAGCTGAAGGTAAAGGTGATGGACTGGTCAAGCATGTCTCCATACCTAAACCCTATTGAGCATCTGTGGGGCATCGTCAAACAGAAGGTGGGGGAGCGCAAGGTCTCTAACATCCACCAGCTCCGTGATGTCGTCAAGGAGAAGTGGAAGAAGACTCCAGTGGCAACCTGTGAATCTCTGGTGAACTCCATGCCCATGAGGGTTAAGGCAGTACTGGAAAATAATGGTGGTCACACAAAATATTGACACTTTAGGCCAATTTGGACATTTCCATTTAGGGGTGTACTCACTTTTGTTGCCAACGGTTTAGACCAGGCATAGGCAACCTTTGGCACTCCAGATGGACTACACCTCCCATGATGCTTTGCCTGCATTATGGGTGTAAGAGCATTATAGGGGATGTAGTCCACAACATCTATAGTGCCAAGGGTTGCCTGTCCCTGGTTTAGACATTAATGGCTGTGTGTTGATTATTTTGAGGGGACATCAAATTTACACTGTTATACATGCTGGACACTTACTACTTTACATTGTAGCAGAGTGTCGTTTCTTCAGTGTTATCACATGAATAGATTTAATAAAATATTTACAAAAATGTGAGGGAGTGTACACACAGTGGTAGCCAGAGGCCTCAATGAACAAATTGTATATTCCATGTTTCTGTAGTGAGCCCCATCTTGTGAATATTTTGTGAAATATATTCAATATAGCCCATAGTCTTGATCCCCAGTAAGTATAATTACAAGTTTATGTAATACACCATGTAATATTTTATATACAGTCCCATATAGTGGCATTGTAATTTGTCTTTTCCACCCAATCCCTATACTAAATATGTAATTTTTACAATCTTTTTGACACCCTACTTTTTTTGTTTATTAATAATGTGTATGTACGTATCAAGATTAATAACGAATTTTTGCATATTTATATTTGCTGAGTAAGTCTAATGTATATAACTCCTTTTGGTACGTGCATAGAACTCTTTCATTTAGTTAGGAGTTTGCCATAGTTCGTGTACATATTGTGTGTGTTGCACATCTTTTTCCCATTTTCATCACTTCACTTTTGTTTTGTTTTTCTTTGGTTTCATTTGGTAAATCCTGTACTTCTTTGATTAGTAACAAATGGAAACTTTAACTAATGATATTCCATGTATAAGTATACTTGGTTTCAAATAATATTTTTTTAATATCCTCCATTTGTGTTACTATTTTCGCTATTATTTGTGTTTTCCTATCTATTTCCAGCACTTTAGATACAGCACGGGGGAATCACTTCCAGTTTTTGTATACACATGTTGCTTAGCACTGTAGACACCTAGCGACCATCATCACGTTTGGTCACGTGTCCAACCTGTGCACTTCCGGATTGGGACAGGTGTGGGATCGTCTCTCACAAACTATTGGTAAGTAATTACCTTACACTTCTTATATGTTCACGTTTTTGACACTGTTATGTAGATCTTGAAAAAGACCCTTGTGTGGGTCGAAACATTGATTGGGACAAACGTATGTGATTTATAATAAAGTATCTCTATTTGGATTATATATATAAATAATGACCTGGGCTGTGTAATATGATAACAGTTGCAGTACGACTGCTACCGGTTTACAGAGTACTTTTACTCATCAACAAACCACTTAACCCTTCAACCAGTGCTGGAAACGAGGGTTTTGGCATAAGAATAGATGTCATTAACCAGAATGAGAAGTTTATAGCTGTAGGTATGTTCATGGTTGGAAAATGGTCTATCTAACGGCAGGTACACTCACTAAAAAGTGCATCAGCACAAAACTGTATAGCCAAGTATCCTGTTTAATTTTTCTTTACTGGATTATCTAAATCATACATAATAGATTTTATGGGTCATTACGGGATCATTTTTCCCCATATTGTTTCCATTAAAAAATGTCCGCATTATCACTGCCATTTTCAACTACCCTGGAGAGTATTGACTTCTAATTACTATCCTTGTTGGGCTAAGTTAACATTGATAATATTGAGATAGTGGTTCTGCATTATCGATGCAGTCAGGGAGGCAGCTGTCCACGGGAGCCAGAAAGTGTCCTACATAACTGAACATAACTTTAACCTGTGGGATGGTGACAGAGTGAGCTGTATTGGTATAGTTGTCTAGCGGGCCCCTTTAACCGACTTGTGAGTAAGATGAGAAATGGTTCATTGACTGACATCATATTTATTTACATATTTACATAGTGCTTATTTCATAGATCTGGAAATATATGACCAAATACATGAGTAAATTGTGGAACAAATAGTGGATTTACTTAAACACTGCTGTTCAGATTTATCCCAAATTTGCACAACATGCGCTATTTCCTGGAGATGAGCATGTGACTTGCATGTGACTTGTTAAGCATGTTTTTAATAAGAGATGTGAGCTCAGCAAATGTAAGAATAAGGAGAGGTAGAGGATACATTCAGATGTTATTTTTGGTCATCACTGACCTACAGATGAACTGTTCACTTAAAAGCTTAATCTGAAAATGCTGAAGGAAAGGAAAGGATTGAGAAGATGTCATACAGATGTTCCCACAGCAGATGTTTGGTCTCTGAGCATTCTGGAGTCACAAGTTGACAAGTAGATATTGACATGTAAGAATTAAAAACTAACTTGCTCAACATTAGTATGTATGTAGACGTGAGGATGTCTTATTAGAGATTGTAGATAGTAATTGAAAATAAAATGTACATCACTTTGGACCAGGTGTAAGACGGAGTCCTGAAATTATGAATTTTCTTAGCCCCATTCACCGTCCCTACGTACTCAGCAAGTATGATGTATATTGAAACCCGAATATTGGGAAAAAAATATATTTTTTATTTTTTTTATTGTATTTCTCCCTTTGTCTTATTTATACACAAATTCCTGGTTTCTTTTTTACATTATTTTTTTATACCATGGAGAACACATTCTAATAGAAAGACAAGTTATGCATCAATCGAGATATGAGTGGTATATAACATATAAAAAGTAGAAAAATAAAACTATCAAAGTGACTATGGGGTTTTTGTTTGTTTTTGTATAGAGGAATGTGGCTGTGTTAGAACCCATAGGTCGGCATGTAATGTTGGAGCCAAACACAGCTGTGACTGTAAAAGGCTATATTGGTAAATAGAATAGACTGCAATGATGTAGATCGTCGTGTAAATATTTACAGCTCCTTACATGAAAAGCAAGGGTTGAGATTATAAGATAGGAATGATAACACAGTTAGAGCTATGGTGTCCAGGAGAATCTGACACCCTGTGTTCGGTGTCCTGGTGCTGAATCAGGAGTACTTGCAGTGGCCCCCAATAGTTCTTCATCCCTTCAGCAGTTAGGGATGATGTCAGGTGTCGGAAAGACGTTCTCCATTGTAGAGAAGTACAGGAGAAATTCGAGAAAAAGAACAGGTCCATGTCCTCGAACTGGTATTGGCATTCAGGAAGGCTGTTTTGACTTGCCCATTTTGGAACTTGACCAGAAGCTTGCTGGTGGTCGTTGAGTAGTAACTTGGGCAATCGAAAAATGCTATCACGTTGTATTCCTTTAGCTTGTTTTGGTGGCAGTAGTACTGCAAATAGCCGGCGGAAAAAGTGAGGCAGTGTCAGGACTACAAGTTGATCCAGCACGCAGTACTATGTCACACCTAGGACTAAGGATAATGTATAACAGGACCTTAGAATGGCTGGACTTAACATATGCAAGAATAGTCAAAATACTTGCCGAGGTCATGAACACAGAATCAGACACAACGATGAGGGAAAGCCAAAAGTCAAGGATACCAGAATTCAGGGAAGTCAGAACGAAGCCAAAGTCAAATACCAGAAAATCAAAATCAGGAACGTACTCTAGGATTACCATCAGGAGGTAACCACGACAGGGCAATGAGCAAAAGGAGAATTGGGTTTAAATACCCCTCCCTTGGCTCCGATTTGCTGTAACCGGCCTTTGACCCCAAAAGCAATTACCAGGTTTCCATGTGCATGACTGCTGCTTGGCACAACTTTTCCTGTCAGGACGGTAAATGCCATTAACCACATTTTTATGTGCAGATGAATACGCGACAGGCAGTTCAGCTGGGTCACTCCTAATTTTCATATGCTTCCACCGCCGCTTGTCCTCTAGGGCAACAAGTTGGTGGGCGAGAGTTGTTTAGGCTGAGGTGAGGTCACTTACCTGCTTCTGGAGCTCAACTTCCTGGTTTCTTGATCCTTTTTGTAGGCATTGCCTACTGGCTACATAGCACAACTCTGGCTTGTCATACACACAGAGAATGTGCAAGCTCTGAGTGGCATCACAAGCATTATAGTGCATTAATTTCTTGTTGTAAAGTGAGTTGATGCAAACGTCATGTATAAAGTAGTGTTTTGTCAATATGTGTTCCAACATGGAACCTATCTTCCAGGTGCATTGTAACTAAGCACTCATTAGTTATACAAATAATTGCTAAACGTGGTTTTCCTCAAAGCTGGTTCAATTCAAGCTTCAATGTAATATATATATGTGCTCAGTAACACATATACCAAAAACCTAACTTATCTATTTTACAATGTACAAACGCAAGAACTTAATCAACACATGATATACAACAGATACAGATTTTTAGAATTTTTCTTGCTCTGTCATTGATTTATGTCTCTCTTTGAAAGCCAGAAAATGATTTTTGTAGATACTGCCTTTGAAGCAGAAAGTCCCGACAGTAGTATAACGTAATTAATGTTTTGCCCCAATGTGTGCCTTTTTCAAGATTTATATGTTTAAATATTCACATTCTTAGAATGCAATAACCTTACATAAAGCTTTGCTGAATCTGAAAATCTTTATGTACTATGTATCTATAAGTATCTTCAGAAAATATATTTAAATAATAAGAACATTGAGAACATTTTAACTCTGAGAACCATGTTTGCTCTTCTTGGAGAAAATGTCTGTCAACTCTAGTCAGACCCAGTTCCTGGATGAGATTCTTGGTGAATAATGAATTTGGTGAGCCATCTACATCCCAGTTTGTAAAAGTTGGCAATATAATTGATGAGGATTACAGGGTCATTCGCTGGGGGAGTAAAGGCAGTAGGCCAGAGTCTCAACCGTGTCACTAGCTCGACCCCCAAATGGGTGAACCAGCCTGAAAGGGGGAAGATCCACATGACTTAATAGCAGATCAGCATGGCGTGATTGCATCCATCCATTACTCAGACCGACCCACTGAGGGCAGACCATGAAGAAAGCACTGTTTTAGTGCTCCCTGCAGGGACCTAGTGCTCTAAACATAGCATGAGCGTATCTTATGCTGTATTCATGCTCTGCATGTTGGGGACAGTTCCCTGGTGTCCCCATAAGCAGGACAGCAGGGGACTATGGGGGAACAGTGGGGCAAGAACTAAAAACTGGGACTGTCCCGCCAAAATTGGGACTGTTGGGAGTCATGCTGTTAATGGTGCTTAGTGGAAATGAAGATTCTCAGTATTGCTGTTAGCTGGGTTTGTGGATTGAATCCTAAAGGACAGGGATGGAGATAAGATGCTGTTATATGAAGATAGTTACAGGGAGAAGGGCAAATGATGGAGAAGAAAAGGAGTGGGTAGCGCAAACACTTGTATACAATGTAAAGGTTTACCAACCAGATTCTATCAGCCAACAGATTAGTAACTATATGGAATACATTGACTGAATATAGGAATCAGAAACTTCATGTACAGAACATTGCAGTGAAAAACTACTTGTATAGATGGAAACAGTGTTATAATAACAAGTAATAATATGAATATAGGGGGGTAGAATAAATGAGGGGATGTGTCTTTCAAACTTCAGTGAGTACCTTAAAGTTGTAGAGAGAGGTGAAAATGAAGATACCAAGTATGGCTGTTAGATTCGTTCATGGATTATAAATTAAAATTAATAATTAATTATCCATGGACTTTGTTACACCCCCTGGCTCTGGCTGTCAATCAGAATACTAGTCCTATTACTTCCTGGTTTGTTTAGCTCAGTGGAGATAAACTGAAGAGGCAGCAATTGCCCAGAGCATCTGCCTTGTGAAGAATATACATTGAGTTGCATTTGAAAGACTGTGATTGGACAGCCACATAGTTTCTGGGCGGGGTTAGAAGGGGATGACTTAGAGAGGGTGCAAACAAGAGATCTGCAGGTTTTACATGTTAGTTATACCTCCAATGAAAAAATACATAATTAAATGCATGAATGCTTTCATTAGGGTTATAATTTATAAATTGTTAAAAAAAAATAAAAAAATAGATAGATAAGCAAAACGGTGTAAATGGTGTAAATGAATACAGTGTTCATTTACACCAAAATAATGGAGCAGGAAAAATTCAAACTGGAGATGGTTCCAATTTGTCTATTTTGTTCTAAATGTGTAAATCCCATTATTAATCCATAACACATGTAAGATAAGTAAATAAGACAATATTATTTACTTGATGAACAGAAGTCTAACAAATTATCTTAAGCATGTTTACATTGCTATTAAAGAATGTAGCGGACCACGGGTAACTCGACCGGCTACCTCCGCTAATTCCCTTGCTTCCCCACCCACCCCAGTAACTGGACGACACACACTCCTGGAGGTACAACACAATTTTATTAGCCACACACGGCATTTATGCATAACCCCATGCAAAGGGTCTACCACACAGGGTCACATCCCAGGACCCTCCCCTCCCTGGAGTACTAGCGTGGGAAGGGACTCCATTCCCTTTGTCCCCAAAGCAGGCCCGGACTGGCCATCGGGCACACCGGGCAAATGCCCGGTGGGCCGCGGTGGCCATGGGCCGAGGCCGGCAGGGGAGGTCTCAGGATCTCTCCTGCCGGTCTTTGCAGGGCCGGCACTATCTGAACGCCGGCCCTGCAGTAGTCTACAGCGGGCCGGTGGAGAGATCAGAGATCTCCCTCACCGGCCCACACAGAGTATACTGCAGCCGCCGGCAGGGAGAGAGGGAGGGAGCCAGCCTGCCAGCAGAGGAACCCGGTGGAGCTTTGACTTACAGCTCCACCGGGTTCCTCTCGCGAGATTCGGAGCGTTGCCATGGCAACGCTCCGGGTCTCGCGAGAGTGAACTCTAGCCTCACAGGCTAGAGTTCACTCACCACTAGGACCACCAGGGATGGATGGCAGCCCCAGCAGCAGGATCCCCCCTCCCAGGCTAAAGGTAAGCAGGGAGGGGGGAAATAATCACTCAGGTATAATCACAGCAGCCTCACTCACAGATACCCTGCACCCCTAACACTCACAGCACACACACACACACTGCACCCCTAACACTCACAGCACACACACACACACACTGCACCCCTAACACTCACAGCACACACACACACACTGCACCCCTAACACTCACAGCACACACACACACACACACACTGCACCCCTAACACTCACAGCACACACACACACACACTCACACACACTGCACCCCTAACACTCACAGCACACACATACACACACACACTGCACCCCTTAACACTCACATGGCACCCTCACCACACACACTGCACCCCTGACACTCAGCACACACACACAAACACACACACTGCACCGCTGACACTCACAGCACACACACACACACTGCACCACTGACACTCACAGCACACTCACACACACACTGCACCCCTGACACTCACAGCAGACACACACTGCACCCCTGACACTCACAGCACACACACTGCACCCCTGACACTCATAGCACACACACACACACTGCACCCCTGACACTCACAGCACCCTCACTCTCTCTCACACACACACACACACTGCACCCCTGACACTCACAGCACCCTCACTCACACACACACACCGCACCCCTGAGATTCACAGCACACACACACTGCACCCACACACACACACACACACTGCACCCCTGACATGCACAGCACCCTCACTCACACACACTGCACCCCTGACACAGCGCACACACACACACACTCACATCACCCTCACTCACACACACACACTGCACCCCTAACACTTACAGCACACACACACACTGCACCCCTGACATGCACAGCACACACTCACTGCAACTCTGACACGCACAGCACACACATACTGCACCCCTAACACTTACAGTACCCACACACACTGCACCCCTACCACTTACAGCACCCTCAAACACACACACTGTACCCCTGACACTCACAGCACCCTCACTACACACTCTGCATAAACTGCACCTCTGACACTCTGCACACCTACTCACATTTATTTCAACAATACACACACTGCACCCTTGACACCCGCAGCACACACACATACACACACACACACAGCACCCTCACTCACACACACACTGCACCCCTGACACTCACAGCACACACACACACTGCACCCCTAACACTTACAGCACCCTCACACACACACACACACACTGCACCCCTGACATGCACAGCACACACTCACTGCACCCCTGACACGCACAGCACACACACACTGCACCCCTAGCACTTACAGCACCCACACACACACTGCACCCCTGACACACACAGCTTCCTCACATGCACATAGCACCCTCACGCAAACACAGTACCCAATCACACACAGCACACACACACAGCACCCTTACCCACATAGCACCCTCACGCAAACACAGCACCCATCACTCACACACTACACACTTCACACACACTGCACCCCTCTCGCACACACACATCACCCTCACACTGCACAATATGCTTTCCTAGCATTTTTGTCTCCTGGTATCCCAACTATGGAGACACCAGAGACAAATTTCAAGCAAACACAGTGCAAGCATGTTACTGAATTTGCTTACGCTGTGCAGAACAAATACAGGGTCTTTTTCTCATGCTAGAGCTCTTCAGCAGAGCTCTGCGCATGGTCTACCCTGAAAGAGCATTGAACCAACATGCTCACTTTGTGATGGGGCATGCTTGTCATTGGTGATGACAAAACACACCCTATCTGGCCCCGCCCCTTTTGTATTGGGCCTCTGTAATTAAAAAATGCCCGGGCCGAATTTTCTTCCCAGTCCGGCCCTGCCCCAAAGCCCTCCACTAAATCCACAGAGTTCCCCACACAAATGCCAGGGGTCTTCTACCCAGAGGCCTCTGTGCCTGGGAGTTCTGTCACGGGAAAAAAGACCGTTCCTTTGTCTCCCAAACACAGAAAAACCCGCACGCAGGAAAATAGCTGGTTTTAAATCCCGATAGACTGTAAGCTCATTTCACCATGGATATTCGACTATGCCGTTTGTATAACTAAAGAATATGATGTCTCTTTATAAATGTAAATACCATTATTAATAATAATAATAATAATAATAATAATAATAATAATAATGATTAGATGGATGTAAGTGGACACTTTTCGGAAGGGGAGATATAACCCCTACAGTATTTTTCAATATATAGTGAATTGTGTTGATTTGAAAATGAAATTTAAAAATGAGCTATTTTACCAAGTTTGCTATTTTTGCCTAAAATTTGCAATTTGTTTTTAGTAACACCGTGATTTACTGTTTAATGAATAAGCCATTCTGAATATCTTTTCACTGGATATTTCCTTAATAGACAACATGAATTGGGTCAATGACTCCCAAAAGAACATAAAAATAATTACAAGAACAGGGCAATCTCTCAATCTGTGCATGTGAGGACATTTGCCCATAAAAGGGCAAAATGTGGTAGGTACAAGGGGGAGTTTGCCAGGGTTCAGTGATCTTTGTGAAAGGTCCAGTAATTTGAGATTGCGGGATGTGTAAGTAAGCCTATTTGTACATTACTCTACTTTTTCATTTGTTTAGACTCTTAACTGAAGCCCTTGTAACTCTGTTGCAATATACTTGTCAGCTACTCGTATTCAGCTGGGAATACAGAGCAGCTGACAGATGTTTCACCAGTACAGAGTTTATTCCAACTGACAAACTGCGCCAAGGGTGTGCGTGTGAAATATAATATTTAGCCATGCTAGATTTCAGCCCAGAGTGACTTCTCTGAGATTCTGCATCACCAAGACGTCAAGAGATTACACAAAATTGGTCAGCATTTTTCCAAGAGAAAAGATTGCTGGACAAAGGCGCAGAACAGTATTGTCGTACTAGCCAAAAAAGTGTCTGTCTCCATGTTTGGCCATCTAGCAGAGGAAGTGTGTAGTAGGCATGGTAATTGGCAGAGGTTCCCACCGGGAATTGGTCACGAGAACTGACAATGGTTTCAGATAAGTGTTTAAATTGTAAGCTTGTTAGAACAGGCCTTCTTCAACCTTTTCTCAGTTGATATTCTCAGTTGATATTCCCTTTGTTAATTACTTGTTGTCAAATATCCCCATTCTAGAATTGTAAAATGCTGTGGAATATGTTAGCGATATATAAATGCTAATAATAATAGATTATTTGTAGAATGCAGCCTAGGACAAGAAATATAGAAGAAGCGACAAGAATTAAAGGGACACTCTAGTCACCAAAACAACTACAGCTTCATGTTGTTGTTCTGGTGAGTATAGTCAGTCCCTGCAGGTTTTTTGCCGAGAAACTGCAGTATTTACATTAAAGCCTATGGACACCTCCAGTGGATAGCCCATCAGGGAGTCCTTCAGAGTGTGCACTGATTTTCAGTGTCTCCACGCTCTGCATGGAAAAGCTGAACTTTCCCCATAGAAATGCATGGATTCAATGCATCGCTATGAGGAGATGCTGTTTGGACAGGCTGGCATTTGGCCCCGCCTCGCCTCCTTGAGGATCTCAGCCAATCCAATGCTTTCCCTTTGGGAAAACATTGGATTGGCTGAGATAATTAATTCTGATGATGTCAGCCAAAGGCCAGCAGACATGCGTAATGCTAGAAAATAAGGGGCTAATTGGGGGCAAGCCACTTAAATTGTGTTTTTAACACTGTAGGGTCAGGAATACATGTTTGTATTCCTGATCCTATAGCAGACTACCAACATGGAAAAATTCATTTCATGGAGGTGGCTGCATCCGCCACAGACAACATATTACAATTATTTACACACACTATTAACACACGGACACATGCATACACCTTGACATACAGATACACACTCGCATATAAACACAACTTGGCACATTCACACAGATACCCACATTGACACATATACACACACTGGCTCTTATACACATATACACACAAACACAGTGTGGTGAAACCAACCTCGCCACTGGGCATTGGAGAAGCCTGTTTGCCCACCTCCTGCCTGCTGACTATGGCCCCTGGGAGATTTGGCCCTTTAAATATAGTATTTGGGCATATTGTATTTTATTATGCTGCTGCTGGCCCTTTAAGAACCATCTGGGGACATACTGTGACTTTTGGGAACAATGCCCCTTTAAGACTATGGCCATTGGAAGATATTGCCTGTTAAAGACTATTTTAGCAGATTTGATTTTAAAAGCCTTGCTGCCCCTTTAAATTGTATTGGAGCAGTTCTGCAGCTTTAAATTGGCACTTTGGAAGCAGACGAAGTGCCGAAGTAGTCGAAGTGGCCGCCATTCGACAAACAAACACGTGGCGGCGGCCATCTTTGTTCATTCGAACGAGGTCAGCGGTATGTGTATCCAAATCCATGGAACTGAAATCGGCTACACATTTCAATGAACACCGCTGACCCTTACCTTCTCCTACACTCAGTTTTCAGCTGCAGAGACTAAGTCCCGTTCGGCAGTTTGAACTCACTGCTATACTAAGCTAAATGCACGAACGGCCCCTGTGTAAAATAGACCGACCGCACAGCCCAAATCTATGGAACTGTTTTGGGCAGGAAAATGTGCTTGCGGTCGGTCATAAAGGGACCTCCAGCTAACTTTTTATCTACTGGATGGATTTGGCTGATTTTTTAGAGTGTTTTATGTTTAAAGTGTGCTGATTCTGAATAGTTAATGTTTTTATGAAGATTGGACATATATTTTCAAAGTTATAGCACATGTATAAAAACTGTATTTTCCTGCTTGTGATAATTATGTTAACCCATTGTGTGCCATAATTAGATCACAGGCAGAGGAGAGGATTTTGTGTATAAATGCTGGGAGTGTTTTCTGTAATGTACGTGTGTTATTGCTTGTTCTGTAAAACCCTGTGGGCAGTACTAAGTTTGTGGATTGGGAATAAAAGAGGCTGTATGCGCCAGTACAGTCAGTTCTGCTTGACCTCAAAACGAAGTGTCGTCTCGTTATTGGGGGAATTGGATTCATATGCTTGAGAGCATTCGTATGCTTCTCCGGTTCGGTGGTAGTGGTGTCGGCTAGAGTGCCTGGAGTCCTCAGGAAGCGCTAGGAGCATCCTTCAACGGAGGTACCCAGTCGGGGTGCCAGGTGATCCGTTACACACAGTTACACACACTGGCACATACACACAGATACACACAAACACAGTTACACACACTGGCACATACACACAGATACACACACTGGCACACACACACACACACACACACAATCTCACATACATTGCAGCCACCTGTTAGCTTTCATTTTGAGGTCTGGGCTGTGGCTGATGGGAGTGAGCATGCCTCTCCATGCTGTCTGTGGTGCTGCTGCCTACAGGCCTCCCGCATGGCTGTCTTTTTAGCTGGGAGGAAATGACAGAATATCACTTTCTCCTAGCCAGCAGATACTACAGGGGACCTGTCAGGCTCTTAAAGGGCCGGGGCACCCGACTGGGCCCCTGTTAAGGAACAGTTCCCATCTGGTGAGTAATTAGTAGGGGCATTTATTGAGGGTGCTTGTCATGTGTAATATCCTGGAAATCAAAACACACAAAATCTGACATTCATTGTTTGTCAGATTGTGTGTGTGATTTCCTGGATATTACACATGGTATGCGGGTGTCAGGGAGCTTAATTAAATATGCGTGAGTTTCCCAGACCTACCGGGAGACTTAGGATGCCTGCTATATAGTGTTTATTTAAGCAATGAGGCACAGTGCAGGCAAAGAGAAATAATGGATCGGGCAATGGCATGCTGGCATGGGGGCACATACATATTTAGGAATCTAAGAGTAGATCAGACTCTTTAATATTATTTTTACTTATCACTGTATTTCACAAATATGTTGTAAGTGTTTTTGAGGTTTGAAAAAAATAAATTAGATGCAGGGATACACACCAGTTTATTCACCTTCTAGAACTGAGCTCCTCTCTCTTGGCTCCCTATTAACAATTTTTTGAATCCGTCAATGAGCGTAGAGAGAGCATAGAGAGGTACGTTTGTTATGGCCAGCAATTAACTCACCGTCTTCATGGCACACTGTGTATATTAATCTGTTTGAAGAAGATTACAAAAAACATTCCAAGCACCTTAACAACTACAGCTATCCATAGGTAGCAGGATGGAAACCTGGCATGTCCACCCAACATTCAGTATGTTAATACCCCTACCCAATACTCACAAATAGGAGGGAATGGCATTTAACGTTCCCCCACCTGCTGGCAGGGATGGGGCAGAAGGAACCAGTTCCAGTTCCCCATTAGGATTTTTATGACCCCAAATAGGATGTGCCCATTAGTGAGTGGTCTGCCATGGCTGCACAGTTTAGAATTATTTTAAAGTGGCAGTGCCATTTTTTTTTCCTTTTGCTTTTAATTTTCTTATCTTCCTCTACCTTTATAATTACACTCCCCGCTTGTCATTGGCTTTTGTTCATATGTATTATCTATTCTGCTTCTTTTTATCTGTTAGCGGGATCAGCCATTTTGTTCTCCTCTTTTTGACCTTCTGCAGGGTTCATTTTACTAATGGATTGCGCATTAATGTGATTGGTAACTGACGCTCCACCCATTGTCACGTTTTGTCACCTTGACTGCTGTACATAAGGAAAAGTAGTGCCTGCTTTCCCTATGTATTTTATGAAAACTAGAGTGCTCAGGAACAAAACAACAACAATATTCAGACACAAGACCTTATAGAAGCAGATTAGATCAGGTTTATTTTTGGTGACAGCTTTAACTCCTCAGTTGCTGGGCAGTTCAGGGGAGTAAGGGGGGCCCAGAGACAGGACTCGACTTATCCTTATTATTTTAATACCCTTCCTAACTGCTTAGGCTGAGATGTGCCATTCAAGGTTAAACAGCTGTTGACCACTCAGCATTTAATAGCTATGTCCCTTGAATGTTTAGTGGCCCCTGCTGAGTGGGGTTATTTGATCCTCCCACACCCATATTTGTTATTTATTTTTACATTTTTTGTGCAGTAGGTGGCTTACAAGAGCTGATCAGCCGCTATATGCATATACCTCGGACTGCCCAGGAGTTTTTAACTATTTGCCCACTAACTGTGAGAGGTGACAGCAGGCACATAGTAAGGATTTAATAAACTCATATGCAAATTGCATGTGACTATTTAGCAAATTGGCTTTGAACCAGATGTGTTTTTAGTTTTTAGATATGAGTATACAGAATTTGTAAATGCAAAATACTGATTTTAAAGTAGACAACAGATGGTTCCGAATGTGGTTTGCTCATTTCATCCAAATAAGAGAATTCCATCTCGATTTAGTAAATATGCCTTTAGTAAATATGAGAACTGCGTATATGGTTGAAATTTGACTTTTTCTGAATGTTTTTAAACTGGTCAAAATTTACGCTTTTTTATTGAATAACTTTGACAGACTCTTTCCTGCACAGAACTAGAACAGGGTACTTGGCAGTGACAAGTCAGGTACTTATGGGCATACCGCGAAAACCTTTTTGCCTATGACACTTCTCAAATCTTTCTCTCCTGCTTCCTTTTATCTCAGTAGACATTCTTCTGGAAGGTCTGTAGTAGTGCTTTGCATGTAAGAGCTATAAACATTATACTAAAGTCCACGGACAGAGCTCCCTACTCTTTCTGTGCCAAGATGTCTAATTAGTTTTCCTTTTGCCTGTAAGAGTAGCTGTGATCAATTGTTAAAATGTTTTTAAATTCTGTGGACAAGACCACTATATAATATCTAAAGTGTTGATTCTTCTTCAGAAACATTGTGATAACCAAAATTTGACTGTGTAATATAAAGTTTTATATTTCTACTGATCAAATAACAGTAAAAGTTGTGTTGAAAACTAATAGTAAGTCAGGATTGTGATTGTTTTGATATCATTAACGGCTCGTCGGCAATGTCAATAAACATTAGATGCGAGATTGTAATTTCCTTAATTATTTTAGAGAGCTGTAGCTGCTGTGGAACTTAACGTAGCAAGCCCACTTCTTCTTTGTACGTTTTATAACTTTATAGAAACTGGCCACAGTAAAGTAAAAACAGTCTGGATCTATGAACATTCCTAGAAGAATGAATGGTAATGAGGTCCCTGGTTGGAGGTCTGACACAGCTCAAGATAAAAGAGCTTCATGATAAAGATCTAAAAAATGAGGTCTTCTGCCTATCAGTCATGTTGGGAAGGGAAATATTGTATATACAACACTGGCCTCTGGTTAATACAAACAGCATGTTAAAAGGGCCTGGCAGGACTTAAAACACATCATCTGCTTAGCTACAAACTCTCACTTGGTCCTGTGACTCATGAACGACATTCACACACGTGTTACATATCACATCTGTAATGAAATGAAAGCATAATCTAGAGCCCACTGTAGCGTCATTAGGAAATGCCTGGGAGCCTTATGTCAGATCGGAGCTGGACGGGGTTAGGACATGCATCTCAAGGAGCTTCTGCGGATTAGAGAAAGTTCCACTTCATCCACTTACGAACTGTTTAAAAAGTAACACAAACAAAAATATTTTGTGAAACTTTTCCTTTCAGGTTATAGTAACAATGGCAATGTTACTTTGTTCATGGCTTTTTGGGCACTGGGTGTTTCCAAGCAACCCATTAAAGGATGCAGATAATATCTGTGCTTTCAGACTGGATGCTCCAAACCAATATATTTATCCCTTCATCTCGTTCCTTTATACAAACTCACACAGAGCTGCGACTCTCTCTACACGTATTATTATAAAAATCACTCCTTGCTCCTGGCAGTCAGCATATTGAGAGTTAGTACATAGAGAAACCAGAAAGACAAGACAAAATCATTTTTCGCGTCTCACACTTTCATACATTATGTGCCCTGGCTGTGCCAGGATTGGAGTGGAGTCAGATGTATTTTAATATATTAATGAATCAATATATATTAATATAAAACAAAAGAAAACAGAGTGAGTGACTCTTACAGTTAAAGGGTTACTTTAACCCTTTAGATGAGTGGGGCCTTTCCTGTGTGAAATGCCCTACTGGTCACCATGGAGTAGGTCCCCCCGGTCCCATTTCAGCAAAACATGGGTAAAAAAGATTTTTATTCACCTGCAATCCATCGCTGGGCAAAGCTCTCGGCGGTGACTTCCGTAAATAAAAAAACTGCCGGCATCCGAGGGAGTGCCCACAGGGAGGGAGCGTGGGGGCTAGCTTTTTTTATGTTTTCACTGTACTGTTGGAGTAATCTTTTTAATATGTTATCGTTTGATTATTATTATTATTGGTATTTACATAGTGTCAGTATATTCGGTAGCGCAATATTTAATTGGATAAAAATAATAATATTCCTTTGGGAGTATGCATTAAATGAATTTTGGCAGAGAGGATCTAGTCTAGGCCCACGTCATACCCACGTCTTTTGGCAATGATTTGCTTATCGGGCTATTTGAGAATATATTTCCATCTCTTGAGTAACTTTTCTCAACTCTGATTAAAAAAAATGTAATTTTCCTATTAGATTTTGTTTATTTTTGGCATTTTACATAAACACTGTTTGTTTTTATGCAGAAACTCAGCCATACTTTTTTTATCATCTCAGCATCTGCTTTAGAAGAAGTGACTGTACCTTTAAATTGGGGATTACACATAAGGAGCTTTCTGAAAGGGGGTAACTCCCTATTCCTTTAAATTAAAAGCTGAGTTTGCTCCTTTTCCAATATTTTCTGTTACAAGTGTACAACACATGCACATAGAGAAGAAAGAAAAATCAGAGCAAAAGTTTTATCGTTCATCTTGAGTTCCATTAATTTGCTTCCTTGTGATGCTGACAGAGACTGATTAGCTGTGGGAAGTTGTAATTACACAATCAAATCACAGATAAGGATCTTACAAATCGAATCAAATCACATGTTGGGAGAACAATGCAATGTATTTAATCAAAAACATTTAGCATAAGCAGCATTTTGTAGAACACCACAAGACACGTTGAACCGTAATTGGGTAAAAGAGTCATTTCTGTTGTGGGTTTTTACTGTATTTTAAAATAAGTATAATCAGTATCTCAATCAGATAGCATCTTCTTCCAGCTAAGTTATTAGCCAAACACTAACGATCCAACAGCTGCTCGGAGACGGAGAACGACGTCCAGTCAAGCAATGGGATGGAGAGACAGGAAAAACAATAATAGCCAACAGCAGTTTGTTACTTGTCATCTCATTAGTGATGGCTAACCTATAGACTGGCTGGGTACAAAGGAAAGTGTTGTCTACAAACATCGGCAGTGCCAGTGTTTACCTTTGCTGCCCCATATCATTTATGTGCAGTTTTACATTCAAATTCGAATTGCAAAAAATTTACTTTACCACAATTCACCATCGGTCCCCAAGAGGCGCCAGACATCCTCTTTGGTGAAAGTTACTATGTAATTCCATGCATTCTATGCTAAGGTGGGAATAATTGCTAATACAATTTCACGCTTCTTTCTATATCTAGGAGCAATTATTCTGATATACCCCAAATCTGAAACAAAGAAACCATTAAAGGGCCTCTTTCACCTAAAATAAACTTTATCTAATCTATGTCAGAATCCATCTTTATTTTATTGATGAGCGCTCGCGTTTTCATAAAACGGACTGCTTTTTTTTATGTATAGCAGTCAAGGTGACAAAATGTGACAATGGGCACTGATTGCACTGCACTCTCCTCCTGCCCAGCCCCATCTTTACCGCAGTGCAAGTGCCCTCTGCCCTTAATTTACAGTGGCTCACTGGGGAGGGAGAGAGATGGGGAGGAAGGGGTGAGACACAGGGAAAGGAGGGGGAGATAGATGGGGAGGAGGGGGGAGAGACACAGGGAAAGGGTTTCCCCTGCCGGCCGATCTCCCTCCCCGTTCCACAGGCACCGTGCAGCCAGTCGGCAGGGGAGGAAGAGAGGACCTGGGGCTAGAGTTCACTCTCACCACTTCCTGGTGGTCCCAGTAGTAGGAGTGAACTCTAGCCCCATACACACACTGCCCCACACACACACCATACACATTCACACACTGCCCCCACACACACACACACACACACACACACCATACACATTTACACACTGCCCACCCACACACTGAACCTTTCACACACATTGCACCACTGCTCCTATACCCTACTACAACCCCATATCCCAGCAGACTCCAGGTAAGGTGTCAAACTGTTCTTAAACGGTTTGACGACTTACTCTGGGAGGGGGTGCCGACGCTCCTGGCACCATAACCACTACACAGAGGAGTAGTGGTTATTGTGCATGGAATATTTCTTTAAATAATCTACAAGTGCCCCTCTCAGGCTCAGGCTCTGGATCCGCCATTAGTATATGTTATGTATATTAATGTGTGTATTAGTTTTATATCTCTATTATATTTACACATATTAATGTACATTTATAAATGCATAATACACAGAGAAATTTCATTAATATGTACCATATGTAATGAGCAGATATTGGCCCAGTCTTGTTGCTAGGTGCATACTCCAGCACAATAACATATTTAAAGTGAAGAGCACACCCACAGGACTTCAAAATAAACATTTTTTCAGTTGTGCCCTACATACATTCACCATTTCAGTCCCATTAACAAGCTTTCCTTAATATGTCAAGGTAGTTGGACTGAAACATTGATTACATGCAAAGGCACGTCTGCTAAAAATAAATCTGCACTTTTGTTTATTTTGAAGCCTATGGGTGAGCTTTTTACGTTGAAGTACTTTTTAATTTTAAGTTATCTGTTCTAACTCTGTATCTGCACACTATACTGGCGCGATGCATTATGGGGCTGGTAAATATTTTTTTTCCAGGGCTGCTTTTAATTCCCAGTCCGGCCCTGACGACAGGATCCTTCAGCCATATACATGCACCTTGGGTCTGACAGTGTTTGAAAACATCTATTTAACCTCAATGGTCTTCCCAACTTCACTCCCAGCACAGTGCAATGACATCATCAGACCCAATGACCGTCTAATTTAAACACTGTCCGACCCAAGGTGCGTGTAAATGGCCGAAGGATCCCATCATATACTAAATAAAGGATGAGCTATATATATATATATACATACTTAACAAATAATCAATTTCCTTTCAAAACTTGATGAAAGTTCATTATACTGAAAGATAGTTGATAAAGGACCAATGCAAATAAATGAGTCTTGGTGAACGTGTTTCTAGAAACTGTCAATGAGCCTGCTAAACCAGTAAATATACAAACAAAGAAAACAACAAAGGACACAAACAAAAGAAAATACAATGTGTGGGTCGGAACTTTGTTTGATCATCAAAATCACCGCGTTACCATATGACTAACCCTCCCTACCTGACTACTCCTCCCATTTCTCAATTTCTCTTTTTCTAAAAGAGATCTTTCCAACTATCTTCACCCATTGCTTATTCACAGAAATATCCGTAGTTCTACTTTGTTTAGTCTATAAGCAATAGACCTTCTTGCACCAGGTGTGTTGTATATTGTGCTGAGTTTCCTGTGATAATAAAACATTGTCTTGTGCTAACGTACTAGGTCCCTGAGCTAATGAAATATTCTGTTAGTCTGAAGTAAGAAGTGCCTGTGCTAATATCCCCTTGTGCTAATGAATGAGGTCCACATGCTAATGAATGAGGTCCAGCTTCTAATGAATGAGGTAAACATGCTAATGAATTAGGTATATGTGCTAATGAATGAGGTACACGTGCTGATGAATGAGGTACATGTGCTGATGAATGAGGTACACGTGCTGATGAATGAGGTTCACTTGCTGATGAATGGAGTACACGTGCTGATGAATGAGGTACACGTGCTGTTGAATGAGGTTCACTTGCTGATGAATGGGGTACATGAGCTGATGAGTGAGGTGCACGTGCTGATGAATGAGGTACACGTGCTGATGAATGGGGTACACGTGCTAATGAATGAGGTACATGTGCTGATGACTGGGGTGCACGTGCTAATGAATGGGGTACACGTGCTAATAAAATGCTCCCTTGTGCTAAGGAAATCAATACCTGAGCTTCTTGTGTGAGATAATAGTCACAGCACTGTGTACACAATCCAGTCTGACTAAAATGTAGTAATAATAATATATTCTATGTCATCGTAAGTTGATGATAAAACAAATCTTGTGAAGTAAATGTTATTTGAGTCATTAACCTTTCTGAAATTTCCCATTAATTACCTTTCAGACAAACGACAAAGTCAGTCCTAGAAAGTTGTGGTTTCGCTTACTTTAAATAAACATCTCTCAGTATTTCATTACGAGCTCTTATGCTGACTAACCCCTAAATTACCCAAGAGTCACACCGCTTGGTAGCTGAGGCTCGATGGAAGGTGAAATGCTAATCCTCTGGGCTGGTTATTCATTACTCACACTTTTACTGGAGAATACTAGTCGTCATATTTCCACTTACTAAATATATTAATAAAAGTTCAAATAAATTCAATGGGCAATGTAGTTGGTGTAATCAAATAGACTGCCATGTTTACTATAGATTGCAACTGAGGGGAGGGTTTCCTACACGCAAAGCATTTGAATAGGTCCGTACATTTTATTCCAGGAGAATGATCAGGGAAAGGGCAAATAACATTACAGCAAGTATCTGCTGCTCTAAATGTCCCTATTGTTATACTATCACCGTAATGTATGTAACATATAGTAACAAAGTTTATACCAAATTGTGGCATACACTTGTGGGACATTTAGTCAAATAAGAAACAATTAGAATACAGAAATGTGTATACAGTTTATTTTTAGAACGGGGTTTCCCAAAGTGTGGGACCAGTGGGTCATGCTGACCTATGCATCCAGGGCTGCCGGGGACTCAGGAGACAGTCAGGCAGACTGATTAGTTGGGCCCTCAGTCCATGACTGAAGGCCCTACACCAGGGACCCCTCCAATCAGTCTGCCTGAGAAAGAGCCCAGCACCTCTGGTCTGCAGCTCCACCGGGTGCAGAGCTTTGAGGGAGGTGAGGGTGACCATATGGGGGATAAGGGGGGTGGGAAAGGGTGACAGTGTGCTTGCGAGACCTCTATCAAATGGTCTGCAGCTCTGCACCCAGCGGAGCTTCAGACCGGAGACTTAATCCACCGGACCACCAGAGAGAGACACTGAACCACCACGGAATTTATTAAATAAAAAATAAAATTAGGCTACAACCTGCCCCTTCCGCCTCCCTACTGTATGCCTCCCTACTGTATGCCTCTAAAACTGGTATGCCATGGTGTGCCAATTCTACGCATGTAAAGTTGCCATGATGTTCAAATTTTATGCATCTAAAACTAATTACCATGGTGTCAATTGAATACATATAAAACCGATTGCCATGGTGTGCAAATTTTATGTATCTAAAACTGACTGCCATGATGTGTCAATTTAATGCATATAAAACTGATTGCCATTATGTGCCAATTTTATGCATCTAAAACCGATTGCCATGATGTGCCAATTTTATGCATCTAAAACCGATTGCCATGGTGTACCAATTGTATGCAGGGCCGTTTGAAGGAATTTGGGGGCCCCAAGCAAATGGACATGGAGGCCCCTCCCCCGCCCCCCCCCGCATGCACGCAAAGCCTACAAGAATCACAGCATAGCCACACACACACACACTGACAGACACACACTGATTGACAGATACACTGATAGTCACACACAGACTCAATGACAAACATACTCTAACTGATTTGACAGACACTTACAAACACACACTCACACTGACAAACACACGTATACACTGGCAAACACACTCATACACTCACATGCACACACATTCATACAATCACTCACACATACACTTACAGACACACACACTCACAGACAAACACATACACATTCTCATACATACACATACAGACACACACACTCACACACTTACAGACACACACACTCACAGGTAAAACACATACACACACTCACACAGACACTTACAGACACACATACACTCACAGAGAAACACATACACACAGACAAACATACACACACTCACAGACACACACACTCATAGACAAACATACACACGCTCACACTTATTAATATTAAATGTCCACCCAGCCTCCCTACCTGAAGAGCTGGTGTGGATCTGTCCCTGGGGTCCAGTGGGGCTTCACTTCGGCGGGCGGCAGAGTTCTAATCCGAGGAGGCGAGGGAGGGAGCACTAACCTCTCTGCTCTGCTCCCTCGCGGGCTGTCTACTGATGCCAGAAGCCGGAATATGAAGTCATATTCCGGCTCCCGCGGCATCAGCAAACATCGCGCGAGGGAGCAGAGCAGAGAGGTTAGAGCTCTCTCGCCACCTCGGATTAGAACTCTGCCGCACCGGGTTTCCAGAAGGTGGCCTGGCAGGAGGGAGTGCCCCCAGAGCCAGTGCGCCCTAAGGCGGCCGCCTGTGCCGCCTTATGGACGCACCGGCCCTGTTCTTAACCAGTCGTTGTCTTAGGACCCCAGGCCAGCTCAGGGCCCCAAGCAATTGCTTAGTTTGCTTGCCTTCTCACGACGGGCCTGATTGTATGCCTCTAAAGCTGATTGCCATGATGTGCCAAGTTTATTCATTTTTAAAATATGCATTAAAAGGGAGTGGTTTGTTAAAAATTACCAATTTCAAAAGCGGGTCTCGGCCCATAAAAGTTTGGGAAGCCCTGCTCTAGAACCTTGCTGTGAAATGTAATAATATGAAACCCACTTAAAGGACGCTAACATAATGCAAACATGGTAAAAAAAAAAAATGGAAATTTCCCTTTCAGCCACAAAACGGATTTTCCCAGGCCAACGTGTCACCAAAGAGGTTCTGTGTCATACATTTTGAATCCAGGTCATAATATCTATTAAATTTGTGGGGAAAAAATAGAAAAATAAAAATAAGAAAGATGTTTTTGAGAAGATACTTTATTTTTTACTCAACATAAAGTGATGATGTGTTTTTTCCAGCATGATCTGGGTCAGATGACTTACATCTGTTCTTTTTCAATAACATGCAAAATAAGTCACTTAACTAAATACTAAACTGCCTTCTTTATTTTCTCATTTTGCTGGGAAAAACAATGTTTTAGTGTTACAGCTAACGTTAATGGTTTTGTTACAGCAAAGCAACGCAGAGCTTACGCTAAAGCAAACCGTTAATAAACACGACACAGAAGTAGGTATTTTGTGGATTTTCAAAGTCAGCCGTTTTTTAACCATAATTTGCATATAATATGTCAGAATGTTTCAGTTTATATATGTAGATAAGGCTAAGTTTAATAGAATTGCCCTTTAATGATAAAATACATAGAGACAATCAAAAATAGTCAATGTCATGCTGAGGTCATAGGGTATAGAAATGATCCAAGCCAAAAAAAACCAGGAACCCTTGGAAAAAGTAGCCAAACTGTAACCGGGAATAAAAATACAGTAATGAAGACGCTCAGATGGTCTCAGATTATCACTGAACATGGCATGCACACCCAGTCTGCTGGTGCCAGTCGTGCTTGCTGCCTCTAATCTGCAGACGCAGTCATGCTGGCTATGAGATGGCCCTCCTGTTAGGACATTCAGGGTGCGCACTGAATAAGGGATCCTACGTCTATACCAGCACCATATTTTTATTTGCCAAACAAAAATGTTTACCACTAAGAAAATTGGATTAATTTTCAGAACCAATTGAAGGGAGATGTATTAGGATTTATAAAGGCATGACAATAAATAGCAAAATATGTTATCTTTAGTGTATCTACAATCTTACTTTGAATAATTTTGCCTATAAATTAGCTATTGGTTCTCAATACACCACCGTTATTATTTCATCCACATCTATTCTTATTATTTCCTATATTAGTGTGGAGAGAGGAATCACAAGGAATCACAGGTGAAGTTTCGATTGGTTAACATAAATAATTATGGGGAAATAAAAAAAAAAAATAAGAATAGATCTCGCTAATATAATAAAGGAGGTGTATTGTGAACCAATGGCTAGTATCACAGGTATCACTATATAAGTGTGTAAAGCATAATACTCTTATCCTTTGCAAAAGCAGAAAAGATAGAGGAGAGTCTTGCGGACAGCCCATTATATAATCTCCTATCTGCGTTTTCATTGGTTGTTATGGTTGATGCTGTAGGGGTTATACATATATATATAGTTAAAATATTCACCTCCTGTCATGCAGTAATATTGTGTGTGTATAATATATTGTGTGCTCTCCCCAGCCATGTCCTGCACCCCCAGTTCTCTCTCCAGCCATGTCCTGCACCCCCAGTTCTCTCCCCAGCCATGGTCTGCACCCCCAGTTCTCTCCCCAGCCATGGTCTGCACCCCCAGTTCTCTCCCCAGCCATGTCCTGCATCCCCAGTTCTCTCCCCAACCATGTCACCACCCCAGTTCTCTCCCCAACCCATGTCCCTGCACCCCGTTCTCTCTTTCCAATAGCATGTCCTGCCCCCAGTTCTCTCCCCAGCCATGTCCTGCACCCCGGTTCTCTCCCCAGCCATGTACCCCAGTTCTCTCCCAGCCATGTCCTGCACCCCAGTTCTCTCCCAGCCATGGTCTGCACCCCCAGTTCTCTCCCCAGCCATGTCCTGCACCCAGATTCTCTCCCAGCCATGTCCTGCACCCCTTCTCTCCCCAGCCATGCCCTGCACCCCAGTTCTCTCCCATGCCTTACCTCACGCACCCAGTTCTCTCCCAGCCATGCCCTGCACCCCGAGTTCTCTCCCCAGCCCATGCCCTGCACCCCAGTTCTCTCCCAGCCATGCCCACACCCCAGTTCTCTCCCAGCCATGCCCTGCACCCCCAGTTCTCTCCCCAGCCATGCCCTGCACCCCCAGTTCTCTCCCCAGCCATGCCCTGCACCCCCAGTTCTCTCCCCAGCCATGTCCTGCACCCCCAGTTCTCTCCCCACCCATGTCCTGCACCCCCAGTTTTCTCCCTAGCCATGCCCCGTACCCCCAGTTTTCTCCCCAGCCATGTCCTGCACCCCAAGTTCTTTCCCACCCATATGCACACACCCCAGTTCTCTCCCCAGCCATGTCTGCCCCAGTTCTCTCCCCAGCCATGAGTCTGCACCCAGTTCTCTCCCCAGCCATGTCCGGCACCCCAGTTCTCCCAGCCATGCACCCCAGTTCTCTCCCAAACATGTCCTGCACCCCAGTTCTCCCCTCCCCAGCCATGTCCCTGCACCCCAATTTCTCTCCCCAACCACTGCCACCCCAGTTCTCTCCCCAGCCGCTATGCACTGTTCTCCCAGCCCATGCCCTGCACCCCCTTCTCTCCCAGCCATGTCCTGCACCCCAGTTCTCCCCCAGCCATGCCCTGTACCCCCCCCCAGTTCTCTCCCCAGCCATGCCCTGCACCCCCAGTTCTCTCCCCAGCCATGCCCTGCACCCCCAGTTCTCTCCCCAGCCATGCCCTGCACCCCCAGTTCTCTCCCCAGCCATGCCCTGCACCCCCAGTTCTCTCCCCAGCCATGCCCTGTACCCCCAGTTCTCTCCCCAGCCATGTCCTGCACCCCAAGTTCTCTCCCCACCCATGTCCTGCACCCCCAGTTTTCTCCCTAGCCATGCCCGTACCCCCAGTTTTCTCCCCAGCCATGTCCTGCACCCCAAGTTCTCTCCACACCCATGTCCTGCACCCCCAGTTTTCTCCCTAGCCATGCCCTTTCCCTCCAGAATCTCCATATTTCTTTTACCAGCAGTGTTTTTAGAGATCTGGAGTCAGAGCAGGCTGCTTCTAGTAACCATAACACAGTGTGAGGGCTGTCTATACTCCCAGCCTCAGGGGCCATGCCACCTGCAGCCTACTCTGTGTGTACAGGAGAGGAGACAGGAACTGTGTCAGCAGCTACTGCTTTCTGCCCCATGTGATTATCCACATGGCAAAACAGCAAGAGGGAGATCCTTAGCAACATCCACAGCAACACCCCTGGCAATGCCCCTAGCAACATCCATAGCAACACCCCTGGCAATGCCCCTAGCAACATCCATAGCAACACCCCTAGCAACACCCCTGGCAATGCCCCTAGCAACATCCATAGCAACACCCCTAGCAACATCCATAGTAACACCCCTAGCAGTACCCCTAGCAACATCCATAGCAACACCCCTAGCAACATCCATAGCAACACCCCTGGCAATACCCCTAGCAACATCCATAGCAACATCCACAGCAACACCCCTGGCAATGCCCCTAGCAACATCCATAGCAACACCCCTAGCAACATCCATAGCAACACCCCTGGCAATACCCCTAGCAACATCCATAGCAACATCCACAGCAACACCCCTGGCAATGCCCCTAGCAACATCCATAGCAACACCCCTAGCAACATCCATAGCAACACCCCTGGCAATACCCCTAGCAACATCCATAGCAACACCCCTAGCAACATCCATAGCAACACCCCTAGCAGTACCCCTAGCAACATCCATAGCAACACCCCTAGCAACATCCATAGCAACACCCCTGGCAATACCCCTAGCAACATCCATAGCAACATCCACAGCAACACCCCTGGCAATGCCCCTAGCAACATCCATAGCAACATCCACAGCAACACCCCTGGCAATGCCCCTAGCAACATCCATAAGAACACCCCTGGCAACATCCACAGCAACTTGGGAGATGAGAAGCACTGTCAATGTGTGGCCCTTGGGAGATGAGAAGCACTGTCAATGTGTGGCCCTTGGGAGATGAGAAGCACTGTCAATGTGTGGCCCTTGGAAGATGAGAAGCACTGTCAATGTGTGGTCCTTGGGAGATGAGAAGCATTGTCAATGTGTGGCCCTTGGGAGATGAGAAGCACTGTCAATGTGTGGCCCTTGGTAAATGAGAAGCACTGTCAATGTGTGGCCCTTGGTAAATGAGAAGCACTGTCAATGTGTGGCCCTTGGGAGATGAGAAGCACTGTCAATGTGTGGCCCTTGGGAGATGAGAAGCACTGTCAATGTGTGGCCCTTGGGAGATGAGAAGCACTGTCAATGTGTGGCCCTTGGGAGATGAGAAGCACTGTCAATGTGTGGTCCTTGGGAGATGAGAAGCACTGTCAATGTGTGGTCCTTGGGAGATGAGAAGCACTGTCAATGTGTAGTCCTTGGGAGATGAGAAGCACTGTCAATGTGTGGTCCTTGGGAGATGAGAAGCACTGTCAATGTGTGGTCCTTGGGAGATGAGAAGCACTGTCAATGTGTGGCACTTGGGAGATGAGAAGCACTGTCAATGTGTGGCCCTTGGGAGATTAGAAGCACTGTCAATGTGTGGCACTTGGGAGATGAGAAGCACTGTCAATGTGTGGTCCTTGTGAGATGAGAAGCACTGTCAATGTGTGGCCCTTGGGAGATGAGAAGCACTGTCAATGTGTGGCCCCTGGGAGATGAGAAGCACTGTCAATGTGTGGTCCTTGGGAGATGAAAAGCACTGTCAATGTGTGACACTTGGGAGATGAGAAGCACTGTCAATGTGTAGTCCTTGGGAGATGAGAAGCACTGTCAATGTGTGGCTCTTGGGAGATGAGAAGCACTGTCAATGTGTGGTCCTTGGGAGATGAGAAGCACTGTCAATGTGTGGTCCTTGGGAGATGAGAAGCACTGTCAATGTGTGGTCCTTGGGAGATGAGAAGCACTGTCAATGTGTGGCCCTTGGGAGATGAGAAGCACTGTCAATGTGTGGCCCTTGGGAGATGAGAAGCACTGTCAATGTGTGGTCCTTGGGAGATGAAAAGCACTGTCAATGTGTGACCCTTGGGAGATGAGAAGCACTGTCAATGTGTGGCTCTTGGGAGATGAGAAGCACTGTCAATGTGTGGCCCTTGGGAGATTAGAAGCACTGTCAATGTGTGGCACTTGGGAGATGAGAAGCACTGTCAATGTGTGGTCCTTGTGAGATGAGAAGCACTGTCAATGTGTGGCCCTTGGGAGATGAGAAGCACTGTCAATGTGTGGCCCCTGGGAGATGAGAAGCACTGTCAATGTGTGGTCCTTGGGAGATGAAAAGCACTGTCAATGTGTGTAGCGACACTTGGGAGATAAGGAAGCACTGTCAATGTGTGATCATATGGAGATGAGAAGCACTGTCAATGTGTGGCTCTTGGGAGATGAGAAGCACTGTCAATGTGTGGCCCTTGGGAGATGAGAAGCACTATCAATGTGTAGTCCTTGGGAGATGAGAAGCACTGTCAATGTGTGGCTCTTGGGAGATGGGAAGCACTGTTAATGTGTGGCCCTTGGGAGATGAGAAGCACTGTCAATGTGTGGCCCTTGGGAGATGAGAAGCACTGTCAATGTGTGGCCCTTGGGAGATGAGAAGCACTGTCAATGTGTGGTCCTTGGGAGATGAGAAGCACTGTCAATGTGTGGTCCTTGGGAGATGAGAAGCACTGTCAATGTGTAGTCCTTGGGAGATGAGAAGCACTGTCAATGGCCCCTTGGGAATGAGAGCTTTTCTCCAATGTGTGGCCCACTTGGGAGATGAAGCACTGTCCAATGTGTGAGTGCTTAGGAGGTGAGAAGCACTGTCAATGTGTGGTCATAGGAGATTGAAAGCACTGTCAATGTATGGTCCTTGGGAGATAGAGCACTGTCAATGTGTAGTCCTTGTGAGATAGAAGCATGAAAGTATGTGTGGCACTTGGGAAGTGATAAGCACTGTCAATGTATGTGACCCTTGGGAGATGAGAAGCACTGTCAATGTGTGATCCTTGGGAGATAGAAGCACTGTATCAATGTGTAGTAGTCCTTGGGGAGATAGGAAGCACTGTCAATGTGTAGCTCTTGGGAGATGAGAAGCGCTGTCAATGTGTGGCCTTAGGAGATGAGAAGCACACTGTCAATGTGTAGTGGTCCTTGGGAGATGAAATAGCACTGTCAATGTGTGGTCATGAGATGAAGCTTACTGTCAATGTGTAGCCCTTGGGAGATGAGAAGCACTGTCAATGTGTGGTCCTTGGGAGATGAATAGCACTGTCAATGTGTGGTCCTTGTGAGATGAGAAGCACTGTCAATGTGTGGCCCTTGGGAGATTAGAAGCACTGTCAATGTGTGGCACTTGGGAGATGAGAAGCACTGTCAATGTGTAGTCCTTGGGAGATGAGAAGCACTGTCAATGTGTGGCTCTTGGGAGATGAGAAGCACTGTCAATGTGTGGCCCTTGGGAGATGAGAAGCACTGTCAATGTGTGGCCCTTGGGAGATGAGAAGCACTGTCAATGTGTGGCCCTTGGGAGATGAGAAGCACTGTCAATGTGTGGTCCTTGGGAGATGAGAAGCACTGTCAATGTGTGGCCCTTGGGAGATGAGAAGCACTGTCAATGTGTGGTCCTTGGGAGATGATACACTTTCTGCTATTGCTGACTGTTTCCATTTGTATTTACCCTATATCTATCTACTGAACATCCTGTATATTGTTAGTATTTTTCCTTCAGCTCACCTTACCCTTTGCATATCTGCACAGAATTAGCCATTATTACAATTAAAATGTTTCGTATAGCGCCAACACATTCCACAGCGCAGTACAATTTATAAACCAAGACAAATTAGTCTAATAAAACACATTTTACCTATGAGAACAGTAGGTGAAGAGTGTCCTACCCAAACTATGAACAGAGAATCATAATAATAATAATAGCAGTGCAGGGCTCAGATTAATCATCTGATGGTCTCCACATTGAATGGCCTAGCTCAGGTGACGTAATGGTAGTCACTGTTTGGCTCTCTGGCATTAGTAGTGGAGACGGGGAGCTGACCCCTGTGTACCCCAAGTAGATTATCAAATCATTCAAAAACAATCTGTATGCTGTAATCTGTAATGGTTATGGTACTTGTAGTGTTCATTAAAAGGATGTGGACTCTCGGCTGAGCATTGATGTACTTTCTTATACGTATTCTACAGTTTGAGAATTCCCCATTAAAACCATTCCACCTGTATGTCAGTCTTCAATCCAAGTACAAGCATGTTTCTCTAATCTTATATCTTTAAAGCAAGCGTATGCTTTTTGCCTGGCACAGTATGAAAATATTGAAATCCAGGAAACATCTAGATATATATATTTGCTTATATCATTATAAAAGACAAAGGTGATTTTACATAATAATAATAATAATATTTATATAGCGCCAACAAATTCCGTAGCGCTTTACAATTGGTGGACTAAGAAACGTAATTGTAACCAGACAAGTTTGACGCACAGAAACAGAGGGATTGAGGGCCCTGCTCAGTGAGTTTACATGTTAGAGGGAGTGGGGTATAGTGACACAGTAACAGAGGGATTGAGGGCCCTGCTCAGTGAGCTTACATGTTAGAGGGAGTGGGGTATAGTGACACAGTAACAGAGGGATTGAGGGC
>OW240912.1:412057183-412139090 GCA_933207985.1 Pelobates cultripes | reverse complement strand
CCTCTCCTGAAACTGTCATCAAAACAAAACACTAAGCCCTCAATGAATACTATCCCAGCAACCTACTTTTCTACCCTACCCTTACCTTTTGTGTCACTATACCCGACTCCCTCTAGCATGTAAGCTCATTGAGCAGGGCCCTCAATCCCTCTGTTTCTGTGTGTCCAACTTGTCTGGTTACAAATATGTGTCTGTTAGTCCACCCATTGTACAGGCCCTGGGGAGATAGCGCAGCTAAGCGGACAAGGGCACATGTAGGAGTGTGGGGATAGATGCATGGGATTGGATGGGAAAGAGTGTGTGGGTGGGATTATGTTCTGTGTAAGTTAGTGTGGGGGAGGTCTTACCTCAGTGCCACTTGGGATTCGGGCCAGCAAACAGCTTCCCTCCCGCCCGCCCTATTGGTATATTTCGTCACAGCTAGCCGGGGGTATGTCCTTGCCAATTGAGTTTGAGTGGTTACGTTTAAGTATATGGAATGAGATGAACAAGTTTTTTAGGTCTCAACCTCCCCTGCTTCAAAAGGTTAAACATTAGGTTGCCTGAGGTGTCGTGCCCATCGAGCGTGGATAAGGTCGGCTGATGGCGGGCATTGGAAAGATATGATTTTATGACGAGGGGGGAGGTGAGAGGAAGTGGTGATTAGGAACCACTGTATGTTTATTGGCAAGGACGGTTGGGTCACTGTATAACACTATGTGTGGAGTTATATATGTATATATGTTAATGTATGCTTATTTATGTCTAACGTTTTGGTTACAGAAAAAGAAGAGATTTAATAAATAAAGTTATGGATGTGTTATGCAGTAATTTAGTTTGTGATAATAAATGCTGTGGCCTGTTCATCCATACTAAGTGGTCTGCCATTATTGGGGGGTTGAATGGGGTTAGTTTTGTTATAGGCTGCATCGCAATTCCCCACTACGTACATACAAGCTCTATGGAACTTGTTGGCGCTTTATAAATAATAATAATCTAATAAGAGCAGTCATTGGATTAAAGGGAAACTATATTGCCAGGAAAACAAAGTTTTCTCGCTGTAGTGCCCACTTCCCCCACGCGGTGCAGAATGGGTTAAAACCCCCTTCTGTGATTTTCCTGAGTCCAGCACCGATGTCCCTTGGTGCTGGCTCGAGTCCACCTCCACGCTTGCATTAGGATTTCCCCATACGAAAGCATTATGTAATGCTTTCCTATGGGGATTCAGGTGACGCTGGATGTGCTCATGCATAGCGAACAGTCGCCTAACGATCCGGAAGTCATTCTAGGTGGTAGAAGACAGCCACTAGAGGTGGAGTTAACCAACAAAGCTAATTATTGCAGTTTAACTTTAACTAAGCTGAAGTGGTCTGGGTGCTTATAGTGTCCCTATAAGATAGAATGGGACCTGTCAATAATGGGGATATTTGCTTAATGCAAATCTTAACCCCTTAAAACCGGAGGACGTACAATTACGCCCTCTAATAGGCGGCTCTAAATGCCGCTGGGCGTAATTGTACGCCCTCCGGTTTTTGTTAACTTACCCGGTCGCCGGCGGTCCCACGCCGGCGATCGCGGTTGGGGGGACTCCCAGGGAGCCCCCCGCGGCACATCCGTCCTCGTTGAAGCCCCCCGGCCATGTGAGAGTGGGGTCCTAACGAGGACCCCACAATCACATGGCCGGGTATAGCTGGCTTCTGTATTGCCGGCAGGGGGGCTGCCTGTTATGACAGGTGGTCCCCCTGCTGGCTGAAAATAAAAGTAAAATAAGTTAATGGTGTAAAAAAAAATTATTATATATACTTAGATCATATATATATATTATATATATATGATCTAAGTATATATACACATATACATACACACACATACACCGTCTAGGTGTATTTTACTATTAATATATATATAATTATATATATATTAATATCAAATTACACATAGACTGATACTGATTAAATATATATATAATTATTGTTATATATATATTTATATATAATATAAAAATATAAAAATGTAAATACGTTAAAAAATAAAATTAAAAAAATAATTAAAAATAAATAATTAAAAAATATATAGATGTGTGTTATTTCGTTCTAACTGTTTTGTGAAATTAATATATATATATATATAATAAAATACATGTAGAACGAAATAATATATATATCTATATACATAAATATATACGTATATATCACTATATATATACCTATATATAAATAAAAATATTTTTAAAAAATTATATAGATATATACATATATATACATACGTATATATATACATATATTAATTCTACATATATATTTATGTAATATTTTTACATAATTAGGTATCTTAATTAATTACAATTAGCAGGACCTGCCTGACAACCCATGCCGAAAGTAAAGGGAATTTAATTTGCTAGCACTATATTTAACCCTATAACTTTCCGAGACACCATAAAACCTGTACATGGGGGGTACTGTTCTACTCAGGAGACTTTGCTGAACACAAATATTAGTGTTTCAAAACAGTAAAATGTATTACAACGATGATATCGCCAGTAAAAGTGACATTTTTGCATTTTTCATGCACAAACAGCAATTACACGGACGATATTATTGCTGTGATACTTTTTACTGTTTTGAAACACAAATATTTGTGTTCAGCGAAGTCTCCCAAGTACAACAGTACCCCTCATGTACAGGTTTGATGGTGTTTTCAAAAGTTACAGTGTCAAATATAAGGCTTGTGTTTCATTTTTTTCAGATTAAAATTCGCCAGATTGATTACGTTGCCTTTGAGACCCTATGGTAGCCCAAGAATGAAAATTACCCCTATGATGGCATACCATTTGCAATAGTAGACAACCCAAGGTATTGCAAACGGGGTATGTCCAGTCTTTTTTAGTAGCCACTTAGTCACAAACACTAGCCAAAATTGGCGTTTTTTGCATTTTTCACACAAACAAATACTAACGCTAACTTTGGCCAGTGTTTGTGGCCAAATGGCTACTAAAAAAGACTGGACATACCCCATTTGCAATACCTTGGGTTGTCTACTATTGCAAATGGTATGCCATTATGGTGTAAATTTCATTCCTGGGCTACTATACAGTCTCAAAGGCAACGTAACCAATCTGGCGAATTTCAATTTCAAATGTAACATGCTATATTTGACCCTGTAACTTCCCAAAACGCCATAAAACCTGTACATAGGGGGTACTGTCTTACACGTGAGACTTTACTAAATACAAATATGTGTATTTTATTGCAGTAAAATCAAACAGTATTATGACACTGACCTTTAAAATGCAATTTAGAACTAAAAAAATCAAAAAAATCGTATTTTCTCCCATTTTTTTCATATTAATTTATGTTTCATAGCTAAATATTTGATATTAAATGAAAGCCCTGTTTCCCCTGAATAAAATGATATATAATAAGAGTGGGTGCATTTACTATGAAAGAGGTGTATTACGGTTGGACAGACATGTAGCGCAAATGCCAGGTTTTGTTTACATTTTGTTTTGTTCACAATGTGTACATTTGGCTCCGTCCTTAAGGGGTTAATTCAATTTATTTGTTTACATCAAAAAACATTAATGTTTACACAGGCCGAAACACTGATCACGTTTTCAGATGTAAACATACCAACATCTAAATTGAAGTTCTGTGAGTGCACCTCATATTTCTGGGATACATTATAACGTGGGCAGCTCCCAAGCAGAATCTTTGTTAATAAATGACATCAAGGAGTGTGCAGAGCTTTGGACTATACATTTTCTGAGATATATATATTTTTATATATATATATATATATATATATATAGAACCTTATTTACAGTTATACAGCTGCTGTGATGAGATTAAGATGTCAGGAAGACAGATGCACTTACTGATTTATGATTACATCAAATTGGGCTCCTTGACTGGCTAGATATCTCAATTAATGGCCATAAAACATTCAGGAAGTAATTAAAGTTTACGGTCATATACACACAAGCTGTGAGATAATTAGAGGGTGAACAGGTGAGAGCAGGACTGGTGATGTCAGAGATGACATATCATACCAAATTTATGTAAAGGTAAGAAAAAATTAGCTCTATAACGTATGATAGGTGGAGACCAGATAAAAGAAGAGAGAAGTGGGGTGATAGTTATGTGAGAACAGAAATGATCAAAGAACATAATTCAGTGATTGTTCCAGTCACGAAAAGAAGGAGGAATCTCACATTAACAGGCATAATTAATTGCAATGTAAATTATATGAGTATTGCATACAAATGTTATGTAACATTACAGTATGTATCTTCTTTAATATACATATATATATATAATGATTTAGGATTAGTAAAGAAAATCTTTCATTGGGCAGGTGGACATTAATTGATCCAGTTACAAAGCAATCAAAGTTTAGCCAGACGTAAAAACAAAATATCTGAGTTTATTCACTAAGCAGCGAATTGGGATATAGCCTGAATATTTAAATGGAATTTCAGTTCACCATAAATTACCATTTAATGAATCAACTTTGTTGAGCATTATTTTTAAAACAGTGAATTGTGGGGAGTAGCCACAAATACTGTCAAACCTAACATGATGGGAAAAATGAATTGTCATCTGAGTCCAGGTGGATTTTTTCTAAACTCAGTGATTTCTCGGCTAAATCTCGAAAGTCGATAGCTTTCTAATCATAACTTGTGGTTCAGAAGAAAATTTCCTTTTGATCATGGCCATTCTGAGAATGGTAAATCCGTCTAACTTTAATGCTGCTTTGGTTTGGTTTTTAATGAAATATTTCTATTTGTTACACATGTGATAGCGATCTTGTTTCCACTTATTTTGTGATTCAGCATTGTAGGTAGCACAGATGTCGGACGCACTCTTCCTTTCATTATGTACAGCCGTACAATGTGAAAACATACAAAGAGGATGGATCTAATTGTTTTACCATTGTATATAAACATGCTTTACTGGCACTAAGACTTCACAGGAAATAGATTTCATACTTTAGTAAAAAGCTATATACACAACCTTCAGTATTTTGGGTTGAAATTTGTTGAAATAGTTTTGCAGTTTTTAAGATGATTTTACGAATGAAGTGCCCACTTTTGAGTCCATCTGTGTATAGGGACACTCTAGGCACCCAGGCCACCTCATGTTATTGAAGTGGTCTGGGTGCAGTGTCCATGCCCCGTTAGTCCTGCAATGTTAAGCATTGCAGTTTTAGAGAAATGGTAATGTTTACATTGCTTTACTGAGACTGCCTCTAATGGCTGTTAATCTGGAGTTTCACAGAGTTTGACTCAGTAAAACGACGCTGGACATCCTCAGTCTCGATAGAGAAAACCCCATAAGAAGGTTTTGAGACAATGCTTTCCTATATAGGAGGGCTAATGAGCTCACCGTGCATGCGCCTTAGGTCCCTGCATCGGATGACTTCAGTGTAAGTTGACTGCAACCCAGTGAATCGGGTAAGAGAATAAAGAGTTATTTAACTATGTTTGTTCTCTTAACACTAAAGTGTTCCTTTAAGTAAAGTATTACTAAATGGGTGGTCACTCCTTTGTTTCATAATTGATAGTGATTAGGAAATAGACCGTAGCCTGCTTGGCTGCAGATCTTTTGGCTCCATAGATTCTACTAGGAAATCCACCAAGAACCACAGTTTGGACAAATGCTCAATGGGTGAGGTGAATGTAACTACCGTGGGTAATGTGAAGATGATTTACTCACAAAGAGAAGAAGGACAGGAAACATGGAAACTTTTGACTAATATGAAGAAATCCAGAGCCTGCACATTCTGTAGCTTCTGATTCTGGGAAAGGGCAATTAAGTTTCATCACATTAAAGAAAGTTTAAGAATTCATATATACTGCAATACTACGAAAGATGTGCACAAGACAAGGACACGGGGTAGAATACTGATTTACTAATAAGTCTACAAAATGTTGAAGTTATCAGCCTGTCATCCCACATAGTCCTGACTGAAACAACTTAGTCAGTGCCTTGACATGGCAGGTAAACTTAAAACTTGATGGCCATTGGAGTGATACTAGAAAACCTCCAGTTATTTAAATGTGCGTTGGGATTTGGGATATCACGCAAGTAGCTTTTTCTTTAGTTTTTATTTTATGTATTGGGTCTGATGTGTACTATAGTTATTGCTGCCCAGTAGTAGTGGGAGTTTTAGCGCAGGGCTTAATTTGTAAGTCACGCTGTATTGGTGTGTGCAGGACCATAGAATTTGACATCATGCTTACTTAATACGTGAGCCATGTGTTTCATGCCCATACACGCGTTATGTTGTGCTCAGACATTTTCTCTACTTTAAATATTTACTGTAAAATTGGTAAAAGATAATGTGTCTTTCTCAGCTTCTTTTTCTAAAATGAACTATCTGTTTTTCCTTCTGTCTTTCGTGTCTCACCATGTTTATATTATACACGGGTGTCTCTTCCTAAGAAAGCTGTCTCTCCTTTCTGCTCTTCCTTATCTCCATCTCATTTTATCTCCATGTTTCTTCTCTCCCTCTTCGTGCCCCTTTTCATTCTTCTCCACTCCACAGAGCTCTTAATTCCACTTTACCACATGTTAGTGGCCTTTTCTGAATCACTGTTTATCACATTTTTTCCTGCCATTTCCCAAACACCCTCAAATGAAATAAAAGCTTTGCGAGTCACCCAGATCTACTCACTGCATTTAGCAGGACGTTGGTAACTTACATAAACAGTACCGTTTCTCTGACAGATACTGAGTACATCATTTGTTTTCCTTCATCGGGAGGAAACATAAAAATTTCAGCAAATTCTAAAATAGCTGATGAAGTAAGGCTGGAGAATCCTGTGTCTATTTCCTGCATTCCACCTACAGGAAACAAACAAGCATTATACTTCCTGGTTGGCTTTTGCCCAGATGACAGGATGACACGAGATAGAAAAGCAAAGAGCAATTCATCCTTCTAGGAAGTCATGTTTTCATAGACTCTGCGATTACCGCTTCCTGTGCAGAGTGATAGGTAACAATAGCTGCAGTTCAAACCAAACTGCATTTTCTGATGACATAGAAGTTACACTGTTACATTTTTTGTAACTCATATTCCACCAACCAATGAAACTATAATAAAATATTTAGCGGTTTACAAGGGATCATATATTAATTTTATTCCTAAAAATTTTCAGGGGGAAAAAATATAGAGTAAAAAAAAAAATCACCTTTAACATTCTTGCAGTTGCAGATACACTGTACGTCCTACATGTGCACCATCAGCTTAAATATACTCCTTAGAATGTTGTTGTTTTTTGTTGCTAATTCATGTTGTTGTTTTTTTCTTAAAAACCAGGTATGCTTGACGACATTATATAGAGTAATAGGTCATTTTGAATGATTACTCTTCAATCACTCGGTCTCTGTGACTCTCTCCTCTCGTGGTTTTCTTCTTATATTTCCCATCGCTCATTCAGTGTCTCCTTTTCTAATGACACCTCCTCCCTTTGTCCTGTCTCGGTTGGAGTCCCCCATGGTTCTGTCCTTGGTCCCCTTCTATTTTCTCTTTATACTGCCTCTCTTGGCAAACTTATTGTCTCATTTGGATTCCACTACCACCTGTATGCTGATGACACCCAGATATATCTCTCCTCCCTGGACCTCTCCCCTGCTGTCCTGCAACATGTCACTGCTTGCCTTTCTTCCATCTCTGACTAGATTTCCTCCCACTTTCTGAAACTAAATCTCTCTAAAACTGAGCTCCTTGTCTTTCCTCCTCCTAATACTGATCCTCCTCTTACGCTTTCCATTCAAGTTAGTGGTATCCACATCAGTCCATCCTTGCAAGCATGCTGTCTTGGCATCATACTTGATTCTGGCCTCACCTTTGAGCCTCACTTCCAGCATGTTAACAAGTCCTGTAGATTCCATTTTAAAAACATAGCCTGCATCAACCCCTTTCTTACGCAAGATGCTACTAACCTTGTCCATACTATAGTAATTTCTCGAATGGATTATTGTAACCCTCTCCTAATTGGTCTTCCCAACACCGTATTGCCCCGCTACAGACTGTAATGAATGCTGCCACCAGACTGATTTTTCTCTCTAGTTGGTCCTCCCACACCTCACCCCTCTGTCAGTCCTTACATTGGCTTCCTGTATACTATAGGAGTCAATTCAAAGTACTAACCCACACCTATAAAGCATTAACCAATTCTAGCCCCTCTTATATCTCTTCACAGATCCATCGGTATGTCCCTTCTCGGTCTCTCCGCTCTGCCCGTGACTTTCTCCTGTCCGCTGCTCGTACCCGTACGCCCAATTCACGCTTGCAAGACTTCTCGAGGGCAGCTCCCTTCCTATGGAATAGCCTGCCTATTGCCATCAGACTCTCCCCTAGTCTTCAATCGTTTAAAAAGTGCCTTAAAACCCATCTCTTTAGGAAAGCTTATGGCCTCCCAGTGTAACTTCTACCTCACATACCTGTCTCTTGCTCTCTCCTAAAGGGCAGCACTCTACTCTCTCCTCCAGTTCTGCTTCACTCCCACCTTATTTAATTGCAAATTCCTGTCCTAATGTATTTTACATCCCACCTCCTATAGACTGTCCTCTTCAACCTATCTTTCCTGTAAGTTTTCTTGTAATTGTCCTATTTATAGTTAAATCCCCACCTCTTATAATATTGTAAAGCGCTACTGAATCTGTTGGCGCTATATAAAGGCAATAAAAATAATTATTATTATTAGAACTTCAGTCTACATTTTGTTTTCTCTTTTATAATATGTCTCGCTTGATATTGTATTTTATAACGTAAGGACTATTCTATTTTTCTTATCTTTGTGGCATCAATTTTAAAAGAAGATGGATAGTTAACAACTCAGCTATCAATTAGTGAATGCTAAAGAAAAAAAAAAGAAATGAAAGCTAATCAGAATTCTGATATTACCACTGAGTAGAAAAGATCATCAGTTAACATTTCATATATATTTCCGCAATATTAACCCTTTAATGATGTTTGGATGTTCCATGCCATAGAATAAGTAGTGGGCTTTAACAACGTCAGGACGGCATGGAACATCTTTTGCTTTTGGTGTGATCGGGGCAAATCCTGGCTTGCACCCAGAGAACCCAGGCATCAGTCGGAACCTTGACCTCTCCTCATTCAGCTGGGGCTATACTGAAAGTTCCCAGACTGGCTGATGAGCTATATATGCATTGCTCAGAGTGTTGCCCTTTAAATCCATTTAAATCACCACAGTTGAGCAAGATCGCAAAAGGGCCTCAATAACGGCAGTGATCGGCGCTGGAAAGTTCCAGCTGAACAGCACCGATCATTATTTGATCGGCAGGGACAACAGGCAGTAGTTGCAGCATAAACGGAAGATCTCTAGCTCTTGCTGCAATTGCACAGTAGGGAGTAAACGTACGCATTACATTTTCAGGGACAAGCTACGGTATAGCATACATTTAATGGTATAAACTAATGTTTTGTTTTTCAATTTTAAAATGTATGTTAGATACATGGTATAAAATGACTTACAGTTGTGCTCAAAAGTTTGCATACCCTTGGAAAATTGGTAATAGATGTAAAATTTTAAAAGAAAACATGAGTGAGCAGGCAAAACACATTTCTTGTATATCTTATGGGATTCATATTCAGCTGTAGGTTATAACAGAATGGCACAATCCTAAAACAAAACATGACAAAGAAAAAAATGAAATGACCCCTGTTCTAAAGTCTGCATACCCTTAGTTCTTAATACTGTGTATTGCCCTTATTTAATTGGTCATTAAGGTCAGGAGACTGTGATGGCCACTCCAAAACCTTCACCTTTTTCTGCTGTAACCACTGGAGGGTCAACTTGTGCTTAGTGTTATTGTCATGCTGGAAAGTCCAAGAGCGTCCGATGCGCAGCCTTCGTGCAGAAGAATGCATATTGTCTGCCAATATTTTCTGATAACATGCTGCATTAATCTTGCCATCAATTTTCACAAGATTCCTTGTGCTTTTAGAAACATAGAAGGTGACGGCAGATAAGAACCATTCGGCCCATCTAGTCTGCCCAATTTTCTAAATACTTTCATTAGTCCCTGGCCTTATCTTATAGTTAGGATAGCCTTATGCCTATCCCACGCATGCTTAAACTCCTTTACTGTGTTAACCTCTACCACTTCAGCTGGAAGGCTATTCCATGCATCCACTACCCTCTCAGTAAAGTAATACTTCCTGATATTATTTTTAAACCTTTGCCCCTCTAATTTAAGACTATGTCCTCTTGTTGTGGTAGTTTTTCTTCTTTTAAATAAGGTCTCCTCCTTTACTGTGTTGATTTCTTTTATGTATTTAAATGTTTCTATCATATCCCCCCTGTCTCGTCTTTCCTCCAAGCTATACACGTTAAGATCCTTTCACCTTTCCTGGTAATTAGAGCTCACACCCACCCAAAACATCATTGAGCCACCACCATACTTCACAGTGAGGATGGTATTTTTTTCACTATAGGCCTTGTTGACCCCTCTCCAAACATAGCCCTTATGGTTGTGACCATAAAGCTCTATTTTGGTTTTGTCACTCCAAATTACAGTGTGCCAGAAGCTGTGAGGCATGTCAAGGTGTTGTAGATCATATTGTATCCGGACTTTTTTGTGGCATCGGCACAGTAAAGGCTTTTTTTCTGGTAACTCGACCATGCAGCTAAGTTTTGTTCAAATTTTACCGTATTGTGCTCATTGAAACAACCACACTATCTTTTTCCAGACCTGTATTTCTCCTGAGGTTATCTGTGGGTTTTTCTTTGTATCCTGAACAATTCGTCTGGCAGTTGTGGCTGAAATCTTTCTTGATATACCTGACTGTGGCTTATCAAGAGATCCCCGAATTTTTGGCTTCTTAATAAGGGATTGAACAGTGCTGACTGGCATTTTTAAGGCTTTGGATAGCTTTTTATGTATTTTTTCCATCTTTATAAAGTTTTATTACCTTGATACACTGGTCTTTTGACAGTTCTTTTTTGCTCCACATGGCTCAGTATCTAGCCTGCTCAGTGCATCCACGTGAGAGCTAACAAACTCATTGACTATTTATACACAAACACTGATTACAATATAAGAAGCCACATGTGTGGGGTATTAACCTTTCATTGCCATTTTAACCTGTGTTTATCACTTGTGTGTCTGTAACAAGCCAAACATTCAAGGGTATGTAAACTTTTGATCATAGCCATTTGTGTGATTTCTGTTATCATTATGATTTAAAAAGGAGCCAAACAACTATGTGATAACAAATGGCTTCATATGATTTTTTTTGCATGATCAGTCATATTTTCGAAATCAGTGCCAAAATTTCCACATTTCTGCCGGGGTATGCAAACTTTTGAGCACAACTATATACCATATAAAATGTAAAAAACCCTAAATACTTTCAAAGCCTTTATATTGAAAAGCAATCTTTTTCATCTCCTCCTTGGTCTTGAATGACTTTTAAGTTGTAAGTAATAAAATTACAAAAAATATGATTGTGTTTTTTTCATTGATAAGACGCAGTGACCTTTTATGACGGATATGGTGGAGAATGCTTATTTCTTTAGAATAAATTACTCTTACCAACCGGATGCCTCAAAAGGCTCAGTTTTATTGTTTTGGAAAAGGACACGCCTCTTAAATTAATCGCTACGAATGTGTTCACACAAACAAGTTTTGTATTAATAGATTCCATCTGCTCTGCAGTAAACCAAACTGAATGTCTGTTTATAACATATTGCTTGAATTGTATCAACGCAAAGTCTAATTTTGACCCTATTTGTTCCATCTTACTGAAGAGCTATTTCGAAATTAGTGGAACAGTTTTCTTGTAGACTGTACTGCTTGTCGCCAACACGTTTGGTGTATTTCAATAATGTAAAAAAAATTAAAATATTATAATGCAGACGTTTGTTTAATTAACTTTGGTTCAGTGAAGAGGAACCGAAAATCTCTGTGATTTGAATATGTCATCACAGTAGTTGCTGGCATAGCATTCACAGGAAATCATTCTCGTTCATTGTCCTTCAAACCATATGCATGTTCACCTTACCCAGATGGGTATTGCTATCCTTGGAAAGAACCTAGAACGTATACTTGACCTCCATAAGCCCTATGTATTTGTCAAACGTTCACAAGAGGAATGCATCTCTGAATTGTAGATGTATTGAACTCATATGTCACTGTACTAGGTACAGATATTCAGTAACATCTTCTTTGGCCTCCACAGTGACCTGAAATACACATGGAACTGATCCAACAAGATGGCGGGATCATTTCGTAGGGTTTTTGATACATCGTGATATTTTAGACACACATATAATTTTAGAATTTTGGTTGGCAATTACTTACTTGTTTATAACAAATGGCTGGCCTGCCTCATCCCCTTCCGTCCCCCCATCCCCTATTGCCACTCCCAGCTGTAATTTATTTTAAGTAACCGTCATTTATCTCTCTTCCTTAGGCCCAGATCATCATCCATCCCTGCATGAAGGCCTTTTAATGTTACCTGGCTCTACCCACCCACCCTCCCCTCCTCCTGCCCACCCTGGTTCCTTCTAACTTTATAGCATGCTCTTCCAGCTGTTTGGAACCACAGCCAATCACCTCCTCATTCCCTTCACGTGCTATGAGCCGCTGCAGTTGTACTATTAACTCTCTGTCATCACATACAAATTCCTCTGCCACCTCTTGTCTCATCTCCCCATTTTAACATTTAGATTGTCAGCTCACAGGCAGGGCCCTCTACCTGTTGTATCGGTCTGTTCTTATTGTATTGTCTTTTTCCCAATTGTACAGCGCTGCAGAATATGTTGGCGCTTTATAAATGGCAGTAATAAGTTCTGAACTCTGTGTTCTATCTCATACCTAAGCTGCTTGTTGGATGAGCATTTGAAGAAGATGCCGGCTGTGGAATAAACCAAAGTCAGTGTTATTTTTGGGGAACTGACCACATGTTTTTGGACCGGTGGGTTATACTGCTGGAAGTATCTATTTAAAAATGTATAGACTGAGTCCATTAAGTCATGCCAATGGTCAGCAGCAGTAGAGAGCTTGCAATATGGGTTTCAAAAAATGCCTGTTTGTCATTACATGTTGTAGTGTGCACCAAGAAAATGTTCTCAACCTTTCGCCATTTCATAGCCTGCACTGTACACTTTACTACAAATTCAGGCAACTGCATAATTATAGCTTATTGAAATGTTAATCTTGGTCCAACAAACATTCCATATGGCATTTCACCCACAGAGCTCTCAGTGATAATTTGGCTGTTGATTCTAAGTGTGGTTTCGCTGAGGGTTAGCTGTCATGTTTCAATGTGTTCTGTCTGCCGAGGGTTGATATGGGAGAGCTGGATTTAGATGGCTTTCCTGAAGTTAGCCTCAATACTTCTGTGGTTACTGTGCTGGTTTGAGTTGGTCATGAATGCGCTCATTGATATAAAATTCTGTCTTATTAGTGTTGACATTTAGGTTAAAACAAAGCAAGTGGTTTGTGGTTTTTGACAGTTCATTGCGATTGTGTGGAATAACTCCTTAGCTGTTAATACCGATAAGTAAATACTGAGAATGTTGGGACCAACGGTAAGAAATGTATGTTTTATGATTACCGCCTGGGATTTAAGGGAATTCAAACTGGTTCATCTCTGAGGTTTAATGCGGTGTATTTGGTAAAGTCTAATTTACTGCTTATAGGGGAGCTGTGTTCACCTTAATCACAACAGCTTGTGTATAATTAGAGCTTGCTATATTATTACAACTCATTCTATTACTACAGCTCGATGTATTAACACAGAGCTATGTATATTATTACAGCTCATTGTATTATTACAGTTCAATCTATTATCACAGAGCTATATATATTATTACAGCTCATTGTATTATCACAGAGCTATATATATTATTACAACTCATTCTATTACTACAGCTCGATGTATTATCACAGAGCTATATATATTATTACAGCTCATTCTATTACTACAGCTCGATGTATTAACACAGAGCTATATATATTATTACAGCTCATTGTATTACTACAGCTCGATGTATTTTTTTTTTTTTTACTGTGGCACCAATTTTTTATTTTTTTCCATAATGCAACAAGTTTCAACTTTCGGGATGTGTCTGAGAGGGGCGACTGGATAAGGGGGTAGTTGTATGGGTGGGAGCTCTCAGGTGTTCCCGAGCTTTAGGTATTAATATGCTCGAGATACTGTATCTAGTGGGCTAGAATGGGGTCAGCATATTTTAGCTTACGGAGGATTGTACGTGTTCACCCCGGGCATATTCTAAAGATTGTCTGGTGGCCTGAGGTTGGGAATATCAGGTGTGACGTAGTGGTGTTAGATCGCCCCACTTATGGGGTTGTACCTCCGTTCCTATAAAGTACCCCTAACCTAAGGGGGTAGCGGGGGGGGTGAGAAGTCTACGGGCCAATTCACTTCAGGCTACGGGCCAATTCACTATTAGTCGTCTCCAATTGCTATGCATTCTACACAAACATGGTATATATGTAAGAATAGAGGAGAGAGAAGTGAGAAAACAAATTTAAACAATTTATCAACAGTTCTCCATGTCCGGACTCGGGTGCGTTCAGGTGGTAGTAGCTTGCGAGGTGTCGTTCCTTGGGACGAAGGGGGTGATGCGGTCTAGGTCCCAGTTTCCAGCGGCAGTGTTAGAGTGCTGTCCCCTGTTCTGCCCTACCAGTCCCAAAGCTTTCATGAGCGCTGGTGCCCCTTCTACAGAGGTGATGGTGTGGTTAGTTCCATTGTGGGGTACTATCAGGGACCCCGGGGCTCCCCAGCGGTAGATGATGTTTGCGTTTCTCAATTGTGAGGTGACAGTTCCCATTGATTTGCGCCAGAGTAGTGTGCTTTTAGTGAGATCTTGAAAAAAAGACAAGGAGGAACCCTCAAAGGTCAGAGGCGTTTTGTTTCTCAAGGCTGTCATTATTCGGGTTTTGTCTTGGAAGGTTAGGCATCTAAGGATGACGTCCCTTGCCACACCGGGTGTCAACTTGGCAGAGCTATTGATGCGATGCACCCCATCTATGATTATCGTTTTGGCGGTAGCGTGGGGTAATATGGTGGATAGTAACCTGCGGAGATAGTGTGGGAGCTCCTCAGCTGTAACTTCATCAGGGATTCCACGTATTTTTATGTGATTTCGGCGCTGTTTGTCTTCTAGGGCCGTGAGTTGCAGGGAGAAGTGTGAGTGATGTTCTTGTAGTTGGTGCACTGTCTCTTTAATAGTTTTTATGTCTGATCTGGCGTCAAGGATATCCTCCTCAGCGGTTTGCACCCGGTCTGTGATAGTTTGTATGTCGTTTCTCAACAGTTTTAGGTCTGCTGCCCATAATCTGTGTATGTCAGCAAGCAGGTTTTTCAAGTCATTTTTGGTGGTGGGGGCCGACCCGTCAGAGGTCTCAATGGAGTTTATGAGACTTGCCTGTGTGAGTAGCGTGGGTTCTTTCTCCCTCTGCGCCAGGGTGCTTGCCCCTTGATCCTCTGTGCGGAGCGTTTTGGGTTGTGTAGGTTGCCTCAGCATGTCTCCTATGTCCCTGCCGTCTGCCGTGGAGTTCGGTTTTTGTGACCGGCGTCCCATTGCAGGCATGGAGTTTTGGGTGGCTTGTGTGGCGTGAGGCTCAGTGCCTGGCGGGCTCAGAGTGTAGCTACCGCGCAGGAGAGCGTCCAGGCCCGGGATCGTCGGCGCGTAGTAGGCCGCAGACCTGCGCCGCGGCTTGGAGTGTTTCGCCGTGTATAAAAACGGCATCTATCGGTGCGGCTCCGGTTAGGCAGGTCAGCTGGAGCGTTTTTGTGGTCGGATGGGGCTTTGTTGGTCGGATATTGGCGGGTTTCAAGTCGTTTTTGGAGGAGCTTTCAAGAATGGCGTCTGGTCTGGTCGGTTAGCAGGCCCCGCCCCCCACAGCTCGATGTATTAACACAGAGCTATATATATTATTACAGCTCATTGTATTATCACAGAGCTATGTATACTATTAAAGCTCATTGTATTATTACAGCTCAATGTATTATCACAGAGCTATATATATTATTACAGCTCATTGTATTACTACAGCTCGATGTATTATCACAGAGCTATATATATTATTACAACTCATTGTATTACTACAGAGCTATGTATACTATTAAAGCTCATTGTATTATTACCGTTCAATCTATTATCACAGAGCTATATATATTATTACAGCTCATTGTATTATCACAGAGCTATATATATTATTACAACTCATTCTATTACTACAGCTCGATGTATTATCACAGAGCTATATATATTATTACAACTCATTCTATTACTACAGCTCGATGTATTAACACAGAGCTATATATATTATTACAGCTCATTGTATTACTACAGCTCGATGTATTAACACAGAGCTATATATATTATTACAGCTCATTGTATTATCAGAGAGCTTTGTATACTATTAAAGCTCATTGTATTATTACAGCTCAATGTATTATCACAGAGCGATATATATTATTACAGCTCATTGTATTACTACAGCTCGATGTATTATCACAGAGCTATATATATTATAACAGCTCATTGTATTACTACAGCTCGATGTATTATCACAGAGCTATATATATTATTACAACTCATTGTATTACTACAGCTCGATGTATTATCACAGAGCTATATATATAATTACAGCACATTGTATTACTACAGCTCGATGTACTTTCACAGAGCTATATATATTATTACAACTCATTGTATTACTACAGCTCGATGTATTATCACAGAGCTATATATATAATTACAGCTCATTGTATTACTACAGCTCGATGTACTTTCACAGAGCTATATATATTATTACAACTCATTGTATTACTACAGCTCGATGTATTATCACAGAGCTATATATATAATTACAGCTCATTGTATTACTACAGCTCGATGTACTTTCACAGAGCTATATATATTATTACAACTCATTGTATTACTACAGCTCGATGTATTATCACAGAGCTATATATATAATTACAGCTCATTGTATTACTACAGCTCGATGTACTTTCACAGAGCTATATATATTTTTACAACTCATTGTATTACTACAGCTTGATGTATTATCACAGAGCTATATATATTATTACAGCTCATTGTATTACTACAGCTCGATGTATTATCACAGAGCTATATATATTATTACAGCTCATTGTATTATTACAGCTCGATGTATTATCACAGAGCTATGTATATTATTACACCTCATTGTATTATTACAGCTCGATGTATTAACACAGAGCTATATATATTATTACAGCTCATTGTATTATTACAGCTCGATGTATTATCACAGAGCTATATACAGTTGCAAGAAAAAGTATGTGAACCCTTTGGAATGGTATGAATTTCTGCACAAATTGGTCAAAAAATGTGATTTGATCATCATCTAAGTCACAACAATAGACAATCACAGTCTGCTTAAACTAAAAACACAAAAAGAATGAAATGTTGCCATGTTTTTATTGAACACACCATGTAAACATTCACAGTGCATGTGGAAAAAGTATGTGAACCCCTAGACTAATGACATCTCCAAGAGCTAATTGGAGTGAGGTGTCAGCCAACTGGAGTCCAGTCAATGAGATGAGATTGGAGGTGTTGGTTACAGCTGCCCTGCCCTATAAAAAACACACACCAGTTCTGGGTTTTCTTTTCACAAGAAGCATTGCCTGATGTGAATGATGCCTCGCACAAAAGAGCTCTCAGAAGACCTACGATTAAGAATTGTTGACTTGCATAAAGCTGGAAAGGGTTATAAAAAGTATCTCCAAAAGCCTTGCTGTTCATCAGTCCACGGTAAGACAAATTGTCTATAAATGGAGAAAGTTCAGCACTGCTGCTACTCTCCCTAGGAGTGGCCATCCTGTAAAGATGACTGCAAGAGCACAGCGCAGACTGCTCAATAAGGTGAAGAAGAATCCTAGAGTGTCAGCTAAAGACTTACAAAAGTCACTGGCAAATGCTAACATCCCTGTTAGCGAATCTACAATTCGTAAAACACTAAACAAGAATGGATTTCATGGGAGGATACCACAGAGGAAGCCACTGCTGTCCAAACAAAACATTGCTGCACGTTTACAGTTTGCAAAAGAGCACCTGGATGTTCCACAGCAGTACTGGCAAAATATTCTGTGGACAGATGAAACCAAAGTTGAGTTGTTTGGAAGAAACACACAACACTATGTGTGTCGAAAAAAAGGCACAGCACACCAACATCAAAACCTCATCCCAACTGTGAAGTATGGTGGTGGGTGCATCATGGTTTGGGGCTGCTTTGCTGCATCAGGGTCTGTACGGATTGCTATCATTGAAGGAAAAATGAATTCCCAAGTTTATCAAGAGATTTTGCAGGAGAACTTAAGGCCATCTGTCTACCAGCTGAAGCTCAACAGAAGATGGGTGTTGCAACAGGACAATGACCCAAAGCATAGAAGTAAATCAACAACATAATGGCTTAAACAGAAGAAAATACGCCTTCTGAAGTGGCCCAGTCAGAGTCCCGACCTCAACCTGATTGAGATGCTCTGGCATGACCTCAATAAAGCGATTCACACCAGACATCCCAAGAATATTGCTGAACTGAAACAGTTCTGTAAAGAGGAACGGTCAAGAATTACTCCTGACCGTTGTGCGCGTCTGATCTGCAACTACAGGAAACGTTTGGTTGAAGTTATTGCTGCCAAAGGAGGTTCATCCAGTTATTAAATCCAAGGGTTCACATACTTTTTCCACCTGCACTGTGAATGTTTACATGGTGTGTTCAATAAAAACATGGCAACATTTCATTCTTTGTGTGTTATTAGTTTAAGCAGACTGTGATTGTCTATTGTTGTGACTTAGATGATGATCAGATCACATTTTATGACCAATTTGTGCAGAAATCCATATCACTCCAAAGGGTTCACATACTTTTTCTTGCAACTGTATATTATTACAGCTCATTGTATTATTACAGCTCGATGTATTAACACAGAGCTATATATATTATTACAGCTCATTGTATTATCACAGAGCTATATATATTATTACAGCTCATTGTATTATTACAGCTCGATGTATTATCACAGAGCTATGTACGGTATATTATTACACCTCATTGTATTATTACAGCTCGGTTAATTATTACAGCTCGGTGTATTATTACAGCTTGGTTTATTATTACAGCTCTGGGTATTATTACAGCTCAGTATATTATTACAACTCATTTTATTATTACAGCTCGGTTAATTATTACAGCTTGGTGTATTATTACAGCTCATTGTGATATTACAGCTCTGGTTATTATTATAGCTCTGTATATTATTAGAGTATTATCACAGCTGATTGTATGTTTACAGCTCTGGGTATTATTACAGCTCTGGGTATTATTACAGCTCGATTTATTATCACAGCTCGATTTACTGTCAGAGCTAAGTATATTATTGCATCACAGTGTACTGATTACAGTGCATAAGTATTGGCGCCATCCCACTTTTTATATCAAATCATTTTGGAGTAATGTGACAAAACTCACAGCAGCCACACCTGGGATACTCAGGTTTAAATCGCAGTCAGACCACAGAGCAAGACAACTAATGACAGGGCTTAAAATGTAAGCCCTGTGCTACTAGCCATGCTTTAAAAATCCCTTGCCCCTGCAAGCCTGGAGCTCACCAGGGGTAAATCTCCACTTACCATGGCTAAATGTTCGCTTGCACATGTCTAACGATATACACCCACCTACCTGAAATACTCATAGATTGTAATATCATTTGATCCTTTAACTATACCCTTTCTGTAATTACAGGTGATACTTGAAAAATTAGAATATCGTGCAAAACTTCATTTATTTCAGTAATGCAACGTAAAAGGGGAAACTAATATTTGAGATAGACGCATTACATGCAAAGCAAGATAGTTCAAGCCGTGACTTGTCATAAGTGCGATGATTATGGCTTACAGCTCATGAAAACCCCAAATCCACAATCTCAGTAAATTAGAATATTACATGCAATCAATAAAACAAGGAGTGTACATAGAACAATATCGGACCTCTGAAAAGTTTAAGCATGCATATGGACTCAATACTTGGTTTGGGCCCCTTTTGCTACAATTACTGCCTGTGGCACTATCTGTGGCACTGCTGAGGTGTTATGGAAGACCAGGATGCTTCAACAGCAGCCTTCAGCTCTTCTGCATTGTTCGGTCTCATGTCTCTCGTCTTTCTCTTGGCAATGCCCCATAGATTCTCTATGGGGTTCAGGTCAGGCGAGTTTGCTGGCCAATCAAGCACAGTAATCCCACGGTCATTGAACCAGGCTTTGGTGCTTTTGGCAGTGTGGGCAGGTGCCAAGTCCTGCTGGAAAATGAAGTCAGCATCCCCATAAAGCTCGTCTGTGGAAGGAAGCATGAAGTGCTCCAAAATCTCCTGGTAGACGGCTGCGTTGACCCTGGACTTAATGAAACACCAGCAGATGACATGGCTCCCCAAATCAACACAGACTGTGTAAACTTCACACTGGACTTCAAGCATCCTGCAGTGTGTGCCTCTCCATTCTTCCTCCAGACTCTGGGTCCTTGGTTTCCAAATGAGATGCAAAAGTTGCTCTCATCAGAAAAGGAAAGAGGACTTTGGACCACTGAGCAACAGACCAGGTCTGTTTTTCTTTAGCCCAGGTAAGACGCTTCTGACGTTGTTTGTTGTTCAGGAGTGGCCTGACAAGAGGAATACGACATCTGATGCCCATGTCCAGGATCCGTCTGTGTGTGGTGACTCTTGATGCACTGACTCCAGCCTCAGTCTACTTCTTGTGAAAGTCCCCAACACTTTTGAATGGCCTTTTCCTGACAATCCTCTCCAGGCTGCGGTCATCCCTGCTGCTTGTGCACCTTTTTCTTCCACACTTTTCCCTTCCACATAACTTTCTATTAATGTGCTTTGATGCAGCACTTTGGGAACATCCAACTTCCTTCACAATTACCTTTTGAGGCTTGCCCTCCTTATGGAGGGTGTCAATGATGGTTTTCCGCACAACTGTCAGGTCAGCAGTCTGCCCCGTGATTGTGATTCCTACTGAACCAGACTGAGAGACCGTTTAAAGGCTCCGAAACCCTTTGCAGGTGTTATGGCTTACTTAGCTGATTAGAGTGGGACACTGTGAGCCTAGAATATTGCACCTTTTCACAATTTATGGAGATTGTGGATTTGGGGTTTTCATGAGCTGTAAGCCATAATCATCGCACTTATGACAAATCACGGCTTGAACTATCTTGCTTTGCATGTAATGCGTCTATCTCATATATTAGTTTCCCCTTTTACGTTGCATTACTGAAATAAATAAACTTTTGCACGATATTCTAACTTTTCGAGTATCACCTGTATATAAAGTTGCCACCTGGCCGGTATTTTTCCGGCACAGCTAGTATTCAAGGTTTCCTGGCAGGTGCCAGTATTGCAAATATACCGGCAATACAAATGTCAGTCAAAGTTCTCTAGTGAGATTAGACTGCAGTAGGCGCCAGTCAGTAGGTGGCGCTGTGCGTGGAGAGAGAGTCGGCTACAGGAAGTTACATCTTAGCCCGGTCTCCCTCTCTACTGACTGAATCTGCAAGGGAGCAACTTTAACCAGCAGCGCCCAGCCTGCAGGACAGGTAACGGGGGAGAGACGTGGAGGGATAGACTTCAAGCAGACACACTGGGAGACAAAGAGAGAGGCAGATGGGGGTAAACAGGAGGAAAGACAAAGATCATAGGGGTTAACAGGAGCAAAGACAAAGATCATAGGGGTTAACAGGAGGAAAGCGACACAAATGGTGGTAAACAGGTAGAGAAAAACAGAGAGGGGGTAAACAGGAGGAGAGAGACAAAAAGGGGTAAACAAGAGGAAAAAAAGAGAGGGAAGTAAACAGGAGGAGAGAGACAGAGAGGGGGTAAACAGGAGGAGAGAGAGAGACAGAGAGGGGGTAAACAGGAGGAGAGAGACAGAGAGAGGGGTACACAGGAGGAGAGAGACAGAGAAGGGTACACAGGAGGAGAGAGAGACAGATAGGGTATAAACAGGAGGAGAGAGAGACAGAGAGGGGGTAAACAGGAGGAGAGAGACAGAGAGGGGGTAAACAGGAGGAGAGAGACAGAGAGGGAAGTAAACAGGAGGAAAGAGACAGAGAGGGTGTAAACAAGAGGAGAGAGACAGAGCGGGAAGTAAACAGGAGGAGAGAGACAGAGATGGGGTAGACAGGAGGAGAGAGAGAGACAGAGAGGGGATAAACAGGAGGAGAGAGACAGAGAGGGGGTAACAATAGGAGAGAGATGAAGAGGGGGTAAACAGGAGGAGAGAGACACAAAAGGGTAAGCAGGAGATGATAGACAAAGAGGGGGTAACAGGTGGAGAGAGACAGAGAGGGGGTTACAGGAGGAGAGAGACAGAGAGGGGTAAACAAGAAGAGAGAGAGAGACAGAGAGGGGAGTAAACAGGAGGAGAGAGACAGAGAGGGGTAAACAGGAGGAGAGAGAGAGACAGAGAGGGGGTAAACAGGAGGAGAGAGAGGGGTACACAGGAGGAGAGAGACAGAGAGAGGGGTACACAGGAGGAGAGAGAGACAGAGGGGTAAACAGGAGGAGAGAGAGACAGATAGGGTGTAAACAGGAGGAGAGAGACAGAGAGGGGTTAAACAGGAGGAGAGAGACAGAGAGGGGAGTAAACAGGAGGAAAGAGACAGATAGGGTGTAAACAAGAGGAGAGAGACAGAGCAGGAAGTAAACAGGAGGAGAGAGACAGAGATGGGGTAGACAGGAGGAGAGAGAGACAGAGAGGGGGTAAACAGGAGGAGAGAGACAGAGAGGGGGTAAACAGGAGGAGAGAGACAGAGAGAGGGGTAAACAGGAAGAGAGAGAGAGACAGAGAAAAGTTTGTTTATTGCGAAAAGTCTGCGAAAAGGACTGATTATACTCACCAGAACAACTACATTAAGCTGTATACTATACATTAAAGGAACAGTTTTGGGTCAGGAGCACAAACATGTATTCCCAACCCAGTAGTGTTAATACCACCATCGAGCCCCTCCCGGACCCATCCTTGCCCCCCTAAATATAGCAAAATCTTACTTCTACTCCAGTCTGCTGCTACTGGTTATGTCCCTGATCTGCCTTCTTGGATGACATAATCAGAAGTTGTGTGTTGAGCCAATCACAATGCTTTGGATTGGCTGAGACTGTCAAGGAGGCAGATCAATGGCAGAGCCAGCAAACACATTGTTGGCAAATCAGCATCTCCTTATAGATATACATTGAATCAATGTATCTCTATGAAGAAAGTTCTGTGTCTGCATGCATAGGGTGGAGACACTGAATGTCAGTCACACTGTGCAGCACTGCCCCAGGAAGCACCTCTAGCAGCCATCTGAGGAGTGGCCAGTGGAGGTATCCCTAGACTGTAATGTAAACACTGCAATTTCTCTGAAAACACATTGTTTACTGCAAAAAACCTGAAGGGAATGGTTCTACTCACCAGAACAAATGCAATAAGCTGTAGTTGTTCTGTTGACTATAGTGTCCCTTTAATCTTGTTTGTTGTCTTGTCCTATTAAGTGTTTACACAAAATATCTTTAAAAAAAACTGAACTACAATGGTTTGTCGTCTTATCTGCGTGTCCCCCAGGCACCAAGTCTTCTCTGATGCTGGGTGATGCGTGTCTGGCTTCCGCTAGTGACGCTGCAGGAGGTGGAATTACGCCTCTGACAACAATATAAAACATCTCAGTGTGTGCCAAGTTCCATATTGAAACGCTGCACATACAGACTCCAAGCACCAAGACCTCTTCAAATAACTGAAAGTGGTTATGGTGCTGGAATAACCCCTGAAAGTAAAGTGTATCACATGTTTCTTTGAATAAGTGCATGTTATCTCTGCAGACACAAGTTTATTAACTTGGATTAATAGAATGAATTTACCAAAAGTGCTGCATGCACACATAACTAACTCCTAGTTCAGGCATAGGCAACCTTTGCACTTATAATACTTTTAATTTTTATCTTTAGGGTTTTTTTTCCTCCAAAAGCATTGTATTAATAGAACTACAATTGAAATTTTAAAAAATATGATTTAAATAAATACAAATAATTGAACTATTTAAAAGAAAATCATCCATTTGTATCCACCCTGCTTCTAATGGTATGTATTTAGGTTTTCTTATTCTGCTCTCGTATTTCATGGCTTCATATATATAGAATCATTAACAAACCAAGTTGGCCAAATATCACATGAGAGCACTGTTTGTGATTACTCGGTGTGGCCAGATAATGGCTAGACATGGGTGGAACAGACAGACACAAGCGCAGAGACATTGTGTAAGAACCAATTCTTGGAATCCACTCTCACTGAGACCATCGGGGACTGGTTTAAATCATTGGGATGGTGTCCCAGCTCCGCAATAACAAATCACATATTGTTCCTATGTAACGTGTCTAAATGCCTGAGACCTGAGAGGACAGTGTGGTCTTTAAGGAATAACTCACTTTCTGATACTGTCATATGAAGAAAAAGTAAAATTAGATATATGAATCATTACTTATGAATCTGAGAATTCTGTGCTACAGGAAGGCAATAAATTAAGCAATCAACTTGGGATACCGACAGAGTGAAACTAACAAAATCCATATGACATTAAACTGATTCAGGACGGAGGACAGAAGTTTGGAATGAAGAATTCATTCTCGATGGAAATGATGGCAAAAAGAAAAGGTCATGTAGTTTACAAAGAAAAACTTCTTTCTTGTACAGAATTTATTTTCGAAGTCCAAGAAAAAGCTAGTTATTTATATCTGTGGTCAATAACAGACTGATAAAAAAGTTTTATTTAACTGGGATGCAGTTTGTCAGGAACGAGACACATCGAGCAGCTGGACTGCAGACACACAGTGCTGGCAATAATGAGGGCCCTTGACATATCATTGGAGAAAGTCTCGAACCTGATAAGGGATGGTCTGTCATTCTACGTGATTCATGGGCTGCATGGGAAACAAGACTGTCCATAGTTTCAGAGTTGCGTAAAAATGAACGGTGAACAAGACCACCCACAGGCGAGGTGGTACTCATACGTGAACTTAAAGGGCGATCTGCATCATGGAACAAAAAAGGAAATTAAACATAAAATAATTATTGGCTTACGTAATCACGTTTGGTGGTGCTTGGATGTTCTTTTTACAAAGCAAGTAACACAATTTATCAGCGCAGGACGGAAAGAAAATCTGGGGATGAGAGTGGCAGTCTATAGGTTTTTACATTCAAAATAATATATTACAACTAGGGAGATTATTAGCAGAATGGGATAACCAACTCTTTTAACATATGTTTTGTTCTTATATTTATTAAACAGTGAAACATGATCTTAATAGCTAGACCAGATACCTCTCCTCCCCTGCCCCCTCCCGAATGAATCTTAGTTACAAACCTAGAATGACATTTCCACTTTTAACATTCAAACATTTACTCCTCCTAAAGTACCAATTTGCCAGGTTGGCTATCATGATTCAGGTATATTGTAACAAAGATCAGGGCATTAATTATTAAGGTATGCTATTAGCCAGGCGTTATAAGTAACTCATCCTTGCAGGCCATAGTATGCTCACCAGGTGCGAATTGTTACTAGCCAATGCTAGCTATATCAAAGCAAAATTTTCACTTGCCAATAGCCAGTGGGATTTTTGAGACTTGATGTAAATTATTCAGTTATTGAAAGGCACAGGCACATTGGGTTCAACTATTCCAAACATGGATACGTGCTGGTCCAGAAGCTTGTCCCCCCAAATAGAATGAGTGCTTTATCATAATTACAATAGGAATAATTCCTTACAATATTGCTTGACTCCACTAGCAGTAAAAGTGACTATTTGAGGTGTAACTGTCACTTCTCTGTAATTGTTTATTTTCTTTGTTAACCTTTTTCATACTGTTTCTTTTATCAAACAATACAAATTAGTCCAGGCACAGCCACAAACTTATTGAAAGTAAAATGAAATAGAAACATTATTTTATGTCTCCTCTTTTCTGTCTGCTCTCTCTATGCTGACTGCGTGTAACAATGACTGGCAGGGAGCTAAGATGGCGGTCCCCAGTTGCCAGATAAAAAGGTGTAGATTTCTACAAGTAATTTTATTTCCCACACCTCACAAATGCATATTTATTAAATATAAGAATAAACAAATATAATATTAGAAATGATGTCTAAAATGATATCTTTGTAATGAACTCAAAGTGTCTAAAGGTAACAAAGCCACTTGATATCACATTGATTGAGTGTTTGCAATGACACAGATCACTGCCACATATTGATTTTTGGTAAAGCGCTACGGAACTTGCTGGTGCTATATAAATAATAAAATAATAATAGTAATAAAGGACACGCACCATAATCAATAGTATTATACACACGCAACCCTGCAGTTAAGAGTGTGTAAACATAGGAGAAAATCTATAATGATAACAGCACCACACAGTGGTCAGAAGTGAGTTTGCAGCCTGTTTAGTGAGATTAGGTTTTTGGGATTAAAAAAAAAAAAAAAAAATTCTTTATGTAAAACTATCATTTTTATATTATTACTCTGTGCTTGAATATAAAATGAAGGTACAACAAATTGTCATACGAACACTAAAAGTAGTTTTAGCAGATATTTTTACAAGTACAGGCCTAAAGTATGCATCAATAACTGTCTCCCTAAAACGAATGTTTCTGACAATAGTAACTGAATGCAACAAAAGATGTTCAGTGTAAATTTTGTTTAACCATAATCTATATGTTTATCATTAGCTAGATGCATCATTTCCATGCTTTCTGTTTTAAAACATATCAACCAACATTAATAGACTTCTTCCAACCTGATTAAATGTGTAACTATCATGGAATCATGCATTATCTCTTTATTTTTGTATATCTTTTTTATTGTCTCACATCACAAAGAAAGATAGGTACAGAGTGCACAAAATAGTACAGCTAAGGTAACGGTATAAACATAGAACATAAAGTATTCAATCGTGTATCCAACTGGGAAAACCACCCAGGAAGCTCCTGAAATGGTCATAAAGTAAGCCCATCAAAAGTGAGAAATAACAAGACATTGCGTAATAAGGATAAAACAAAGAATATAATAATTGCTCTACAGGTCTCATGGGAAGGAGTAAAGATAAGTGGTATATTGCCCAAGAGTTCCAGTTTCTGAACCCAGGTCATCCTATGCCCTTTGGGTGCAAAGCAAAATCCCACAATCAAGAAAGATGCTTCAGCCACAATAGCCAAGTTGTAAATAATTTTTTTTTTCCATGCAAGATGGGGTGCCCCAAAGTGTCAACAAAGCCCCCCAGAACTCCCAGATTTTTAGGGAAACTCTAAGCTTGGCTGCCAGGGACCAAGTCCTACCAATGGACTGTAATCAGTCTTCTCCCATGTGGGCTGCAGTAGTCCTCATCACCCTATTTGATATCAGAGGAGCATCTGCCATGTTAAGTGGGTTATTGTATCTTCTGCCGATTCTTTTGTGGTAACTGTGAGTCTTTGTTGCCATAGGGAGTCCTCCAGGTGTAGACCGAAATCACCCCCACTGGTCCAAATGGGGGGAACTCCAACCAACAACTTAGATTATTTCAGGAGGCAGATTGGCCACCCATCCTCTACCCTCTCCCATCTCAGAGTGCACTAAGCCCTTAAAACAAGCAAGTAGATACTGATGGTATCTGGTTCCCACCAGACTGTCCCACATTTTTCAAAACTGTTCTAGCATACGTTGGAGATGCCACTTGGCTATTGGCACAATGCCCCAATTATGGGGGACATGTCTGTTAATCCAAACCTACTGGACTATGGTAGGAAATTTGGTATTATGAATGATCAACATAAACATTAACCCCTCACCATAAAGTTGCTTACTATTCATGTGGACTCTAGACCTACCCAAATCAGACCTTAAAAATTGATGTCAGGTCTTAATCAAAGTAAATACCCTAATATCATGCATGTGGAAATCAACTCGCAGTGAACTTCTCACCCAAATTTCTCTTAATTATGTTTCAAAAAGGTTTTATTCAAACATAAGCATTTCAGGGTATACCCTGATCACTGTACATCAGCAGGTATCTATAGATTGAACAAGTAAATAAGATATAACAGACTCACAGGTCCCAACGTGAAGTGTGTGAACATCACTCAAACAATGTTACATATTATATCTGTATGGCATTTGGTGGCGTTTAACACGTTAGTACATACTTATGAGTGGTCGGATTGCGGCTTGAGTAGAGGGATATTCGTAAGTTTGTGCCTTGCGTCTGTTTTATGTGTTCCTCTAATATTTCCTTATCACCCTTGAGCCTCATTCTCTTTGGGGTGGTAAGGTCTATTGGTCCGTCGTTATAGGTCAGATGTCGAAATTTCCCTTAATTAGACTTACTAAAAAAATGACAATTAAACAGCTCAATACGGGAACATCCTTTATGAGAGGCTGAGAGCCAGTGAGACTGAACGCATTCTTGGAAACAAAGAGGAGACAACACGTGGATTGACACCTCTAGAAGTATGAACCTTAGAACATGCCTCAATGATGTAAAAGGGCCACTAAAGGGAATATGCTGGGAAGTGTTGGGGAGTTAGCCTGCCTTCCTTATAAACATACTAACTTTACCCTCCCTTACTCCCTCCCAAACATACTCTTCACCCCTCCGCAGCTAGTTACCCACGTTATTTCTAGTTTTATGATTTCATTTTTAGTGTTTGTTCTCACTCATGCCTACTTCTCCTATAGTCAGTAATCTCGATTTTGAGATGGTTTCTTGGTATGCACTTACATTAGTGTCAATTCATTATTTCTTTGGTAAAACACTGTGATTAGTCTTACAGCTAAGCAATGATTTAATACCCAAATGCAAAGACCACCTTTTAGATATAATTACAGTGCAATCAAAACGATATGTTAGCACATTAATTGTTATTTGTGGTCTTACATTGTACGTATTGTGAAACTCAATAAAAACTCAAGTCAAAAAAGTTAAAATGTTAAATTCAATGAGAAAAACATAGTCAGGTGTTTTGTTTTGTATGTTTCTTGAACGACAGAGACTAGACCAGAAGCAGATCATTTGATTAAAGAAACATTCAAATATCTTTGTGAAAAGAAGACGCGTTGCTCTGGTGGTAGAGACAAGATGGGGAATGCTACAAAACTTTTTTGTTCTTTTAACAAAACTAAAGAGATTTGAACCGGGATAAAACAAACATTACAAATATGAGGCCAAAACAAAAACACCAAAAGCACTTAACCCACAATGTATAGTTGTTTCTTTACCTATCCCGATATTATATATCATAACTCAAGTTGGATTGTGAGAAGACCTTCTGGGGCACAGACACCCGAGACCTAATATTTCCACAGCTATCCTTTTTGTTATTAATTACATGTCAAGCAGGGAACTCTGGGATCTGGAGATAACAGTATTTTTGTATTTGCACTGGGAGAGGTTGTATCTTGTTTTGCCTCACCACAAACCTTTTGGCACCTAGCCTTATATCAGATTGTAGCCTGTTAGTCCACGATAAAGATGCAAAATAACAGATAATATTACCGTATATACTCGTGTATAAGTCGATCTCATGTAAGTCGAGTGCAGTTTTGTGACCAACAATTGTGAAATATGCTATGCCTTGTGGATAAGTCGAGGGTAAAACTTGGGGCTATGAAATTCTGTGATTTTTATAATTATGTACACACACACTCATACAAACACACACACTGCATTATATACACACACACTTATACAAACACACACTCTGCATTATACACACACACACTCATACACACACTGCATTATACACACACACTCATACACACACTCTGCATTATACACACACACTCATACAAACAATCTGCATTATACACACACACTCATACAAAAACACACTGCATTATATACACACACACTCTGCATTATACACACACACACACTCATACAAACAATCTGCATTATACACACACACACTCATACAAACACAAACTCTGCATTATATACGGACACACTCATACAAACACACACTCTGCATTATATAATATCACTCTGCATTATATAATGCAGAGTGTGTGTGTTTGTGTGAATGCAGAGTGTGTGTGTGTATATAATGCAGAGTGTGTGTTTGCATGAGTGTGTGTATAATGCAGAGTGTGTGTTTGTATGAGTGTGTATATAATGCAGTGTGTGTATATAATGCAGTGTGTGTGTGTGTATACAATGGAGAGGGTGTGTTTGTATGAGTGTGTGTTTGTGTGTGAACTGGGTGGGGGAGGGCATTTTTATTATTTAAAAAAAAATTTAATTTTAATATTTTAATATTTAAAAAATTTTATTTTAGTATTATTTTTTATTTTATTATTTACTTTTTAAATTTTAATATTTACATTTTTTTATTGTAATATTATTATTTTTTTTATTATTTAATTTTTATTTTCATCCCCCCCTCCCTGCTTGTTAGCTGGCCAGGGAGGGGGGCTCTCATTCCCTGGTGGTCCAGTGGATGGGCTGTGTAGGAGGGGGGCTGGCAGAGAGCTGTTACTTACCTTTCCTGCAGCTCCTGTCAGCTCCCTTCTCCTCTGGTCCGGTCAGCTCCACTGTAAGTCTCGCGAGAGCCACGGGGTCAGAACGTTGCCATGAGTTACCGTGGCAACGCTCCGCACGGCAGTCACACCGCCAGACTTACAGTGGAGGAGAAGGGAGCTGACAGGAGCTGCAGGAAGGTAAGTAACAGCTATCTGCCAGCCCCCAACAGGACCGCCGGGCTTGTAATGAGCCCGGCGGTTCTGGTCTGTATTAGTGCCATAATACAGACACTGACTCGAGTATAAGTCGAGTGGGGGTTTTTCAGCACAAATAATGTGCTGAAAAACTAGACTTATACTTGAGTATATATGGTATATATATCGAAACAGCACATTAAATGTAGAAATCCACACCTCAATATTTTGTGACTGGGTACCTCCGTCTTAGCTCCCTGTCAATAACTGATATTGGCTCCCTGGCAATCATTGATATTATCTCTGTCCTTTACACCTGCCATTCAGCATTGAGAGAGCAGACAGAGAAAGGGAGACCTAAAACAATGTTTCCTATTACACCTCTTCATTTGCAATGTTTACCCTGCCTGAATGGATTTTGATTTGCTAGATCTGTAGCATGCATACATTTGATAGAAAATAGAGCATCTTGTAAAAAAGTTTAATACAAATTATAGATGAGTGTTTTATTCAGTAATGTAAATCTGACAGTTTCACTTTAAATTTTGTTGACGACCAGAGTGTTTCTGGAATGTCCTTTTAAAGTGACACACTCACTTGTATGGTTGCTGCATTTTTACAAGGCCCCTCAGGTGAGACCCCTAGCATCATGACACCTGCGGTAGAAGTGAGACTACTTGAAGCTCTCCATTCTTGACGTCACCATCTTCCCCTTTTCAACTATTGGAAGCGGAAGCTATGAGGAATTTGTCCAAGCAGGTGCAGAGTGCAGAGATCTGTTATCCTGCAGGATATAATATGATCTCAGTCACTACGAGAGGTTCTAAGCACGGTTTGCCTATTTTATCCTACATTTTGCCATTTGATTTCCGGTTCACTACGCTTCACTGTATAGCGAACAGACTGTAATGTGCAAGAAATACGGAGAAAGCTATTTACTAAATAGAGAATAAGTTAAACAAAATTAATCACGATGGAAATAATCTCCAACACAGCTAAGTTTTATTCAGCCAAAATACTGCCTTATTGTCCTGGACTCTCCACAAGTTGCTGTTTAGTAAATAAACTCCCCACTCAATTTATCAGGAAATCCTATTGTGTTCCCCGTCCTGGCCTTTAAACTGACATGCACGGTTTGTTTGCATGTTTGGCCTTTCTTTCTCACAACACAGAGAAACAATATTTGTCAATCATCCCCCTAAGCCGCCATCTTCCGCTAGTTTTTCATTTCCGTTGTCACTATAAAGGTCAGAGCCCTGTCTGATAGCTGTGAGAGAAAGTTAGAGAGATACTGTATATTACTTTGAATTATTGTTATTATATATGATAGTGTTATATAGATAACATATCATGTCCAATGCCACGGGATCACTGAGTCATTCCAAGGATCAGTTCAATTAAAACAATATTATTGAGCTTGGCAACAATATCTAAATCTATGGAACATCCCTGAAAATCAGAATACTCTAAGTGCATTTTAACTGCTAAACAAGTCTGATATTATTATTATTATGTTGTTGTTGTTGTTAGTGTGGCATACATCACCACTTTAGTATCTCTCTTTATAGGTATGGACTCCCCGAACCATGCCTGCTTGATAAGGTTGCTGTTGGTGACACTATCAGGGTTATTTACTAACGTGAGAATTCAAGGTGAATTTGAAAGTTAAGGACAAACTGAAAGCATGGGGGACTTAGAGAATTATTTCAGTTCAGATATGTTTACCTTAAATACATGAATCTATATATATATAGCTCCTGTATATATCTTTCTAAAGACAGTTTTGTGTCTGATTTCAGGGCTAATTCTACTGTGTTGCTGGCAGATAGCTGTCACCCTTTACTTAAATTAGGAGTCCAGCGGCTGTTGCACGCCAGTAAAGCATGTTGGTTGGGGTAGTGAGCCCACTCTGATTCACTGGAACTACACTAAACATCAGCATAGTGTATGTTGACATTTTAGGGCATATAAAGGGTCACTATAGTCACCAGAACAGCTAGAGCTTATTGCATTTGTTCTGGTGAGTAGAATCATTCCCTTCAGGCTTTTTGCTGTAAACACTGTCTTTTCAGATAAAATGCAGTGTTAACATTAAAGCGTAGGGATACTGGCCACTCCTCAGATGGCTACTAAAGGTGATTCCTGGGGCAGTGCTGCAAAGTGTGACTGACATTCAGTGTCTCCACCCTCTGCATGCAGACACTGAACTTTCCTCATAGAGGCATGTCTGAGGAGAACAGGGGCAGAGGTAGCAGCTGCACACTTGAATACAAGTAAGATTTTACTATATTTAGGGTGGCAAGAGAGGTCCAGGTGGGCTAGATTGTGGTTTTAACACTATATGGTCAAAAATATATGTTTGTGTTCCTGACCCTATAGTGCTCCTTTAACTATTGTTACATCAAACACAAACGTAACAGGAAATATAGCTGCAAACAGCAATGGAGGTGGAGAAACATAAGAGCCGGTATATAGCCACAAACGGGTCAATGTCAAGTCCGAGTAAGCAGTCAGTATTAATAAAGTGAAAGTAGCCAAATAAGGGAGATCTGATGAACAAGCAACCGATCAGTACATGCGATCCATCCAATAGAAAGGGCTGAAATAATAAGAGTATCTGAAATAGTACTGGGATCCAAGAAATCAGTCACAATTTGCAATCCCTTTATTAATTACCCACAAAATTATTGACTAAAAAAAATTATTAAAATAAAAAATGAAAGTTTCAACGTCCTCCACTGAATTATCCACAAAAAAGAATAACAGAAGGTTATATGAATACCAACCAGAAAAGAAGCTCCTGCATCAATTACAAGATTAGCCACCAGAAAAGAAGCTCCTGCATCAATTACAAGAATACCCACCAGAACCGAAGCTCCTGCATCAATTACAAGAATACCCACCAGAAAAGAAGCTCCAGCATCAATTACAAGAATACCAACCAGAAAAGAAGCTCTTGCATCAATTACAAGAATACCCACCAGAAAAGAAGCTCCTGCATCAATTAAAGAATACCCACCAGAAAAGAAGCTCTTGCATCAATTACAAGAATACCAACCAGAAAAGAAGCTCCTGCATCAATTAAAGAATACCCATTAGAAAAGAAGCTCCTGCATCAATTAAAGAATACCCACCAGAATAGAAGCTATTGTATCAATTACAAGATTACCCACCAGAAAAGAAGCTCCTGCATCAATTACAAGATTACCCACCAGAAAAGAAGCTCCTGCATCAATTAAAGATTACCCACCAGAAAAGAAGCTCCTGCATCAATTAAAGATTACCCACCAGAAAAGAAGCTCCTGCATCAATTAAAGATTACCCACCAGAAAAGAAGCTCCTGCATCAATTACAAGATTACCCACCAGAAAAGAAGCTCCTGCATCAATTACAAGATTACCCACCAGAAAAGAAGCTCCTGCATCAATTAAAGATTATTCCCACCAGAAATGAAGAATTCCCACCAGAAATGAAGCTCCTGCATCAATTAGAATACCCACCAGAAAAGAAGCTCCTGCATCAATTAAGATTACCCATTAGAAAAGAAGGTCCTGCATCAATTACAAGATTACCCACCAGAAAAGAAGCTCCTGCATCAATTACAAGATTACCCACCAGAAAAGAAGCTCCTGCATCAATTAAAAGATTACCCACCAGAAAAGAAGCTCCTGCATCAATTACAAGATTACCCACCAGAAAAGAAGCTCCTGCATCAATTACAAGATTACCCACCAGAAAAGAAGCTCTGCATCAATTAAAGAATTCACCAGAAATGAAGCTCCTGCACCAATTAAAGAATACCCACCAGAAAAGCTCCTGCATCAAATTACCATTAGAAAAGAAGGTCCTGCATCAATTACAAGATTACCCACCAGAAAAGAAGCTCCTGCATCAATTACAAGAATACCAACCAGAAAAGAAGCTCCTGCATCAATTACAAGAATACCCACCAGAAAAGAAGCTCCTGCATCAATTACAAGAATACCCACCAGAAAAGAAGCTCATGCATCAATTACAAGAATACCCACTAGAAAAGAAGCTCCTGCATCAATTAAAGAATACCCACCAGAAAAGAAGCTCTTGTATCAATTACAAGAATACCAACCAGAAAAGAAGCTCCTGCATCAATTAAAGAATACCCACCAGAAAAGAAGCTCTTGCATCAATTACAAGAATACCCACTAGAAAAGAAGCTCCTGCATCAATTAAAGAATACCCACCAGAAAAGAAGCTCTTGTATCAATTACAAGAATACCAACCAGAAAAGAAGCTCCTGCATCAATTAAAGAATACCCACCAGAAAAGAAGCTCTTGCATCAATTACAAGAATACCCACTAGAAAAGAAGCTCCTGCATCAATTAAAGAATACCCACCAGAAAAGAAGCTCTTGTATCAATTACAAGAATACCAACCAGAAAAGAAGCTCCTGCATCAATTAAAGAATACCCACCAGAAAAGAAGCTCTTGCATCAATTACAAGAATACCCACCAGAAAAGAAGCTGCTGCATCAATTAAAGATTACCAACCGGAAAAGAAGGTCCTGCATCAATTAAAGATTACCAACCGGAAAAGAAGGTCCTGCATCCATTACAAGATTACCCACCAGAAAAGAAGCTCCTGCATCAGTTACAAGATTATCCACCAGAAAAGAAGTTCCTGTATCAATAAAAATATTACCCACCAGAAAAGAAGCTCCTGCATCAATTACAAGATTACCCACCAGAAAAGAAGCTCCTGCATCAATTAAAGATTACCCACCAGAAAAAGAAGCTCCTGCATCAATTACAAGATTACCCACCAGAAAAGAAGCTCCTGCATCAATTACAAGATTAGCCACCAGAAAATAAACTCCTGCGTCAATTACAAGATTAGCCACCAGAAAAGAAGCTCCTGCATCAATTACAAGATTACCCACCAGAAAATAAACTCCTGCGTCAATTACAAGATTAGCCACCAGAAAAGAAGCTCCTGCATCAATTAAAGATTACCCACCAGAAATGAAGCTCCTGCATCAATTAAAGATTACCCACCAAAAAAGAAGCTCCTGCATCACTTACAAGATTACCCACCAGAAAAGAAGCCCCTGCATCAATTAAAGAATACCCACCAGAAATGAAGCTCCTGCATCAATTAAAGATTACCCACCAGAAAAGAAGCTACTGCATCAATTAAAGAATTCCCACCAGAAATGAAGCTCCTGCACCAATTAAAGAATACCCACCAGAAAAGAAGCTCCTGCATCAATTAAAGATTACCCATTAGAAACGAAGGTCCTGCATCAATTACAAGATTACCCACCAGAAAAGAAGCTCCTGCATCAATTACAAGAATACCCACCAAAAAAGAAGCTCCTGCATCAATTACAATATTATCCACCAGAAAAGAAGCTCCTGCATCAATTACAAGAATACCCACCAGAAAAGAAGCTCCTGCATCAATTACAATATTACCCACCAGAAATTAAGCTCCTGCATCAATTACAAGAATACCCACCAGAAAATAAGCTCCTGCATCAATTAAAGATTACCCACCAGAAAAGAAGCTCCTGCATCAATTACAAGAATAACCACCAGAAAAGAAGCTCCTGAATCAATTACAAGAATACCCACCAGAAAAGAAGCTCCTGCATCAATTAGAATACCCACCAGAAAAGAAGCTCCTGCATCAATTACAATAATACCCACCAGAAAAGAAGCTCCTGAATCAATTTCAAGAATACCCACCAGAAAAGAAGCTCCTGCATCAATTACAAGAATACCCACCAGAAATGAAGCTCCTGCATCAATTACAAGCTCCTGCATCAATTACAAGAATACCCACCAGAAAAGAAGCTCCTGCATCAATTACAAGGATACTCACCAGAAATGAAGCTCCTGCATCAATTTTGCCCAGCTCAAGTCATACTGGATGCACCTTTCTGGTTTTCTATGTCTTATTTCATATTTTTCATGCACAACCGATACAGGTTTATTATCTCGTCAGGATCCCATTTAAACTCGGTATACGCTTGGATCAGCTCCCTTTCCTGGTACAAGACCCGAAGACCCATGGTACCAGGCTCAGGGTTTTTCTATTTTTCTGGTTTTGACTAATCCTTGACAATGGATTTTGTCCTACTGATATCCCTGACCCAGCTAGTCTTGACCCTGATTTAGTTCTTTCTTTTTTTCTGATTTTGTGTTTGTCTTTGCCTAGTATATCTGTCCTTGGAGTTCGTAGTTTAAGTTCTGCTACTTCCTATTTCTACACTAAGCGTTAAGCCTGGCCACTCTAAGGTCCGGTAAAACACCTTCACTATTGCTCTCGTTGTGCTTTTTGTTAGGTGTTGGCTAATATCTTGCTGAAGATCCACTTCATTCCTGACAAGTGTACTATCTTCATTCTTCAACTGTTGCCATTTGTCCTGGGCACCATGGATTCAGGACGCTATGGATGTAGTTCAGTGAAATAAATGATAACATAGAAACATAGAATGTGACGGCAGATAAGAACCATTCGGCCCATCTAGTCTGTGGTAGTTTTTCTTCTTTTAAATATAGTCTCCTCCTTTACCCTGTTGATTCCCTTTATATATTTAAATGTTTCTATCATATCCCCCCTGTCTCGTCTTTCCTCCAAGCTATACATGTTAAGATCCTTTAACCTTTCCTGGTAAGTTTTATCCCGCAATCCATGAACCAGTTTAGTAGCCCTTCTCTGAACCCTCTCTAAGGTATCAATATCCTTCTGAAGATACGGTCTCCAGTACTGTGTACAATACTCCAAGTGAGGTCTCACCAGTGTTCTGTACAATGGCATGAGCACTTCCCTCTTTCTTCTGCTAATACCTCTCCCTATACAACCAAGCATTCTGCTAGCATTTCCTGCTGCTCTATTACATTGTCTGCCTACCTTTAAGTCATCAGAAATAATCACCCCTAAATCCCTTTCCTCATATGTTGAGGTTAGGACTCTATCAAATATTCTGTACTCTGCCCTTGGGTTTTTACGTCCAAGATGCATTATCTTGCACTTATCCACATTAAATGTCAGTTGCCACAATTCTGACCATTTTTCTAGTTTACCTAAATATTAAGGAAAGCAATATTTAAGAAATGTGTAACAAATAAAAATGTATACTAGCATTAATGTATCCCATACATAGTAATTGTTATAGATCATGGGTCTCTGTCTGTGAACAAGGTCATCTAGTTTCCCAGACTATTTATATAGATATTGGACTAAAATATATGTTTCCCCACATAAAAATATTCCATGTCATTATCTTGAATTTTGTCATTGTGCCAAAAATAAGTAATTTTCTTTATAAGATGGATGTGGAAACGAATACTGATCATAAAATAAAATCAGAAATATCTGTGGATTATGGGTTAGTTAATGCTGAAATAATACCCTTTACACACTTTGGGGGCCTCACACTTAAAATCGAACACAACTTTATGATGTAGGAAAATAAGAAACTGGTGAATGTATTGCTCACTAAATTGCTTACAGAGCTGTTTAATTGGGGATCTGTCAATGGTCGTTGCATTCAATTTAAAAGGCTTTAAGGTGTTTTAGCTGGAAGTCCCCTTCAAGTTAAAGCATGTTTAACTTGGAAAATATTGAGCTGATAATTCTTTTCTAGACCCCTGTCTGGTGCAGTAGTTAATCCTACCGAGAAACAACTCTACATAAGGCCACTAGGGGCAACCTTAGCACGACCCATCCATGTTGTTGGCAGCATTCCCCATCTTACTGCATCGTTTCATTGATGAAGGTATGCTTGGTGAAAGTATGATTCATCTCCTGTAACTGTCAAATATTCTACCAACCTACTTGTGGCGAAACTAACCTCGCCACTGGGCCCTGGAGAAGCCTGGTTGCTCGTCTGCTGCCTCAAGACTATGGCCCCCATGTAAAACCCTTATTCCTCCCTGCAGAAAAGCTTGTTCGTGCCTTTTCGCCTGGGCGTTCGGTAAATTGAATTTACCGAACAAACATACAAATGACCGGACCACCTGTGTAGGGAGTGTGCCAGCAATTTACCTCCTAGAAGCTGCGGTTAACCGCAACTTAATTTACGAACGCTGGGTGGCCGTCGTTCGTATAGCCGAACACGTGGCGGCGGCCATCTTAAACTGTCAAATGCACAGCGGTGTTCATCGATGATTCCATGGAACTGGAAACGGACACTTTTCTTCACGAATACCGCTGAAACCGCCGATCTCCCTTCTCCTGCCTCATTCATTCATACAAGCGCCGGGCCGTTCGGGAGATTAAAACGACGAACGGAGCTACCTCAGATAGCTATCCCATGGAGCCCATTCGTATAACAAAAGACTAAATGAAAGACTTTAGCTCCATGGCGATTGAACTGTATGTATGTGATCTGAGCGTCATTCGGTAATAATGTGCACTCAGATCTAAGCTATCTGGGGATACGTTAAATGTGTGTATTGTATTCGGTAGTTTAGAAGTTATATATTTTTATGTATTTTTATTGCCATGTGTAAAATGGAGTTTTGCCTCTATCCTCGGAGATAATTGAGTTACTTCCCAACTATCTCCAGGATAGAGAGGAGGGGTTACAATGTGCCTGTGGGAGTGTTTTATCTCTGTAATGCTCTGATTGGTTACTGTTGTATTTTGTCCCAGTTTTCCACCAGGTCCCCTAGGGGAGTGTCCACCTGGTGGGAGACCTTCATAAATACTGGGCAGGTAGCCCACATTAAACCAGATTCCTGCTTGACCCTCAATACAGAGCCTCGTCTCGTACTTGGGGGGATTTATTCGTGTGCTTATCCTGTTCGGCTGTTTGGAGTGTAAACCTTTCGGATGGTTTTTCCTATTCGTCAGTTTGGAGTGTAAACCTTTTGTATGGTTTTTCCTGTTCGACGGATTGGTGTATTGGGTAGCTGCCTTTGTATCTAAAAGGGAATATCTCCTAAACGGCTTTAACCCCCTTTTATGGCCGGGGTGCCGTTACACTACTTTTCTACCCTTACCTTTTCCGTCACTTTACCCCACTCCCTCGAGCATGTAAACTCATTGAGCAGGGCCCTCAATCCCTCTGTTCCTGCTCGTCCAACTTGTCTTGTTACAATTACGTGTTTGTTAGTCCACACATTGTACAGTGCTGCGGAATTTGTTGGCGTTATATAAATAATAATAATAATAAAAATAAGTGTGGCAGTGTGGATGGTGGCTTTACAACCATTGGCTGCTTAGGCATTTCTCAAGGTATTATCCTGTATTCTACTGTAAGACACATTATCATGACAATAATTTAAATCGTATTGAGTTTTATTGGTTGTCAAATTATGTTTTCAGTAAAAAAACTATACTGTGCTGTAGAAGTCATTTTTTTTTTCTTATTGTTTTTGGACATTTGTAAGTTTAAGAAAACTTGCATTTATGAAAGTGGACAATATGTAAGCCATCACAAAAAATAGAGCTGGTTTTTGTTGTAGCTCTTTAGTGGCCCTTAACCCTTGTTTATTTAAACATCTCATAAAAAGTCACTGCTGGTCACATTTCATATGGGTCCAACAGGGACATTAGTACATGGAGGGATATTCCGGGGGGTGAACAATAACCAGATTCGTTCCTAACATCTGGATTCACAGAATTCAGACTGATCAGGAGCTTTATCAACACCTGCTATGGTACGACATAAAGTAAGCATAAAAAAACTGTTAACTCAAGTGTCTGTGAGGCAGTGACTGAATATGAACGTTTCAGACCATGGAGAAGAGAGCAAATATCTCTGTGGATTATTTATCCTGAGTAAAAATCTAAAGATGCCAGCATTGTCGTAGAGTTGTGTGCATTCCTAAAATCTGTCTTATCAAACATCAACTCTCATCAGACTTCTCCCCCTTTTCATTTACCCACTACAGCCACTGGTGATGATATCTCCACCAAGCCTCTCATATCTATCAGAACAATGAACAGCTATGGTTTAGTTGCATTTGCTGTTTATAGAGAGTTCAAACATATTTCTAAATTAGTTTTCAAAATGTTTATGGGAAGAATATAGTGTTATTTATGTACATGGAGCATATGGAGCAATGCCAAATATATTTGGGAAAGCATGAAATAGACTCTAGGGAGAGATGGTTGAGCATAAATAAAACCTCTCCAAGGAATTAAGATTATATTTTCACATAGAAAATCCAGTCAACTTTGATTTAAATGTTGGTTTGATCCTATGATGTGTGCCTTCCACGAGCTCTGATGGTTCATGCTCCGGCTCATTCCAATGCAAACTTGTAGATTTAATTCTATAATCTAAAAGAGATGTGAATTTCCAAAACAATTTAATGTATCACTTGCTCATTCATTAAACAGTCTGGATCCTTGGCCAGCGCTGGCCTTTCCTGGTTCTCATCTTATCTCTCCCAACACACATTTAACATCACATTTCTTAGCGCCACCTCATCCCCACTATCCATCTCAGCTGAAGGCCCTCAAAGCTCTGTTCTTGACCCTCTGCTCTGTTTTTTTTCTATTTATACTGCCCCATATGGTAAACTTATTAGCTCTTTTGGATTTCATTACCATATGTATGCTGACAACACTCATATTTTTTGTTTGGATGTGGAAACATGTATTGGGGTGGTAGAGGTGTACTGCTGAATATGGAGAGATACATTGGGAATGGGGAGATGTATTGTTGGCTGTGGAGACCTGTATTATGAATGGGTAGATGTACTGTTGGACCTAAAGACATTGTGCCTGTTTGGTTTCGGAGATATTAAGCATTATATTTTATCAAACCCCTCCCACTATATAATCCGTGTTATTAAAAGCAAATATTTTAAAAGCAGCTATACTATTTGTTTGTGCTATATTTGTGATGATTGTCTGTGACAGCATTATTTTGAAAATATGGCTCATTAAATATGATCAGCCTCTGCCTGTCTTGCACCCCACATTATTACATTTTAAAACAAAGAAACTATTAATTTTTGCCGTTAAAATATTTATTTGTGCTGATTTGTTTTTTTTTAGCTCTAACAGTCTGTTTTTTTCAGGGGAAATCATGTAACCCGGCACCCAAGTTGATTCCGATTTTGCCTAAACCTGACTGATTTGCGAGGGTTGTGTATGCACCTGTTTCTCACATTTAAAAAAAAATCGCTCTATCTATTATTGATACTGAAATAGTAAAGATCACAAAAGATCACCCAGCCCAAGCACAGCCCAGGGAATTAAAACCAGGTTGATTGATTAGTGCCACGTTTGTGCCGTTTAACTATCCGTTCTGTCTCTTTCAGTTTTTGATATGTCAACGATTATTTATTAACTTTATTCTAAGATGTTTTGGCTTATATGCTGTAGTTTTCCCCCATGTTTTTGTAAAATGTGTTTGCAGTATAAGCGACTTTTGGTATTCATTACTAATGTAATTTTAAATGACGGATACTGTATACCGGTATATTACGTGTTATCACTGGTTATTTCTTTCAGACCTTTCATTTGTGTAATCAGCATTGTAAGTTTGTTCAGCTGTCTGTTACAAAATGTTGTTTTCAGGTGGACTGTATTGATTGGTTGAGAAAAAGTGTCACTATAGTCTCCGTCTTAATATACAGGGCTAACTGCACAACTGCTGCAATGGAACTGGTGTTAAGACATGTTTTTTGTTGTCTTACTTCACATTTTATTTGCTCAACATTAGATTAATATCTATTTTTTTTTTATTCTTATCTAGTGGTACAACCAGAGAATGAGAGGGAATTATAGGAATTCCACTAACAGGGTTCAATCATACCCACAATACAGAGACAGCAGATAGGGTAATATGGACTGACTTATAGGGTTGCCACCTTTTCTTCAAGTTTGTCGTCAGAATATGAATGCACATGTCTATTGGGTTGGTTATGTGTTATTGTACTCTGCTGCCTTATACTTATGAAACAGTCATTGTGAACTACAAGCTGCTAACTCATGTCTATAGAACAACATGAAGGCAGATCTTAGTATGAAAATTCACCACTGCCATGCCATTTGCACAGTAGATTTGTCATAGACTTCCCAGGAGAAACCAGACCTCTAACAGTAGATAATGTAATGGCCCAGAGAGCTTCTGATAGCTGGCAAAATGCAATAACCCCTCTTAAAGAGAAGTTGTTCCCCATAGAAAATCTCTGGCGAATTGTTGGTTATTTTGGTGGCACAGCAAGTTCTCTCCAATTTTCCACAAAATCTGTTGGGTAAATTAACTCATGTCTTTCTGGACCAGTCTCAGCTTTGACAGTATCATCAGAGACTGGGGGTGGGAATATCTGGGATACCTTGTATTTTGCAGCTCATATTCTCATTCGTCCTTCTATAAATGTTAAGTGGGGGATAAGAAACTTGTCAGCAACGATTGGCAGGGTTTCAGACTCTTAAACGTAGCCTCAACACTAGCAGAACTTACAATGACAAATATACGTTTTAAATAAAGGAACCAGTAGTCCTGTCCAGAGTGGCAGATAACAACAAAGCCATGTGATATGAAGAACAATTTCAGGTAAAAAATATAAATTGTCTTTGTCACCATTGTCAGCAGCAAACAACTTGCAATCATCACGTAAGGGATCTACTATTCGTCAGGTTTTTCTTTGGATTCTAGAATGTCAGTTTCCTTTTTAGATTATTCAGTGGGCAAAGGCACACATTCTTCAGCAATTCGTTTCTTGAAGAAGATTTTGCACGACGCTGACATTTGTGACTTTTCCCCTTCATCACAGCCTTCGGCTTCAATTAAAGCGACTACAAGAATCGCCTTCATGAGATCTACGGCATCCGCAAGGGACGGAGACATAATGATCTGTGCTACAGCCCTTATGTAATATTCTTTGACATGCCTGCCTTGACACAATGAGCGACATCAACTCTGACGAAGCATGGGGGCCGTTTGTAAGACTCTTTTCCATTAACACTCCAAAGCAATGGTTAATGTATGTCATGGTGTTTGTGTATTGTTAAAAGCCTGACCTATGGCACCAAGTAAAGCCAGGGAAAATCACATACTGTTTCTTTTTCCAGAGAAGTACATGCATGTCTCCATTATTTTGTCAAAAATTTTATTGCATAGATCTCTTGCTTATCGGGGAGCATTTGAACTACTTAGATCTTCGTGATTTCCTCTGTACTTCCAGGTATTAGTACGCCTTCATAATTAAAAATATAATAGTGATAACCTAAAATGCCACCAACACACCGGTTAACTCCAAAACACTGTAATAACACATGTAATATAAAACAAAAACTGTGTGGTGTACACGTATGTGCTTAAAAAAAATCACAATCCAGGGTGAAAGTAAAAACACCAATATATTAGAGTTTTAAAATTATCCTCAAAATCCAATCAGGATAATACAATTTGCAAAACAGGGGGGAAAAAACAAAATATGGTGTAGTATTTTCAGATAGTTGGTGAGATCAATAAAAGGAAAAGCTCTTACAATTTTTTGGAGCTAGTAATTAGCTCCAAATATATGCGCTCGGAGGTATAATCCCCGACTATGGACCTGTGGAATATCTTGATATTGCGTGTGGTAGTCTTTCCGGTCGATAGTTGTTTCGTGTAGCTGGTGTGGTATGAGCTCCCTATCTCGAGGTATTCAGCATTTGCGCTTGTCAGTGCCCAGGAGTATAGCAGCAAAGGGTCACCATGATATTCAACATATATAAAAGAATAAAATTATATACAGCGCTCTCTGTAGTAAAATAAATATGGGCGATAAAAGGAGATATACTCACTAGTGGAGAGCATCAATGGGTTTTGCTCAATCCTTATAGCTTGGGTGGTATGTTCACCGCCAAGGAATATGATGTAAGGATCTTCTGAATAAAATCTTCTGGATAAATTCAGGAAGGTCCAGATATAGTTAAAAATAACTAAATGTATTGAAAATAAAGATGAAAGCCATAAAAGAAATGGACACTGACCTTATGAACGTTTCCTTTTTTTGACAAGTAAATTAGTGACATCAAATGGAGCAACACTGGAATAATGTCTAGACGGGGTTTTGTATATACACATTTGTGATGTTGACCAATAGTGGAGAAATCATTTGTCAAGTCCAATGTCATACACACTGCCATAATAGGGAGGGAGGTATTTTATGTAAAGGACAGATGTTAGGTCTTTATCACAAACTTCCCGAATTCTTTGTTCTTGTTTAACTTTAATAAGCCATAGAAATTCAGAGGCAAGCCATGTATTTGGCTGTTTCTTGCTCTCACACACTCACACATAAATTTCCTGACTTTCTATTTGCCTGACGTGATATTCACGTTTATATACTTCACAATTCAGTGTTGCTGTTTGGTCTTTGTTTGTTTTTAGGAGCTGTGAATTTTCATGTACTTTGCCCCCGATTGCCCTCTTAAAAACCCATGTACATAGATATTCTTTTGAAACCTAGATGGTTTCATGGATTATATGAGTCCATGAACCGTGTCTTAAGACCTCATAGTTGTGGCCTTCAATATATCTGATGTCTTTACAGGTGAGATACCTCCAACAAATGTTTGTCTCACAGTTCGCTGTTACTGTTTAGCCATTGTTTTTTTCTTTTTTCTTTTTTTGTGATAGTGAATACATTCTTTACAGGAGCTGTGAATTTTTCAATAATTCCATGTGACTCACAGTGCTCAGAGTTGGAGGTGCTCTTATCAGTTCCATCTTTTACTGTCTGGTCAGGGTCCTGTTTCGTCTGCACATTCCAAACTAAGGTCTTGGTCACAATTAAGATTTAATCTCTTCCCATACCTTTGCTGATGGCAAAGCAATTTTACTAACTTTTTCAAAATGTTTTCCCTACAATAAGTCTAAGAATTTCTTCCTTAGGAACCTTTGGTCCCCTGGGCATTTGTAAAACAATATGGATATGAAATTATATGGTGTCACTTGGATGAATGTAATATGTTCAAATAGAACTTTTATTGATACTGTTTTTTTCTCTACAATTTAGCAATTTGCACTTTTATGCAATTAGAACTCTTCTGATCTCCTTTTGATAGTGCTTGCGTAACCGGATCAGCCAAGGTTGAGCAAGTGTGGTATGCACTCTTCCTTTACCTGAGAAGACTGTATACATCTAGGGGGCGTGGAATTAGGGGGATGATGACAGGTAAGTATTATAAATGTATGTTTTTTATTTTATGTAAAAATGAAACTAGAGTCCATACAGATGTTCAAACAGCAACTAGATGCATACTTGCAAAAACAGAATATTCAAGGATATAAAATTTCAATATAGGGTAATAACTGCTTGATCCAAGGATAAATCTGACTACCATTCTGGGGTCAATAAATAATTTTTCTCCTAGTTTGTTGCAATTGGAAGTGCTTCAAACTGGGCTTTTTTGCCTTCTTTTGGATCAACAGCAAAAAACAAATGTGAGGAAAGCTGAACTTGATGGACGCAAGTCTCTTTTCAGCTATGTAACTATGTAACTATGAAACAGCCGTCTCATTCCATTATAATGCTACTGAATGAAACAGTTTTTTGCTAGTGCCTGAAACTATTGGTCTACCTGAGGGTTCCAACAACTTTCTGTAGACCTTAAGTAGACAATAGAAAATTGAGTTGATGGGTCTCTGGTTCAGAAAAATGAAAGTTTGTCCCTGTTAACCAGTTTATCATCAAAGTGTCAGGTATAGCATGGCATGTATTTCGCCGTCGGAACCCACTTCCGGGTTCACGGCGCTTAGCCCCGCCCCTTTTTTCTGACGCGGTCCCTCCACGATACTTAGGAAGACCGCGCCAGATTCAAAGGGCTGGATTATTCGCACAGGTGCTGCAGAGAGATCAGCTGCTCTACTTTGATCCTACCTGCTCCACTCCCAGACCTCGGCTTGTTAAAACGGACTTCCACACTCTCCACTCCTAGTTCTCGGCTTTTAAAACGGACTTCTAATTTCTCCTCCATTGGGTGAATTAACCCTTCCAGTACCAGAACTGCCTTTAAGTTAAGTAAAACTTTTGCCAAACAAGCCAATTCCTATTTATGTTACACAGTATCTAAAGCTCACTAAAGTGTCACTTTGTCAAGCTATTCCTCTTATTCATAAGGGATTGCTACTAAGGCTAATTCTTCCTGCAATAATCAACTTATTCTAATTGCAAGCCTGTCCAGCTTCCTTAATAAATTTCTCATAATTTATTCCATCTTAATTAAGTTGGAAACTAGCACTGCCTATTTCCCTGCATGTGTATTTAAAGATACAGTAACCATTGTTTCATATCAGTATAAAAGGAGGTGAAACTTATTGTTGCTGCAATCAGAAAATTCTGCAGTTGAGTTCCAATTAAAAAATAAGTATTACACAAAGGCACCAGACAGCAGAACATTCAACTCATAAAGATATTGAACGGTAGGCTCTTTTTTCAATATGTGATATATAAATGGGTGATTTAATAATTTTTTGGCCATATCAATATATTTCTTCTGATTCATAACCATGATGTTGACCCCTCAGAAGGTTTAGTGACAATATCAGAGTTATACTAAATTTCCCTCAAAGCAGAGAACTCTCCATGTGTCAGATTCCCTTTAATGATTAGTAATCAATTTTGTTAGGCTACAACGATTCATTTCTCGTAACAGATTCACAAAGACTTTAATGTTGTGGAAATCTTTGGGGTCTGGTGCAAAGGCACTACGTGTGCATAAACTAATGTTGGGTAGATTGGGGCTGATTGTGCCTTTGCTGAGATCCATAAGATCCAGCAGAGTTTGTAAGCAGTCATAGTCTCATATTGTTAGGCCCATAGTTTTGGCCTTATTTTCATTACATGTGAAATTATATTTGTGAAGAGCTAGTGTGTGGAAAATAAGTGGATATCTTATGTCAACTCAAACATGGGATAGTGTTAGTGGGGACAGATGGATAGCTCTTAAACTGGAATCCGCCTTCTCCCTATTCTGAACTTCTGTCTTGTTTGCGGTCCCTGGAACACCTCTGGTTGTATCAGCCCTAAAAAATAAACCCCTTTCTTCAGGATGTTTTGGGTGGGGCGATCGGTGTGGGGAGTTCTTGTGACTGTGGTAGGTCTTAGTCTGTGTCTGACGTGTCATATTCCAAAGTAGCGTAATGATCAGAGTTTAGTCTGGTGGTATGTTTAAACCTATGGTAGACACATACTGACTTCTTAGTTATCTCGTAAGAATTTCTGATGTTTTTTGATCTTAACTGGTAAATCTATCCAAATAATGTTTTAATCTTATACAAATTATTGTTTAATCTCACTTTATTTGTATTAAATGAAGGGTCACTCCTAAATATTTGCACTTTATCTAGCACTTGTAACAAAGTCGTAGGTTTCAGAGCTCATATTTACAAATTATAATCATTAATTTTATTAGAGCACGCGGTCTCAGCCTCCTTCAATTCCTTCTGTCTGTTCAATTTGACTGGCTGACGCTACTCTCGGTATCATATCCTTTTTGAGATAATTTAGCAATGTGTAAATTTCCCAACTGATTTACTTTGTTCCTTATCAGATCTCTCTCCCCTTGTCTTGTGCCTTCCTTAACACACATCTGCAACTGCTCTCTCTCTTCTGGCGTTGTCCCTGCTGACCTTAAACATGCCACTGTAGTACCTATTCTGAAAAAAAACATCTCTCGACGTGTCCTCCCCCTCTAACTATCGTCCCATATCCTTGCTACCTTTTTCCTCAAAGCTTCTGGAAAGACTTGTCTTTACCCGTATGTCTCACTTCCACAATTCCAACTCTCACCTTGACCCTCTTCAATCTGGCTTCCGCCCCCTCCACTCTACTAAGACTGCTCTTATCAAAGTTACTAACGACCTAATTGCAGCTAAATCCAAAGGCCCCTACTCCATACTAATTCTTCTTGATCTCTTGGCTGCCTTTGACACAGTTGATCAAGCTCTCTTTCTTCAAACTCTTCAATCACTAGTGTAACAAAAAGTACAGTTTGCCTGGAAAAGACCTATGGATTACAAGGCAGTTCGGAACTTTGCAAGCATTCTCCATGCGAATGCTTACCTACCTCTAACAGGCCACCCTGACTGTTAATTGAGACTAATTTAGCTCCCTGCTTGATGGGCACTTTTGTTGAAAGACCGCACGAACGCTATGGAAGCTGTAAGCTCAGCCGCCATTTCGGGACTTCCACGTGTTCGCGGCCATTTTAACTCCCGAACAGCGGTGTTTGCCGTCGAGTGTCTGGAACTAAAATCGGACACTCAAACAGGCGAACACCGCTGAGACCTCCATACCTTCGGGAAAACCTTGCCAAAACTACCGAACGACCAGGCGTTCGGTAGAAAGAATCAGCAACAGATGGGGATTTCAGCGAACCCAGGATGGCATACGGATGGCCGGTCGTTCGGGTGTTTTTACCCACGATCTTAGACCGACTCCAGGGCCAGCATTCATGGAACTGTTTTCGGCTACTGTGCCCGTGCAGTCGGTCAAAACTTCGAAGTCCCATATCTCCCGAACGGCTGAACCGAATGGGCTGATTTTTAAATATGTTAGTACCAGAAATACAAGTATTTGGGGTACATCCGAACTTTGGGGAAAATATGTTCCTTTTTAATTGTGTTATTTAGTTATCTAAGGGGAGGGGATGTACAGAATGTATATTGTATGGATTGGTTATACTGCTAATTATGTGGGTGTCTCCCTTGCATGGGCAGAATCGCATAAAAGAGAGTGTCTGTCAATAAACCCTCAGTTCTTCTTGACCCTTCAAAACTCGTCTCGTTCTTGAAAGGGGAATCTATGCAGCTTAATCACTTAGCTCTTTTCAGAGCTGTACTTGGCTTCCACTCCTGATCCAGCAGAAGGGAATAGGCGACTCCATCACTACACAGCGACTTGCCGGGAAGAAAAGGACGTCCCCAACGGCTGGTACCCTCACCATACCAGGGTAGCCGTTACAACTAGGTCTCTGTGACTCTGTCCTCTCGTGGTTTTCCTCTTATCTCTCCCAACGCTCATTCAGTGTCTCTGACTAGATGTCCACCCGCTTTCTGAAACTCAATCGCTCTAAACTGAGCTCCTTGTCTTTCCTCCTCTCCCTTTAAGTTAGTGGTATCCACATAAGTCCATCCTTGCAAGCGCGCTGTCATGGCATCATACTTGATTCTAGCCTCACCTTTGAGACTCACATCCAGTATGTTGCCAAATCCCGTAGATTCCATCTTAAAAACATAGCCCGCATCCGCCCCTTTCTTACGCAAGATACTACCAAGGAGCTTGGCCATGCTCTAGTAATTTCCCACATGGATTATTGTAACCCTCTCCTAATTGATCTTCCCAAAAGCTATATTGCCCGCTACAGTCTGATACAAATGCTGCCGCCAGACTGATTTTCCTCTTTAGTAGGTCCTCTCACACCTCACCCCTCTGTCAGTCCACATTGGCTTCCTCTATCCTATAGGAGTCAATTCAAAGTGCTAACCCATATATATAAAGCACTGAACAATTCTCCTCTTATATCTCTTCACAGATCCATAGGTATGTCCCTTCTCGGTCTCTATGCTCTGCCCGTGACCTTCTCCTGTCCGCTGCTCGCACCCGTACGGCCAACTCACAGTTGCAGGACTTCTCGCGGGCGGCTCCCTTCCTGTGGAACAGCCTGCCTACCGCCATCAGACTCTCCCATAGTCTTCAACCGTTTAAGAAATGCCTTAAAACCCATCTCTTTAGGAAAGCTTATGGCCTCCCAGACTAACCTCTAACTCACATACCCGTCTCTTGCTCTCTCCAAAAGGGCAGCACTCTACTCTCTCCTCAAGATCCTCTTCACTTCCACCTTGTTTGATTGCTATTTCCTGTCCTATTGTGTTTTACACCCCACCTCTATATAGACTGTAAGCTCGTTTGAGCAGGGTCCTCTTCAACCTATCGTTCCTGTAAGTTTTCTTGTAATTGTCCTATTTATAGTTAAATCCCCCCTCTCATAATATTGTAAAGCGCTATGGAATCTGTTGGCGCTATATAAATGACAATAATAATAATTAAACAACTTGATTAGAGTGTTAAAAGCGGTCCCTGTATTAGGTGAAGTGGTAGCAGAAGGACTCTCAGAAAAAATGAACTCACTTGAACATCATGCCACCATGTATTTGGATCATTCTTAGCCTACAGGAAATCAGCCATTATCCATTTTCCAAGTACAGGAAAATGGAGTAGAGACTACAAATGGGTGCTAAATACAGCAGTAAGTATCAAAATAATCAGAAAAGAAGGAGAAAGTCCATGTCCCCTCAAGCCCATAACTGGCATAAGCCCAAAATTAAACCTCAAAATACTATATAAAAAAAACTAGGATTGGTGCAATCAAGTCTTAGGTAGGTCGGATTAAGCACAGACAAAGAAAAAAGAATGCACTAATATTTTATAACAATAAAAAGAGGACAAACATTAGGTTGCCTGAAAGCAATATAATGTGTGAGAGATAAAGTGTGCTTTAGTGTATATACAATGTGACTAATTAGGTGTCTGAGGAATGGATACAAGATATCTTTTTATTATTATACGTTGTTTTATTTTAAGTTATGTTTTTTTTTTCTTCATCCCACCTTCCAAAGACTGGATTGCACCAATCCTAGTGCTTTTTATATAGTGTTTTGCTCTTTCACACTAATACTGTTCAAAAAGCCACAAGTAATGCAAATAATCACCTTTATTGTATTCAATGTTCAGTGGTCACACGAGTCACTTGGTATGTACACTGGTGTATCTATGTCACGGGAGATCTACTGAACTCGGTGAGGGGGGATCATCACATCTGGTCTCTGAACTAGTGGACATCATGATGATGAGTTGGAGAAAGAGGACGAACAGGAATTTGGGGATAAAAATGATAAAGATGGGAGGGATGATCACGAAAATGGGGATGAGGATGATGCTGTTTAGGAAGATGATGAAGAAGATGATATTGAGGACATTGAAGTTGGCAATAATCAATAGGAAGATGGTGATGACGACTAGGATAATCTGAAGGGAATCTGTAGTCAGTATATACTAGTTTTCTTTTTGCATCGTCTTCTAAGCATGGCTTTTCATATTGAGGCACAGAGGACGTGACGCACGTTGCATTGTCATTTCTACTGTGACTTGACTGATTATGAGCGAGGCTCTCAGTCTTCCCACTTCCACAAGAATCCTTGATAACTTTATCTATGTACTTGGTGGTGGGCGCCTTTCTTATCAGGAAGCCAGGATCAATCATGGGGAGACGATGAGAATATTGAGGATCCAGAAGAGAGACATGTGGTGTTGGCCTTTTATACTTTTTATCCTCATTCTCGAAGCTGAGATTAGATTCTGTCAATTCCTTTCTTCCAAATGACTTTAGTTGCATACAGACTCCTGCAGGAAACAGACAATATATTTGATCTTTTTCTGTAATCTTTGTCCAGACAAGCAACATTACACATAATCTGTACTTACCTGTTTCTATGTAATCACCAGAGTCTCTTCTTTTCCTGTAATTAATGAAAATTCACATTTAAATTATCAGCATCCATCAATGCAACTTTCCTTACTCTTTGGAAAGCATTGTGTACATAGTATTACCTTATAAACACAATAGTCCACATGTGATAAAATAGATATGCACTTATCATATATCTACAAAGGATTTGTTGGCTTTCAACAGGAAAGGAAAGAAAATGTGCTTTCTGCCACCTATGTTTATAAACATAAAAAATGGATCTATTTGCGTCAGGGCTGTGAGCCAAGGATCATCTGGTGGTTTATAAATCAAATTTAGTGATTGAGTGTTATTCACTAGTCTGGGAATTGACCCAAGAATTGTACTTTCTAGCACAATACAGCCGAGCTGGACAAATAGCTGAGTGGGATACATGTTCCAATTCAGCATTTTTTTCCCCCAATTTTGCAATTCCCAGTTTAGTTTCTTGTCTGCTGATCAACCTTAACACAGAGCCAACTTGTTTTATGTTTCTGAGCTCTTAGTCAGTCTGGATTGATAATTGAAGACTAAAAGTGGTAAATGATGTAAGTGCCAAAAAAAATTAAAGCACCATTTTCCACGTTTAAGTGTCAAATGAGCAATGCTTTATAATGTGGTAAACGTGAAAAGTGCCTGATAGTCCTCCAAGTAGTTCAAAAGAGCGTGTAAAATCGTAAACATTGTAAGTGCCAGATATGTGCAAAAAATGTTTTTTGCGATTTCCCAACATATTCACTTTTGGCACTTGCTAGCTTTACCACTTTTAGTCCTCATTTAAAATAAAGATAATGAAAAGTAATGATATTTGAATACTTCTGGCTATCACTATATCAGTTATGCCTGAAACATAACTGATGACGTAAAGCCTTTAAATTAAAGCTGCTAACAGCCCCATTGCTGTTTGTAGCTATAATTGTGGCAAAACAGTTTAAAAAAAATACAAGCTGAAGTCTTTGAGAACCCACGATTGATCCATTCAGTTTTACAGTTTGTAGCAGCTCGATGCATTGCCGTCCTCATTGGCACAAAATGTGAACAAACCCCAGAATTATTATTTATTAAACTACTTGATGACAACTCAGAGACGTGACTGGCTATCTCAATGTGTGGTAGTACATGGGATCTGTTTTATAACCTCTTATTAAAACTGTTTAAACTGTTTTATATCACTTTCAGTGCCGCAGAAGAGAGAGGTGTATTTCCCATATCTCCACTTTGGCACAGAAAGATAGCAGTTTTCCTGACACTATAGTGCCCTGAGGGTGCCCCCAACCCTTGGCGCTGAAGGGGTTAAAACCTATTTGGCTGCTTACTTTATTCCAGCCCCGGGCGCCCTCGGCGCTGGTGACCTCTCACCTCTTTACTATTTGGCGTCAGGGCAAAAGTTACTACAGTCAGAAAATTTAACTTCTTGCATAACTTTGCTGCAATGCCAATTCTAAACACGTCAAACTCTGGTAAATTAAACCTACATCTCTTTATTTAACACTGTAATGCAGAGATTTATACATATATTTTTATATATGGTTTATATATGGTGAAACACATACCTTAGCAACATACACATGGTAATCACACCTCCAATTAGAAACACAATCGGTGTAACTGCCATGACAAGAACAAAGACTGGAAATCCTAGAATTAAACAAACATGATGTTAGAAATTCACTTATTATTACAAAGTTTACAATTAGTGAAAATTTTTACAAAAAGCAAATCATTGATTTTCATTCTAACAAGAAGCGTGATTTCTTGTTTTACTGTCTGGGACCTCTGCTGGTAGGATACTACAGAAACATAGAACTTTGTGTACAGGCATACCCCGCTTTGCAGACCCTCACTTTGCGTACCCACGAGTGTACGTTAAAGTGCCGGTGGGGGTCATCCCGGTCCCCACTGGGGAATCCCACAAACTTACCACAAGAGGCTGGTCTGCCGGAGCGGAGGTGGCAGTTCGGGCCCAAAATGGCAACAACTTCTGCAGCATCAAGCATGCCCCACAGTCCAGACCTGGAGAGAACACTTTGAGGCTCACTTTGATCGACCATGCCAGGAATTCTGGCAGCATATGGAGCACAAAGCCACTCATCCTGATCCACCTGCTATGAGGGGGAGGGAGGCCACGGCTGCAGCTTACCGGTTCAGCACCCACACAAAATCGTGCCCATCTTGCCGACGGGCCAGCCGGCGGAACCTCCCGACACCAAGCCGCACGCCAACACCGAACACCCATCCTACAGCCTCGCTGCAGCTCCTCCACACGTCACTCAGGTGGGAGCAACACACACACCCGCACACCACTCCGTTGGAGAGTGCACGCATGGCAATACAGATCCAGAGCACTGCAGAGACCCAGAGGACAAGATCAGGCTACAAGACTGGACGGCATTTCAGTCGGTGTTGACCAAGAACACAAGGGCGCTCGAGACCGGAGCGGCCCTCACCTACAGAGTGGCGGACCCTTGTTCCCTGGGGGTGACATCCTACTATTAGCAGGCATCGGCTAAGTAGTCCCAGGCAGAGACAATCCCTGATACTGAGCATACCCCCACCTGCTGCAAGGGGACGAGCAAAAACCCCAATGGCTCAGCCTTTATCCCTCCTCTGTATGCTCCCTGATAGGAGTGCTACCCCAGGGTCATATTGCTGGCTTTGTTTTGTATTTTCTTTTAACTTCCAGCCCTTAACAATCACACAAGTAATGCTACCAGCCCAGGACTGCATCTAGTCTCAGTGGACATTATGCTTTAATTTTTATCTCATCCTCATTTTTGCTACAATATGTGTATAAGCCAGTCAAAATAAGTTAGCATGTTCCCTACTGCTCATAACCAGCTATAACCATGCCTAGCAATTACTCCTGCATGAAAATGCTATCTCCACATAGTTTGATTATAAGTACCCACAATGCCTGTATTTGTTGCTGTGGCAATATATGCATGTCTGTCAAACTTTTGCACAACAAAAAAAAAAGAATAAAAACCTAGTTCTTCTCTAATATCCTAAAAATGTAAGAGTAGCCCTAACACATTACAGTATTACTGTACAGTACTACTGGTTCCCTGAGGAACTTAAGATTGACCATTGAAATGTATTTTAGTTATCAATGCATTATTTATATCAGTTATGTCTGTAAATTACTACTGCAATGCCATACATGCATTGGGAAGTGAAAAAAGATATTGCTTCACTTTAAGTACATTTTCATTTTACATACATGCTCTGGTCCCATTGTGCCTGTATTAAGTCCTCCTGAACATCTGGCTTCTTGGAACTAAGTTTTGGAATGAACAAGTCCACGTGCTGTTTATGAAATCTTTTGGTCTTTTATAAAGCCAGGCCTGTGGCTAGTAACTATTATATGCCGTGCTCATTTAAAAGGAAAATTGTGATATCCAAACACTAATGTGAGATCCTCACCTGCTTTGTTTTTATCAGTAGCTATCTGGTCTTTGGTGAACTCTCCCATTTTTGTATCTGTCCATGTAGGATGCGTAGATGAAATGTATCCTGCAGAGGAGAAGATCAAGTAAATAACTGTTTGCACACATGGAACTTTTGCCTGCTTTCTCTACTTCCCAGTTAAATCATCAATACAGGCTGAAAACAGATATTATCAGACTCTCTCATTTAAATGAGTTCCCTTTATTGACACACCCTGGGAGAGAGCCCGAGCCATTGCTGAGCGCATGCACACAATGGAGCGATCCCAGTATATAACTCCATGTGTAGAACTTCCCGTGGATGCTATAAACTTGCTAAGTAGTTCCATCAATGTGGCCCAATTAATGGAACTGCTGCCAAGAGCTTAACTACATTGTAGCGGAGCTCCCTGTACCCTGACTGGGTATCTCTGCCAAGGACCGCTTCCTAGCTGGAACAAGGTAAAACCCCAGGGCTTCTGCCCCAGTCGCTGTGGCTTGACTGGGGTCCTTTTGGAGCAGGATAGGGGACTAGCTCTATTCCCTCCCAGGGACTGGACGACACACAGTCCTGGGAGCTCTAGTTCTCATAAGGACTTTCACTGCCGAATCCTCCACGAGCTGGAACAAGGTGCTAAGCAGTGATTATTGCCCTTCCCCTCCCAGTAACTAGATGACACATAGTTCTGGGAGTCAACTTGTTTAATGCATCCAAACACAGCCAATCTCTAGGCCTGGGAGATAATTGTGTTAAAGACCGGTAAGCTAATTATCTTCCAGGAACAGAGAGGCAAACCTAAACATTTAAACCATAAAAATACCCCAAAACATAATAAAAACATAAAATAACCCCACAAACAATACATTGTTAAATAACCCATGCAGTGTAGGGGAAACGCCACCGTGTTAAAGTTCTGACCGGCCACACACGTGGTCCTATACCCCAAATAGTTTCAGGGCATTTGGTGCTTTTGCCGGTCAACTTTTGTGAGCTCCTAAGGCCACAATACAGGATGGTCCGTCTGGCTCTTAGGTAGCATTTGTTCCCTTTAGTCTCAGGCACCTTCCCTCCAAAAAGCGCTCTCCTGGCGGATTTCAAAGTGGTTCAAAACCGCGATCCAAGTTGTCCAGAAAACACATGGTCACCTCATGCCGAAAACTATTCCATAACATTCGTGGCTAAGTCCCCCTGAGGTGACTGAGAATCCACAAAGTCCCCACTGTGCAGTTATAATCAGATTGTCTAAGAGAAACCATCTGATTGGTGCAGCGTACCGTTTTGCTGCACATTTGCACTAGCCCCCCCAATACTTTCCTACGGAAATTAGAGCTACATTGAGGAAAGCAGAGCTACAAGGGAGAAATGATAAATAAAAAGCCTGTGTTAACCCTGGCAGTGCTGCCCTGACCACCTAAGCTGTGACTGGGACAATATACTGCCAGGAATACATATTTTATACATATAGTTATAAATATTCCTAACGTTACCGTGTTTCTTTAAGATCAGTATCTTATTTTTTATTGTACATATTGTAATGCAGTATTTATATAAAGATTAAACATCGTCCACATGCAGCTTGGAGTGTCTCTTTAAGCACATTTCACGGTCATTAACAAGGTATTTTTCTTACCTGGATTGTTGAACATAAACTGGACATTTGAATCGGAGACACTGCAAAAACATAAATCAAATTTTAAAAGCTCCTTTTAGAAATGAGGTAGGTAAAGAATCCTTTATTATAGCAGGATAGGTCTGGACCAAACATCAAAATAAACTACAGGCTGTGCTTTGCTGTTATTTCCAGATATTTAAAAGCATTTTTGTCCAGCAGTAATAAGTTCAATTAAATAAATAAACCCAATCCTCAGGTGTGTCATCATATAAACCCGTATATTTAAACCTCTCTTTTTAAGGGGTTAATATAAATGAACTTGATTTGACAGCCCTCAAGTTATGAAATATATATGGATTGTGTCCCTGTAGCATGAACATATGGGCTATGGTGAACATGGAGGATTCTACAGCCCACATTAGGTCTCTTAGGGTAGCCGGGCCGGCTTCTCCGGCTAATCAATCACACACAACCAATCAGTGAGAAGCTAGCATCACCTGTCCAATAGGAATTTCACAATCTGCTCTAAATAAGGATATTGTGTATAAATAATCATTTATTTAATAGCACAATAATTCCAACTTACCCTTTTGGTAAAATCTGACTGGTCACCATCCCTTTCAATTGGAATGTGCGTTGTAATCGAGTTATAAGAACCTGACCACCCAGATTGTCTGCGATAACGCCGGCATGGACAGCCAATTTGCAAACCAAGGACGACTGCAAAGAAATAAAAAGAGAAAGCTTAATATCTGTCAAATGTATTAATGTCTGTAATATTAACACAGATTGATAGTAAACAAGCCTTGAAATGAAGTCATTATTATTAGTACGTATTGATACTTGGATCCCTCCTGTAATATGTGTGATGTGTTAGTTTGGGTAATTAAAGTAATTACTCTATCACGAAACTGGCATTTTAAAGGAAAGATCATCTTTTGAAATTCTATATTGCACAGTGTAATATCACACCACGTAGTATGCGATAGTTGTAATTCCCACTGAGATACTGTGAATGACACTGCTGGGCTGCCTGGAGTGATGAGAGTTAGATCAGCTGATGACAATAATTCCTTCTTATTACAACGCAAGGTAAAACTGATGTAGTTAATTTGTTTCTGTTGACTATTTATCAGTTTTCAGAAAAATAATAATGTCTGAACAGCCTACATTTCCTAAAACAGATATCTGTTCTATGGCCAGCGTGCGGACAGCTGCTTTCACCCATTGGGAAGAGGGTAATGAAGCTCCTCTACCACAGTCCACAATCCCACTCAACGCAGAGTGACAGGTGGAAGAAGGAAGGTCTGTGACTCAGGACGGACTCCCCCACTGCTCCGCACCCAGGGTTCTATACTCTTCACAGATATATTACAGCTAAAGCAGGGTCACCTTCCTCTTTACAAATATCAATGGTGTCCCTATCTAGACTTAATTCATTGACCGAGTGTGCCAGCTGACATTTTCAGCCAATGAATTCCATTCATAAAAGCACCACGTTGAGATCACTATTAATAGAAATGTCCACGTTATTGATATCTGTGTAGACCTGGGTGTCTATCTAACCATGTGAAAATAATCTAAATCTTAACGATGGCTCAGCACAAGGAGACTCCCAACATAAGGACTATAATGGGCTGTGGTGGTTATGGTGTTAGAGTGCCCTTGTAGAAATGTTTAGTGCTATTCTATTGGTGATGTTTTTTCTCATGATAGTCCTCAAAGGTTAGTCAAGCTCCCCACTAACTACTATCGTACACCAATTCCACAAACGAGGGGACTTTACACAGGACCCAGTCACTGTCAGATGGAACTATGGGCAGGAATTACCAGTAATGCTTTGATTTAATACTTTGCCAAATAAAAAATGTGCACTAGGAAGAAATGTTCGCACAGCTCAGTTTACACACCTCTTGGTATCCATTAGTCACATCTCCAAATACGTTTCCAGCTACATCCCAGCAGCCGGCTGGACAATAGTTACTGAAATTGTAGAAATAATGTTATTGTTTATAAAATGCTAACTTACTCCGCAGTGCTGTACAAAGGGTAATCAAAACACAGAAGAAGAGATTACGTTTAATACTCGTACTATACACCGGCATATTATCACACTGACATATTAAATTCAAATTCAGATTCCCCAATTCACATACACTCTTCGCTCAGCTGATTTACCCACTTCCTTAAACTAAACTTGACCAAAACTGAAATTCTGGTCTTTCCTCCCTCAAGTGTTGTTACTCCTGTGTCTGTCTCCCTCCAAGTCAACGGTGCTACCATCAGCTCCACCACGCAGGCTCGCTGCCTAGGTGTTCTCTTTGACTCCGACCTCTCCTTCAAGCCTCATGTTCAATCTATCGCCAAATCCTGTCATTTCCATCTCAAAAACATTGCGCGCATCCGCCCCTACTTAACGCCAGATGCGACTAAGGTGTTGGTTCATTCCACTGTCCTTTCTCGCCTTGACTACTGTAATCCGCTTCTCAGTGGTCTTACGTGCTCCCAACTAGCGCCGTTACAGTCCATAATGAATGCGGCGGCGAGGCTCATCTTCCTGTCCGCCCGCACCTCCCATGCCTCACCCTTCTGTCAGTCCCTACATTGGCTTCCTATAAAATATAGAGCTCAATTTAAAATTCTGGTTCTTGCTTTCAAATCGCTACATAATGCTGCTCCCACCTATCTATCCTCCCTTATACACAAGTATGTCCCGTCCTAGGCCCTTACGATCTGCTGAAGACTTACGTCTATCTTCTGTCCGTACTCCCACCTCTGATGCTCGCCTTCAAGATTTCTCGAGGGCTGCACCGTTCCTGTGAAACTCGCTTCCCTCCTCCGTTAGATGCTCACCCAGTCTTCACTCCTTCAAAAAATCGTTAAAAACCCACTTCTTCATAAAAGCATATCCATTAAACTGTTAATAGCTCCTGACTGATTCCTCTTCTGCAACTGTCACTAGTCTAATACTATCCTTACCTTTTTGTGTCACTTTACCCTACTCCCTCTAGCATGTAAGCTCATTGAGCAGGGCCCTCAACCCCTCTGTTCCTGTGTGTCCAACTTGTCTGGTTACAACTACATGTTTGTTCGTCCACCCATTGTAAAGCGCTGCGGAATTTGACGGCGCTCTATAAATATCATAATAATAATAATTTTACAGTTTGATTGACGATTCACTTCAGTTCAATGTTGGTGAATAGTTCTCTGCGTTTACCATCATTTTCTCATAAAACAAATTCTTGTAAAGCAGGCGTGCCCAACAGGTAGATCACCAGATGTTGTAGTACTACAACTTGTAGTTTTGCAACATCTGGGGATCTACCTGTTGGGCAGCCCTGTTGTAAAGTATTAGATCAGTGTAGTTTTTTATTGGACATTTTTGGAGTATCAAGCTTTCAGGAGATCCTCTCTTTGTCAAGCATAAAGTCTAAAGACAGGGATCTCAGAACGCTTGTTGCAGACCCATAGAAAGGTGTTACAATATTCTATGATCACATGTTATTTAACATCAACATTTTCTATAAAGGTATAATTAGCCAAAACAAGTCAAGCGTACCTGAACTCTGGGTCTTCTTTATAGTCACAGCGAGTCAAGCAGGTAATGAAATCTATCAATAAAAAACAGGAGCAGGGTGAGATTCCTGCACACGTATTTTAACACCTTAGGAGCCTTATTTATTTAAAACGAATTAACTTGCAGCATTCTATAGCAGTAACAGCCATAGCCGAGAGATCCAACACGGGTCACATTTTTCTGCAGGTAATGTAGAAGTAGCGTTCATGCCTGCAGAGTATGGTCAATCTTGAAGCTACTGTCAAAGAATTATGAATTTAATGCTCTCCCTATCAGTGACGGACAATATTGACATGACATGTACAACGGAGCCCCGAGACACAAACTGAATCCTTCGTAACACACATTACAGTTTAGTAGACACAGTACCTGGATGATCACTGCTGGCATAATTAATCAGAAATCCTCGGCCAGACACGTGGAGGCCACTTTCAAAACAAATGGTGGCAGTATTATCATCTAAGAAAATGTCCGTCTTTGCCTTGCTCAGATCTCCACTGTAACTCACTGAAATAATATATGGAAGTGTCAGTAGCTTAGATATGCAGAATATCATTTGTATTTTATATGTATGGATAGCGTCTGTAATAAACTGTATTCTATAATGCTGCTGATCACGTCTGGTACTTAATCCTAATCTGAAAAAATTATTTCCAATGAACTGTGACAATTTTATAAAACCAGTACACGTTCCAAATCCCCAGCATTTGCTTTCCATCCCACCATACTGTAGAATTAATAGAGACTCACCATATTCCTCGGTGGATGAACCCTTGTAGATTTTCAGAAATGCAGAGTTAATATCCAGGTCCAAATCAGCCACTTTGATGTACAGCTGTTTACTGCTCTGCACTCTGATGGTAATCTGGCAAACTGAGTGGTCGGGGTATGTTTCAGGATAGTTTTTTGATGTAAGAGTTCCACCCTCATCATTCATGACCACGTGGCCACATCCATCCACTGTAGGAAACAGAGAAATGTCCCTTGTGAAAAAAATAATGAATATCCGAGGTGTCACCCTGTAATGGACAAGGTGTATACTGCGCACTTATAAATAATACAGACTCACATAACAATACTGTCCATGTATGGTGTATTTTTTACAGGATCCTGGGAACAGCCATAAACCATCACCAAGGTCTACTAGACACATCATTTTTTAACCAGCAACGTGGGACACTGAGAGGGTTATTCACTAACCAAACTGTAGTCAAATTATATCCAAATGGCAGAATTCAGCCTAAAATGCCTGATCTGGAAATTGTTACATACTGTGACCAATGTCCAGATTTAGGAATGGCCTCGTACTGGATGGTTATGCCCCGTTCATTACGCGATTCGGATATTAGTAAGTAGACCAGGTAACATTATCCCAACACCAGTCAAATCAGATAGTAGCACAGGTATCACACAATCTGTATGTTTGCTGCCCGCATACTCAGCATAAAGGCCATAGGAGAAGCCCAATTCCAAGTAAATCGGTGCTGGTTAAATCATGTTCTCTCTCAGCATTGAGCTGAACAGCATAGCAAAGCGACAAGTACACACCCAACGTTTCTGCCAGTAGTGATAGAGGGGCACATAGCAGGAGCACCAATGAAAGACAATAATCCAGCCATTAGGCTGCACTGTGCTGCCTCAATCCTTGAGCCTGTGAATAACAGTGCTTCCTGATTGTTGTTATTATTAGTAATTATCTTTAATATCTTAGCAATGCCTGAATGTTCACGAGCAGTTTGATATATGTCTTAATATCAAAAGCTCCTTCAGAATGGCGAGTAATTATAGTGATGAGATAGTTATTACATCATCACAGTAATATCATAATACACTGGTCAGGGCACTGTAACTTTAAAGGGCCATACTCGTTTTCCTGGCACTATAGTGCCCTGAGGGTGCCTCCACCCTCAGGGACCCCTTCCCGCCAGGCTCTGGGGAGAGGAAGGGGTTAAACTTACCTCTTTCTCCAGCGCCGGGCAGGGAGCTCTCCTCCTCTTCTCCTCCTCTTCGGCTGAATGCGCATGCACGGCAGGAGCTGCACGCGCATTCAGCCAGTCTCATAGGAAAGCATTCATAATGCTTTCCTATGGACGCAGGCGTCTTCTCACTGTGAAAATCACAGTGAGAAGCACGCAAGTGCCTCTAGCGGCTGTCAATGAGACAGCCACTAGAGGTTTTAGAGGCTGGATTAACCTATTTATAAACATAGCAGTTTCTCTGAAACTGCTATGTTTATAAAAAAAAAAGGGTTAACCCTAGCTGGACCAGGCACCCAGACCACTTCATTAAGCTGAAGTGGTCTGGGTGCCTAGAGTGGTCCTTTAAGTCATTCACACACAAAATACCCCTAACCATTATTATTATTAATATTCTAGCTTAATGTAGACACTGGAGATGCTATAGAATGCAACTCCCATCACTCTCCAGCCAATATGGGGCATATAAGTTATCACACTGTATAAATAACAATAAATACATAGTTTAAAGGCAAATGACAAAATATAGTCTGGGTAGATCTCTAAAAAAAGACACCTATCTAGGGGGAGCATATAAACCAACGCAGTATAGCTAATTTTCTTTTCCTCAGTTTCTCAGGGCATTTGAAACCATTTTTGAACATTTTTCTCATATAACATTTTTTATTATGTATGTTGTAGTAGTTATGCTACTTGTAGTGTCCCTTTAAATGTTACAATTCTTGGAGGGCTGACCTACTTGGTAACAGAAACAACTTGCATTATGTGTTTAAAGGTTTTATGTGGGATGTACTATAACTGGTCATTCATTAGACTGATATATAGGGTAAATGAAATCCGGTACACTGTACTCCCTCCTACAGCCCAATGCACTGACCACTGCTTCGCTCCAGTAAACTTCCTGCTACATTTACAGTCTTTTGTACTTCGCTATACTACATTCAGAGACATTTACACTTTTTCTCCAAATTTTATACCTTACGAACTATTGAAACGAGCTGAAACTAGGTAACTTATTTAGACATATAACATTATCCTAACAGCAGTCAAACTAGATAATAGTACAAGTATCACACAATCTGCACACGTGCTCTGCAAGTACTTACCCAGTGTTTCTGCCAGCAGTAATACAGGGGCACATAGCAGGAGCCCAACGAAAGGCAATAATCCAGCCATCAGGCTGCCCTGTGCTGCCTCGGTACTTAGTCCTGCAAATAGTAGCGCCCTCTAATGTCCAATTTCAGGTAAAGATTAGGTATGAAAACAAGAGCGTTCTCGAGCAATTTGATATGTCTTAATATCAATACAACTCTGGTGAGTAATTGTAGTGATGAGATATGGTTATTACATCATCACAGTGATGTCATAATGCACTGGTCAGCACAGCACACAATATCCTGCACTGTAACCTTGACTTATTCCCACAAAGAATACCTCTAACCATTTTGGTTAGTCTCCTAATTTAATGTTTACACTGCAACTCACATCATTCTCCAGCCATTATGGAGCATATATGTTATCACACTATATTATAGACTCTTAAAATAACAGGCCACCTACTAACTCTGAACTCAATGAGTGATTTCCTATTTTAGGGCCCTGTCCATGTGTAAAATTCCAGTCAGGAAAATACAATATAATACAATATGGAAAACAGGGGACAAAAACGAAATATGGTGTAGTACTTTCAGATAGTTGGTGAGGTAAATAAAAGGAAAAGCACTTACACTTTTTTGGAGCTAGTTATTAGCTCCAAATATATGCGCTCGGAGGTATAATCCCCGACTATGGATCTGTGGAATATCTTGATCTTGCGTGTGGTAGTCTTTCCGGTCGATAGTTGTTTCGTGTAGCTGGTGTGGTATGAGCTCCCTATCTCGAGGTATTCAGCATTTACGCTTGTCAGTGCCCAGGAGTATAGCAGCAAAGGGTCATCAGGATATTTAACATATATAAAATAATAAAATTATATACATCGCTCTCTGTAGTAAAATAAATATGGGCGATAAAAGGAGATGTACTCACTAGTGGAGGGCAAACAATGGGTTTTGCCGAATCCTTATAGCTTGGGTGGTATGTTCACCGCCAAGGAATATGATGTCAGGATCTTCTGAATACAATCTTCTGGATAAAATCAGGAAGGTTCAAATATAGTTAAAAATAACTATATGTATTGAAAATAAAGATGAAAACCATAAAAAGAATAAACACTGATGCATTTCGCCAAAGATAACAGGCTTTCTCTAAGTGTTACAGATTATGGACCAGTCCTGATTAAATAGTAGACAAATTTAAATGCCATCAAAAAATTCTGAATGCTTAAAACACATATAAGAAACAGACATAGTGTAAAACCATCAAACATGTAAATAAAAGATATAATGCTATGCACTTACAAATATATATGCCACTAAAAGTGGCATAAAAAGCACTTCACTGACAAACATGTACACTGTACTTGCAGGTATCAGAACACCTTTATACAAAAAAATGTGTCCTGACAGGGCTGATGGCACCAATGACAGTTAATATACTATTATATTAAATATAAAATATGGGGTGTTCTCGTTTCCCCTATTTCTCTAAAAATGTGGTGATACTTTTCATTCCAGTTTTAGAGCTATCTATTCTTACTTGTCCTACTCCCTCTTTATAGTCTATGTACCCTTTTGAATATCAGACTTTTCCAATTCATAAGAATTTGTAAAGTTCAGTGTCATGCATACTAGACATGTGCAATTGGTTTTGTTCCGAATGTAAATTCGGCCGAATTACGGCAATTCGGACATTCGGATGCTTCCGAATTGCTGAATTTCGGAAGTACTTTGGATTTCTGAAAAGTGGCAAAACAAGAGAGGGAGGGAAAATTACGGGAATCATTACAGGAATCTAGCCCTTACCCTACATGTACAAGTGGTTGTGGTTGTTAGGGTTAGAGTTGGGGTTAAGGAAGTGCCAAAATCCCGAAATGACGAAATACCAAATTGCCTAAGTCATAAATTGCCAGAATAGCCGAATTCCCGAATTTCGGAAGTGCAGAAGTCCCGAATTGCCGAAGTCCTGAACCAAACCAAATTCTTGGCCCATACTCACCCCTAATGCATACTGCCGTAATAGGGAGATAAATATTTCATGTAAAGGACTGAAGTTAGGGGGTCTGTGTAAAAAACTTACCAACTTCTTTGTTCTTGTTTAACTCTCCATAAAACTGATAAGTTAGTAAATGGCTTGGTTCAGGGTCTCCTATATCCTTAAGCCATAGAGTGTCAGAATCATGCTATGTATTTGGCTTTTTCTTGCTCTCACACACTTACTGGAAATTTGAACACATAAATTCTCTGACAGCTTACTTGACAGGCGCATAGTCGTACCCTTGGGCATTAAGAATAAAAACCCTATTCATACCCAATAATGCACGGACACCAATATGTTGGGTAAAATTATGTCCACGGCTTTTAATATATTATAATATCAATTTTAATACAGAAATTAATTGTCAAACAAACCCTATGAGACAGTATATAACTAACCCCCACAACATTACAATGACAATGACCCCAAAATTAACAACATAACACCGTAACAATATAACATAAATAACATCATGAAACCTAATAAAGTGATCCAATGTAGGGGTATTCTGAGATATCTCTACACCCCCAGGTTCTGGCCACAAGCCAGCTTGAAACCTACCATACCAACTTGTCCGAATTATCCAATGTAGGGTTATACCGAGATACCACTACACCCCCAGGTTCTGAGCCACAGGCCAGCTCGCAACCTACCATTTCAACTTTTAAACCACATATCAACTTTTAAAACACATAATTAATTCAATCCATAATAACAACCTATTCCACCCCAATTTACCTATCCGGCACCCCGCCACAGCTCAGACCGTGACCCCTTAAGATGTCTGAGCACCGCCACCCCCAACATACAATGTCCTGGCCAAACCTTCTTGCATTCCTAAATTGAAATGGTGGAGACCAACCTCCGAAAGATGCACTGTGATGCACATTGATTCCAGCTCCAGGTGCCTAATCACCATACTTCCAACCTTTTATAGAAAACGGCCATAATCCTGCAGCATGATCCCTAGCATGCCTACAGAGAAACATTGCAGACCAATGAACCACAACCCCTGCCACTAACTCCCGGAATTGGTCCACATTCCTTTTCATTTGTTTAACCAACTCCTGCTTTTGCACCTGCCCCATGTCATTATCTCCTGTCTGAAATAAAACAAAATCTGTGGACCCCTGCTTCAACCAAGCTGCTAACATCTACTGCCACACCTCTCACTACCAGAATCCCCGAAACCCAAGCCACACCAATGTAACCTGGTCCACCAGAAAGCCCAGCTGCTGACCAACTGCAGCTCACTTCTATGCCCAGTGTACATACGATTGACCCACCTACCATGCAACCAACCCTAAGGAAGCAAAGACAAAATGTCACATAAATAACAATACTTCATAGTGAGAAAGGTTTTTTTTTAGCTTTATTTTATTTATTTTTTTCAATTGTTTTTATTTTTTCTTTTCTTTTTCTTTTTTGTTTGCCCATGTCCATGCCCCATCAGAATCGATTAAGCAAACAGGTGATTAACCACTAGAACAACCGGTATATTGTGAGTAAGGAATATAACTTTTCTATGCTTCAACTGCTCAACCCACAATGAAAGTGCCACCACCAATAAACAACTCGAGAAATGCTAGTTTGTTGACGAGACGGCTTATTTTCCACTCTGCAGGCCAACCCTCTTTGCACATCACTGACCTCCAAAATAAGTCCCAAAGCCCACACTCCCTAAAGCATCAATAAAGATGCTCAGCAGGAGAAACCGCCAGCTCCACAGAAGGAACTGCCTTTTTTTCTGAAAAACACAGTTCTGATAAAGAAATGATTTCCATACTTCTACAACTGCCTCCATAGCTGCAGTGACCCTGAAAAAGGTGATAAGGTGATTCTTTCCCACAAGTAGCCTTGGCCAAAAACCTGTTAAAACTTGTCCCATCAGGATAACCCAAAGTTAAGATGGCCGATCAAAGATTGTAATTGCCTCAATGTCACCATCCTGGCCTTTTTTTTTTACCTCTGCCACAACCTACCGCAATGCAATCACTTTGTCTATAGGAAGTGTATCTCCACCCCTCTCCGAGTCGATCTCCAACCCTAGGAAGTAAGACATGTAGCTAGGCCCTCCATTTCGTCAGATGCCAATATTAGACCCAACAATTGCGCTACCTATTCCAGCGTTCTCATCATGTATAGGCTAGAATTTTAATCAGAAGAGCTCACACAAAGATAATCATCCAGGTAGTGAACAATAAATTGATTACCAGCTTCCTCTCTAACTACCCATTTCACAAAGTGCTTAATATTTCCAAGTAAGCACACGAGATGGAACATCCCATCGATAGACACAAAGCCACATAGAACTTGCCTTCAATAAAGCATCCTAATAAGTGATGGCAATCAGGATGTATGGGTAAAATCCGATTCTATATCTACCTTAGCCAACAGAGCATTTTTTCCAGACCTCTTAACCAACTCGACCGCCTGGTCGAATGATGCGTAAGAGACTGAGCATAGCTACCCACTATCTGTCTCATCCCTTTAGGATGAGACAGATAGTGGGTAAGTCTGTATTTTCTAGTCTCCTTCTTTGGCACCACCCCTAATGAAATTTTGAGATTTTTTAACAGGAATGCCTCAAACGACACTGCCATCCTACCTCCTTGAATATATTGTCCCTAACCCCCTGCATGAACTCCAAAACTGATTTCAAGTCACAGAACCGCCTAACTGCTTCCCGATCCCAAAACGGAATAAAAAAAGTGTACAAAACGGTCACTTAACAAATATGCCCCCTTGATTAGCACAGTGGCTTACCCAGAATAGCATCATGCCTAACCTCAATGGGCTTTGCCCCTGAGGCAACAGAAGTCGCCACAAAATCAGACGCGCCAGTGGTGGAACTAGTCCTACATCGGTCGAAGAACCTGCTGTGTCTGTGAGCTCCCTTACAACCAGGGCACTTGAAATTACAGTTGGTGCCCCACTTGCATTGGCTATCACCGTGTAGCTAGAAAACCTTACGTCTAGATAACAGAACAACGGGGAGCATTATACCGGTGACTTCTCACTAATTACAATTGCAAGTATGCAAAAAAGCCTGCAACCAATTACCAAAAGACTTAGATATTGTCTGATACCGCCACCTTTACTCATTCCTCACTTCCTTTGCCTCCTTCTTATCCTCTTCCTTCATGTCAATTAATTCCTCTAAGGTCAAAAGAGAATATTCCCCAAACTCCCCCTTCAAAAAATTTTCTTACATCTTCTGTTTTAAATGGACTGCCAGAACCCCCTGAAAAGGATGCATAAGCATTCTGTCTGGCCACACCAGGAATGCAAACAGACAGTTCAGTTTGCTCATTATCCACCTCAGAAGTGACCTACACACCCCATGCTGCCACAGTGTTGCCCCAACACCCAGTGATTTCAGCCACTCCTGAACCCAGTCAGTTCCCTTCTGGGTTTTTCTCTCGATTTCCTTCACTATGGCTGCAAACACAGACCTCATGATGAATCTGTCACTCCTGCCGCCAAAGGATTCCTGTTCCACTTCCTTACCATGATGATCCCTGGATCTGCTATGTTCAGATCTGGCACCTTCCCTGTCAGTTTTTTCCTGTGGTCCTGAACAGCACCCCTGAAGTCCTGGAGCCCTGCTGTGATTCCTATGCTGCCTAAGCCCATTAGGGCTGCTCAGATTTGCTGCCTAGGTTCATTAAGCCTGCTCAGATTCGCTGCCTAGGCCCATTAAGCCTGCTCAGATTTGCTGCCTAGGTTCATTAAGCCTGCTCAGATTTGCTGCCTAGGTTCATTAAGCCTGCTCAGATTTGCTGCCTAGGCCCATTAAGCCTACTCAGAGTTAGCTGCCTAGGCCCATTAAGCCTGCTCAGATTTGGCTGGCTAGGCCCATTAAGTCTGCTTAGATTTGCTGCCTAGGCCCATTAAGCCTGTTCAGATTTGGCTGCCTAGGCCCATTAAGCCTGCTTAGATTTGCTGCCTAGGCCCATTAAGCCTGCTCAGATTCGCTGCTTAGGCCCATTAAGCCTGCTCAGATTTGGCTGGCTAGGCCCATTAAGCCTGCTCAGATTTGGCTGGCTAGGCCCATTAAGCCTGCTCAGATTTGGCTGGCTAGGCACATTAAGCCTGCTCAGATTTGGCTGGCTAGGCACATTAAGCCTGCTCAGATTCGCTGCCTAGGCCCATTAAGCCTGCTCAGATTTGGCTGGCTAGGCCCATTAACCCTGCTCAGATATGGCTGGCTAGGCACATTAAGCCTGTTCAGATTTGTCTGGCTAGGCAAATTAAGCCTGCTCAGATTTGGCTGGCTAGGCCCATTAAGTCTGCTTAGATTTGCTGCCTAGGCCCATTAAGCCTGCTCAGATTTGGCTGCCTAGGCCCATTAAGCCTGCTTAGATTTGCTGCCTAGGCCCATTAAGCCTGCTCAGATTCGCTGCTTAGGCCCATTAAGCCTGCTCAGATTAGGCTGGCTAGGCCCATTAAGCCTGCTCAGATTTGGCTGGCTAGGCCCATTAAGCCTGCTCAGATTTGGCTGGCTAGGCCCATTAAGCCTGCTCAGATTTGCTGCCTAGGCCCATTAAGCCTGCTCAGATTTGGCTGGCTAGGACCATTAAGCCTGCTCAGATTTGCTGCCTAGGCCCATTAAGCCTGCTCAGATTTGGCTGGCTAGGCCCATTAACCCTGCTCAGATTTGGCTGGCCTGGCACATTAAGCCTGCTCAGATTTGGCTGGCTAGGCAAATTAAGCCTGCTCAGATTCGCTGCCTGGGCCCATTAAGCCTGCTTAGATTTGCTGCCTAGGCCCATTAAGCCTGCTCAGATTCGCTGCCTAGGCACATTAAGCCTGCTCAGATTTGGCTGGCTAGGCACATTAAGCCTGCTCAGATTTGGCTGGCTAGGCCCATTAAGCCTGCTCAGATTTGGCTGCCTAGGCACATTAAGCCTGCTCAGATTCGCTGCCTAGGCCCATTAAGCCTGCTTAGATTTGCTGCCTAGGCACATTAAGCCTGCTCAGATTTGGCTGCCTAGGCCCATTAAGCCTGCTCAGATTCGCTGCCTAGGCCCATTAAGCCTGCTCAGATTTGGCTGGCTAGGCCCATTAAGCCTGCTTAGATTCACTGACATGCTCAGCGCTGCCATCATCAGTGATTTCAGCTGCTCCTGAACACAGTCAGCTCCCTTCCCCTGGGCTTCTCCCTTGATTCCCTCCAGAATGGCTGCAAACACAGACCTCACGATGAACCCTGTTCCAGTTCCTTGCCATGATGATCACTAGCTCTGTTATGATCAGATCTGACACCTTTCCTGTCAGTATTGAGCCTCCTGTGTCCCTTAACAGCAGCCATGATGTCCTGGGCCCTGCTCTGATGCTTTTCCTGCCTAGGCCCATCAGACCTGCACTGTCTGCCATAAAGCCTCTCAGCTCTGCCATCATCAGTGATTTCAGCAGCTCCTGAACCCAGCCTGCTCCCCTCTCCTGGGCTGCTCTCTGCAAACACAGACCCCATGATGAACCTGCTAGAAAAAAAGGAATTCTCCCAGGCCTGAATCCACACCGGCAGTGCTGGCAGCAACCACACGGTCTGTGAGAAAACATTAGAATGGGAACATTTTAAGATGGCTGACCTATATGTATCAGCCCCGCCCATCCCAGGTAACTAGCCAATCCAAACACACTAACTCTGAATGCCCGCCTCCTAGCTCTGTCACGGCCCTTCCCAGATAATTAGCCAATCCAAACACACTAACTCTGAATGCCCCGCCTCCTAGCTCTGTCACGGCCCATCCCAGATAACTAGCCAATCCAAACACACTAACTCTGAATGCCCGCCTCCTAGCTCTGTCACAGCCCATCCCAGATAGCTAGCCAATCCAAACACACTAACTCTGAATGCCCGCCTCCTAGCTCTGTCACAGCCCATCCCAGATAACTAGCCAATCCAAACACACTAACTCTGAATGCCCGCCTCCTAGCTCTGTCACTGCCCATCCCAGATAACTAGCCAATCCAAACACACTAACTCTGAATGCCGCCTCCTAGCTCTGTCACAGCCCATCCCAGATAACTAGCCAATCCAAACACTAAGTATGAATGCCCGCCTCCTAGCTCTGTCACGGCCCATCCCAGATAACTAGCCAATCCAAACACACTTACTATGAATGCCCGCCTCCTAGCTCTGTCACTGCCCACCTCAGATAACTAGCCAATCCAAACACACTAACTTTGAATGTCCGCCTGCTAGCTCTGTCACGCCCATCCCAGATAACTAGCCAATCCAAACACACTAACTCTGAATGCCTGCCTCCTAGCTCTGTCACTGGCCCATCCCAGATAGCTAGCCAATCCAAACACACTAACTCTGAATGCCCGCCTCCTAGCTCTGTCACGCCCATCCTGCCAGCCAATCCAAACACACTCAACAATGCCTCCTAGCTCTGTCACGCTCATTTAGCCAATCCAAACAACACACTAACTCTGAATGCCCGCCTCCTAGCTCTGTCACGGCCCATCCCAGATAACTAGCCAATCCAAACACACTAACTCTGAATGCCCGCCTCCTAGCTCTGTCACGGCCCATCCCAGATAACTAGCCAATCCAAACAAACTAACTCTGAATGCCCGCCTCCTAGCTCTGTCACGGCTCATCCCAGATAACTAGCCAATCCAAACACACTAACTCTGAATGCCCGCCTCCTAGCTCTGTCACGGCCCATCCCAGATAACTAGCCAATCCAAACACACTGACTTTGAATGCCCGCCTCCTAGCTCTGTCACGGCCCATCCCAGATAACTAGCCAATCCAAACACACTAACTCTGAATGCCCTCCTCCTAGCTCTGTCACGGCCCATCCCAGATAACTAGCCAATCCAAACACACTAACTCTGAATACCCGCCACCTAGCTCTGTCATGGCCCATCCCAGATAGCTAGCCAATCCAAACACACTAACTCTGAATATCCGCCTCCTAGCTCTGTCACAGCTCATCCCAGATAACTAGCCAATCCAAACACACTAACTATGAATGCCCGCCTCCTAGCTCTGTCACTGCCCACCTCAGATAACTAGCCAATCCAAACACACTAACTCTGAATGTCCGCCTCCTAGCTCTGTCACAGCCCATCCCAGATAACTAGCCAATCCAAACACTAAGTATGAATGCCCGCCTCCTAGCTCTGTCACGGCCCATCCCAGATAACTAGCCAATCCAAACACACTTACTATGAATGCCCGCCTCCTAGCTCTGTCACTGCCCACCTCAGATAACTAGCCAATCCAAACACACTAACTTTGAATGTCCGCCTGCTAGCTCTGTCACAGCCCATCCCAGATAACTAGCCAATCCAAACACTAAGTATGAATGCCTGCCTCCTAGCTCTGTCACTGCCCATCCCAGATAGCTAGCCAATCCAAACACACTAACTCTGAATGCCCGCCTCCTAGCTCTGTCAAGGCCCATCCCAGATAACTAGCCAATCCAAACACACTAACTCTGAATGCCCGCCTCCTAGCTCTGTCACAGCCCATCCCAGATAGCTAGCCAATCCAAACACACTAACTCTGAATGCCCGCCTCCTAGCTCTGTCACTGCCCATCCCAGATAACTAGCCAATCCAAGCACACTAACTCTGAATGCCCGCCTCCTAGCTCTGTCACTGCCCATCCCAGATAGCTAGCCAATCCAAACACACTAACTCTGAATGCCCGCCTCCTAGCTCTGTCACTGCCCATCCCAGATAGCTAGCCAATCCAAACACACTAACTCTGAATGCCCGCCTCCTAGCTCTGTCAATGTCCATCCCAGATAACTAGCCAATCCAAACACACTAACTCTGAATGCCCGCCTCCTAGCTCTGTCACAGCCTATCCCAGATAACTAGCCAATCCAAACACACTAACTCTGAATGCCCGCCTCCTAGCTCTGTCACAGCCCATCGCAGATAACTAGCCAATCCAAAAACACTAACTCTGAATGCCCGCCTCCTAGCTCTGTCACAGCCCATTCCAGATAGCAAGCCAATCCAAACGCACTAACTATAAATGCCCGCCTCCTAGCTCTGTCACGGCCCATCCCAGATAACTAGCCAATCCAAACACACTAACTCTGAATGCCCGCCTCCTAGCTCTGTCACGGCCCATCCCAGATAACTAGCCAATCCAAACACACTAACTCTGAATGCCCGCCTAGCTCCAAGGCTCACGCCCATCCCAGATACTCAGCTGTCCAAACACACACACCTACCTGAATGCCCGCCCCTAGCTCTGTCACGCCTATCCTGTGATAACTAGCCAATCCAAACACACTAACTCTGAATGCCCGCCTCCTAGCTCTGTCACGGCCCATCCCAGATAACTAGCCAATCCAAACACACTAACTCTGAATGCCCGCCTCCTAGCTCTGTCACGGCCCATCCCAGATAGCGAGCCAATCCAAATACACTAACTATGAATGCCCGCCTCCTTGCTCTGTCAATGCCCATCCCAGATAACTAGCCAATCCAAACACACTAACTCTGAATGCCCGCCTCCTAGCTCTGTCACGGCCCATCCCAGATAGCGAGCCAATCCAAATACACTAACTATGAATGCCCGCCTCCTAGCTCTGTCAACGCCCATCCCAGATAACTAACCAATCCAAACACACTAACACTGAATGCCAGCCTCCTAGCCAATCCCAGATAACTAGCCAATCCAAACACACTAACTCTGAATGCCCGCCTCCTAGCTCTGTCACGGCCCATCCCAGATAACTAGCCAATCCAAACACACTAACTCTGAATGCCCGCCTCCTAGCTCTGTCACGGCCCATCCCAGATAACTAGCCAATCCAAACACACTAACTCTGAATGCCCGCCTCCTAGCTCTGTCACGGCCCATCCCAGATAACTAGCCAATCCAAACACACTAACTCTGAATGCCCGCCTCCTAGCTCTGTCACCGCCCATCCCAGATAGCAAGCCAATCCAAACACACTAACTCTGAATGCCCGCCTCCTAGCTCTGTCTATGCCCATCCCAGATAACTAGCCAATCCAAACACACTAACTCTGAATGCCCGCCTCCTAGCTCTGTCTATGCCCATCCCAGATAACTAGCCAATCCAAACACACTAACTCTGAATGCCCGCCTCCTAGCTCTGTCACGGCCCATCCCAGATAACTAGCCAATCCAAACACACTGACTCTGAATGCCCGCCTCCTAGCTCTGTCACGGCCCATCCCAGATAACTAGCCAATCCAAACACACTAACTCTGAATGCCCTCCTCCTAGCTCTGTCACGGCCCATCCCAGATAACTAGCCAATCCAAACACACTAACTCTGAATGCCCGCCTCCTAGCTCTGTCACGGCCCATCCCAGATAACTAGCCAATCCAAACACACTAACTCTGAATGCCCGCCTCCTAGCTCTGTCACGGCCCATCCCAGATAACTAGCCAATCCAAACACACTAACTCTGAATGCCCGCCTCCTAGCTCTGTCACAGCCCATCCAGATAACTAGCCAATCAAACTAGCCTCTAGCTCATCACGGCCATCCCAGATAACTAGCCAATCCAAACATACTAACTCTGAATGCCCGCCTCCTAGCTCTGTCACGGCCTATCCCAGATAACTAGCCAATCCAAACACACTGACTTTGAATGCCCGCCTCCTAGCTCTGTCACGGCCTATCCCAGATAACTAGCCAATCCAAACACACTAACTCTGAATGCCCCGCCTCCTAGCTCTGTCACGGCCTATCCCAGATAACTAGCCAATCCAAATACACTAACTCTGAATGCCCGCCTCCTAGCTCTGTCACAGCCCATCCCAGATAACTAGCCAATCCAAACACACTGACTCTGAATGCCCGCCTCCTAGCTCTGTCACGGCCCATCCCAGATAACTAGCCAATCCAAACACACTAACTCTGAATGCCCCGCCTCCTAGCTCTGTCACAGCCTATCCCAGATAACTAGCCAATCCAAATACACTAACTCTGAATGCCTGCCTCCTAGCTCTGTCACGGCCCATCCCAGATAACTAGCCAATCCAAACACACTAACTCTGAATGCCCGCCTCCTAGTTCTGTCACAGCCCATCCCAGATAGCTACCGAATAGATGGCTCTTGTCTGCAGATAGGGTTTACCCCAGAAGATCCCTTGTGCTAGGTGTGGGAGTCCGGTTAGCATTTGCATGTGGGTATGAAGAGGGAAGGTACAACGGTGCCTCGCTTTTGCTGTGGTAAGAACAAGTTCCGTGCTGTGGTCAGGTTTTGTGCTGAGTAACTGTTGTAGGACATGCTATATAAACAAAACATTTTTAGGCTGGGTGATGTAAGCGAGATCGCTGTCGCTACAAGCAGACACGAGAAATATATGCGTGGTCCTGAGGACTGCAAGTAGCTTGAATGTCACCGGGGCATCCTATTTTCAGTAGAATGTATGGAGGTGGGTGTTGCGGGGAACCTAATAGGGTTGCAGCATGCTAAATGGATAGCTCAGTTGTGAGTAAGAGGGCTAGTTCACGGGACCTAGTGTGAGAGTTCATGTGGCAGCCGCCACATAGGTGTCTGCTGAGGCTCTCTGAGGCACAAATGGGGCTGTGTTTGCCGGATCCCAAGTATGTGTCCCGGCCATGTTTGTTCCACTGCAGTTGAGAGAGTCTCATGGGAGGCCTAAGGCCTCCAGAATAGATTCTGCTCCAGCAAGATTCTGGACTGGGTAGGAGGTGTCGCCCTGTTGTATGGCCAGCATGCGGTTCTTCTTCCAGTGGTAGGAGATATTGTTCGCTCGCAGTAACGTCATGAGGGGCTGCATCGTTTTTCTCCATGCAAGGGTGCTCCCTGATAAATCAACATAAAATGTGAGTGAGGAGCCTTCAAAGCTGTAGGGAGAGTTTCCTCTGAGACCGCCTCCTAGCTCTGTCAATGCCCATCCCAGATAACTAGCCAATCCAAACACACTTACAATCAGGTCCCTTGGTGCTGTGGTAGGTGCTTTGATTGGTCGTGGGATCCTGAACAGATCCTCGATCGTGATCACTTTTGCTTGTTTTAAAGTGAGTACTGCACCAAGTAACCTATTCAGAAATTGCGGTAGCTCCGCTTCAGGAACTGTTTACACCACCCCTCTGATTTTGAGGTTCTTACTACGCTTGGCGTCTTTGAGCGTTGCGAACCTCTGCTCCATGGTGGCTTGTTGCTGTTGGAGCTCTTATTTCTTGCTGCATGTCAGCTTTTATCACCGGTGTCGAGTCCGGTGTGGGGACTGCAGGTGCTTGAGGTGGAGGTGGTTCTCGTGGGGTTGGCAAGTGGTGGTCCTCGGGCTCAATGGCTTGATCGTCTGAAAAATCTGAGCTCTCCCCTATATAGGAGGCCATATTAGGTAGTGATCCGCCATCTGCCTGCCGCCACATATCGCCAATGCTCATGCCTACTTTCGGCTTGTCTGCTTTCTGTTTCTTAGTTTTCCTGCCCACGGTACTGGGGGCTCGGAGGATCCAGTTGGGTTAGCTTAATTTGGGGGTATAGGTTGTTAATATCGTTTATAATAGCCTGTGGCACACAGAGCCCTGCAGACATGCGAGCGCAAAAAAAAAAAGCAGATGGAACAAAAAAAAAACGATGCTAAAAAAGTCGCTTGATGAAGTAAATCAAGTAAATAGGATAGGAGATTTACTAACTAATCAGTAAATTGTAGTGAACTGACAAAAATTTTGCAGTTTTCCGAATATTATTCACTGCAATCCAGTGTTAAGCCCTGTGCAGTGGGACCACCGTGATTGTACCTTCTGTCCCACACAAACACTAGACAAGGCATAGTGCAACTAATGAACTTTAATGGCAGGAACACACATATTATATATATACATATATAACAATGCTAACACAGCAATCAAACCGCATCCAAACACATTGTATTCCCTGCTCCACCCTGGAGTCCAGATAACATTTTGCTGCAGGCTTAAAAACTAGCCCTGGAGATAAAAACATTTTCCAGTAAACATCAATGGAAAAGATTGTGGGACCCCAGGTAGATCTCTCTATTTCCAAGTTTTAGTGAGATTGCAACCATTATTATGTTACGTAGAGCAAGACACGGATACATTTAACCCATTTACGCCATTACGGTGTACCATGCCGTCCTGCTTTAAATGGGCTTTAACGCCGTAATGGCTTTCAGCCCCAGTGCCCGAGGTGTACTCACCTCCGCCGCGGTCCCCTTCTGGGGGACTGCCTGTCAGCCCAAGCAGTCCCCCTTCTGCAATTTAGGCCCCCACGGACCATGTGATCGCTCTAAAAGAAACAATTCTCCAACTCTGAGAACATCAAAGCTTAGTTCAGTGTTTCCCAGTTGTCCAGGAAGAGGCCCTACTTTTTTATACTGAAAAAAACATGGTTCCCCACATGCTAATAAGTTTGATTGTAAGTCCTCTGCTCTCATCTCCTTTGTCCAAATTCTCTCACCCCAGCCATATATTACTATCATTGTTGTTTGTTTTGACATTTAATTTTCATTTCCTTATATTGACAAAGTGTCTTCATGGTTCCAGAGTCCCAAGCTAATCCCTGGACCTCAGATTGCCATGTTAGGTTGTCTTATGGCTAATGGAGGGTGATTCAAGCTCTGTGCTGTGTAAAATCGCAAAACACTAACATTATAGTCAAAATACTTGTTTAACCAATGAACCTGTGTGTTGTGGTGTGACCTAAATATGAATATTAATCTCTTAATACATAATAATTAAGCAATATGGAACAACATTAATATTTTTATAATTCATGGTATTATGGTCGAATATGTGGATAGAAAATACACAAAACGTTGTAATATTAAATGTATATTTAATATAACTATAACAAATAAACAGATGCTAGCAGAATGTCAATTTCAGATGCTAGCAGAATGTCAATTTACTAAAATTATGATACAATACAAAACTACAAATACTTACAAAAGGTTGCTACATGTTACACAACATTTTACTTACAAGGCCCCAGCCCTTTGGCTGGGGTTATTAGAGCTGCTACTACATCTTTCAGGTACAGGCAAAGAGGCAAAGAGCAGAGTTTTCTCCTCCATCTGGTTTTATTCAGTGTAAGTAGGCTGGCCTGTGATGTCACTGCCAGAAGCACATGTCTTCCTACACACTCCCCCTAGTGGTGCCCCCAAAGCATTACACTAAATATGCTTTCTTTATGATGTAAAGTCATTAATTAATAAATACCATTACAAACCACCCTTTGTCATAAAACAAGCATTTATAAAACCAGTAAATTGTGAATCTTCCCCATTTTAACACTACCTGCCCTACAACACAACCCACCTTTTGAAAAACGTTACCCATTTACCCATTAATTATTACCCATTAACATTTTATTGCTTATATAAATGTTCACCATTGAGCACATGCATTACCAGTTGGGAAATAGGCACATACCCACCCTTATAATAATGAACAACTCAAACCATGTTTTATTAGATTAACCAATGATATTGTGTTCATGTGAGGATGTGTTTTGGAGCTTAATATAGTATTAGACACCACAAACTCATAACACCTATGAATCATGGCACAGACCGACACGATTTCTGTAGCCTCTGGCTGGTCTGTGTGCCTGGAATTTTCACAAACATTAGTCCTGGAAACTGGATACTCTATTCTTCGACAGTCTCATAGAACATACGCATGGAGACAGGGATGAATGAAACAGTTCATGTGATCAAGGACTTTTGTGTGTTTGTGGTCACATTGTTTTGTTTTTTCTTTCTTTATACCATTAACCACCTTGACATAACAGTGTCCTGCTCCTGATGCATTTGTTCCGACTCTCACCCCTCTTAGCTGCAATATTTTTTCTCCTTACAGCGACAGTTGAGCATAGTGTCCAGTGCTGCTTCTTCTTCTGCTTGAAAGTTCTTGAATGAAAACACAGGCAATGACGAACACAAACATAAATAATAACTGTGCCAATCATCAGAAGTACCATTTGATTGTGGTGTCTTAACCATATTTTTTCCTATGGCGTTTGGATAAATACCTACACACCTCTCTTCACATCCAGCACACTCCTGATTCACAGATAAACACAATATCACTGCTGTATCTACCAATTTAACCCAAACAATCGTTATTACTGCTGCATTTACCAATTTAATCTAAACACTCGTTATTACTGCCGTATTTAACCAATTTAATCTAAACATTAACCAAAACAATTACATTCCTATTTACCACCCTTCTATTTAAACATGTAATGATAACCCAAAATGCCTACTTTCTCTTATCCCTCTTATTTGTTTTTGTTTTGTTTTTTTTTGAACTGCAACCACTCATGCACTTTACACAGACACAAATCAAACGCCTACTGGACAATGGGGTTCCCTCGTTAGAGCCCTCCCACCCCAGTTTGGTTTACACAAAAATACCCCCTGGTCCCTATGGGTCAATTCCCCCCTTTCCCAGGCAAGCATACATACATACAACAATAATACATAAGGGTTTCAATTGCAATACAATCACTAGAAATAAGAGAATGGTATGCACAAAATCATAGCATAGACATGTTAAATAGACAATAAAATAAAACATTCAATAGCTCATCAAAGGTCAACATTTAAACACTGGTCTCCATCTGATATTCTATCTGTGTTCCAATGTCCACCCCTGGTTTCTGCTATATCTGAAAAAGGTAAGAAAAGAGATCAGGATTACTTTTCCTTGTCACTTATAGCGTATACTGCCAAATCCTTTACTTAGCATATATACATATATACACATATAAATACATTCCCTAAACTTTTCATTTTATAAACAATTTGTTCAACAAGGTAACTTTCTTAATTTTCTACTTGTCTCTTAAAATAAACAATCAGCTAATAGCTGCTTTCTGCATCTTCTCTGCAATTCAGGAAACACATTTCTAGCCAACCTAAACATGTTTAATAACTCTCCACCCTTTGGTTAAATTATAGAGGAGTGAACCACAACACCTCTTCTGCCTCTGAAAGGATATAGGTCAATATGTCTCAAAGTTCAACACTTCTGACAGCTATGAGTGACTCCCTATTAATTTCTAGCCTTTCCACGGACATGCTTGCACCTCGCGGCTAAGGGCCTGCACAACTAACCACCCTGTGATAGCAGTGGCTTTCCGCATGGGGGTGACCGCCCCCGCAAAATTATAGAGGAGCAAACATACAGCAGCCTCTTTTCCGGCTCGATTAAAGGTTCTGGGCCAATATGTCTGCAATTTAACAAGTACACTCACGTATCACTTATTGTATATTTCCTGGTCTCTCAGGAATTTCTATTAAATAGCGTATCCCCTTCCCAGGGCAATATACAACAAAAACTAGTCACCAAGGGTCTCTATGGTCATGATAGGCCACCCTACCACTAGTGTAATACGCCCTTTTTTAAAATATATTTCCTGGTCTCTCAGAGATTTTGCCTATCCCTTTCCCAGAGCAATATATATAAACAATTACAAATAAGTTACAAAACGCTACTTATAAGTAATACAGGGTTTCAAATAATAATACAGGATAGAACTGCACAACAACTGTTGGGTATGCTCCCCCTTATCCGGACACGTTTAAATACCCCCTAGCTCAGGTTCCCCACCCGCTACTGTAACTAAAATCACAGCCCACGTTATGGAGGTTCACCCGCTAGGCAGATACACCCTAATTCAAAGCATGGAAATATTAAAATCAGTTATAGATGGCTTCTCAAATAATATAAATCTTAATCTGAGCCCCTACACTTACTTTGTTAAAAATGCTAACTTGTTAAAATATTCAGACTAAATAGGACAAAGGAATTATTTTACCATTTTTCAGTTCATTTGTTACCAGTTCCTGCATATGTCCAGTAATTCCTTAGTCCTGGATAATAAAGCTGAAAAACACTCCACAAATTGATTAGCTTAGGCAATTACATTTACAAAACAATGCAGTTTATTTTTTCTCATACAGGCAAGACTACCCACCCCCAACAAGGACAAATTCTCCCCAGCTGTAGCTGAAAAGCATGGTCACAC
>OW240912.1:411992009-412057083 GCA_933207985.1 Pelobates cultripes | reverse complement strand
CTGAATGCCCGCCTCCTAGCTCTGTCACCGCCCATCCCAGATAGCAAGCCAATCCAAACACACTAACTCTGAATGCCCGCCTCCTAGCTCTGTCTATGCCCATCCCAGATAACTAGCCAATCCAAACACACTAACTCTGAATGCCCGCCTCCTAGCTCTGTCTATGCCCATCCCAGATAACTAGCCAATCCAAACACACTAACTCTGAATGCCCGCCTCCTAGCTCTGTCACGGCCCATCCCAGATAACAAGCCAATCCAAACACACTGACTCTGAATACCCGCCTCCTAGCTCTGTCACGGCCCATCCCAGATAACTAGCCAATCCAAACACACTAACTCTGAATGCCCGCCTCCTAGCTCTGTCACGGCCCATCCCAGATAACTAGCCAATCCAAACACACTAACTCTGAATGCCCGCCTCCTAGCTCTGTCACAGCCCATCCCAGATAGCTAGCCAATCTGAATACTTGAATGCCCTCCTAGCTCTGCCATGGCCCATCCCAGATAACCAGCCAATCCAAACACACTAACACTGAATGCTTGCCTCTTAGCGCTCTCACGGCCCATCCCAGATAACTAGCCAATCCAAACACACTAACTATGAATGCCCGCCTCCTAGCTCTGTCACGGCCCATCCCAGATAACTAGCCAATCCAAACACACTAACTCTGAATGCCCGCCTCCTAGCTCTGTCACGGCCTATCCCAGATAACTAGCCAATCCAAACACACTGACTTTGAATGCCCGCCTCCTAGCTCTGTCACGGCCTATCCCAGATAACTAGCCAATCCAAACACACTAACTCTGAATGCCCCGCCTCCTAGCTCTGTCACGGCCTATCCCAGATAACTAGCCAATCCAAATACACTAACTCTGAATGCCCGCCTCCTAGCTCTGTCACAGCCCATCCCAGATAACTAGCCAATCCAAACACACTGACTCTGAATGCCCGCCTCCTAGCTCTGTCACGGCCCATCCCAGATAACTAGCCAATCCAAACACACTAACTCTGAATGCCCCGCCTCCTAGCTCTGTCACAGCCTATCCCAGATAACTAGCCAATCCAAATACACTAACTCTGAATGCCTGCCTCCTAGCTCTGTCACGGCCCATCCCAGATAACTAGCCAATCCAAACACACTAACTCTGAATGCCCGCCTCCTAGTTCTGTCACAGCCCATCCCAGATAGCTACCGAATAGATGGCTCTTGTCTGCAGATAGGGTTTACCCCAGAAGATCCCTTGTGCTAGGTGTGGGAGTCCGGTTAGCATTTGCATGTGGGTATGAAGAGGGAAGGTACAACGGTGCCTCGCTTTTGCTGTGGTAAGAACAAGTTCCGTGCTGTGGTCAGGTTTTGTGCTGAGTAACTGTTGTAGGACATGCTATATAAACAAAACATTTTTAGGCTGGGTGATGTAAGCGAGATCGCTGTCGCTACAAGCAGACACGAGAAATATATGCGTGGTCCTGAGGACTGCAAGTAGCTTGAATGTCACCGGGGCATCCTATTTTCAGTAGAATGTATGGAGGTGGGTGTTGCGGGGAACCTAATAGGGTTGCAGCATGCTAAATGGATAGCTCAGTTGTGAGTAAGAGGGCTAGTTCACGGGACCTAGTGTGAGAGTTCATGTGGCAGCCGCCACATAGGTGTCTGCTGAGGCTCTCTGAGGCACAAATGGGGCTGTGTTTGCCGGATCCCAAGTATGTGTCCCGGCCATGTTTGTTCCACTGCAGTTGAGAGAGTCTCATGGGAGGCCTAAGGCCTCCAGAATAGATTCTGCTCCAGCAAGATTCTGGACTGGGTAGGAGGTGTCGCCCTGTTGTATGGCCAGCATGCGGTTCTTCTTCCAGTGGTAGGAGATATTGTTCGCTCGCAGTAACGTCATGAGGGGCTGCATCGTTTTTCTCCATGCAAGGGTGCTCCCTGATAAATCAACATAAAATGTGAGTGAGGAGCCTTCAAAGCTGTAGGGAGAGTTTCCTCTGAGACCGCCTCCTAGCTCTGTCAATGCCCATCCCAGATAACTAGCCAATCCAAACACACTTACAATCAGGTCCCTTGGTGCTGTGGTAGGTGCTTTGATTGGTCGTGGGATCCTGAACAGATCCTCGATCGTGATCACTTTTGCTTGTTTTAAAGTGAGTACTGCACCAAGTAACCTATTCAGAAATTGCGGTAGCTCCGCTTCAGGAACTGTTTACACCACCCCTCTGATTTTGAGGTTCTTACTACGCTTGGCGTCTTTGAGCGTTGCGAACCTCTGCTCCATGGTGGCTTGTTGCTGTTGGAGCTCTTATTTCTTGCTGCATGTCAGCTTTTATCACCGGTGTCGAGTCCGGTGTGGGGACTGCAGGTGCTTGAGGTGGAGGTGGTTCTCGTGGGGTTGGCAAGTGGTGGTCCTCGGGCTCAATGGCTTGATCGTCTGAAAAATCTGAGCTCTCCCCTATATAGGAGGCCATATTAGGTAGTGATCCGCCATCTGCCTGCCGCCACATATCGCCAATGCTCATGCCTACTTTCGGCTTGTCTGCTTTCTGTTTCTTAGTTTTCCTGCCCACGGTACTGGGGGCTCGGAGGATCCAGTTGGGTTAGCTTAATTTGGGGGTATAGGTTGTTAATATCGTTTATAATAGCCTGTGGCACACAGAGCCCTGCAGACATGCGAGCGCAAAAAAAAAAAGCAGATGGAACAAAAAAAAAACGATGCTAAAAAAGTCGCTTGATGAAGTAAATCAAGTAAATAGGATAGGAGATTTACTAACTAATCAGTAAATTGTAGTGAACTGACAAAAATTTTGCAGTTTTCCGAATATTATTCACTGCAATCCAGTGTTAAGCCCTGTGCAGTGGGACCACCGTGATTGTACCTTCTGTCCCACACAAACACTAGACAAGGCATAGTGCAACTAATGAACTTTAATGGCAGGAACACACATATTATATATATACATATATAACAATGCTAACACAGCAATCAAACCGCATCCAAACACATTGTATTCCCTGCTCCACCCTGGAGTCCAGATAACATTTTGCTGCAGGCTTAAAAACTAGCCCTGGAGATAAAAACATTTTCCAGTAAACATCAATGGAAAAGATTGTGGGACCCCAGGTAGATCTCTCTATTTCCAAGTTTTAGTGAGATTGCAACCATTATTATGTTACGTAGAGCAAGACACGGATACATTTAACCCATTTACGCCATTACGGTGTACCATGCCGTCCTGCTTTAAATGGGCTTTAACGCCGTAATGGCTTTCAGCCCCAGTGCCCGAGGTGTACTCACCTCCGCCGCGGTCCCCTTCTGGGGGACTGCCTGTCAGCCCAAGCAGTCCCCCTTCTGCAATTTAGGCCCCCACGGACCATGTGATCGCTCTAAAAGAAACAATTCTCCAACTCTGAGAACATCAAAGCTTAGTTCAGTGTTTCCCAGTTGTCCAGGAAGAGGCCCTACTTTTTTATACTGAAAAAAACATGGTTCCCCACATGCTAATAAGTTTGATTGTAAGTCCTCTGCTCTCATCTCCTTTGTCCAAATTCTCTCACCCCAGCCATATATTACTATCATTGTTGTTTGTTTTGACATTTAATTTTCATTTCCTTATATTGACAAAGTGTCTTCATGGTTCCAGAGTCCCAAGCTAATCCCTGGACCTCAGATTGCCATGTTAGGTTGTCTTATGGCTAATGGAGGGTGATTCAAGCTCTGTGCTGTGTAAAATCGCAAAACACTAACATTATAGTCAAAATACTTGTTTAACCAATGAACCTGTGTTACTGAGAAACAAAACTATAGAGTGTTCTCCTGTGTGCCTTGCTGAAATGATGCGAAGATGTTATCCCCAGCTAGCCTTCATTTGCAATCTCACATTGTGGTTATTTGTAGGAACTGAATGTGAGGATACAAACACCTAAATCAAGCCATTAACATGTCAGAAATTATTCCTTAAGAGGGGCGTCAATAAAACAAAAATAAATGGATGTGCCAAAGATAAGAGCCGATTAAGAATCCATTTGATTCAGTAGACTAAACATCGCACGTGTGGTGGACTTGTCTTTCTTAAATAACTGTCATCTTACAGTGTTGAATATTAGACTTAACATTGACTAAACAAACTATGAGATATTTTTAATTGTCACAGAGTACTTATACCTGCCAATAGTCCTGGTATGAAGCACACAGCGGGGCTATTTCAAGATTATTGGTCTACAATGTATCTACAGACAAAAGGTTCCGTATATACATAGTTCTCTTAGATCTCCTTCAGAAAGCACTCATACATGAACACATTTCTGATGATTTTCTTCAGACTTAGTCAGTGTCTCAGAATGTTTTATTAAACACTATAATTGCTTAACTACCAGGTTATTTTCACAAAAAAATATACAAAAATTTTTGAGCCATGGGATGGATGATCATGGGATAAAACACAGTTCCGTTTACGTTGCAAAGTAAAAAAAAAAACAACACAATATTCATTGTGTTTATTTGTTTATTTGTTCAGTATATTCACAGGGGTATTCCGTGCTAATTCATGGTGCATTCAAAGTGAATTGGACACTTAAGGTTAAAATAGCTGAACTGGAAATGTTCTCTAATTTAGCAACGCTTTCAGTACAGCTTCTCTAAATTTAAATCTGAAATTCACTTTTAATTTTCACTTTTGTAAATATCCCTGACTTATTGAGATAAAAACATTTGAAGTGTTATAGACTATCAATTATCTCACAATACATGTAAAAAACAGATACAATTTGTATCTTGTAATACCTTTTTTATTGGAATTACAGAATTTTGTAAAGACAAGCTTTCAGGAGAACCTCCCTTTCTCAGTCTAAAGCATTTCTGAGCAAAGATGACACATCGAATTCAAAGTTTTGAATTCTACGTGTCATCTACAATCTCTACTCACAATACTTCATAGAAGTTTTAGCACAGTAGCAGGAATACCACTGTTATCAAATATGTTAGTGAATAACCCAAATTCATGTGTTCAAAAACCCAACTTATGAGTATTTACAAACAATCAAGTGACATAAATAGAAATGCAGTTTCCTAATAATGAAACCAATATGTAATAATGCTAAAATAACATATCAATCATTTTGGCATACCGAGCATTAAAGGCTGCTATAGCAGACTGCAAAGAAACCCTATAGTGTGCTCAGAGCCCGCTCATACATATAGAAACTGATCAGTCACAACATTAAAACCACCTGTCTAATATTGTGTAGTTTCCCCTTGTGCTGCCAAAACAGCTCTGATACATCGAGTCATGGACTCCACAAGACTTCTGGACGTGTCCTGTGGTATCTGACACCAAGGCAATAGCAGTGGATCCTTGAAGTCCTGTAAGTTGCTAGGTGGGGAATACATGGACCAAATGTGTTGTTCCAGCACATCCCAGAGACACTCACACACTCAGCATTCCACCTGATCTAAAAGAAAACATGATCCTCAGACCAGGCAACCTTCTTTTATTGCTCCATTGTCCAGTTCAAACGCTCATGTTTCAGACATGGATAGAGGTCATCACAAGCACTCTGACAGGTGTGAATAGAAACACAGAATGTGACGGCAGATGAGAACCATTCGGCCCATCTAGTCTGCCCAATTTTCTAAATACTTTCATTAGTCCCTAGCCTTATCTTATAGTTAGGATAGCCTTATGCCTATCCCACGCATGCTTAAACTCCTTTACTGTGTTAACCTCTACCACTTCAGCTGGAAGGCTATTCCATGCATCCACTACCCTCTCAGTAAAGGAATACTTCCTGATATTATTTTTAAACCTTTGTCCCTCTAATTTAAGACTATGTCCTCTTGTTGTGGTAGTTTTTCTTATTTTAAATATAGTCTCCTCCCTTACTGTGTTGAACAACCCCATATGCAGCACACTGTGATGTATTGTGTGTTCTTAACCTTTCTATTATTACCAGTATTATGTTTTTTTACCAGAAAAAAAATATTCTGTGTGATTAGACCAGATGGGCTAGCCTTCACTCCCCATGTGCATCAATGAGTCTAGAGCGCCCATGACACTGCACCACTTTATTTACCATTAATACTAACCATTGCACACACCCCACAAGACTTGCGGTTTTGGAGATGATCTGACCTTGTCGTCTAGCCATCACTATTTGGCCCTTATCAAAGCCACTCAGATCTTTTCGCTTGCTCATTTTTACTGCTTCAAATATATGAAATGTTTTCATACATAAATATATTTGAGAGTCCATGCCAATTCCCCTGTTTTGCACCCCTCCGTTACAGGTGCCTTATTTCACGGCCCTATTTAACCTCATAATAGCATGCATTAGGTAACTATGATATGACCTGCCCAGAATGGGTTTAGCCCATTCTGGGCAGGTCATATCATAGTTACCTAATGTTGTTGCAGGTTTATGCAGGTTTATACTGTAACTAACCCTCCATCCATGTTTTTAAAAAGGAAGCCTATTATTATGTGAGCTTTGAAATTGCTGTTAAGTGAACGAGTGAGTGCGCTGGATCTATGTAGTGTGTATATATATATGTTAAATGGATCCCTGGAAGAAGTGGACCTAGCATTAGGCAAAACTCATGACTAATAAAGGCCTTGCCTCCGTTAAAGAGGCAGAGAGGTTGCACTAACCTGATGTACAGACAGGCAAACTGAGGACAGCCCGCTACAGTCCTCCTAAAGCCTTAGCTGACAACCCTTTTTCACCAAATCTAAGCAAAGAAGGACCGCATGTGCTGGTATGTACACCTACACCAGCTTCCTCTTGGCAGTTGCAGTACTAGACCACCAGCTAAGTTCTCTGACACTGTTGATTCTTCAAAGTCTTTAATCCCTCGGTCACTGTGACATTGTCCTCTCATGGTTCTCCTCCTATATCTCCAAATACTCAGTGTCTCCTCTAATAACACTACCGCCCCCGTCCTCTCTCGGTTACAGCATATGAAGATGGTTTGACTTCACACCATGAGATGGAGCCATGGAACTCCTGGATTCATAATTACTACACCAGTATGTAGTAATTATAGTGCCTACCCTGACCCTAAATGTTATACATTTTTTCATTTTATTTAAAGCATGACTCTGCATTGTGAAAGTAGGGCAGATGCCAGTCCCAGTTATTGCTTTGGCAGCTGCCCAACTTGCAGTCTGGCATATCGCTTGTTTAAAATAATCAGATCAACAGCATTTCAGTAAAGTGTCTATATTTTACGAGTTGAAATGGTCCTAAAATGGTAAGCCAGTTGCAGGTAGCATCTGTTGTGGTGTCTTACGGTCAGAAGTGGAATTCATGACAAATCAAGAAAAATGACAGGAAACCAAATACTGAACAGACACAGGCTGTTTGTGGGAGGAAGCAATAAACCAATTTATTAAATATGGCCCATGGCATCCTGATAACTCACCGCAGGTCAGCGCGAACGAAGGGGAAATACTAAATTACCACTTACAGTTCCTGTAATTCAGACAGGTGACAGTCGCAGGATCAGAGGAACTTATTACATCACTTTATACAAAATATCAGAATACACCGGTCACATCAACATGCTGTTTCAATGGATCATATCACCATTCAGAGACTCCACCAGGCTCGATTTACAGTGCTACGAGTCTGCTCTTCATATTCTACCTTAATTATCATACAATCTGTTCCACGTAGCTGTACTGTTGGCTGTTTGTCTTCATCAGAAAGAGAAAACAAAATTAACAAAAAAAGAACAGTGCTTGTTATTCAGTGATCCCCTTACATCCCTATTTCCTTGGCTACATTTCTATTAGGACCACTCTAGGCACCCAGACCATTTCAGCTTTATGAAGTGGTCTGGGTGCCAGGTACCTCTAGGATTAACCCTTTTTTTTTATAAACATAGCAGTTTCAGAGAAACTGCTATGTTTATACTGAGGGTTAATCCAGCCTCCAGAGCCTCTAGTGGCTGTCTCATTGACAGCCGCTAGAGGCGCTTGCGTGCTTCTCACTGTGGAAATCACAGTGAGAGCATGCAAGCGTCCATAGGAAAGCATTGTAAATGCTTTCCTATGCGACCGGCTGAATGCGCGCGCGGCTCCTGCCGCGCATGCGCATTCAGCCGATGACGTTGCGAGCAAGGAGGAGAGGAGGAGTACAGCTCCCCGCCCGGCGCTGGAGAAAGGTAAGTGTTTAACCCCTTCCTCTCTCCAGAGCCGGGCGGGAGGGGATCCCTGAGGGTGGGGGCACCCTCAGGGCACTATAGTGCCAGGAAAACGAGTATGTTTTCCTGGCACTATAGTGGTCCTTTAAGATCCATTTAGAGTCAATCTAGTACTTTTAGAGTTATCAATTAAAGGGGGAATTCAATGTGAGTTCAAAACAAATTTCTTAACTTTAAGGCCAGAGCGGCTGAGCTGAAAGAATATCGGATTTAGAGTTTTTCCAGTTTGACTATTACGGCCTTAAATTTGAAATTCGATTTGATCTCCCACTTTAGTAAATAACACTGTTTGCAATTAGGCTCTGAAGGCTCGTGGTTGGGTGGTTTGGTAACCTACTGCGGTATTCACGGATCTTAACCAAACTCTACTACTTCAATCCATTGTTCATGTTTCCTGCCTTCGCCTCTCTTCCACCAGAGAGGATCATCTCACTTATACTTTGAAATAATCTGGTAAATTATTATTGACACTTCAATTGTTTCTATTGCTTTATTATACACTGTATTTCAAGGTTCATTACTCTATGTGGTATTAGCTTGACAAGACCTCAGTGGATGTCGAAACATTGCTGTGATTGTCCAATAAGGTGCTCTCTATTTAAACACAGTGGGTGCCTTGGTATTATATCAGTTATACTTTGGACACATATATTTGTCGCCAAGCATGCTCTATGGGGAACACAATATGACTTAGCAGTCTCTCTCTCTCTCTCTCTATATATATATAACATTTTTAATTCGATATAACATTATACTTATCTATCCTCCATATTCTGGCTATAACATACAGACACACATTTTACACGTTCTACTATAGACATTTAAACAATATGCAAAGGTTTTGTGACCCTTCCTGACCACCATCCCACGTCAGCAGGCACTGGTGAGGTCATACTCACCACTGACCAATCAAGATTAAGAGCGCCATATTTAAATCCTAACCCACAGGAATTCAGTTCCCCTTTGAAATGCCGCCTTACCTGCGAAACGCGTGCCAGGGTTTTGAGATCGCAACTTGATACCCCGGCCTTAGCCTCCTGGTCCTCCTTCTGATTAACCTGACACTTTGGGACCCTTTTATCACAATATTAAGGGCTGTCTTAGGTTGGGGGATTCCTGCCGCTTTGCAAATCACGGCAAGCGCTGATATAGTGTATCTAGACTATAAATCAAAGTAGTTACTAAACTTACCCTTGCAGGGTTTTTTAGTCTGTTTACCTATTAGGCAGGTGCCCCCGAAGGCACAGACATACCGATAGGAACTTGGAGACCACTTATCAAACACTTCAGCTCTGCTACTATTGGAATCAGACGGTGTTATATGCCTGGCAAGAAATCTAGCAGGCAAACCACAATTACACCGCTAAGCAGTTTTTTCATGTGTACATAATTCTCTACTTTACTTTACTAATTTGGCTTAAAGATTTAGTTAGTGTAATAATGTTTTGCCTATGTGACAGGTGCCCTTGAAGGCACAGATATATATATATATATACACATCCACAGGACATATAGAATTTCTTACCACTTTCCGTGCATTCTAACTAATTAATATTCTGTGTTGGACTAAAACCTTCCAGCCAATTAAAATCTGTTTCATATATACGTGCTACCCACAGGCCCCGGGATGCAGGGGGCGGTGTTATAAACCTCCCAGGTGCAATGCATCCTGGGGAAACATGCTTTGTATTGCGAAAAAATTTGTAAACCGAGGCATTACTTTCAATGGATTTTCATTTGTAAACCGAAAATTATGTTAACCGAGGCGTTTGTAAACCGAGGTCCCACTGTATACATATATACACATCCACAGGACGTTTAGAATTTACAACCACTTTGTGTGTATTCTAATATTCTGTGTTTTGACTAAAATCTTGTAGCCAATTCTGTTAGTACAGATAAGCAGATCTTGTTTATATATATCTTTTTGCTTTATTTCGATCTGTGCCTTCTTGCAGCACCAACAGACTTCCTAGCTTTGCCGATCAACCTGGCAGACAGGCAGACATAGCCCTCTGTTTAGCTCTATCCATATCTGACAGGCATGTACAAGCACGTATTGTTGAATCCCTAGGGGACGAAGAATATCTGATTTTTTGGCAACATATATGAAAGTTGTCACAACATTTTATAGCTACTTTTTTGCTTCACTTTCCAGCGAACTGTTGAGTTCTATTTCTCAGCATATGTTTATAGCTAGACAGACACCCTTGATTCTCTCAGTTTGTCTGTTATGACATTCCTATTAATGTCAATTAGTTTACTAACTTTTATTTCACTTATTTTTTTCTCCTTAAATCCCTCCATGTACATACAGGTGTTCTAAGAATAATTTTTTTCTTCACATATTTATTATTGTATTCTCATGATTAAAAGTTATGTTTTAATTATTTCTACTTAGGACAGTTTCTCTCCTTTCTTGTTTCTAATTCCTAACCAGGGTTAACTCCTTCACTGCCCTATTGATTTACTCAACATTAGGCTTTCACTCCATTTAATTTTCTAAATTTTACACATAATCAATGCACGTTGTGGTCACACTAAGTAAATATTTATCACTCGGCTGTTTGAGTGTTATTTAGCAACCGACAGTAGGAAGAATGGCGTTACACGTCATCACGTCAAGGAGGGGAGGGAGGGGCACGTGTCCCGCATGAACACTTCTGGGTTCGGGTACACGGAGGAGCATCACTTGGATTGGTAAGTCACTTTATTTCACCATTTATAAATATTGATTGTATGTTCACTTCACTTATTGATCTTGAGAAAGACCTGCATAGGGGTTGAAACGTCGATCGGGACAATGTGTATTTGTTTGCTAATACGCAATAAAAAAGTTTATTCACCAAAAATCCTTTGAGTGCACCCACTTTATTTTGGAATAATGTTTATACACATACAATTTTTTCTTCTCAACAGTCAAGTGGCTATACATCACTATACTACAACCTTAAACGGACACTCTAGGCTCCATAACCACTACATTGTGCTGTAGTGGTTGTGGTACCAGGAGACCTGGATGTGTCCACCAGTAACCTCTCAAACCATTTACAAACATTTTGACATTTATATTGCTCCATAGGGCACCACAGTCCTTCAAGTCTCAGTTTGTATGAAAAAACAAAAACTCATACTTCAACATACCAAGCCTTTCATACGTTACAATAAGGTGCAAATATAAAAGTCCTCTCTATCATACAAACTCAGACGGGACCGTGGGTGCTTAACAAAACAACAGGAGTGTCAAACCACTTGTAAATTGACTGACAGGTTACCAATGGACAAAGTCCAGGGAATCCTGGCAATAGCAATCTGTAGTAGTCATGGTGCCAAGATTGTCCCTTTAAAGTTCTGTAAGTCTTGGCTGTCTCAGACTAAACAACTCACAAACAGTCAAAGATATTTGCGGTTGCTCAGCTTAGTATATCTTGTTTATTGCAGGTGCTCAGCTTAGTATATCTTGTTTATTGCAGGTGCTCAGCTTAGTATCTTGTGTTTATTAAGGATGCTCAGCTTAGTATATCTTGTTTATTATGGGTGCACAGTTTAGTATATCTTGTTTATTGCGGTTGCTCAGCTTAGTATATCTTGTTTATTGCAGGTGCTCAGCTTAGTATCTTGTGTTTATTAAGGATGCTCAGCTTAGTATATCTTGTTTATTGCGGGTGCACAGTTTAGTATATCTTGTTTATTGCGGTTGCTCAGCTTAGTATATCTTGTTTATTGCAGGTGCTCAGCTTAGTATATCTTGTTTATTGCAGGTGCTCAGCTTAGTATCTTGTGTTTATTAAGGATGCTCAGCTTAGTATATCTTGTTTATTATGGGTGCACAGTTTAGTATATCTTGTTTATTGCGGTTGCTCAGCTTAGTATATCTTGTTTATTGCGGGTGCTCAGCTTAGTATATCTTGTTTATTGCAGGTGCTCAGCTTAGTATCTTGTGTTTATTAAGGATGCTCAGCTTAGTATATCTTGTTTATTATAGGTGCACAGTTTAGTATATCTTGACTATTGCGAGTACACAGCTTAGTACATCTTGTTTATTGTGGGTGCTCAGCTTAGTGTATCTTGTTTATTGCGGGTGCACAGCATAGTATACCTTATTTATTGCAGGTGTTCAGCTTAGTATATCCTGCTGATTGCAGGTACTTAACTTAGTATATCTCGACTATTGCAGGTGCTCAGCTTAGTAGATCTCGACTATTGCAGTTGCTCAGCTTAGTATATCGTATTTATTGCGGCTACTCAACTTCGTATATCTTGATTATTGCGGGTGCACATCTTAGTAGATCTTATTTATTGCGGCTACTCAACTTAGTATATTTTGATTATTGCGGGTGCTAGATGATCTTATTTATTGCGGCTACTTAACTTAGTATATCTTGTTTAATGTAGGTGCTCAGTTTAGTATATATTGTTTATTGTTGGTGCACAGCTTATATTATCTTATTTACTGCGGGTACTAAACTTAGTATATCTTGATTATTGTGGGTGCTCAGCTTAGCCAATCCTGATTATTGCAGGTGCTCAGCTTAGTATATCTTGTTTATTGCAGATGCTCAGCTTAATATATCTTTATTGTGGGTGCTCAGTTGTTTATATTTTGTTTATTGTGGGTGTTCACATTAGTATATCTTGCCAATTGCAGTTGCACAGCCTAGCAGATCTTGTTTATTGCAGGTGCACAGCTTAGTATATCTTGTTTATTGCATGTGCACAGCTTAGTAGATCTTGTTTATTGTTGGTGCTCAGCTTAGCTTATCTTGTTTATTGCAAGTGTTCAGCTCAGTATATCTGGTTTATTGCGGGTGATGAGCCAAGTAGATTTTGTTTATTGCGGATGCACAGCATAGTATATCTTGTTTATTGCGGATGCACAGCTTAGTATATCTTGTTTATTGCGGGTGCACAGCGTAGAAGATCTTGTTTATTGTGGGTGCTCAGCTTATACTTCTTTCATTGAATAGTCTGATTAATTTCTTATCTCCTAGTTTGCTAGACCTTGCAGGAGCCTCCTGTGTGTGTGATTAAAGGGACACTATAGTCACCTGAACAACTACAGCTTATTGTATTTGTTCAGGTGAGATCTATAGCTCCCCGCAGGCAATCTAATGTAAACACTGTATTTTCAGAGAAAATACAGTGTTTACATTGATTGATAGGAAGTCCCTCTGGTGGCCGTCTGAGTGACGGCCACTGGAGGTATTCCTATCATGTAGGAACCTAAAAAGGCCTTGTTACATGTCAGACGTATTAAAATACGTCTGACGTGTGCAGGAGAGAGAAGGCACTGTGTGCGCGCCTTCTCTCTCCTGCCTGTCAGCAGAGGAGAGGGGACGGGCAAAGACCGCAAGCTGAGCTGTCAGTCAGCTCAGCTCGCAGCCGCGCACACCACGCGCATGCACGGGAGTGCGCTCAGGACTTCATAAGGCGGCATGCGTACTAAGGCGGCATGCGCACAAGGGAGCAGTGACGCTTCCAAATGGATCGCTTCCTGCTCGCATATTTCGTCATTTTGACGAAATAGGGGGCGCGGCTTCACGAGGCTCCTGGCGCTGGAACCAGGTTAGTAAAATAGTCTGCCTGGAGAGTCCCTTTAAAGTTCAATTTACAGAACAGAAGATAAAAAATTAACATATGATTGAAAATGAAACCATGGTTTTCATGTAGGCTGTGAGAGTCATAGCCAGGGAAGTCGTGACTAGGTGATGACTAGTGATGTAACTAAATGGCAGAGAATTGAGCAATTATACTACAGAGGCATGGTCTATATATAAAAACTGTTTCATTAAAGGAACACTATAGTCACCAAAACAACTTTAGCTTAATAATGCAGTTTTGGTGCATATACCATGCCCCTGCAGTCTCATGCCATTTGGGAGTTATATCACTTTGTTTATACAGTCCTAGTTACACAGCCTTCCTAAACCCTTCCTGTAAATAGTCATCTAATGGTTACATTTCCTTTATTGTCCATTCTGTTTAATTTAGAATATATCCTGTTCTGATAATACCTTGCTAGACACTGCAGGATGATTAAACCTTTTAAAGTAATTGAAAAATAAACCATTTTGTCATCATGCAGGCTGTGTCAATGTGGCTAGGGCTGCATAAACAGAAACAAAAGTGATTCAACCCATAAATGTCAGATAATTGAGCAGTGAAACTTCAGAGGTATGATCCAGTGTAGCGTACATACCGAGGTCGCGGCTGCGACCTGGCCCGGGCCCTGCAACCTGGTATGTATGCCACTGTGGCCAGCCTCTTCTCTTGGGGGGCCCATGGCCCCCCGAGGCTGGCCCTGGTATCACCGGGCGGGCAGGCAGGCAGGCAGGCGGGCACGCAAGGGAGCACTCTTCCTTGAGTGCTCCCTCTTGCACCACACTGATACCAGAGCCGGAAGATGACGTCATCTTACGGCTCCGGCATCAGTACGAGGCGCACGAAGGAGCTGAACAGAGAGCACTCAGGGGAGAGTGCTCCCTCGCGCGCCCGCCAGCCTGCCCATCGGGTGACACCACTGGACCCCAGTGAATCCCCTCAGCACTCCCACAGGTAAGGAGGCTGGGGGGATAAAAAAAAAATTTAAAACGTGAGTGTGTGTGTTAGTGTTAGAGTGTGTGTGTGTTAGTGTTAGAGTGTGTGTGTGTGTGTGTGTGTGTTACTGTTAGCGTGTGTGTTAGGAGCAGTTTTCGCACCAGGGCCCCATGGGTTGTGTGTACGCCACTGGTATGATCTATACACAAAAACTACTTAATAAAGCTAAAGTTGTTTTGTTGACTATAATGCCCCTTTAATAACTGCAATTTTCCATTCCTGTTCATTAACCATGGCAGTATTGTGTACCCATCCTACTTCTATAAGATTTCTGAAGATAATTACGAAGACTGCTTGGTGGGGAGGGGGTGGATCTATTTATACCAATTTCAGAATTCCATTTCCTGTCCTTTCTGATGTGTGGGTGGGACTAATAAGTTAATGCTGCCACGTATGATGATCAGGAAAATAAAATTTATGGTAAGTATGAAACATTTTTCCCTAAATTCTATATAGGTCAGTACAAAAATCAGCAGATACATTGTACATCTCTTTAGGTTTGTGTTTGACACATAGCCCTTTGCGTATTTTGTCGATTGCTGGAAGAAATGTTTATGCACACACAAATATTCTGAATGACCTATACGTATGCAAGACGATGCAAGTGATGTATTTTATTCTGACTTTAAACATAGTTAAAAATGGATTTACATGATTATCAGAGAATATTAAAAAAAACAAATGCACATTATATACAGGCGTTCGGTTTAGAGTACACACATTTGGGTCTATTACATCTCTTTCTAAATGTTTGTTTCTTTTTTTTTTTTCATCACAGGTAGTAAAATAGTCTGTCTTACAAGAAAACACAATCTTCTGTTTAAACGAGACCACAAGGAGCAGTACATTAAAAGCAAAAATAAATAACTTCCTCTGTGTACTGACTTCCATGTACAAATGAATTATTCGTTGTCAAGTTGTTTTGCTCAGAGCAAGCCCAAACTACACATCAGAATCAATATAATACAGGACAATAAAAAAATATTGAAAACTATATGTGAAGACGGCAGAAAAAAGAAAGGTCACGTGCAGCCTGTCTACAGATGACTCTTGCAAGGACTTGAGAACAAAGGTAGCAGTGATCACTTCCTGCATCATCACCTACTCCCAGTTTTTTAGTAAATATCACTGCTTATAAAAGATTTTATGCAGTTGCTAATATACTTGAGGTTCAGTCGACAGACCCTTCACACATCTCTGGAATAGTTTTCTGGTTACGTGTTTATGGTATGCTCTGAATAAATGACCTTGCCGTTCCATACGAGAGACAGTTTGCATAACGGATTTTAAGGATAATGAAGAATTCCTGTGGTAAAAAGATCACTCAATATAAAAAAAATATAAAAAATGTAAAACCATTTTTCTGAATATTATGAAAGGAAAAGTTCTGTATTAATTGCACCACCTAGTGGTGTTTGTTTTTGTTTCAAACTTTTTTTATTGTCTTGAATAAATCTGCTAGATTCAGCATAATATAGACAAGTTATTTTGTAAAGTACAAGTTGAAACTTATTTACTGTGCCTCTTGCTTGACATTTTTGCTTGAAAGACGTACAAAAAGAAAATGAAATAATACAACAAATAAAAACGTAACTTAAAATAAACTAAACATGCTCTCCTGTAAGTAGTCTCAATATATAAGCTTGAGGTTAGCTCAATATCGGGGACAACTAGCTTGAGGTGTCTCGTTTTGGCAAGTTGCCATTGGTCTAGGGGGCGGGTGGCTCGCTATAACTCTGGTCGAGTACCAGTCTGTAAGCTCCAAAGAAGATTTAATTTTGGATTGGGATGTTCTGTCTCGTGTGTTGAAACATGGTTGCCAGGTAAGAAAGAATTTCTTTGTTAAGGCGATTTAATTAACAAGATTTCTACCCAGTCCATATGAAATAGGAAAGATATTTTCGTGTAAAGTAATGCTATTGGGGGGACAGGGATCTATCAAATGATGCAGTATACTTTTACGTGCCATTTTGTAACAATGATTTGAGTATTCCGTCATCACCCCCAATAATACAAGTAATTTCATTATATAATTTTCTACCTGTTTCCAGAAAGCCTCGATTTCGGCACATCTCCAGAAGCAATGGTGGAGGGCTGTTCTGTTTGTACATCATTTTAGACAATTTCGCGGAGTCACTGAGTTTTAGGGGAAATTATTTTTGAGGAGAGTAACAGACGTGATGCACGATTTTCCAATGCATTTCTTGATAGGTAGCTGTTGGGAGTAGTTTATCCCCTTAAGGAAAACTTCTGGAATAAAAGGGAATCATGACGGAATATTGTCCTTAAGGGGTTTAGCAGTTTGACGGTTGTTGTTGTTGTGAGAGCTTCATGAGCCAGTGTTGTCAAATGTTGAAATGTGGAATGGAACATCACGGTCAAGAAATTTGTGTTTAATTTGTTGGAGTGTGAGAGGCTTTCGTCCAAAAAAAAAGCTATGTGTATTGGGCATTTTCATCCTTAAAATACAGCCTGCATAAGAATGGAAAACATTTGGTGTATTGCCATTGGAACCCCAAGAGTTGTCTCACCAATTTCCAGATTTTAATAGTGAACGCGAAGAGAGGATTTTCCCTTGCTTCCTATGGGAGGAAAGGCTATGAGGTGTGTAGTAGTCTGGAAAGTGATATACTAGCGCAGTTTTTTTTTTTCTAAGTGTACTGCAGTAAATTGTCCGGTTTCTTTTATCCAGTCCAGCGTGTGTCGATAGTGTGCTGCTTAGGTTTATAAATCTGGATTTATACATTGCTATTCATGGACGATTTTGTTTCCAGAGAAATTTATAGAAAATCAGATTTAAAGCTTTTTTTTGTTTTTTTTCCATCTGATCTTACCCATTGGTAAGGCTTATAGTGGATATAGAAGTTTTGATATTATAACCGATCTTAGTACGGTAGCTCACCCCGAGGGAGTCAAGGGGAAGCGTTCCCATCTACAGAGGATGTATTGTACATTGTACATCAGCCAAAATTGGTCCCATGTTAGTTTTATATATAGCAGACATTTACTTTGTTATTAGCACCCCATCTATTTAAAATTTGAGGCTGCCCATGCTAGAGTTGCCTGTGTCTGTAAACGTATCGGCGGACCTGAGCCTAATCTCAGAGTTGTTGACTTGGACCAATTACTTTGAAAGCTTGTTATTGTGCCATATCTTTCAAAAAAGGCAATTGTATTTGTGATACACATAGAATGTGACGGCAGATAAGAACCATTCGGCCCATCTAGTCTGCCCAATTTTCTAAATACTTTCATTAGTCCCTTATCTTATAGTTAGGATAGCCTTATGCCTATCCCACGCATGCTTAAACTCCTTTACTGTGTTAACCACTACTGCTTCAGCTGGAAGGCTATTCCATGTGTCCACTACCCTCTCAGTAAAGTAATACTTTCTGAAATTATTTTAAATTATATTGCAGGATCCAAAGAGGTAAAGTAACATTGTCTGCAAAACCCCAAAATTCAATTGTGTGTGGGCCTAGCTGTATTCCCTCTATGTCTTCAAAAGAATAGATAAATCTAATGAGTGGGTCTAAAGAAATAAAAGAATAGGTAATCACCCCTCTCGTAATCATGATTATTATGATCGTTGAGTGTATAGGCCACGATACTTGATCAAAGGCCTCTGAGCATCTAAGCTCAGTAGGAGAAATTGGTTTCTGTTGGAGTGTTGGTTGTACGTCCTCCTGAGACCCAGACCATTCGTGTCCTCTGTACTGGACATTTTGCATCTCTTTTTATCCTTTTGAGCTACTCTATCAATCCCTGCTGTATTGTAAAGAGGGCATCTTGCGCTTTCCAGTGATATGTCATGTGATAGGCTGTGGTGCTGGGAACTTCCTCTTCCTTTTCATAAAAAATGGAAAGAAATTGGAAGACAATTTTTTTCCCCTCGGTTTCCAGGAGAATATGGAGGCCATTCTGGTTCCTTGGATGGACTGTCTGCCTTTAGTAAATCCCTTTTGCTGGGCATGTAAAATGGAGGGTAAAAACAGTTTGAGGCTGTTGGACCATATTTTAGTAGGAAGTTTGAAGTCATTATTTAGTCGCATGGTCGGTCTACAATAAATTTATACTGCAGAGTCCGTGCCTGGTTTTGAGATTAGAAATATTCTAGAGGCTGTAATGGGTTAAACCGGTGCTTTATTTATGTATATCGATCGTATTGAACAAGGAAGTTAAGAGTGCTGGTAATTTGGTCTTTTCCATTTATATTGCCCGTGCTATCTCCTCTTCCCTAATAGGGTTTGCTCCCTTTAAAAGGTTAATTTCTCTCACGGGGTCACCAGGCTGCGAGGCAAAGCGGTTTGAAAAATGGGCGTATAAGGTTTTGTTTTTTTATCCCCACTGGATCTGTGGTGTAGGTTGCGTCACTTTTTATTATTTGCATAATTAGCTTTCCCTTTCATCTAACCCAATGAAAAAATTGTATTTAAGGAATTCTAGTTTTATTTGATTTTTACAATAAGAAGACATCTAAAAGTTGTTTTGCCTCCACAAAAGCATCTTTTTATTATTGCATCAGTTGGTGTGGCTGTGGCAAATCTATATCAAGTTTGTTATATTTCTAATATTTGGCCTTGGAAGTCTGTCAGAATAACATTGTGTTATCTATATGGTCCAAGTTGTCGTCTGTAAAATTGGCCATGCTCCGACCAACATGTTTTTGAATGAGTCATTGTGGGGTGAACAGGAGGGGTGGACCTATGTTAAAAGTCATTGGACCGCGGTCCGATATTCGAATGTTGTCTATGTCAGCTTGTGTACCAGCTCAGGGGAGACTAAAAATTGATGCTGGATGAGGTGTTATGAGCCTTAGATGTGCGTGTGTAATTCTAGACCTTGATGTTTCATATCCTCCATCTGTCTATAAGATAAGAGGCTTCTTTGAAAATGAATACTTCCCTGATCGTCCTCGTAGTGGGACGACAGAACAGAGCATATGGGGCATCACCAGATGGATGGTATGACCCAAGAGACACCAGGACCTGTGGGTGGGAGAGCTTTAGGGTTCAGACATCGGATAACTCAGGTGAAGTCAAGGGCATTAATCAGTAGCAGGAAAGCCAAGGAAGCAGCAGCAGGAAAGCCAAGTAGGTTGATTGCCGTATGTAAATTAAAATTTTGCATGAATTTGAAGTTGGAATTTTATTTTCTTCTTAACAAGGGATTTACATATGGGAGAGAACGTTCACCTTTTAGCTGTTAATTTCATGGAATAGTTTTGGAAGTTAAGCATTGTGTTCTTGGTTACCAATTTCATTGCATTTCTGTATGCTTATCGTATGGTTTCTTTGTCAAAGAAATGAACATTACTGGTCTTGGTCTAGTTGTTGTTTGAGCTCAACGAAGAAATGTCAGTTCTTTCAGGACATAATCTGGGTGGACTAACAAACACGCAATTGTAATCAGATGATTTGGATGCACAGGAACAGAAAGGTTGAGGTACCTGCTTACTGAGCTTACATGTGGGGCAAAGTGACACGAAAGGTAATGGTAGAATAGTATTCACTGAAGACTGTTTTATAATGACAGTTGCAGGAGAGGAATCAGGGTTGCATGGGGAGGGAGCTATTAACAGTTTAAATGATGTGCTTCCACGGGAAAGCGGCAGCCCTAGAGAAGTCTTGAAGGTGAGAGTACGAACAGAGGATAGATGTAGATCTTTGGCAGAGTGTAAGGTTCTAGACGGGACATACTTGTGTGTAAGGGAGGATAGATAGGTTGGAGCAGCATTATGTCGAGATTTGTAAGCAAGAACCAGAATTTTAAATTGAGTCCTATACCGTAAGGGCAGCCAATGCAGAGCAGATTGTTGTTGGGAGATGAGCTGTCGTTTAGTTGAGGAGTCTTTTAGATCACTGTATGTTTTCAAGGCTATCAAGTCTGGAGGTGTTAGACAAGATTGTCAAAAGTGCGGAGTATTGAGTCGATTTTCACTTCCAATTTAGAGATAAACAGTGATATCGTCAGCTAGTTGAACATTCCGGTGTGAACGAGGCTAGTGGTGTTGATGAGATTTCTTCTGTGCATATGTCTGGTGTTTTCCAGAAAGTGTTAGACTGTTTTGGATGTGATTAGGTGTTAATTTTCCCAAATTCTATTAATTTCGCCATTGTTGAGGAAAGAGAAGAGTATAGGGATAGGCAATTCCTTTAAAGTCCCATTATCCCATACAAAACCAGCCGACTTTAAATCATATCATTAGAGGTCCCTTTAGTGAGTGTGCATAAAACTTGAAAAATGTGAGCCCACAGATGTTATCAAATGGAGTTAGATTAGGTTGATAGGGAAATAAAATCATGAGTCAGGGCCCAGAGGAGCAAGTAGGATTAGTAAGTGATGGCATGGTTAAATAAAATAAATTAACCGAGGTATGTACAGATCAAATTAAATGGGTCCAGGTAGGAGTTCTTCTCTAAGTTTGTGCTTTCAGGTCACTATGCTAAGTTGTAGAAAATGCAGGGACGAAGGCTGGCGTGGTGAGTGGCTTGCGTCTGCAGCAATAGGTGGGGAGATAAGGCCTACCTTCTGCCAACAGTGAATTGATCTAGATATTGTGTGGGGGTGTTGTGTTCTGCACTAGACTGGGCACCTGGAAGCGCATTATATTTTATGCTTCAGGCCCTACCGAATTCTGCACTGAGAGGCCAAGATGGCACCAGGCCTGCTCGAAGCTGTCCCAGTCCTGGACCTCTGGGGGATTCTCATTGACCTCTTTTGCAGCAAAGGTGGCTGCGGTAAAGTCAGAAGGTGACCTTTTAAAATGGAGCTCAGTGTGGAACTTTCCATCATGCAAACGCTTCCCTTGGCCCCTCCCCTGAAAGTCCCCACCTAGTGGTTTTAATGGGTGTTATATCACTTGAAAGGAAATTGCAATGTAAGAAATGAGATAAGAGTATATTATATTATATGTGATTAATACAAGAAGCAACATTTGTGGAACGTGTTACTTTTTATTTGGGAGAGAGAAACAGGGGGAAAAAAAACAATATATGCAAATAGTCAATTATTAGAACATTAAAAAAACAAAAAAAAACAAAAAAAAGGTTTGTCTCTGTTCAAAGCACCAACAAAAGGACACAGTCTTTCTAAAATATGTTTCACTGGTGGGTTGAACTGTTTAAACAAGCATAAGGCTAATTAATAGGATCTTAAAGGAACACTCCGCAAGATTTTACTTTTTTTTATATAACTTCACTATTTAGTAAATATATCCCGAAAGAAAACACACAAGCATTTTTTTGCTGCATGTTTTTATTGGGGTACATCTAAAAATAGGATTGCAAGAGCTGCAGATCTTCTGCCTGTGGCTTTTACCCCCCCGGCACAGACTTTCAGTTTGTGCATGGTGAGATGACCAGTCAAAATCTTCTCTTTAAGAAGCCTCCAATTCTCAGTAATGTGCGCATTTTCAGTGAAGGGGGTAGAATAGTGTATGAAAGGGGCCCGGGAGGACCAGGATCCGAGTAGGAAAAATGCACCTGGATCACAAAAGAGCAGATTGTAAGCTCACAGACTCACTTTGGGGAGGAAGGGGGTGGGGGGACGACATGGAGCATTGGCAGGCACAAAAGCGCATCTCCCTGGCATTTCTTCATTGATCTTTAAAACGACTTATTTAAATAGGAACTTTTAAAGTGCAGTTAAGGTGGGATACTCCTCACACAAAGCACTTTGTGTGTGTTAAGTGGTCCTTCAAGAGTGCGCATCTGCAATCTGTTTGTATAAGCTGAACGGCTACAGAAATAATGCCAAAGTCATACAGAGAGTTGAGGGGACATTAAGGTAATTTCGATAATATATCAAAACAAAACATGACTTTTTTTTTAATTTTTTTGCTGAAAAATGAAAACTATTTTCAAATGCATTTTCATTTGTGTTATTACACTTGCCAGTACTGTACATTATCGGGTCAAAAAAGACAAGTACTATTTAGATAGTATTTGTGGTACCAAGTTTACATGGGCAGAACTACTCCGTGTTACAATATACCAGTCTTCGCCCAATATGAGGGTCATTGGTTGCCGTTAAGAACAGTGACAAAGCAGGCAGACCTCACCATACATATGGTATATGGTGTATGGATGGATTCGCCATGAAAAATACATGTTGCAAACATGACCACAAGTGTCTATTGCTCATATACAGGCTGCTGAGGGTCTTACATCACACATTGGCTTATATCAAGGGGTAAACTAATCCTATGCTTTTCATTGAACAGAGAACTGGTAAAAAAAAAAAAATATATCAATTATATTTTTAATTCAAATGAAAAAAAAAAAAAAAAAGATCCACTATATCCTATAGAGCGATTCCTATTGTATTTTTCTTTTAAAAATAGACAGTTCAAATTAACTTTTTTTAAGGAAGTCACACCAGAACATTGCAGCTACCAATAAATGTAGGTGTTCAGTAAAACATACCAATTATACAACATTTCCTGGAACCAGACTTATCGGCAGTGCCACACGTTACACCAAAGTGCTATGTCCTGTTTCAGAACATATTAAGTTTGTCAAAAGACTTGTGAAATACACAAAATGTTACACGCACAGCCCAGAATATGGGTACAAAAAAACAACTACAACTGCACAAAGCTGTAGCATCACTGTACAAAGTATTTACAAATAAAGCTTAGTGATTTGTCATGAAAACATTATTTCGAATATCTGTACAAAACAGTTGTAAAAACGGCAGCTATATACAAACAAGCAAGTTAAAAAAAGGCATTAAATATTCCTCCTTCAGGAAAAAAAAAAAAAAAAAAATTCATAACCAAAACATTTTTTTTTGTTATTTTTTTTGTTTGCCCCCCCCCATCAACTTTAGGGATGAAGAAATGTTAATGCTGTATTTGAAATGCGATGTTAAGGACTGACGTTACCTACAGACATTTTCTTTTTTGGACTCTGGTACCAAGGGACTCATGGCAGCATAACTATTTCAATAAGATTAAAATGGTTATGGTGCTTAAAGTGAGTAAGCATTCACACAAAGGAGTAGAAGTAGTGAAAAAATAAAAAATATTTTGAAAAAATTGTTTAGCTCTTTCAGCCTAGATCTTTAACTTGAACATTTCATTCATTAAACGTCAAATGGGAACGTATGGTTTTTTTTTTGTTTTGTTTGTTTTTTGACAAACAATATCAAGGTATTTTATTTTCATTCATTTGCAAAGAAAGAGGGAGAAAAAAACTACTTAATTTTTTTTATTTTTGTCTTTGGAATGTGCAGAGCGGCAAAAAAACAAGAAATCTTGGGGATGAAGAGTCAATATGCCCAAGAACAGGCTTGGCATTGTCACAATGTGCTGCCAGTCATGGACTACATTTGCCAGCATGCTTAGCCTGGCCCCAGAACCAGCAGCTGAAAGGCCAAACATCCCCTGCCCCAGGGAAAGACCTAACTAACTGATGGAAGGTGCTGTGGCATGGCTGGTAAAAAAAATAAAATAAAATTATAGGAATTGGAGGGTCTTCCAAAACTGCTGGATAAAATACAAAACAAGTGGTTACGAAAATTGACACTTTCAATATTGAACTCTATTAGGTCAGGAAATCACATAAAATGATTGATTGTTGGCTCCCATGGAAATCGGTCAATGGTCGTATTGTGTTTTCGAACATATTACTTTTCATTAGAAGATCCACACTGTGGAGCAACACAAACCAGGGAAATATACCAAATGTAGAGAACAGATGGAATGGCAATGTTTTGGCTCACACAAGAGCCTTTCTCAAGCCATCATGGACATCTCTTCTCCACATAAAGTTTCTTAAAGCAGCACTGTCACTTGGCATGCAATGTTTCCAATTTAATCTGTTTTTGTTACTTAAGTCCCCCTTTAAAGGACCACTCTAGGCAACCAGACCACTTCAGCTTAATGAAGTGGTCTGGGTGCCAGGTCCCTCTAGGATACCCTTTTTTTATAAACATAGCAGTTTCAGAGAAACTGATATGTTTACACTGAAGGTTAATCCAGCCTCTAAAGTCTCTAGCGGCTGCCTCTTGACAGCCGCTAGAGGCGTTTGCGTGCTTCTCACTGTGAAAATCACAGTGAGAAGACCCCAGCGTCCATAGGAAAGCATTATGAATGCTTTCCTTTGGACTGGCTGAATGCGCGCGCAGCTCCTGCCGCGCATGCGCATTCAGACGAAGAGGAGGAGGAGGAGGAGAGGCGGCGGAGAGCTCCCCGCCCGGCACTGGAAAAAAGGTAAGTTTAACCCCTTTCCTCGCCATCCAGCCCGGCGGGAGGGGGTCCCTGAGGGTGGGGGCACCCTCAGGTCACTATAGTATGTTTTCCTGGCACTATAGTGGTCCTTCAAGGTTATAAATATACATAAATAGGAGCTTTAAGTAGCAAGCTAAGCACAACCATTAAAATATAAAGGGCATAAGGAAAGAAAAAAAAAACATGACGGTACCACTTTAAGGGAAAGTACGAGCTAAATAATGATAAAGCACTATAAAGGTTTATACAATGGTTCTAAGTAAGGCACGACTAAATGATGGCCCCCGAGTGGCTGTACAACTGTATCTCCTACGGTTATTGCCAGCCACAGATATAGTCAATATGAACTCTAGCAGAGCATGGTGGTAGTTTATTTTATTTTATTTTTACAAGAAGAGGGATACTTATGGCCACTCTAGACTTACTGGCTCTTCAACTATGCACATAAAATGCATAAAACATAGGGCCATGAATTATTTAATCTTATTAAGATGGATTTCATCAAACGTTTTACCATTTTTATTAAGAGTCTAAAAGAAACCCCATCCAAATAAATACCTTTGCCATAAAATGGAAGAAAATCCAATTGTAACATTTCTGTGAGAAAAGAAACAAACACAGAACTATATACATAGATACATATATAGGTTGAAAAAAAAGACCACTAGCCGGCAAACAGTAAATACATTTTGGGCGCATGTATTTTTATTTACCACGTCCTAATTAGTGTTCCCTCTAAGGAGGCTTGTGAGCAGGTCAGAGCTGAAATAGCAAAGAAAATAGGTTTTACAAGCAACTCTCGAGCAGAAATCCAATGCAAACTGCAGGAGCTGATTGCAATTCTTTGCATAATGGTTTCAGAGCTGGGTCACTCAAAATGTAGCCGTTAGAGGGAACACTGCTCTAGAGAGATCTATTTTTCTTTAAAAGTCCATCAGGCTTTATTGAAAGTATTCCGGATCTTAGTTCCATAAAAATATAACCTGATGTACAACACGTATGTCGTAAGATGCATGTCTGCACATTCCAAAGCGTATTCTGACAATCACATGAGCCCAGTTCATGGAGAGAGAAAAAAATATTAACCTTCAATAATGGAGACTGTCATATAACCATTAGTAAAAAAATTCAAAAATATATTTTGGACACAAGCGCTAATGTTGAAAATATAACACCTTGTGCATTATGTCACAGCTGAGAGGCAGAAAAAAAAAAAAAGATCCAACGAGAGCACTTAGAAGACTTTGCACAGACACCAGATAATATAACTGGACGGACGGTGTACTCTGAGTTCCAATGAATTAATCCATCTATCACGATATAGAATGGATCGAAACTTTCCTATTTGCATGTTCGTAAAAAAATGTATTGCAGCTGCAACTTAAACACCTACATCTCAGCAAATTAATGGTAAACGTGAAGACCAGAACAACAAACGTAGAAAACCAAAGACAAAACAAAAATACGCCTAAAAAATAAAAGTGCAGGTATCAAGGGAATAACTCCATCACTTGGGCTTGCTACAAGGAAGCTAATGGGAAAACAGGAATGCTGTGGACAATCAACATCTAGCTGGTATATTCACCTGCAAAAATGTAATAAACAAATGAAGGTTAGATACCGTCCTGTGGTCGGAGATGCAAGCGTCATGCGGCTTTAAATTCTGGACATGTTCAGCATGTCATGTAGGGTTAGAGAGTTACATTTCACAGAGCTCCTTCCAATCAGCACGATTAAATTGTCCTAATTTAAGGGAAGCAATTGGTGCCTATGAACACACCTTGCTAATTTTCATTTTAAATAAGTTATTGGCGTCTTAATGCATTTCGAGTTGTGGAATTCTCCACAATTCGTTGACATGTCAGTACTCTGTTGATTGATCTGATCCAATTGAAAAGTATTTCCAAATATAACAAAGGCCCTGGGAGCCCAATTGTATCATGATTTCTATAACGATCCAGCCAGCGTCTTTTTAATAGGCCATTAGCATGGGGGCCAGGTCATAAGCACTTTTATCTGTAAAAATGAAGAAAAAATAAAAGATGATATCCCTCTTCCTTTACCATTTTGAAACGTTTCGGCACCATTTTAAAAGAATACACAGCAAAATGAGGTTGAAAAGGTGGAAACCTAGTTCCCAACTTTTTGGCCTTGCTTAGATTTTATAATTCATCGTCCATAAACATTCTGGGGTAACTCAATGTTCAGCAGTTCATTAGGTTTTGAAAACATCTTCAGGTTTTTCATTCTGTGAAGACAGCAAGGCTATCAGATGTTCTCTATTAGCAGAGGAACTACACATGGTCAATACTGAGAGGTGGGTTGCACTTGCTTCTCTCCTCCACGCTGCTGTCTCCGTCCTGGACAATGACTGTCTCTTCATCTCCAAGCCTCTGGCTGGTAAAATTATTCATCTCCAGTAGCCCACTGGGTTCCACCACCACATTGGAGCTGGAGTGACAAGGGATGGGATACTGAGGTATAGTCTGAAAGTTTGGAGGAAAACAGAAAGACTGTGGACCTATGATGGCATAACACTACTTATTTCTACATCAATTGCGGTTCTAAACAGTGGCCTTTTGACACAATTACAAGTTATATTCCAAAGTGCATTCTTATAGCTGACTTCAAAAACCTCATCAACTGTACAGGTTTCCCTGACATAGAAACAGACTAATCTCTCGCTCTCAGATTATCCTACAAACACACTTTTAAATGTCAGAAATTTTTACTATGGGTCTTCATATAACATACTGATAGGTTAGAGCTTATTAAAGTGGGTGGTTGACATTTAGTAATTTCGTATTTAATATGTAGAAATAATAGATCAGCTCTAGATATTGTAAGGGTTTCTTTCATAAGGTTAAATCTCTCCAATCAGAATAAGCTCTTTAAACCAGGTCTCCATGCTGCACCCACTGCTATACGGTGACTGCTATACAGTGAGAATTGCGGTAGTTGTGGTTTAACGGCTGATAGAAAACCAAAGCCTGATGCACTCCAGCTTGGTGTTTTAGGGGCTAGTAATCTAAAATGTCTATTTTGTTAATAAACCCTTGCTACTGGAATTATATGGGAAAGCCTGGCTCAAACTTTTCCAGTCAGTATTGTCAACTTGCAGGCCACGCCCACATCGCAGTTCTTGGCTCTGTGCATAGCGTTCCGAGCTGTGCTGTGTGCGTGGTGATTAATACAGTGAATGATTACAATAGTAGAAAGGAAAATGTTCTCACTTTAAAAAAATTGTCCTGTCAAAAAAAAAAAATAACAATAAAAGTATTTATCTATATTTCTATCTCTATCAATTAAAAAAACAAAACAACTAAAATAAAAAAACACAACTAACTATGACGTTACATGTCCCTTTCTGGCATACTCGGTCTCACAGATTGGGAGTTCATTTTGTGCATTATGGGATGGCTGTTTACAGATCCCATGATCTCTGCCACTTTCGGAACTCTTGGTAACTACAGTGAGTAATATATATCCTGCCACAGAGCTCCCACAGTCTGATCATGCTTTATGTTCAGCCTCGCTCAATGATCACACTTAAAAATATAAGAAACAGCCAAGAGATAAAGGCTTTCTTCAAGTTGCAGTCAGGTGATCCCGACTATTGCCAGTTAGAAAATTTCAGGAGCGAGCCCGAATTTGACAGATTGTGTGTTTAAATAAGTTAATGCCAGGAAACCACACGTAAACGGTGTACCAATGCAAAAATTTTTAAAAAATTGTGATCATTGCATCGCACAATAGCAGGCACACCCCCTTAAAGGGTCACTCCAAGCATCAGTGATTTGAAGTGGCTATGGTGCTTGATATTTCATAAGTACTGCATTCTCTCTCCATGAGAAACTGCCAGCACTCTGTGGCAGGAGGTCACAAATCTAAAATACCCACGAAAATAATTATCTCTAAAAAATCCCTAGAATTAAGAAAAATGGCATGGCTTGGAACCGCTGCGATCATTACCTGTATGATAATCTCAGAAGGCACGTCTTCAGCTCTCTTTTGGGGGACATTCTGTATCTGGATGATCTGGCTGGTAACCGGCACGTCGACTTTCCTGGTCAGTGGAGGTGGTGGAGGTAAAGGAACTGGAAGAGCAGATGGAGGCGTTGCTGTGATTATAGGGGCTGGAAAACATTTAGGAGGTGGTGGCACTGTAGACGTCACAGTACTTGAAACTGGCAGCCGTGCTACCTGGGTGGGTATGGTTGCTTCTGTTAATACTGGCATGGGTTTGATAATGGGCGTAACTTTGCTCGGAGGATCAATAATCATGGGTTCCACGTTCGTGTCTATATCTGCCTCCATCATAGACATCTTCAATATGTCTGCTACAGAGGCCTTCTCTGTCACTGAAGAAGGGGGCAGGAGGCTGGCAACTGCGGGAGTGAGTTTTGGCAAACACTCGCTGATTGTGGCCTTAGAAACTGTGGGAGGTTGATGTCCTTCAAAGGTGATCTTGGTAACAGCCGATCCCTGTGAAACTATGGTATGCGGGACCTACAGACAAAAAATAAATAAAATTTAAAGCCATTAGGATTCAGAATAAGGAAACAATGAGCTAAACCCAAATAAGCCAACACCACTTTAATAGAACACTAAGTATGTGGAGACAATGCTTTTAATATAGTCTTCCTCACTGAAAGGAACGCCCTGTAACTGATGTTATCTGGTCTTCGTATTTGCTGAAACAGAATACTTTCCTTTTTTTTGAGGTCACTTCCTAGGATTCTTTAATGACATGTTTACCTACCCCCTAAATTTAACAAACATGCATCATTCCCATGCAAGTGGGCGCCTCCATCTTAGCTCCATGACCATCATTATTATAAGCTCTGCCCTTTAAATCTGGCAGTCCGTTAATAGAAAGCATTTAGATAAGAGGAGAAATTGAACAAAAAATTATTTATATCGAAGTAACGGTCATTATTTTGGTTAAATGGCGATAAAAAAAAATAAAAAAAATTACTGTTTCGGTCGTAGCAAATTCCATCAGTTTTCTCAGAAATGGTGTTATGTGACAGTTCCCGTTTAATGGGACACTATAGTCACCAGAACAACTGCAGCTTAAAGTCCCTGCAGGCTTTTTATTGTTAATATTGTTGCCTAGTAACACCTCTAGTGGTAGTCACTAGAGGTGCTTCCTGGGTCAGTGCTGCACAGTGTGTAGCAATGGCGTTCAGCGTCTCCACGCTCTGCATGGAGGTGCTGAACGTTCCCCATAGCGATGCATTGATTCAATGCGCCTCTAAGGAGATGCTCGTTGGCGCGGCGTGGCGTTTTGTAGTGCATGCTCAATCATCGATCTCAACCAATAAGGCGGAGCAAAGGTGGCCAGCCACAGTAAAAACGTGAGAGAAAAGGGGAATTGAAACACCTTCTCACTGTTCTTACAGGAGTGCCGGGGACCTAAACGGCCACACCAGCATTATATGGTCAGGAATACAGGTTTGTGTTCCTGACACTATAGAGTTTCTTTAATGACTTCTATTCAGCTGAGCTAGAAGTAAACCAACTCTGCTCTTTTATTTGTTAAGGCCTAGTAGTAGCCGGAGATAAAGCTGGATAAGCTGTGGCCTAATGTGTTAATCCTCGACACAGAGTTGCTATAAGGTAATTACCCATGATGCTTAGCCAGTCAACAAATTGGTTAAGCAGCACAGGAAAAGCCAGCGCAAGCTCAATGCTTGGTTGTCAGCTGAGGCTCTGTAATAATTATGTTTACCTGGGTTATAGATGTCTTCTCGGATGACACCGGCAGCTGCATCGGAGTCTGGGACAGCTGAGACTGCATGTATATCTTCTGCTGGCCTTGTATCTGCTGCAGTTTTGGCAATTGCTGGGTAGTTTTCACAGCCAAAACCTGTACTACAGTCTGCTGGGGCTGAGACACTAGGGAAGGTATGTGCCTCTCCTTGACCAGCATGTGGCGCTGTTGCACATGTTCCTGTTGCAGGGGTGTGATCTTCTGCTGCCGTATGGATAGCTGCGCAGTTTGTTGGATCTTATGCTGGATCTGTTCTGGTTGCAGCTGGATAATCTGCTTTTGTTTAGTCTGCAAGGACTGCACAGTCTTCACCTGCAGATGGGCTCCCTCCTGGTGCAGGTGAATCTGCTTCTGCTGCTTCTGGGCTAAGGCGGCTCTATAGAACAAGCCAGTCTGAGGGTCTAAAGTGTCCATTTCTTCAACTTCTCCTTCCTCCGTGACCGTCTCCTCCGTTCGCTTGGCAAAAGCCGTGTGGCTGCTTAATGCCTGTGAGACAATGTTAGCAAAAGGCTGCAAATTAAATAAATGAAATCATTAAAGCCAATCATCATTACCTAAATATATATAGAAACAAACACAAAGCACTTTGACTGTTTGACTACTTACCCTGGGAGGGCACCACTGCGCTCCTGGCACAATAACCACTACAGTGTACTGTAGTGGTTATTGTGCCAGGATTCTTTCTTTAAATAAATAATCTACCAGTGCCCCTCCCAAGATTAGGTTCTGGATGCGCCCCTGACAGGGAAACATTTCTGCTTAACAGGGGCCCAGTATATGACGCAGCGCTGTACATGTATACAACCTAGAAATGTTTTTGACTTGGGGTGCCTTAGAAAAATATTGAAACCATAAAAGCTTTGGAACCACAGGTCTAGAAGAAGGGCAGCACTAAAGCTACTGAACACAACATGTTGCCAGCAGTAACATTTTAGGTATGAATCCATTGCTCCTTGATTTTTTCAGTTACAGTTTAAACCTTATGGAACTATCTATTCTGACATGAGAGCAAGAGGAGTTGTCAACACACTAGGCTAACAGGGAACAGAGCCAGCAATGTCATACCATGGCCCCACGCACTGTAGCAGGAAATATGACGTCACCTCCTGCATGCTAGCCACCGAGGAGCTTTGCCAATCACGAGTTGTGAGTACAGCAAAGTGATTGACAAAAAACAAAAAACAAAATCAGTTTAGATTCTACAGGTTAATGTTACCTACCTAGCCAAGTCGGGGCTAGACATAAAGAAGGGATTATGGTCTTCTTTTGGGGCAACAGGGGAGGTTATAAGGCTGACCAACTTGGCTAATAAACATTCTGCTTATTCCGATTATGCCACAGACAGTTTACATGAAAACCGTCAATTAACTAAAACAGTATCCTGCATTATGTATCTGCTTAAAGAAACAAACATATAATGGTTTATTGACCAAACATCAATGGGTAATCAATTGAAGCCAGAAATAGAAACTCCTCCAACACCACGAGCCAGCTGTAGCCACAGAGTGGTTACTTTAGCCAAAAAATTGCAATTAAACTACAAATCAGTGTTTAGTAAACAAGAGGTTTTGATGGTTAAAAGGTAACAGCGGCTACGAGCAGAATTCCATGTTTGATCACACTTTCCATCCATGAAACAATGGGACAATCTATGAGTGCGTTCAGTATCCAACTTGAATAACAAACGTGTGCTGCCAAGAATGTCTAAGGAGGCAAAGAAGACAAAAATTTTTATAAAAGATATTCATAGAGGAAGCAGTGAGATACCTGATGCATGATGTGAGTGATGGCTCCACTGGATGACGTAGGGATAGACTTCACAACCACGGACGTCTGTGCAGCAGTCTGTGACTGAGATACATGCTGCAGTAAGGTGCGGGTGGGCTGTGACGGCTGCAGTTGGTGGTGGTGGTGGTGTTGGGATGAGTGACTCACTTGGAGAAGGGAGGTGAGTGGCACATCTCCAGAGCTCACAGTGTTGGTTGAAGCCACCTGACGCGCTTTACCTTTAAACAATACAATAATGGATATTAGGCCCAGTCTAATCATTCAAAATGCGCCTCTTCAATGTGAACTGTTAATTCAAGCTACTGAAGGCTGGGTCACTGGGCAAACACTTTGGGCTATATGCTGGGATACGTAGTCCCCGGTGATACAACTGAAAGACTGAAAACATTTTAACTAATTTACAATAAAGGGTGTCATGGTAATAGCCAACAGAAGAGACAGAATACAAGACAGACAAAACTACATAATACAGGAGATCAGCATAAAAACCATGTACTCTCTGAATGATTGCCAAAAGGTAATGACACATTTTGTTCAGAAATGCTTTAGAACCGATAAAGAGATTATCTCCCAAAAGCTTGTTGACCGAAAATTCTGTTGGTTCAATAAAAGAAAAAAAAATGCATTAACAGATACTAACAGATTTATTCACGAAGAAGGAATTGTCAGGGGGTTCAAAGTGAATTTCAAAATAGCCAAAAATTGTTGAAATGAGTTGACTTTTTAAAAATGTACAATTTATTTTGAATTCACTTTTAGTTTCCAATGAATAGTGCGGTGTGATTATTAGTTTATTATGGTCTGGGTGACTATAATGTCCCTTTAAGGACAGAAGCAATTGTCCAAGTTCTGAACCAAAAAAAACCCCTAGAATTTGAGCTATACGTTTGTTCAACCATAATTTTCCTCTTTCATATTGACTGCACCCACACTTATGTATCATTTTGTTCAGAAGAAATGGGGCATATATTATATATATATATATATATATATATATATATATATACATATACACACACAAATGTGAGAAATGTTTATTTTAAGTTCTGCACAGCATTTTAACTGTGAATGTCATAATACTGTTGACTTTTAATGCAATAAAACACATATTTGTTTGCTGTGATGTTCCATGAGTACAACGATGCCCCTCAATGTACAGGCTTCATGGGGTTTTGAAAAGTTAGGGGTCAAGTATAGGGCTTGCCCATTTCAGTTTTTAAGCATTGAACTTTTGGCAGCCCAGGAATGAGAATTACCCCAATCATGGCACACCATTTGCAAAAGTAGACCACCCAGGGTATTCAAAATGGGGTATTTCCAATCTTTAGTAGGCACTTGGTCACAGACCCGAGCCAAAGTTAGTGTTCATGTTGGTTTTTTGCATTTTTCACACAAAAACTGCACTTTTACCAATATCGTCATTATACTTTTTACTGCTTTAACACACTCATATTTGTGTTCAGTGATGTCTGAAGAAAAGAACAGTATTCCCCCTTGTACAGGTTTTACGGGTTTGAAAAGTTACAGGGTCAAACATAGGGCTTGCAAATTAAATTATCTAGTATTTCTGTCTGGGTTGCCGCAGAGATCTCCCCAATATCACAGAGGGAACGGCTGAGCATGCGGCAATCGCAGAGGGATTGGCTGAGTGCGCGGTAATCGCAGAGGGATTGGCTGAGTGCGCGGTAATCGCAGAGGGACTGGCTGAGTGCGCGGTAATCGCAGAGAGACTGGCTGAGTGCGCGGTAATCGCAGAGAGACTGGCTGAGTGCGCGGTAATCGCAGAGAGACTGGCTGAGTGCGCGGTAATCGCAGAGAGACTGGCTGAGTGCGCGGTAATCACAGAGAGACTGGCTGAGTGCATGGTAATGACAGAGGGACTGGCTGAGTGCATGGTAATGACAGAGGGACTGGCTGAGTGCATGGTAATGACAGAGGGACTCGCTGAGTGTGCGGTAATGACAGAGGAACTGGCTGAGTGCACGGTAATGACAGAGGGACTGGCTGAGTGCACGGTAATGACAGAGGGACTGGCTGAGTGCACGGTAATGACAGAGGGACTGGCTGAGTGCACGGTAATGACAGAGGGACTGGCTGAGTGCATGGTAATGACAGAGGGACTGGCTGAGTGCACGGTAATGACAGAGGGACTGGCTGAGTGCACGGTAATGACAGAGGGACTGGCTGAGTGCACGGTAATGACAGAGGGACTGGCTGAGTACGCGGTAATGACAGAGGGACTGGCTGAGTGCGCGGTAATGACAGAGGGACTGGCTGAGTGCGCGGTAATGACAGAGGGACTGGCTGAGTGCGCGGTAATGACAGAGGGACTGGCTGAGTGCGCGGTAATGACAGAGGGACTGGCTGAGTGCGCGGTAATGACAGAGGGACTGGCTGAGTGAGCGGTAATGACAGAGGGACTGGCTGAGTGCACGGTAAAGACAGAGGGACTGGCTGAGTGCACGGTAAAGACAGAGGGACTGGCTGAGTGCATGGTAATCACATTCGGAACAAACTTGCATTTAAAATGAGACTTTTCAGAATTACCCTTCATACTGGCAGGATTGATTGACAGGACTGGGAGGGGAGGAAGCATATATGAGCAATTACATAACTAAAATAAAGTGCATGCCCCCCTCACCATGTGGGTATGTGCGATTGGCTATTAATGAGACTCCCCACGTGGGCTACACCTTTATAAGGAAAATTATACTCCGTGCTACTTTTTCCCCTGACGAAGGTGCACACATGAATGCATCGAAACGTGCGTTGGGTTTTTGATCCTTTTGGCACTTATCACTTGGTGAGGTCTAGGTGTACATAGACATTATCTGTTAAATTTCACTATTCATTTTTTCTGACTCCTTTATCTGACTTTCTTAGTTAGATTACCAGGGAGAGAGGTCTACTGCTATTCCTTCACTAACTACTCTTACCTATTGCCATTTTGATATCCTCCTATTATGTATTATATAGAGGATCTAAGCAATACTTGCCAGCAATGCACTGGTTACATTTCAGTAACTCTCCTATGCACAGAGACAATTTAACCATCTCAACCCGGGTTCCCTTTATAACTATTTTAGTGGGGTAACGGATTGATATATACGTAGGTATATATAAACTTTATAGGCCTGCACAATAAAGCCTTCTGACTCGAAGCATCATAAAGGGTTAAGATATAACCCTGTGTAGAGTTATTTATTTGATATTGGAGTAGCCTTATAATGCTAGTGGATATATATTTATATGTAAGTTTTTCACTGATCTGTACCCTGCTCTATGTCTTTATATATATATTGAGTATTTACTATATTTGTTAGAATACTTACCTCATTTCCAGATTGGCACTTACCTACATTGTGTGGATTAAGTGCATGTTTGTATATTGGTATTTACGATTTAGGGTTAAGTCCTTAGACACACCTGGATTGTCTAACTGGTGTTTCAGGAAACAGTTTTCTTGGAGCCTGCAAGTTTTCTCTGTTTCTGAAAATACTATCGTAGGCTATGAATTGGTACTTAATGTGTTTGTCACACTCTGTTGTAAATTGTTACATTTATATTTTACCTTTATTTTAAGCCTGAATAGTTGTGTGAAATGCAGAAAAACCTACCCAAGTATTCACTTATCCTCCTGACACTTCTGGGATAAAACATTGGACCATCAACGAGGGGAGATACGGTGTATACGTGGACAATAAGAATCGTCCCAGAGAGGTCGGGATTTTGTATGGTGAAAGTCACTGAAAACTGGATATCTCGGCCCTTGACCCAGTTTTAGGCTGCTCTACCCACAGCACTACAGGCAACGCTGCATCAATGTCTCACTGGAGTGTGCTTCTCTTCCTTTCTAAGAAACATCTCCCATGACGTGCAGCAAGGAAATTTTAAATCGAAAAAATCTGGGGTGCCTATGTTTGCCATTGCTGATCTACAAGGATCTCTCTTCCCTCCAGTACTGAAACATCTGTCACTGGTCTGGCAAAGTCCCCTTTTACCTGTGCTTATGTATTCTGCAACCAACTCTGACTCCACCACAGCAAATGAAGCACTTTGGACCTGCCGCTTATCTGAGGCCCTCTGGATGGGAACAGCCATCTGACTCAGGTCTATGGTTGGTTGACGGGTTCTAGATTCCACTTTCTCTTTCACTGAAGAACAAAAGGACTCATTTTAAAAAGAGCCACTGAGCACAGAGGTGATATTTAAACATCCTCTAAATCTGCTCAATAGATCAGCCCAGCCTTGGCTACCCATGGCATCCCAGATATTTGTCTCAGAACCAGTAATCACCATTACTCTAAAACAAAAATCATCATCTCAACAGAAAAAGCTCTTACTAAAACCATTCTTCAACCACAGACCCTGTCCAGTTAGCCCTTAGTGGGGGAAACAAAACGGGTCGGGACGCATGAGTGTATTCGTATAATATCTACGGAGCATCTAGACATTCTGTTACATGACAGACTTTTTGAGATCCTACTGAACAACTCTAATCCATACTTAGGTAAGAATAAAACCCCCTGACCTAAGCTGGCAGGTTCACTAGCACACTGTATATATTCAGTTTCACTATGCACAACAGAAGATCTCAATCCATTTAAGACTGAATATGCTACTATAAGATATAGGAAGGATGGTAGTACAGATAGAACACACACACACAATGCATTTTGCAGACAAAATAGAATTATAGTTTTTTAGTTTGTGTTTGATGAAACTCTTATCAGCTTTCACATCTTCAACAAAACCGATATCCCCTGCGTGTTTAGATTAAAGGGATACTACAGTCACCGGAACCCCTACACCTTAATGTAGTAGTTCTAGTGTGTATAATCTGTCCCTATGTCTTGGCCATAACAGGACTACAATTTGGTATTCCTGACACTATAGTGTTCTAGCGTTTCTTTAATAAGGAATTCATTAACAATTAGCACCAAAACATTTATCATTTTCCAAGCAGCCGTCACTAAGAAAAAGCATCTGTGACATTCTATAGAGCAACCCACAGGCTGAGTGACTGAAGCTCCTAACTGAATAATTGCCCGCCATTGGCAGAATCTATAAGGGAGATGGAGGCACTCATGACTATGTGCAAGTATTTCCCTTGTCACCTTCTCTCCCAGACCGCCGTACACCAAGAAAAAAGTCACCCTCGCAATGTTTGAAAATACACAAATCCCTTTAATAATGAGTAATTAACACTTCTGCATTATCAATTCCATTCAACCCGGACGGCAGTGATATGAAATCAAAGCAGTAATCTCTGAAGGTGGTCAACGCTAACTCCAATAAATCCTACGATGACTTCCACCCGGCAACATTCCAACTGTACGGACTTAACGAGGACCAATAAGGGAGAAACCTTCCACAGTGTTGCCAAATCTACATGGGAAGGCAGTGAAAGGCTGAAAGTGTCATGGGGTGAGGTGGACTGAAGTCATTCTAATAACAAGTAACTTTAGATTATGCATTACGTCGGATGAAGAGGGTAGGATTTTTGGGTGACGGGAAAACCTTAATTTTTCTCAAAACTCTTCCAAGTGGTTTAATCAAACTAGGAAAGAGAACAGAGACTCGTGACAGTATAATTACTACCCTGAGCTGCTCTGCTCCAGTATAGCATCACTCAATGGAAATGCTAACCAGGTCACAGGACGTAATTCCTGTATATTTGATACCCTATGAAACTGGATTATTAGACACTAAAACGATGGAAAGCACCATCAGTACTGTAAACAGTGTAAAGAACAACATTATGATATCTAATAATGATCACTGGGCTCAGCTTGTGAAGGGTTCAGGGGGTTTGTCTGGTATTTGGTATTGTCACAGGATGGGATGGTGAGTGGAAAGGAGTTTACCTGTATCTTCCAACCCAGAGAAAGGAATGTATTTTAAAAAAAAACACCTCTCTCGTGTACAATATGCATAAAGCAGAGCAGACTGCACGCAGAGATAGAATATTTTATCAAACAACTGTTGGAATAGTGGGCAAAACACAAAGAGTGTTATTCTCATCAATCCTAGAGTCGAGCGCTAGCGGAGAAGCAATCTCTATGGAAATAATATGAATGTCCCAGCAGGTTGTTCTTGGTGAGCCTTTATCAATATGGCTGCCCTAATGTCCTGCTAACATTACCATGCAATATCATGCATAAATAAAGCTTTGGTATTTAAATTGAACAGACCATATGCTTAAATATGTTCGTTATGTTTTCGCCATATATGCAAAATATACCTTGATATGCATACAAACCCCAAAATATATTGTTCAAGGAAGTATTTACTAATGGACTCTAATGGGAGACGCTGGCTCAACAAAATTACAAATGCATAACTTCAATGATTGGAAACCCTAATGCATTACTGAGGCCTGAAACAACAGCGATGCGGCCTGAAACAACAGTGACACTCCATGGACCTATATTGAAATCGAAAGATCTCCCTTACCAGCTCCTTACAAAGAGCGAGCCAGTGATCTGCACGTCACTGTCTGCAACCCCGCCTGGTCCTGTGTTAAGAGTGTCTGATAGAAAGTGAACTGCACCCTCCCAACCAAACCACAAACATTTTTTTTTAAATCTTATAATAAAAGGTGTGAAAAAGCTGAAGTCAAAACACATGCAGCCTTCCTCACCCATGCAAAACACATATCACACATTGTCGTGATACCGCCTCCCACACGCAGTCGGCACTGACTATGACTGTGTATAGCTGAAAGTATTTTGGAATTTTATGATTGTTCAAGTGGCCCCTATGGGAGAAGATTACTTGGCCAGTGCCCCCCAAGTGAGTTTAGAATCCCTGCTATAATAGTTAAATTGTGACCCCATAACTTCTAATAAAATATACAAAATATACAAATCTGTGCGTGTTGTCTTCCTCGGCAAACACAGGCATTGCTTGTAAATATCCTAACATATCTCTTTCCTCCTGTTTCTCCATATTGGATGGTGGATCCCCTTTATGGCTGTAGATGTAAGTAGGTTTACACTAAATTCGCATGTTTTCTGTAACGTTTAAAAAGGTTTTTCGACACAATACCCATGCTTTGTGAGCCCACTCTTACAACATGAGGGAAGCGATGACTTTATTGCTTTAGAAAACCATAGAAGCAGAATTTCATGTATCACATGCAGGCCAAACTATAAAAGGATAGGCCTACCCTTTTTCTTACACAATGTAGTTTAGACTTGTGCAATCACATATACAGCTTCATAACATGAATGGCGGGTGAGTTTGTAACAAGTTTAGCAAACAAATCTTTGTTGTCTTTTTGCAGTGAAAAGACTGTATTGGGACCAAGCGTGTACACAGCCAAGACATTCTGAAGTCCTAACCCACTGATCATGTAAAACCACTACTATTTCAGTCTATGGGGAAGAAATCATGTGATACCAAAAACACACGTCCTAATTGCAGGTAAGTACAACTATGTCCAAGACTGAGGGTGTTCATTGCATACAGCAACACAATATGTTTTCAAACTAATTATTACAGGAACAGGAACAAAAATGCATTGCTGAAACTATTTTTCATATTTTTTAAGAAAAGGGACACTATAGTCACCAAAACAACTAACTTAATGAAGCAGTTTTTGGTGTATAGATCATGTCCCTGCAGTCTCACTGCAATTTAGGAGTTAAATCACTTTCAATGCAGACTTAGGCACACCTCCCTGCAGGTGACTTACACAGCCTTCCTAAAGACTTCCTGTAAAGAGTCTTCTAATGTTTACATGTCCTTCATTGCAATTTTGTTTAATGTAATGTAAAGTAGGACTTAGTATCTCCTGCTCTGTTAATAGCTTGCTAGACACTGCAGGGGCATCCTGTACGTAATTAAAGTTCAATTTACAGAGCAGGAGATAAAAACTTTTAAAGTAAGTTATATCTAAATATATGATTAATAAATTAAACCATTTTTTTTTTCATGGAGGCTGTGTGGGCCACAATCAGGGGAGGTGTGGCAAGGGCTGCCTGTACAGAAATAAAAGTGATTTAACTACTAAATAGCAGAGAATTGAGCAGTCAAACTTCAGAGGCATGATATATACACATATACTGCTTCATTAAACTAAAGTTGTTTTGGTGACTATAATGTCCCTTTGAATTACCAATAATAAGAAGGCTCTGCCAAAAATTTAGTAACGTTTAAAGAATCTTACCAAGCACTTTACTAGCATTTATACAATGCAAATAGACATTGTACGCACTTCTCACAGTACTGAATCGGTACAGAAAGTGAGGTAAGAATTCTGACAGGTAAGTCTGCTACACATATATCCTATAAGAAATAGGTTTAAGCAATGCAACGTGAAGCCGTCTGAATACTGCCCTCCTCCCCCAGTAACCCCTTTAACTCACCAGCAGTCTGCTGAAGCTCCATGAGAGCCTTAATTGTGGATGTGGCGGACTGCGATTCGCCAGCTATATCTTGGTATATTATAGTAGGACCAGTGTCCATCGCGATCTCATGTTCAGACCAGTCCTGACCTCGAGAAGCAATTACATGGACCACAGGCTGGGAGTCTGACAAGGAGACAATACAACACACTGACTATTTTGCATATCAGAGGAGACCACTGACGGTCACCACAAACCATTTTGCTTAAAGGAATACTACAAGCACCATAACATCTTATGGTGTTGAACGTGCCAATGGGAAGTCAGGTTCATGTAATGCACAAGTACCAACTATCCCATGGCATTGAGTGAAACATTCTCATTATTACATCCCTAGCAGAGGGGATGCTTCAAAAAAGACAGGATGTCACCCGTAGGTTCCCTGTACTAGCTCACCAGGTGCTTGGAGTGTCCCTTTAAGGCAATAGCTGCCAGTTACTGTGCAGGAAGCATGCACTCACATTGGAAACCAATACTTGAAGATTCTTCACTGGAAAAGAAATGGTTACACTAGTGAAAGTCTGACACACAGATTGGGCTGTGATACCTTGGGAACTCTGTGAGGACTCCGTAGAAGATGAGCTGCTTTCAGTATCTTCTTTCACCTCCTGGATGGTGGCGCTCGTTGCCTCTACCACGCGTGAAGCCTGTTGGAGAGTTTCCGTAACCAGTTGCCTGGTTTGCTCACTCATTACTGTGGCCTGGAATGTAACTGGTTTGGGTTTTATAAGGACCTACAACAAAAGGACATACATAAAGAAATCAAACAGCTATAGCAGGCCCACCCCTTCCTCATTCCAGCACTGATACTCCGACATCTGCAGCTGAACTGAGGTCATAGTCAGCCTGGAAACATTCATGACAACCTAGTCTTCTCATCTGGTGTTTAATGAGAACTTAGAGATGTGTCTGATGTTAACTTCACAATTCATATACAAAAGTATAAAAAAAGAGCTGTCTGAGAAAATTTTTTTTTTACATAATAATCAAAAAAATAAATAAATAATAATAAAAAAAAAAAAATCGAACACCAAGCATTTCAGCTTTGTCACTTTCTTACATTTTATAACTGGAAGCAGAAACACTCCCAGTTTTTACTCAGACAGCCAGTGAGGTTTTTTAACACTTCTGTTAGGGCCACATCGCAAACAGAGGTGGCAGGCGTGCGGTGCTAAACTATGCCTGCCTTGTCAATGAGCTTAGAAGCATTGAAAAACGCACGCTCGTGGCTTCAACCTTGAGGCTTCTCAAGGACAGAAAGCAAAGGGCTGTTCATTCTCAAGGACAGAAAGCGAGGGGCTGTTCATTCTCAAGGACAGAAGAGGGAGGGCTTGCAAAGGCTTTTGCAAGCTTTTTTTTGTTGTTGTTTTTTTTACCCCCAAAGAAAACATGCAGAGAAAAAAAATATATATATGCATGCTTTCATTGAGGGTATATGTACAAAGTTAAAAAGTTAAACAATTAATTTGCATGCTCTGCTGGTTAAAGTCAGGAATTTGAATTTGCCAGATATGCTTCAGAGATTCTGAATATCTGTAGTTGGACCCACACCTGTGTTTTCCCCTGCTGTCCATAGACTATCTTGGTGGGTATAATTTTGGTTGCCGGCTGGACAGCTGAGCTCATCCCTTTGGGCTGTGTGACAATCATCTTGGTGATGGGACGTGTAGCAGTGATGATTGCTGGCTTGGTTCCTGCTGGCATTGCTTGCAAAGCCTTTTCACCCTAGTAGGGAAACAAAATAACCCATTGTTTACCTCTGGCACGCGCGCACACACACGGACACACACACGGACACACACACACTCTATTTTGAACAAGGACAGTCTAAAAGTTAAAAAATCCAAACTTGCAAAGCAATCATAAGAGAAAAATGGAGGGGGCAAGGTAGAGTGTGAAGAAGTTAGGAAGAGATAGAGATAGGAAGGCAGTGGTAAAGAGGTCATGGGAGAGGAGGAGCTTGAGAAAGAGAGGAGATATATCAGATCTAAATGCTGGAAACAGACACTGGCAGATGGAGGGCTTTGTTGGCATGATATCATTCAGTAAATCATACAATGCATGGATTGTGATAAAGCAGTCCCAACATTAGCCGACATACGGTTCCAACACGGAACAAAAATACATGTGCTGTATGTGGTATATTATTGAAACATACACGAGAAAGGCACATTCATTCTAGCTATGTTTAAATCTTATTAGCAGTGTTTGCTGATAAAGCTTGGAGTACCCCAATTGTGCATTGCCATATCTTATGGATAACGCTTACTGGAGAGGCCAGTCCCATATATTTCTTGATTGGATTCCTATGTCAGGGCTTCAAATGTCCACTCGCCATTAGCAAGTGAAAATTCAGCCCAGGCTTGCACTGGCTAGTCATGGCATCAGTAATGTCTCTGAGCTGGCACTATCCACCAAGCATACAGTTAGTATTTTAGTAATGCTAAAAGTGCCTCTGTGCATCACCTGACATTTCTTTTACAGTTTAAACCCAATAGAAATTATTTGTAACTTTTTTTTTTCAGCTAAGCAACCAAAGCGAGGTTTGGTTGTATTACCCCTTGCTGATGGGGCAGCGGTTCAGTTCGGTAGGGACACACTCAAACTAACAAAATATTTCCAGACTTAAACACCCTGCAGAGAGTCTGATGTCCCCACCGAATCAGAATAGTTAAAGGACCACTATAGGCACCCAGACCACTTCAGCTTAATGAAGTGGTCTGGGTGCCAGGTCCAGCTAGGGTTAACCCCTTTTTTTTTTTTTTTATAAACATAGCAGTTTCAAAGAAACTGCTATGTTTATAAATGGGTTAATCCAGCCTCCAGTGGCTGTCTCTTGACAGCCGCTAGAGGCGCTTGCGTGCTTCTCACTGTGAAAATCACAGTGAGAAGACGCCAGTGTTCATAGGAAAGCACTGTGAATGCTTTCCTATGGACTGGCTGAATGCGCGCGCGGCTCTTGCCGTGCATACGCATTCAGCCAAAGAGGAGGAGAAGAGGGAGGAGAGCTCCCCACCCGGGGCTGGAGAAAGAGGTAAGGTTAACTACTTCCTCTCCCCAGAGCCCGGCGGCAGAGGGTCCCTGAGGGTGGGGGCACCCTCAGGGCACTATAGTGCCAGGAAAACGAGTATGTTTTCCTGGCACTATAGAGGTCCTTTAAGCCGATCAGCTTCAAAGAATTAACACAGTGTTTGAAATAATTGATAATAACTGTCCTGTAGGAAGTCTGGAGGAACTAGCGCTATCAATATGGAAAAATGGCACAAACCCTATGACAGATCAGTTTTAAGATATTATCAATAAATCCTGCCCAATGCCCTTTATTCTCCAAACCAAACTAAGATCCTTTTGGGTATAAAGAGTCAGATACCCATTACAGAGGATGCCTAACGTTTATACAACTTTTTACCCCAAACTTTAAAAAGGAGTATTAGAACACTGCCAATAAACATGAAATATTTATCAATAATCCGAAAACAAAAACCTGGAGTTTACATTTGTAGGACACACTTTAAATGAAATATTTTCTGTAAACATGCATTTTTGTGCACTCTAGTTACACCCAGACCCAGCACTGTAGCAGGATCTGGGGTTGGGGGTGCAGGGCTATTCCCCTGATGAGATTCTAGGTAAAAACTTAAAATAGCACACCTACCAATATATTCCACTCAAAAGCAGTTATGTTCTTGTTCTGTCAGAAAGTAATTACAAAAACAATACTTGTGTAAATTCATGGACGCAAAATGAATACATTGATTCAGTGAGAATTATACGACACTCAAGTAAGTTTACAAACAAGAATAAATATCCTTTTATAAACAATAAAAACCTTGATCAATGTATGTTCTGCTCACCCCTGTATTCAGCAGTGTTGTAACAACATTTTTTCCGGGGAGTCCTTGAATAGTCGTTCCTTTCCCTGCTGTTTTCTGCACCACGATGACATTGGGCTTCGAGGTCATGGGGATGGTGGTAATCTTGGTTGTAGTTCCTGAGTATTTAAAAAAAAAAAAAAACCAGACGAGAAGGATAAATACTACAGCTGTCAAGGTGGTCAACCTATGGTGACTGATCCACTTTCACAACTCCAGTCTTACTGGAGTACGACACTGATAACACACTCATCCATGAAATGGATATTTTATATACTGTATGTGGTTGCAGAACAATATCTGACATATTATACCGTATAGTGTCCTGGGCATTTAAAAAAAAAAATTTAAAGTGTGCGGATCACACTGCTTTGTTTTATATTATCTGTGTCATCTAAACTCGCTGCAAAACTCTTCCACATTTCATTAAACTGCAGATTTCCTGTTGGCATCAACAGCATACGACCTGCCAAAAACCACATGTGAGCAGTAACACCAATAGAATCCCTGCACTGGGCTTGTTAAACCGTCAGCAAATGTACAACAAAAAGATATACCTAACAAAACGGGGGGTTGAGTCAGCGCTAGTCAGAGAGGCAGCAGTCCCAAACAAGGATTCCCTCTGGTGTCCTTGGAATACAAATAGTAGGAGCAGAAAAAAATGGGGGATGGGTCTGCGCCGATGTGTACACTGAGTGTTGAGTCCAATGTATATTGTCGTGTCCAAAGTTCTACTTTTGGTGGGGTTCAAAAGGTACGGTATCGTGGAGAGTAGTCCAAATATAAGAAGTAGAAGAGATCTTACTTACAATTAACAGAGCTTAACCCAGCTCTGGTGTGGATAGCTCGCAGCGGTATTATCCCCGCTTACAGGATATTCGGCAAGTGTCCTCTTCTTTGTGTTAGCAGGTGGTCGTAGTTGGGGAAGATAAAATGAAGACAGTAATGGTGCAGTATGTTCTACACTGATAAAAAATATAATAAAATATGATTGATACACTCACATTCGGTAGAGCTTAGGCTAGCTCTAGTTGGTTAGGCGTACAGCGGTATCATCCCCGCTTATGGGATATATGAGGAGTGATCTTGATCGAAGTATCAGGAGCTTGAAGAGAAGGTAAAACAGCGATAGTGCTCTCAATAAAATCTTGAATGGTAAAATAAAATAATAAAATATACTCACAGTGTATAGGGCAGGCTAACTGCTCTATGTAACAGCGTAGGTGGTATAATCCCCACCTGGGATTCTTGGAGTATGGTATACAGGACTTAAAATAATAAAAAAAATAATATATATATATATATAAATAGAAAGTTATTAAAATAGCCAGGTAATAAAAAAGATGATGGTTTATATGTAAAAGTGACCAAAATCTTTTATTAACAATATATAAAATAGTATAAAATATCCAAACGCGTTTCACCAATGTAAGGCTTTATCAATGTTTTGTTATCCATTGATAAAGCCTTACATTGGTGAAACGCGTTTGGATATTTTATACTATTTTATATATTGTTAATAAAAGATTTTGGTCACTTTTACATATAAACCATCATCTTTTTTATTACCTGGCTATTTTAATAACTTTCTATTTATATATATATATATATATATATTTTTATATATATTTTATTTTTATTTATTTTTTTTTTTTTATTATTTTAAGTCCTGTATACCATACTCCAAGAATCCCAGGTGGGGATTATACCACCTACGCTGTTACATAGAGCAGTTAGCCTGCCCTATACACTGTGAGTATATTTTATTATTTTATTTTACCATTCAAGATTTTATTGAGAGCACGATCGCTGTTTTACCTTCTCTTCGAGCTCCTGATACTCCGATCAAGATCACTCCTCATATATCCCATAAGCGGGGATGATACCGCTGTACGCCTAACCAACTAGAGCTAGCCTAAGCTCTACCGAATGTGAGTGTATCAATCATATTTTATTATATTTTTTATCAGTGTAGAACATACTGCACCATTACTGTCTTCATTTTATCTTCCCCAACTACGGCCACCTGCTACCACAAAGAAGAGGACACTTGCCGAATATCCTGTAAGCGGGGATAATACCGCTGCGAGCTATCCACACCAGAGCTGGGTTAAGCTCTGTTAATTGTAAGTAAGATCTCTTCTACTTCTTATATTTGGACTACTCTCCACGATACGTACCTTTTGAACCCCACCAAAAGTAGAACTTTGGACACGACAATATACATTGGACTCAACACTCAGTGTACACATCGGCGCAGACCCATCCCCCATTTTTTTCTGCTCCTACTAAAAAGATATACCTACCTGAAAATCAAGGAGTGCAATAACCCACCCACAAAGGCAGACTGGAACAGATAAAGGAGGGTGGAAGAAAAACCTTTGCTTTCTGTGGAAGTTTCAGGGTCTGCAGTCTTTACAGAGGATATGGTTAAAGAAGGAGCACAATAAGTCAGGACTGTCATGTTTGGAAATATAGAGGCCACTTACTGGGAATGAGAGTCCAAAAGTCTGTTTTGTTTTTTTTATCAATTTAAAAATGAAAAACTCCAGGATTAGCAATATCAATATATCTACATTTAGATTAGGGATCGGCCGATATTCGGTATTGGCCAATAAGATACCGATATGGCTGATAATACATACCAGGACCACCAGGCTTATTACAAGCCCGGCGGTCCTGGGAAGTTCCAGCAGCAAGCTGTTACTTACCTCCCAGCAGCTCCCAGTGTAAATCTTGCGAGTCCCGCGGCTGTCAGAGCGTTGCCATGGTTTACCATGACAACGCTCCGCGCGGCACACAGACCACGAGATTTACACTGGGAGCTGCTGGGAGGTAAGCAACAGCTTGCTGCTGGGATCTCCCACTGCTCAGTCCATGCCACTGAACATAAATATTAAAAATTAAAATAAAAAAATGCCCTCTCCCCCCCCTAATTATATACACACACTACACTCGCACACTACATTCATTATATACACACACACTGCATTCATTATATATACAAACTATACAAACACACTGCATTCATTATATACACACACACGCTATACAAACACACACACTATACAAACACACACTCTGCATTCGTTATATACACACACACTATACAAACACACACTCTGCATTCGTTATATACACACACACACACTATACAAACACACACACTCTGCATTCGTTATATACACACACACTATACAAACACACTCTGCATTCATTATATACACACATATATATATATATATATATATATATATACACACACACACACACACACACACTACACAAACCCATTGCATTTATTATATACACACACACACTATACAAACACACTGCATTCATTATATACACACTACACAAATACACACTGCATCCACTACACAAACACACACAGCTCCCCTGTCTAAGCACACTGCATCCACTACATGTGGCATGTTTATTTTGTGCATTTACCTTTAGAAATAGTTTATTTTTCCCAAATGGTAAACGTACAGAATATTGGCAAGTTATCGGCTATCGGCCTGAAAGTTCACAGATTATCGGTATCGGCTCTAAAAAAAAATCAATATCGGTCGATCCCTAAATTAGATCAAGGTTAATATCTGGAGCTTTTATCCACATCGGTTGGGTTAGATGTATCTGGGTTAGACAATTCGGGAATTGTTAAGTAGTGCTAAAAATGGTCTTTTGGGCCTATGCACTTACTGTGTGGGTTTTCCACAAATTCCCATTCTAGTGAATAAATCACAATATGCAGTCTTGAAATGCACTTGTAACTTGTTCAGTTTGAGGTTTAAAAAAAATAAATAAAAATAACGCCACTGCAAGTGCTCAAAACCCATAGGTTTAAATCGGCACAAAACAAAAAAAGGAACAACCGGGGGAAAGGCACACCTAATGCGTTACGGGATTATAGGTCCTTAGACATAGGAGTAACCACTGTTTGCAAAAAAACGGTCAGTTATATAAACAAAAACAAAAAAACACTAAAATGCACGTGACGTTTACTGCGCATGAAAGCACACGTACCAGACACAATGTTGCTGGTAATTATCTTGCCCCCCAGGGTGGCTAATGACTTTGGTACCACAGTGATGATACTTCCACTCGTCGTCTTCACATATGTAGCCCCGGGCGTGGCAGCCATACGGGCACCAAGGGTTGAGCTGACAGCCGGACGTGTATACGTGGTTTGTGTACCTAATGAAATATGAACGTTGGTTATAATGCAAATACACCAAAAACACAAAATATGTACAAATAAAAGAAAATACAATTATGTTCTAGATTTTTCAAACTATAGTAAAGATTCTATTTACAGATCGTAAACACATGAATCCTAATTTTCACAGATTTTCCCTCCTGTTGCAGGTTTTGTCTTTTATCTCCTGCTTTTAGAAGCATAAGAGAGAAATTCCCATAATGTGCAGAGCGCATGTCATTAAACGTGCTTGTGGCAAGGCATGGTATGGATACAGAGTGTCTCAGCAGTGCCCTGGCTAGCTGGCTGGCATGTATGCCACAATGACATGCCCCTTTCTGATCACATACATAACTGGCACCGTTCCATATAACTTTCTATACGAGCCAACAGTCTTACCGCTGGGAGTCGTGACCAATTTTGTGGTCATGATGGCTCCGTTGCTGCTCACTACCATTATGGGGGTGTTGCTACTGTTTGGCAGACCAGCAGTCACTGGTTTGGGGAGGATTTTACTGGGCTGAACCTGCTGCGTGATTATCTTAACACCTGCAGAGGGAAAAAAAAAAGGAGGGTGGGGGGGGGGGAACAAAACAAAAACTATAACAAACATTTTATCACTCACACAGAACAAATACTGAGGACAGTCAAAGTGGACCAGCTACTCCCCAAATCATAAATCTATTTTCCATATAGTGCCAGTGAAATCGGCAGATAGCATATATATATAAAATGTTATTTGATTTTAATGCAGTCTAGCTCATGTATTTGTGTAAGGCCGTGATGGCTAACCTATGACACGCATGTCAAAGGGGACACGCCAAGACATTTTGGGTGACACGCACAGGGCCGGCTTCCTTAGGGCGTACCAGCCCGGGGGCACAAATATCCGGGTGACCGGCAGGAGGGAAGCGCACAGTGCTCCCTCTCCTGCCGGTCATTTCCTGTAGCGCACCCGTACCTTGGCTGCCCGGCGCGGAGTGTCAGTTCTGTATAGGTCCTGGAAGCCAGAAGATAACGTCACATTCCGGCAGAGGCACTACGGGGCGAGCGTGCGAGCTATACACTTATACAGGACATGCTGATATTGAACGGAGCTCTCTCTTAGGAGCAGGGAAGCAGTTTACTAGACCCCAGGATCCACTCCAGCTCTTCAGGTAGGGAGACTGGGTTGATTGTAGAAAAAAAAAGTGTGTGTGTATGTCCCACTACCCCTTCCACCATAGCCCAAGTCCCACACAATACCGTCCCTATCCCCTCCCACCATAGCCCAAGTCATCAATACTTTCCTACCCTCCACAATACTGTCCCTACCCCGTAGTATAGCACCATTCCTCCACAATACTGTCCCACTACACACAATGCTACCCCCATCAATCCCAGTCCCCTACAATACTGCCCCTACTCCCCACAATACTGTTCGTACCCCCCCCACCATAACCCCAGTCCCCCACAATGCTGTCCTGCCCCCAATACTGTTCCTATCCTCCCACCATATCCCCAGCCCCCCACAATACTGGTATTGCCCCCCACAAAAGCATCAACACCCACAATACTGTCCATATCCCCCTTCCACCATAGCCCCAACCCCCACAATACCGTTCCCATCCCCTCACTAATGCCACAATCCATCACAATTCTGCCCCTATCACATCACACTAAAGCCCTATTAAATTATGAATATTTCTAGATGTGACATGGCACCTGAGTTAAGCTAAGTTTTTGTTGGTTTTTTTTTTACGAATTTTGACACACCGAGCTCAAAAAGGTTCGCCATCACTGGTATAAGGTGTATGTTAAAGGACCACTCTAGGCACCCAGACCACTTCAGCTTAATGAAGTGGTCTGGGTGCCAGGTCCAGCTAGGGTTACCCCATTTTTTTTTTTTTATAAACATAGCAGCTCTTGCCGCGCGTGCGCATTCAGCCGAACAGGCGGAGAGGAGGCGGATCGGAGGAGGAGAGCTCCCCGCCCAGCGCTGGAGAAAGGTAAGATTTTACCCCTTTTCCCCTTTCCAGAGCCGGGCGGGAGGGGGTCCCTGAGGGTGGGGACACCCTCAGGGCACTATAGTGCCAGGAAAACGAGTATGTTTTCCTGGCACTATAGTGATCCTTTAATGTTATACGTGTATATTCTATAGTGAAAAATAAACATACAGGGATGTAGCAAAAAGAAAATTTACATTTATGTTAATTGTTCAATGTGTAAAAGTTATTGACACGCATACACTGTGGTAGTGACAGGGCTTAAACTGTTTTACACTTCTCTTACATGATTGGCATTTACACAGCATACCCACCAGATTCCTGCTTGATCTGTATGGTTGGCTTGACGCCAGGGGAAATTGGAGCCTGCGGAGTAGTCGTGTGCGTGATGGAGGTTGGCTGTGCCAGGTGTGTGGTCTGCTGCGTTACATGATGAATCTGGTGTTTTGGCGACTGCTGATACTGTTTTGGAAACTGTGCTAGGATCTGACCTGGTGTGGCAACCAAACTCTTGGGAGAAGGTAGTCTGTTGGATGGTACTTTCATTGAAGAGGCTGAGACACATTTAATGTAACAGGAAAAATAAAACATATCTCATCAGACATGTGTCGAAGGAATGGTTTGAACATAAAAACAGCAAAAACTCTGATAAACCACAATTTAGACAGTGCCGAAACTGTAAATATCCACCCAGAGGGAACACACAATAACGGATTCTCTGGGGTATGGATAATATTTATTGGAAGGACATGTAACGTAATAGTACATCGCCCCAGAAAGCATTTCAAGATTTCAATTACACAGCCTTTAAATTTAACTAAATAAATAAAAAAATACCAATGAAACAAAATTTTAAATCTATTTAGTGGGAAATAGAGACAGAATCTGGTATATCGTGTTTCCATGACAGCCCATCTCACCCAGTTTTTCACACGGTTTGGTATGGCTGCGCTAGGTGTAGTTAAAGGCTATGAAAGGTGCAGTGGTGTCGCTAGGATTCATTTTTAGGGGGGGGCACATGGTGGGCCAGGGACAAAAGTAGGGGGGCACATTTAACCCCGCCCTGCCGCATGTTAAGCCCCGCCCCCGAAACTTTTTTTTTAATAATCCCTGGTGGAGAATTCATTATTTTCCACCAAGGATTATTAAAAAACAAACATTTTCCTTGATACAGTCCATACACACACACACACAGATTGCTGAGTCTATACACACACACACACACACACAGCTGAGTCCATACGCACGCACGCAGACCGCTGAGTCCATACGCACGCACGCAGACCGCTGAGTCCATACGCACGCACGCAGACCGCTGAGTCCATACGCACGCACGCAGACTGCTGAGTCCATACGCACACAGACTGCTGAGTCCATACGCACACAGACTGCTGAGTCCATACGCACACAGACTGCTGAGTCCATACGCACACAGACTGCTGAGTCCATACTCACACAAGCTTCCTCACTAGCAGACACACACACACACCCCAAGCCTACCTGTCACTGGAGGCTGTTGCTGGGGGTCAGAGAGCCATCTTCCATCCTTTCCAGCAGCAATATGGTCTGCTGCTTAACGGCGGGGTGGGGCTTATGAGCGGGGGTGGGGCTTCGGTTGGGGGGCATGGCCTATTCCCAGGAGCCTCTCAGTGCTCCCTCCGGCCACAGAGAACACCCAGCACCTCGGTCCTGCATTCCCTCGGGCTGTCACAGACTGTTACAGCCAGAGGGAATATAATCTTAAGCACAGCACGTGGCCAGGAAGTTGCCAGCGTTTGGGGGGGGGCACAGCATGATGTAGGGGGGCCTAGTGACGTCACTGGAAAGGTGTGCCTGCAAAATGCAATCTCAAAAAGTTCCAAGTGGAACCTGAATGAAGGGGTAAAATAAACATTGGTGCATTTCATTTCTTTTCTGATGCCATTAATGCATCTAAACAAAATAAAAATAAAGTCTCAGTCCCTACATAGATGCTAGTTTATTAAAAAACATTTAAAAAAAATATTTATGTTGGACACATATTATACAATATTCATTAAAGGTATACTCTAAACATTAAAACAACATTAGCGTAATTAAGTGGTTTTGGTGTATAGATCATGCCCCTGCAGTCTCAATGCTCAATTCTGTGTAATTTAGAAGTTCAATCACTTTTGTTTCTGATTATGCAATCCTAGCCACATCTCCCCAGGCTGTGACTGACAAAGTCTGCATAATAAAAATGGTTTTATTGTCAAACAGATCTCACAGCACAATGTGTTTACTTTAGAAGCTTTTATTTCCTGCTGTAAACTGAACTTTATATCACACAGAGGGCTCTAGCGGGCTGTTAACAGGGAAGGAGAGAATAACGTCTAAAGTAAACACAAAGTACAATGAAGGAAGCTAAAAATATTGACTTTTTCAGGTGAGGCTGTTTAGGTCACAGCCAGGGAAGGTGTGACAAGGGCTGCAGAAACAAGGTGATTTAACTCCTAAATAGAAGAGAATTGAGCAACGAGACTGCAGGGGCATTATCAATACACAAAAACTGCTTCATTAAGCGAGCAGTTGTTTTAGTGCTTATAATGCACCTTAAATCAATGCTACAGTTTTGTGAAAGAAAACAAAATTCTATAAAAACATGAAAAGACAGGGGGAAAGGGCTTACCTTGCGCCATTGTGGACATGACCAGTGAAGGGGTAGCAGAAACCACTGTAGTGACAGCAATACTACCAGAGGACAAAGGGGCAGAAGGTCCGCCTTCAATGGCTGCCGGGATAAGCGAGGATTGCGAAGAGGTGACAATTAATGGCTGTTTCTGTGTGGTGGATGTTATGACGGAGGTGGGTATCAGTTTGGTGACAGCGGCATAGTTGTGGGACTTCGATAAAATGTTCGGAACAAATGTGGAGCTTGGAGAAGTCGTTACTATAATTACCTGTAACCAAAAAAAATAATGCATCCTTTCAAGAAGTATTATTTCAAAAACATTATTTACATCAATTTCACATGAAATGGCTGTTTAAATGAAGCACCAGCAGACTCCTGGCAATTTTTGAATCAGTAATAACAACAACAAAGTATTTAACCAGGAAAAGTACATTCAGATTACTCTGGTTTCCAAGTGCATCCTGCGGATGTTACTATTGCCCAATTTAAAGGTACTCATTTTATCTACCTCGGAAGGATCAGACAGCCCTGCCAGGATTTGAACCAAGGGTTCAAAAGATTCTACTGATGATGCATTAGCCCACTGAGCTATCTCATTGGCATTTTTAGTGAATATTCGGTAAGTTCACAAACAAATCAATTCAGAATCACCAAAATTAAAACCAATTCAAAAAGGATGTTAATTCAGCTGAATCGGACTAGGTTCTTTCTAGGCTAACTGAATTTTTGAAATCTATTCGTTCACTGATTGTCAGAAACATTATTCTAACAAACTGCTTAAAAATATTTTTGCACATGTCTAATTTTAAGGTTAATAACCCTCAACGAAATGATGAAATCTCAGCTCTGACAAAACAATATTTTTTTAACCCGAGAGTCTTAGTGTACACTAGTACAGGCACTGACCTTCTGCGTGGAGGTATTGGTAGTCTGTGTGGTGGGTTTGGTAAAGGTGATCTTCACGGGAGACATGTGGGGAGGTAAAGAGTTGGCAATGCTCTGCATGATGTTGCTCATCTTGGGGCTCCCAGTGACGGGCACAGTAATGGTCTTGGAGACAGGCGTCAACATCTTGGGAACGTCCTTTAGGACAACGGGGGAACTACTATTGGAGTTTGTACGCCTTCTTTTCCGAGGTTTTTCGTCATCATCTGAGCAATTGACACCTGCAAAAGCACATCATAAAGAGCCACACCAAAAAAAATAATAATTGTGTTTTAGGATATATTAAACAATTTATTCCTCACTCAAGAGCCAGCATATTCCTATTGTGTTTTATACCCCGCCTTCTTTTTGTTTGAGCATGGTCCTCTTCAACCTATCATTCCTGTAAGTTTTCTTGTAATTTATTTATTTATTGTTAAATCCCCCCTCTAATAATATTGTAAAGTGCTATGGAATCTGTTGGCGCAATATAAATGGTGATAAAAATAATATTACCAAGTTTTGAACAATGTATATGGTATGGTACTAACTAGCGCGAATGAGCAGGAAGTTATTTTTTGCAAGTCTCCAGCTACAATAACAGAGCTCAGCGTTAAGGCCAATAATATTATGTCCTAAAGATCACAAAGGAAGCCCACTCGCATGATCTTCTAGCACAATACCCACCTGTCTATAACCTTAATTTATTTATGCCAGATATACTAAAAACAAAGTCAATTTCTGTTATATATATATATATATATATATATATATATATATATATATTTATACACACACACACACACACACTTTATTTAGTCTGTTCCAGAGCAAAGTGCAGGATACACAGCAGTACTTACTTTTCACATAAACTGTGCTGCCGCTTGGAAGTACGACCACGTTTGAAGCAGGGCTGGCTGGTCGGGGAGACTTTACAGTGGCCACGCTACCGCTGGGAACTGGGGTGGAGGTGGGTGTTGACGTGGTACTTGTATAGGAGTAACATACTACCACTGGAAGAAACATATTTACAGGAATTACATGCACTTATTTTGTAAAAGAACATTTGTTGGGTGCACGGCCCACAGACCGCATGATTTAATGAGAAAATACTGATCACAAACGATCAATCAAAAATGACATGAAATGGGAATGCATAGTGCTCACTGCCAGTTCTCTTTGCACGATCTTCACTACAATCCAATCATGTCGTACAGATAGAACCAGCATAACCATGGATGGAGGATAGGGACTGGCACCAAACGAACTACTAAAATGTTCAGATAGTAAGAATTCAGAGAGGATAATCTTGGTGCACGTGGGACTTGTCTGTTTTATGGGTGGGAAATACTAGAACATTTAACTTGTGAAAAATTTGAGCTTTGCTATTGTAGTGCAAGCTACACCATTTAATTGAGCAATTTAAAATGACTCCTGAATGCCCACGGACCGCTCATGCTTTGCAGAGTCATCCCAACACCCCATACAGTAAAATGAAGCCATAGAAACAGGAACAAAAATATGTACATTGGGACAAATTCATTTAACAAAAAAAAAAAAACTGGGGCAAAGTTCTAAAATAATACCACCGATCTTCTATTAGTAAATTCCCCCAGTTTTTATCTAGCAGCACCAAGCTGACTGTAAATATCTTAGCGAGGTATAACAGTGCCCAATGATAATGGCCGATTAGATTAGGACTTACCTTCTTTGTGACCAGTCTCCGCAGGGTCTGGAAGGGCAGAGTTGTGCTGTCCAGCAGAGTTTGCGATGGCATTGGCAGTGGCAGTAAAAGCCGTCTGTGGGACTAAGCGAGGCATCAGTGGCACCAAACGTCGCCCCTCGATGGACCACTCGGAAGAGCTGTTTGGACCAGACATGCTAGAAAACCAGAATGTAAGCTCGGTAGGACACAATCTAATCTAAATTCAAATTAAAAAAAGCACCCACTACTTTTCCATGGTAACGCCAATTCGGATTGTACCAGTTCATCCCTACTTACTTTCCCTCGGTTTTATATAGACTTTATTCTATTAGTTTCTCTCTTCAAACCCATTTACACCCACAAGGCTGTGCGGATTTCACATTCCTGGGACACTCGGCCGGCTGTGTATCATGTGAGCTACTATTTATTCACAAGAAATACACAAAATACTATAACTGGTGCAGCTTAAAAACACCTTAAAATAAAGATTTTTTTATTGATTTTTTTATATGTAAAAACCAGAAGCAATTTTTTTTCTCTCTTTATTTATATATGTCAAAACAGGAAGCACCATCTTAGTGGTGGCGAGATGCTTCCTGCAATGACCAAATATGGACATTCAATTACCATTTCCTGCTGCTACACCTGTCTCCAATATGGTAAATTGGAGACATATATATAGGTGGGTCAGCAAATGGGGAGGATATACTGCACTTGAAAAAGACCCTGGAGGGTCGAACGCGTTGTGCTAGCTGCTGTGTCAGCCATTTCTGCTTTTATTATTTTATACCAAATAAATGTTTATTTTAACACTTCACCTTACCTGGTTCCTGCGAAGAAAAACTTTTTACAAACATTTAAGGAGGATCAGATCCAGTGTATCCCTTGGTGGATGAAATACCTTTACAGTCCAGAGCCTAACTTATGTGGCTCTGGAAAGTGTGAGTGAACCTTTTTTATTCTCCACATATTGTAAATAGGTTTCAGCAGTATACACTATGTTGTTTTCTTGTGTATATTATATATAGGGTCCACAGTTACTGTCTGTTGCTGAAAATAGGACCTATATAAGATTTTAAAGGTAAAATATTCCACTGTTTGTGTGCTTTCACCCTTTTTTTTTCTGTTCACTATTTATTCACGCTGCACGGCAAACACTCTCTACCTGACATGTTATGCTACGAGACAGTCACCACTCACTTGTGTGCAATGGTTGTGAGGCGCTCATCGTTCACCGCCCTTCGTACCTCTGCCCGGTGCCGCTCTGTTGAAATGCTAGCACAAAATAGAAGGAGTAATGTTCGTTGGATGCCGCAAGTTATAACACGAGTGAACACATGGAATACATCGTAGAATACAATGCTAATTATTCACACATTATGCTATCAAAACCTCAGACACAAACGGTCAGGAACATTTACAGGTTATTTATCAAAGTGAAAATTACCGGAAATTAAAACTGAAAATAAAATTAATTGAAAATTGAAAGTCAAAAGGAGCCGAATGGGAAGCATAGCGGACTTGGGGAATTTTTAGATTTCGGCAGCTTTAAATTTGAAATTCCCAACAATTATTACTTTAGTAAATAATCCTGTCAGTGTGCACATGAACCACTAAGTAATTCCAGAAACGTGAGCTGCCTATAAAATAGAGATGAATATTTATTCTATAACTGTGACACTGTGCTGGTTGGTTTCTATAGTCTATATACACAATGTAAAAGCTCTACATGTGACTATCGTTATTATACGGAATATGGGGATTACCTTAACACTTTCGACAGCTCCCCAAGAAGATCTTTCTTTTCCTTACTGAGGTCTCCCTGGGCGCGGAGGGCGCTAATAACGCCAGCATACGCCTCCAGCTCTGAAAACCAGGAACAGGAGTCACATGGAAAGGACATTAATGACTATACAGATTCATTTATTGTTATATTGTATGTATACTTGACTGACAAGGGTTTGAAATGAGGTAATATGTAAGCAACAGTACCAAGAGAGTAGGCAGATTTACATATCACCTTTTACACAGCATGGCTTTTCATCTGAAAACTTACATCTAACCGTTGAATATATAAATGTATAGTTTTATACTTGAACACTCTGGATTGTACAAAGATTAGCCTCCTCTTTATTATCTATAATACCCGTATTAGCAATGTTACAGTTAGAGTGATACTCCGAATACGACAGTCTCTTCAAATAAATTATAAATAGAAAGTACATTACAAATACGAACTCCCCCTCCCAACTCCAGCCGCCAGCCGATGAAGTGCCATGTCGTGACCTCACGTCACCCCTCCCTGTGAGTCCTAGCATGCATCGCTCAGCTGAAGGCAGGGAGGTATAATCTACTGTATTTTGCTGAGCTGGCTGACTCAGAGACAAGAGTGTAACTGCTGTCAGTAAGCACACTCTTATCAGTAACAGTGCTGTACATGATGGGATCTCAGTGATCTCATTATTTACTGGCTGGCTGAGAGTGATAGGAATGTGACTGCTGTCAGTAAGCACACTCTTATCAGTAACAGCACTGTACATGATGGGATCTCAGTATGTTCTGGCTGCTTGACAGTGATAGGAATGTGACTGCTGTCAGTAAGCACACTCTCAGCTGGAAGTGACGTCACGAGAGGTGTGCACGTTATATGTGGATGTAGACTGATAGCTGTTGAGCTAGAAAGCAGCAGCAGTCTAAACAGCGAACTATTAAACTTTTGATAATTTTTAAGGTGGGGATTATACCACCAACGCTATATATACCAGAGCAATTCTTGCTCTGGGAAATGTGAGTATGTTACTTTATTTATATTACTCCACATTTACAAATATTTATTTCACCATTGGAGTATTATTTTTGTATCTATCCCTACCTATATTCTCTATACACACACTGCACTCCATTTGGGACACCTATACCAACTTATATCCTTAGACGGGGTTTGTTCCGTCCATGCGCTGAAACAGTTGAGCTCTGAGATAGCTCAATTAAATGTAAGTGTAATCACACATCACTTACTTATTGTACATACTGTATTGCACTATTATGGTTTCTTCTGTTTTATATGAGGTCCAATACGTGTATAATTTCAAAAGACCTATGTACTAATGGAGTTTTGTACGTAATCTTTGGGCGCAGTTACTTTCCTTTTCCTCTTGATACACTCTTATCAGTAACAGCACTGTACATGATGGGATCTCAGTATGTTCAGGCTGCCTGAGAGTGATAGGAATGTGACTGCTGTCAGCATGCTCAGATTTGTGTAAAAATCTTTACTTTTTCAAAACTTTAAATGTACAGAATATCGGCATTGGTAATCAGCCAGGAGGGTGCCCAATAATCAGTATTGGTTCGGCTCTGTAAAATGGATATTGATCGATCCCAAGTAAATAAATACCATACTAGCTGCATGTTAATATATAGACAAGCCCTCATTTTCAAACGTTAAAATTAAGAATTTAAAAATGTGATTTTTGTAGTTGGTCTGCAGTGGTTATGGTGCCTCTAAAGCACATTACCAACCTGGGGTGGGAGTCACGGAAGAACTACGATTTCCAGCAGAAACTAGACTATTCCCCAGTCAGATCATTAGTAAACAGTTCCAGAAGCAATGTTTTCAGAGAAGGATGGATGAAGACTGCATCGTCTTCTCAAGGGTAAAACGTCCATCTTGGAATGGTCACCACAGAAATCGCATTTTACTCATTGCATGGCGAGCATTTCGGGCATTTTTAGAGTATTGGTTTGTAGAACTGAGGGCCTCATGACTACATGAAGATTATAAAATCAGTAAATAAATTACCCAGGAATAATAATAATAAAAAAAATAGAATCTGATGTCTCCTTACACGCCTGCTTTATATGCAAAGACAATGAACATTAGAACAAACAGGCTAAGTGTCAGAGTAGATGGGAAACCGCTGCCTGCAATTCTGCTATCATGCCAGGAGCGTATCAAGCACCGCACATCCCCTGCAGCCCTCGGCAAGCAAACTAATACACAGCAACACAGGAAACGGCCACAATGACATCACCAGAGACAAAAAATAACACGTAACCTAAACAGAGCGAGGCAGCCACATATAAACTAGACAGAGCGAGGCAGCCACATATAAACTAGACAGAGCGAGGCAGCCACATATAAACTAGACAGAGCGAGACAGCCACATATAAACTAGACAGAGCGAGCCAGCCACATATAAACTAAACAGAGCGAGACAGCCACATATAAACTAGACAGAGCGAGGCAGCCACATATAAACTAGACAGAGCGAGACAGCCACATATAAACTAGACAGAGCGAGCCAGCCACATATAAACTAAACAGAGCGAGACAGCCACATATAAACTAAACAGAGCGAGGCAGCCACATATAAACTAGACAGAGCGAGGCAGCCACATATAAACTAGACAGAGCGAGGCAGCCACATATAAACTAGACAGCGCGAGACAGCCTTATTTAAATTAGACAGAGCGAGACAGCCACATATAAACTAGACAGAGCGAGACAGCCACATATAAACTAGACAGAGCGAGACAGCCACATATAAACTAGACAGAGCGAGACAGCCACATATAAATTAGACAGAGCGAGACAGCCACATATAAATTAGACAGAGCGAGACAGCCACATATAAACTAAACAGCACCCAAACAGAGCAAGTCAGCCTCATGTGGCACAAAGCACCCAAACAGAGCAAGACAGCCTCACGTGGCACAGAGCAAGACAGCCTCACGTGGCACAGAGCAAGACAGCCTCACGTGGCACAGAGCAAGACAGCCTCACGTGGCACAGAGCAAGACAGCCTCACGTGGCACAGAGCAAGACAGCCTCACGTGGCACAGAGCACCCAAACAGAGCGAGACAGCCTCACGTGGCACAGAGCAAACAGAGCCAAACAGAGCACCCAAACAGAGAGACAGCCTCACGTAGCACAGAGCACCCAAACAGAGCGAGACAGCCTCACGTAGCACAGAGCACCCAAACAGAGCGAGACAGCCTCACGTAGCACAGAGCACCCAAACAGAGCGAGACAGCCTCACGTGGCACAGAGCACCCAAACAGAGCGAGACAGCCTCACGTGGCACAGAGCACCCAAACAGAGCGAGACAGCCTCACGTGGCACAGAGCACCCAAACAGAGCGAGACAGCCTCACGTAGCACAGAGCACCCAAACAGAGCGAGACAGCCTCACGTAGCACAGAGCACCCAAACAGAGCGAGACAGCCTCACGTAGCACAGAGCACCCAAACAGAGCGAGACAGCCTCACGTAGCACAGAGCACCCAAACAGAGCGAGACAGCCTCACGGCACAGAGCACCCAAACAGAGCGAGACAGCCTCACGTAGCACAGAGCACCCAAACAGAGCGACAGCCTCACGTGGCACAGAGCACCCAAACAGAGCGAGACAGCCTCACGTGGCACAGAGCACCCAAACAGAGCGAGACAGCCTCACGTGGCACAGAGCACCCAAACAGAGCGAGACAGCCCACACACCTGGCTATTCCCTGAATTTGTACAGAATTAAAATCTGAATTGCAGTATTGAGGATAAATAGTCAAGCTTTGACTATAGCTCAGTTGGAATGTCTCCATAGGTGCTATATTTGCCCTCATCTTGCTATTAAGACTTTAACACAATATAATCCTGAGCTTAGTTAATAACCCTGACAGCACAGAAAAGCTGAACAAACGACAGAGACAGTGAGAGACAGAGTGAGACAGCACGAAGCAACCACCAGCTGGCATTAGACTACTCCTTTTATGCACAGCCAGCCAGAGGACTGATGCACTAAACTGGAGGCGTGATATACACTATATGACAATTCATACGAGTGACAATCACAGACAATGTAACTAAACACAGCATTGTCCTGCTTTAATGTGGAGAGTATCCCTCTACAGTGGTATTGGAATCTACAAATACAAGGAGGGGTCACCATGGCAACAGAGAAATGGGACCTAGAGAGGAGAGTCTGTCCCCATGTCAACTCAAGTTATATAATGTCACACACACACACAGTACGCTGACTGAATACAGAGCTCGAGAGAGAGAGCAAGAGCTGCCTCTGCTACAGCATGATGCAGACAGTGTGCACCCATCGCACTGCAGGGACAGAGCAGCTTCACGGCCTATGAAGGTGAACAGAAAGAGCTAGGAGATAATTAAACGTGCGAGTGTGTTGGTTTGACTAGTCATGTCTGTGTCCGTGATTGACTGTATAGGTTAGAGATTGGCACGTTCTGCATGTTTATGTGTATGATGGGCTAATGGACTGTATGTCAATGAATGCAGATTTGGCCTGGCTCCCAGCTATTGTCACTGTCTCCTAGATTCTCGGGAAGTATGGCTCCTGTCTGCTCCAACGTGAGCTGAGCAGGCTCCATACGCTGGACTTTGACACTGCACTAGTATGAGAGGTGTAATGCCCTCGGCAAACAGAGGCTGGGCCTGAAATGGAATGAATTAATCACTATTCAATATACCAAATAACTCTCCGTAAACGTTAGATCAAAACAGCCATTTATGGACAAACAAGAAAACAGGAAAGTAACCAGGTAAGTTGATCTGTTCTAATGTCGTTCTGTGAAATGTTGGCGATTGTTATTCTCTACAATGTAGAGTCTACATGAATATAAATCACTATATCACTATATTACGCTTATTTACTCCATTAACGAAAATCAAGACAATATCAGAAAAGGAGCTGTCACTTCTGTGAAAACTACTGAGTATTAACTGCCCAAAAATAAACATTAGAGAAAAAGAATAAGCGCAAATCATAGTTTTTTATAGTGAGGTGAAATCTTCGCCTTATCAAAATGTGTCCCACTTCAAATTAATCCTTTTTGTGGAAGAATGAAAACAAAGCAACATAGCTTATGGTAACAAATGTATTTAGTGGGCAGAAAGCAAGAATTGTATGCTGTACTATCTGCACTCGCAGAGAACCATAACAACCACTAGGTGGCATAGGAGCCTGTAATTGAACCATTCATAAAATACGTAGGTGGGTGGGTGTGTGTTTGTCAAAGAATCAAAATAAAAACACACACACGCCAAACGACTTGCTTGAATTCCTGTGTAACCCAAGACATTACAATTACCCGTGGATCTAAGCAAGTCTGAGGATTCTGCCACGCTCCGGCAACGAATACTCTAAATGAAATTACAGTCATTTAATAAAACGGTGACCGGGAGATCAGCTTGGCTCGAGATGTTGCACTGTTCTAAGGATAAAGCGTGGATTTGCAGGTCTTCACGCTGATCACTCATTGGCCGTTATTTAGGATTTATTTTTTGGGGTAGCCTAGCATAGCCCTGGGAAATGTTTGCGTTATTAATAAAATGTATTAATATTCTCAATAACTGTTGGGAACATTTAATAAAAGTGAAAACAAACCGTGACACAAGCGCTGTTCAAATATGTCCTTTCACTCAATTATTAGAAATGGAAACGGACAACCTAACACAGGGGTTGGCAACCTTCGGTACTTTCGATGTTTTGGACTATCTCCCATAATGTTCTGGCAAAGCATCATGGGAGATGTAGTCCACATCATCTGGAGTGCCAAAGGTTGCCTACCACTGGTCAATCAGTACAATGGATGGCCAGTCATGTGATTATGCAAGGAGTAAACATTGCCCAGGGCCAGCTGGAGGGAGAGCGATGTGAAACAGCAACAACAAACGTTAGGCACTCCAGATATTGTGGACTACTACTCCCATGATGCTTGGGCTGTCTCAACAACACGAGATACAGAGTCTGCAGAAGTTTAATTGTTTCTCATGTTAAATGAATAAAATATGTAAAAATACCTAGCTTGCGAAGAATCCTTTTGCATTCATCTCTGCTGAAGTCAAGGAGAGTTGGCCACACCACAGGCATCTTGACGTCAGCCCGCCCTCCCTGCAAGACAAAGCCAGATTTTATAAACACAAGCAGCGTCTATTGTTAAACCACACTCAATCCTTAGCTCATTGTGATGGAAGCCAGCCCTGGCTTCCATATCAATGTAACCACCAGAAAGCAGAGGGATTAGAAATGGCAATTCCTTAATTGTCTTATACTGCGGCATCAACAGAAAGCCTTAATTATCCTTAATTTAGTTGCTATGGGAATTGGAATAATTGGAGACAAGGAACATGTAATCCATGGAGAAGGAGTAAGCAGCCCCAGCCATGTATTGCTTTACCATAACTGGAAGGGCAGGGGAAATTCATCATCAGCTCAGGATAGTGGGAGTTGCAGTTATAGTGTGCAGCCTGGAACTGACAGCACAAGAGGGGTCAGGGAAGTTTCAGCGTTTTATATAAATGATGTATACAGGAAGAGGGACACATGGCAAGGTAGTATGAACTTAGGATAGTGGGAGTTATGTTTTATATAGATGATGTAATACAGTAAGATTAATATGAGCTGAGGATAGTGGGAGTTGCAGGGTGAAAAACATTAAGGGGCAGGCCTGTATGAAATTATGATTTTGGGAGTGGCAGTCTGAGGTTTCCAACAGGATAGTGATAGTGGGAGTGTTATAATAACAATGAGGGGCAGTGGCAGCTGAGGATAGTGGGAGTGGTAGTGTTATGATGAGGAGAGTGGTGGTATTGTGATGGGGATAGTGGGAGTGTTATGGTGGGGAGAGTGGGAGCGGGAGTGTTATGGTGGGGAGAGTGGGAGCGGGAGTGTTATGGTGGGGGGGATAGTTGGAGTGGTAGTGTTATGGTGGGG
>OW240912.1:411972960-411991909 GCA_933207985.1 Pelobates cultripes | reverse complement strand
GGGGGGATAGTGGGAGTGGTAGTGTTATGGTGGGGGGATAGTGGGAGTGGTAGTGTTATGGTGGGGGGATAGTGGGAGTGGTAGTGTTATGATAACAATGAAGGGCAGTATGGGAGGAGGGGGGGGGTGCCTGGCTGTGGGCGGTGGGCTGTGGCTGTGGGCGGTGCCGGCCTGGCTGTGGCTGTGGGCCGTGGGCCGTGTCTCCCGGTTCCCGAGCTCACACCCACCTCCCGGGGAAGGTCTCGGCCAGCACAGATCCCGTCTGTTTGATTGCGGCTCCCGCTGTCAAGATGGCGCGCCGGGGGCATCGCGCATGCGCGGGAGCAGGCCGGGAGTTGTAGTTCTCATTGCTGGTTGGTTGGAGGGTAGTGACGACAGTACGTAACGTTTAGCGCAGAAAGTACGTATAGCAATCCGGGGACGGCGGCCGGTGAGGGACACTCTCAGTGTGATGTTTAGCTACAGCGACCCCTGGAGGCCACAGGAGGAGCAGCAGTCCAGGGGCTTGTTATCAGCTAACACAGTTATTTACCAAACTCCCAACTCTGAATTCTTAATGGCAAAACTTAGTAAAACTAATTCTCCAACTCCGCTATAGCCAGAGCTCATCGGTTTTATTCTGAATTCTGACTTTAACATTGTGGATATTAGTGAATAAACCGCTTCCTGTAATTATTATTATTATTTTATTATTTATATAGCGCCATCAGATTCTGTAGCGCTGTACAATGGGATAGCCCCCCTCCCGCCACACCGGCTCTTCAACTCGGAGCAGTGGGAGGAGGCTTGAGGGGCAACAGCACCCCAAAATCAGGACTGTCCTGCCGAAACTGGGACAGTTAGCAGGCAGGAAATAGCCGAACGTTAAATGTAGCGGAATTGGGGAATTTCTCTAAATTCTGAAATTCACTTTTGGGGTCTATACACAAAAATAGCTGATTGCAGTGACTGGAAAACCATATCGCAGAATTTAAGGAACCTTAACAGAGAATTTCTCCCAATCAGATATTTTTCTTTAATTTAATGTGGGGTTCACTATGTTCAGGTTTCCCGAAACACTATGTCACACAATTTATTGACACCAATGTCGGTGCTTGTCCTTATTGCGCTGTGTGTGAACAAAATGGAAACCCAGCAGCCCTGCCAGGATTGGGGGCCTGGAATTGGAAGTGGGTGAGACTGAATTTTAGGTGTATTTGTGATGCCAATGGCTTCAAGGATGACATACCCACCCATAGATAGGGGTGTCGTGCCAGGAAGACAAGTCACTAATTTGCTGAGTGCCGCTGTAGTGCTCGCAAATCCGGGGTTTATAATATGCAGTGAAATTCACTCCAATTTCCAGAGACAAAACAGAAGTAGAGGCTGTTGATGGCCTCATTTTAGCCTGAATATTGTCATTCAGCCTTTCATTCACTACAATTTTGAGTTTAGCCAATAAACACGTTTCTTATATTAATGTAGGGAGTGAAATCGAATTCCATTACTATTACTCTTCTTAAAATATCTACAGACACAGCCCTCAACAACACCGTCATTCTCCAATAATCCGTAGGATGCTGCCAACCCCTGGTTCTGTTTCTGGCTCATGTCTAGGGTCTGGGACACATGGCCTGGACATAATAGGTAAGAGCTTGGCAACCTTCAGCACTCCAGATCTTGTGGACTACATCTACCATAATGCTCTTACAGCCGTAATGCTGGCAAAGCATCAGGGGGAGTAGTCCACAAAATACGGAATGCCGAAGGTTGCCTACCCACCTGGAGATTGTGTGGCAGCTGCTTTTACCCGCTTCATCGTAATGCCTGGCTGTCTAGCTATGGGTTTTTACTAGCCATTTTTCCTCATTTCAGAGTCAGGCCTCTAACTAGGTATCGGGTAAATGGAATGGACATCTACAGGATCCTGTTGTTTTCATGCTTGCACTTTCATTCCAATTCACTGCCCTGGCTAAATGCGATTTCACTATTTGAAATGTTCCACTTTGTTCTCTTAATTGTTTTATCAAAACGTATGTTTTGTGCTAATTCAATTCACATTGGTAGCAATTATCAGAGGCACTCTACTGCTATTGCATAATGTTTTGTAAGCTGTCACTAATCTCTCATCCGACAGTCTACTCCTTACTATATCAGTTAACCAAAAAATAAAAAAGACACAGCAACTAAAGTACTGTACATACTAGAGAAGTACAGTAACAATATGACATATATCACATGTCTCCATTCTCGATTTTTAGATTCTGTCCCGTCGCCCGAAACATATTCACTGGTGTCCCGCTTTTGGAGACACCAGGGAACTGTCCCCAACAAGCATAGCACGAGCACATGATAAGACGCACCCGCGTCACTGAAACCATGCTCCCTGCTGGGTCTGCCCTCAGTGGGCCGACCTTAAAAGACATGATGGCAGATTTTACTATGGGAAAGCTTTGGATTACCTGATTATCAATGTTATAACTCGTGCTGCAAAGGGAGAAAAAGCAAGTAATTTAGCTTTTTTTCCCAAAGACTGATTGGGGTGTTGGGAACCCAAATGGCTAACAGGGCACCAAAGCGTTAGGAATACACATTTGTATTCCTAATACTATAGTGTTACTTTAAAGAGACGTGGACCCAGGACGGAACCCTGAGTCACTCTACCACTTGTTCCATTACATCTACTCTCTGCATTCTATCTTTACACTAGTGTTCTATCCAAGAACACAATTTTCCTCTAAACCAACTGATTTAAGTTTTAATAGTTTTGTATGGAACTGCGTCAAATTCGTTTGCAAACGCCAAGTAGATAGCATCTGCTGGATCACCCTGATCTATATTTCTACTAACTTCTCCATTGAATGCAGTTAAGTTAGTTTGACATGACCTGTCTTTCATGGAACCATGTTGTTTCCTGCTAATGATATTGTTGTTCAAAATGAATTCTTGAATGTTTTCCCTTAATAGCCCTTTAAATCATTTCCCAACCACAGATTTTAAGCTCATGGGTCTGTAGTTTCCGTCTTTGAGTTTTAGTTTTCAAACCCTTCTTAAATATAGGCACCACATCTGCTTTTCTCCAGTATGAATCATGAAAGCTTAAAAACAGTGGTCTGGATATTTCTACACTGACCTCCATAAGTACTCCTGGGTAAATACCATCTGGCCCTGGGCCTTTGTTTACATAAATTTTATTTAACTCTTTGCGGTCCTATGTCAGAGTATATACAACACATATTTTACCTCTTGCAGTCCAATGTTGGATTAACCCTGGAGAGTTCCGCCGAACCTTTGTGCCATGTGCCGCAAATGTGCGCCACAAAGTTAGGACACAGATTAAAAGCAATAGATGAAAAAAATCCTAGAGATTTAATAAATTGTGTCAGAAATTTTCCTGTAATTAGTGAAAGTGTTGGTGACACTTTGATAAATCTCCCCAATTGTTTTAATTCTCTGCTTCTCTGTATATGTTCACTGTGTCTTGTGGCAATATCCAGTCCCCTGTTAGTTGCTTAGATAGATAGATAGATAGATAGATAGATAGATTTTTTTATATTATTAAAGTATATTTTTTATACATCCAGTCTACTGATAACTTGCATTCCTTTGTGAACTACCTCAGCCCAAGAAAGATGTACCTAAGGGCACTTTATAAACACGGCTCTCATGGACCATGTGAGTCTTCTTGAGTCTAACTTTTTCTCCTCACTTGCACATTATAGATTACCCCATGTTTGCTTGTTTGTATTTTATTTTTATGTAGACCCATCCTCCTCTACATGTTGTATGGATTTACCATTAAAATACTCCTGAAAGTTTACAAGTGTAGTTTTTATTATTTGTTTAATAAATATACTTTTCTTTTTTTGTGTGTGCTGATTAATTGTATGTTTGGCACTTTGCGCACTGATTATTTATTATTTTATTGTGAGAGATTCTATCCCAGGAGATATTAGATGAGTTCATCTCCAACTGAGAAGTATTTACAAAACTGAAAAGTTCATAGCAAAGTATTTTATGTACACAGACTGATTTCTACATACTATTATTGCAGTTTAAATACATATTACCGGAAGGTTTTTTTGCTGTGATTACGCACAAAACAGACACAGCAAACGTTCTCTGATTTTTTTTTCTACTTTAGAAATAAAAAGCAGGACCGAGGATTATAGCAATCTTGTCCTACATTTGCTAATTCGATTTTTAATCCCCACAATTCCTGTTTAGTTTATAAACTCCTTGGTGTTTACATCTGTTGGCAATTATCCTACAGCTGAAATATTTAAAAAAAAAATGATGCTTTATCAGCATACTCGGCTGCCAAAACATATATTTGGTTTGTTTGGAACACCTGCCTTGTTTGAAAGGAAATACCTTTGATCACTATAACGAATTGAGAGTTGCGAAACAGATGCATAGATACCTCCAACATAACCCCCAAAATAATGATATGACAGCTCCTCTGGTTCTTAAGACTAAGTACCTTCCCACACATCAATATGGAATGTTTACAGTAAAACTAGACAATTTCTGTTTCCTAAAATCATTCCTTTCACCACAGTCAGTTGATTGATGAATGGCGAGTGCAGATCCACTGTATGAAACATGGAGATGGTTTTCTGAAAGTTATTAAGTTTCGACCGCAAGCCTTTGAGATAGTTGTCTTCTCTCCTCTTGAGATTTTACTCTACAACATACACTTCCAAGAACACTCTTCGTAACATCTCTGGAGGCACTTTGTGTGTGAAAGCAAGAAAAGTACAATGTTTGGACTTTAAAGAATCAGGTCAAAGGCTTTCAAAGATGCGGTGTGTGTCACCGGTATACAGGAAACACTTAATAAAATTTAACCAGATTAAACAATTCACTTAAAGAAAAAGAGGCCCCTCTTTGCACTTATGATTTGGAGGAGAGTTCACTTTTGAGAAATTATTGACATTTAGTATTTTTTTAAGACATGTAGTTTTTCAGAACCCTATCCTTGTCACTCTTTAAATATTTTAGATGTTCTGTAGGAGAAAAAGCAGGTAATTTAGCTTTTTTCGCAAAGACTGATTGGGGTGTTGGGCACCCAAATGGCTAACAGGGTACCATAGCGTTAGGAATACACATTTGTATTCCTAATACTATAGTGTTGCTTTAAAGAGACGTGGACCCAGGACGGAACCCTGAGTCACTCTACCACTTGTTCCATTACATCTACTCTCTGCATTCCATCTTTACACTAGTGTTCCATCCAAGAACACAATTTTTCCTCTAAACCAACTGATTTAAGTTTTAATAGTTTTGTATGGAACTGCCTCAAAATGTGTATTTTAAAGTGTGTATCTGATATCCAGCATAATTTGACATCACTTTATAATATTTACAATTTGATCTATGCTTTGTGCTAGCCAAACTCCCAACGAATGAACGTCATTTAACTAGAGTTCACTGTATATTTTTCCTCGACTGCATTCACAATTTAGGTAGTGTCTGATGTCACAAATATAATTTGAGGTGGACAGGAGTGGGGCTAAACCAATGAACCTAAAATTAATTTAGGGACCCATTCTTCAGTTTTTAAAATTAACTCAGCAACCCATTATTCAGATATTTTGGATTTAGCATTCTGTAAAGCACCCTCGTTAGATTCTGCACTTGCTCTAGAGGGGTCTCCACCACAGAAGAGAAGATAGCTCTGCAATATACAATTTATTGTAGCAAGTTGCCAGGAGAATGAGCAATGTGATATCCTTGTTCCAACAATTGGGGACCCTCTAAAATAACAGGGTCCCAATCCGGGGGCTAGACCAACTCTTCTAGACATTCCATGCATCGTTGCAGGGAAAAGAGGAGATTTTAGGTAAGTATATTTTTAAATCTGTACGTTTGCTGGCAATAGTGCAAAGGAGAGGTTCAGTTTAAAGTCTCCTTCTGTTGCGTATCTGCAGAATTATCTATAATCCTTAAAAATTAAGGGATTATACACTGGACAAAATGCCACACCCCACAGGCTATGTTGGAGATGATACTGAGATGGTCATACCAATACCATACAGACAGACATACAGACAGATGGATGAACAGAGAGACACACAGATAAATGACAGATAAATAGAATGAGATAGAGAGATGCATACATATATAAACAGACATACTAACAGATATCTAAGTAAATCGCTGGCCACCGTATTATTATGGTCCTGTGCTCAATTTTCATTACTGTACTGGAAAAATAACGCTTAGATGGCTCCTCTAATAACCCCCATTGAGAATATGAACGGTGGGGAGAGGAAGGAAGGGGGCAATGTTTTATCAATACTATTTAAAGGGAGGTTACAGGATGTAATACGGCGTTTGTGTACAGCCTGTCCTGGCATTGTTTGTATAGCAGCATTGTGCTGGTCTGTATTCGTCATTTGAACCATAGGATACTATGTTACTGGCTCTTTTTGTTTGTCTCCAGACCTTTCTGATTTTAGAAACAGTAGAACGCGCGGCCTGGGAAGAATGCCACTGTCACAGACCATAGCGGTGCAATTAGAGTGCAATTAAGCCATCTGATCACAAAGTTACAGTGAATAATTAAAATAAATAAAAGAGGATGAACTGACACACTTGGCAATCACAGGAAACCTAGATTTTATTTTATTTTCCCTGCATATCATTTCTGACTCTGTAAGTGGAATAATAAGTAAATAGAAATATTTCCCAGATGAGGAGCCGTCTGGTAATCGTTTACCATCTACAAAAGTGAGATGCAATAAGAATCTATGCTTCCTGTGCTATAAAATGAATATTATTCAGGGAACGTCACCAAGACAGAATGTCGTAAATCCGAGCCAACACTCTCCAGCCTGTCTGCAGGTACAAAGTGTGCAGCTGTTTTTCCCATTCTCTAGGTATCTGCCAAGAGAAAGACACAGCCTCGCTCTGCCTGAACTAGTCCGTCTAATAGGTGCAGTATAGACAGACAGTATTAGTTGTATCAGTATCTCTACAGGTAGGTCTTCTCACCTCCCAACATTCCAAACCAAACGGACAAAGAAGGACACTTTATTTACAGGGTGTGAGTGGGGGGGGAGGTGGGGGTGGCCACGGGCGGTCTGTTCTGAGAGATTTTAGGTGACTTACTTATAACAATTTATAAAACTAAAATTTAATTTCGAACATGAACAATGTATCTTATTTACGCAGACTGATTTCTAAACACACTTATTGTAGTTTAAAGTGAACCTGTAAGGACAGACATAGGTTTGCAGTTTTGTAACCATTTGGCTTGTCTCATGTTATATGATTATTATTATTATTTTTTTATAAAGTGCCAACAAGTTCTGTAGGGCTGTACAATGTGTGGACTAACAGACACGTATTTGTAAACAGACGAGTTGGACACACAGGAACAGAGGGATTGAGGGCCCGGCTCAATGAGTTTACCTGTTAGAGGGAGTGGGGTATAGTGACAAAAAGGGAAAGGAAGGGTAGAAAGGTAGGTTGCAAGGATAGTATTAATTGAGGGCTTAGTGTTTTGTTTTGATGATTATACAAATTATACAATTGTTTCTACTATTAAAAGCTCATCATTTCATTTATTCCTATCTCACCTGTCATATGCTGAGAGCATTAGCCATGTTTTTACTGGGTGTTACACTTACTGTAAGACACACCTCTCATGCATACCCCCGGTTGGGGAGCACAGACTTGCTTCTTATAACAGGCTATAAGTCCCCAGAACGCATAGATTCTCTTTAGACAGGTGTGGTGTGCAGCACTAGGCTCCGTCCCTTCAGGTATATCCTGTCCCCTCTCATGCACGTTCACCGCTAGTTGGCAGTGATGGAGCCTAACGAGAGGGAGTGGAATCTACCTGAAGTGGGCGGAACCTAGTGCTTCACACCACTCCTATCTACAGAGCACCTGGGCTGTCTGCACCCCATATCTACTCTTAAAAACACTTAACTGTTCTCTCTCTTTTCTCAGATTGTCTGCCCGAAGCTGGCTGCCTCTTTTGTCTCCCCCTGCTGTTGCTGGTACTGCTCTCACACAGAGCCTGCCCCTCCTCTCTACTTCCCCTAGCAGACATTGCTTTCCCAGATAAGGTTTTTTTCCTGATAAAGATGTGTAGGGCACAGCCTTTTTATCTCTGTTCTAGGAACAAACAAGGAAAGTTTTGTTTTATAAAATTTTAGAGAAATCTAGTCATTTGCAAATAATTCTGCTATCACAATGTATAGATGAAATGTGATTATTTGTCATTTAAGATTAAGATGTATTTGTCATGGGAGGTACCCGTAAGATATTACTGTGATTATTATTGCTGTGAAGCTCTGGTAAGCAGTACAACACATGGGCACACCTAATTACTTAAAATATATATTATCTTTATTAGAAATACAAATGTAAAATAATATATTTACCTTGGTTAGAAAAAACTAATTCCAGACAGTACCTGTATATAGATATCCCTAGTCCAATGGGTCAAATCATTGCTATACACAAGATAATTATATATCCAACCACAAATACACACACACACACACACAAAGAAACTGAACATACATGTAATGGATTATGTACCAGATAACACGAATATACAGATGAAGATCGAGGAGAGCTACTTCTGATACCAATGTTTCATCCAAATGGAGGATCCTAGAAAAGAGGCCATTATGATAGATCTTTCAGCATCTGAGACCTACGTGCTGTTTTTCTGATCCATATCCCAATTAATTTTAAATATCTCAGCTTTAAAAAGTTCACTATATATGGAATAGAGACACAATAAATGAGGCCCCCCTATACCCAGAGTGCACAGACCCTGGTATTGCGTAACAATCCTCAGAGAAACAAAATAAGGGGCATTGTTGGCTGTGCTTGAACCCAAAAAGAGTCCTGAAAACGCCAGAGTCTATTATTGGCACCATTTCATTGTTAACCCTGAGTTCCCTGTAAAACTGAGAGAGAAATAAAACCAACCATTATATTCTTTATGGCAGTGTCACTTCCACGTATCATATTTGAAGTTTATTACACAGAACTGGGTATTGTGTGGGTGCAGGATTTTAATGCACTGAGGGTGAAGGATTATTACTGCATGTCTTGGGGTTAATACAGCAGGTGTAGAGTTTATAAATGTAGATTCATCACACGTGGGGTCACAATGTGTTTTATAGAACACTGGATTTAAGAGGGTGAATATGTGAGAGAGGCCATAAAATTTACTTTGAAGCCCCTGTTTTATATCCACTAAAGGTGACATTAAAATGGTGCTACATTCATGTGATCTGGCTCCACTGAGATGGACTCATTGAAAAGCACTTTAGTCAATTAAGTCTTTCAAACATGGCATGATATGTAAAAAAACACATACAGTTTACTGCAAGGTTGGTTAAGGATGGCTGGATTTCTATAGCAATATCAACACTTTTTTTTTAACTTTGGTTATTTTTTCATATTTCAAAGATGCTTTTTCATTGATGGTAATGAGAGCAAGTTCCCTTTAAAGAAAAAAAAAAGACGATTCTAGACTTATATAGAAAAGATATAAAACAGCTCGTCTGTAGTCTTTATCCTGTTTTTAGCTTATATCCTAATGACACGGAGGTGTACAGTCTCCCTCCCTCGGTTCTGGCAATGTATACTCACTATTTATGATTTTGTGTCAGTCATTAACAGAACTTATTGTAAACTTCCTGACATGTTCTGCATGGTGACAGCGTTCGGGGATCTGGGAATTTTTTAAGGAAATTACCATTTTGGAATTGTCATTAAAACAGCATTTCGTTTGCAGAAGGGAGACTATAATGAGGGATTGAATGGCAGCACGATTGAGATCACTTGTGGGTCTCCTGCTGCAGGTGCGGTTTATATTGGAAAATGTGCCAAAATGTTCGCTCAACATCAACATTAAGTTCTTCCTCGTGTTCTTATTAAATGCACTTTAACAAGATATAAATATATATTTAAAAAAGTGGCTGAACTTGGCTCAAACCTACATTTTCTGTGTGTGAGTCCGTGTGTATCTGCCATGATTTCCACATCTTTAATGACAATTTGGGGGGATTTATTAGAGGTTAAATAAATGAGGGTGTAATATCAGTAATATCAGTAAGCACACGCACAAGGTTATCATGTAGCCTGACCAGACAGAAACTCCATATTGGGACTGTCCAGATTACGGACTGATGGTCAGCATCTAACTTGAGCACCGGATCTAAGGAGGCAACCTGCAGCTGCATAGGCCGGGCAGGGAGATCTTTTGATCCTACAAGGGAACATGTGGTGTGTACATCCATTGGGTGCACATAACAGTTCCCCCATCACTCACAGTCACAACTTGAAAGTCTGAATGCAATGGTACAGATACAGAAAAGAAGGCGTTTGTCAGGTAAGTGACAGTAAACACCTTCGAGGAAGGTGGAATTTGTGACAGCAATGTATGAGGGTTGGGAACATTAGAAGCAATCAATTCAGTTACAGCATTGGCAGCTCTTAAATCATGCGATATACCACTGGCTGGCCGTTCTCATGTTTCTTTTTAACAGGATACAGCGGAGTATTGCAGGTAGAGGTGGTTGGTACAATTATACCAGCCTATAATAACTCTTGGATGGACTGAGTGATAGCATCTTCTTGGGCTGGGCTGAGAAAGTATTGCCTAAGGCATGGAGGGGTGGCATTCAGTAACAACTTAACCTGTACAGGAGGGATAGCAAATCATCCGATATCTATCTTTCCCTGTGCCCATAAAGAGTCAGGGACTGTTGTCAAGTCAAGAGTAGGTTCTGTCATAGGGCTGGACACATTGCAATTTGCCAGCACACTGGCAAGTGGTATGAGACAGTTATCTTCAAGGGGCAAAGACAAAGTCACGTTACCAGTGGGGTAAACTGAATGTTGGCATTTATGTTGGATAGAATATTGCTGCCAAGTAGATTTACAGGAGCAGTGGGACTGACAAGCAACCTAGTGACCAAGGCAGTCAAGTCATGAAGCCTGAGTTTAAAGGACCACTCTAGGCACCCAGACCACTTCAGCTTAATAAAGTGGTCTGGGTGCCAGGTCCTTCTAGGGTTCACCCGTTCTTTTATATAATATGTTTATGAATGGGTTAAGCCTTCCCCCAAAGCCTCTAGCGGCTGTCTCATTGACAGCCGCTAGAGGCGCTTGCGTGCTTCTCACTGTGATTTTCACAGTGAGAGCACGCCAGCGTCCATAGGAAAGCATTGTAAATGCTTTCCTATGCGACCGGCTGAATGCGCGCGCAGCTCTTGCTGCGCATCCGCATTCAGCCCAGGAGGAGGAACGGAGGAGGAGAGAAGGAGGAGAGCTCCCCACCCAGCACTGGAAAAAGGTAAGTTTTAACCCCTTTCCCCTTCCAGAGCCGGGCGGGAGGGGGTCCCTGAGGGTGGGGGCACCCTCAGGGCACTATAGTGCCAGGAAAACGAGTATGTTTTCCTGGCACTATAGTGGTCCTTTAATTTGGTGAGACAAAGGAATGTCAGTCGGAGTCCCATCCACCCCACACATGTGAATACATCATTTGATTTTTCATAGGAAAAAATATATTTTTCATGCACAATGGAACGGACTGCCCCAGTGTCTAAAAGAAAGGGTATTTTTCTGTTACCGGCGTAGGACCTAAGCCATTAGACACAACAATAGAGTGCAGGGACATCTAGAGTGCAGGTTGTCACTGTCCTATGGGGCACCGGAAGGATTTGCATTCTGAGGGGTCTGATCCTGGGTAGGATAATCTGAGCTGGATTGCTGACGCTGCTGATTTTGTCTAGGCGGGCAGCGGCAATCTCTCCTGATGTGTCCTATTTTATTGCAATTCCAGCACACAGAACCAGTACGCTGGCTCTAAATTGAACGGTGGGGGCCCCTTAACGTCTGATTTACCATTAGTCTAGTGGCACCTGCTGGTTTATCTTTAGAAGGACGGTGGTTGGCTTTAGAAGGAATAGATTAGGCTACGCCACTCAGTCTAGCTATTTTAAGGGCTGCTCTGAGTGGGTGATGCATGCCATCCATGAAACAGTTAACCAGCTGTCTAGTGGACAAAGACTGCCAAGCTTGACAAAGACCTCTTAGCAGGTCGAAATGCTGCTTTAACGCCTTGAGGGCCTGGAGAATTTCATGCACCGGGTGGCTGCTGGGATTGAGTGCGGCTCCTATCACCATTTTTACACATACAATTCAACACAAGTAGAGTATTGAACAGACAGAGGGAAAAGCCAGTTAGGAAAAAAATTAAAGAGGAAAAAGGGGTGAAGGGGAGACACATAAGAAAGACACTGAAAAGGCCAGGAGAAAGAAGTAAGAAAGATTATCAGAGGAAAACAACTAGTGAAAATTATGGGAAGAGTTTCTAAAGTGAGATGTGGGATACACAAGGGGATGGAAAACTGGAAACAATACATGTACCGAATGGGTGACTTCCACCATAAAGTATGCAAAACGCATTGTTATGATGCTTGTAGTCTCAGTTTTGAACAAAATATTCTTAAAGGGACACTTTAGTCACCAAAACAGCTTTGGCTTAATTAATCCGTTTTGGTGTATAGATAATGTCCCTGCAGTCTCACTGCTCAATTCGCTGCCATTTAGGAGTGAAATCACTTTGTTTATACAGCCCTAGTCCCACCTCCCTGCCTGTGACTTGCCCAGTAGACATGTGCAATTCGTTTTCCGGTCCGAATATGAATGTGGACGAATGTTGGGCAATTCGGACATTCGGGTACTTCCGAATGTCCGAATAGCCAAAGTGCCAAATTGCCAAAGTGCCGAATTACCGAGGTCCCGAAGTTCCGAAATTACAGAATTTCCGAAGTTGCCGGAGTGCAGAATTGACGAAGTTTAGAAGAACAGTATTGCCTAAGTACTAATATACTTACCCAGTGGAAGAAGAAGAATGTTACATTGTATACAATTTTAAATAAAAAGTATACAAACATGGCCAGGATTCAGCTGTAAGCATTTGCAACACTTACAACAATCAAGTAACATACATTCATATAAAATGTAAGTTCTTAGCCTGTCAATGTAATGGCAGAAATGAATAAGTAGATAACTCCCTAATTCCCACGGTATTAGGGAGCTATCTACTAAAAGGCTGAAAGACCTTAATTGGTCTTTCAGACAAATTTACTAATACTAAGTAAAGATTACTAAGGATTAGTAAATTTTTCCCCTACTCGTTACTTAATCCACCAATCAAAGTGTTATGAGACAAATTACACAGCGTGGGAAAATTCCAAAGAACTTTCCCACGCTGTGTAAAATGACACAGAGCACTCTGATTGGTGGATTTCAAACCAAGCAATCAGAGTGCTGTGACAGGTAAATGTAGAGACTTACCTGTCAGTCTCTTCTTTTACCTGTCAGAGCACTCTGATTGGATGGCTTAAACCCACCAATCAGAGTGCTCTGAGCCTAACTGCAGGGCGGGGCAAGGCTGTATAAGCCTTCCCCCGTCCTGCAGAGCTCAGTCTGCGCGGAGTACTTGCCGGGTGAAGATGGATTTTTTTTTTTTGCGCTCTTTTTATTTTTTTTAATTGCGTCGGTTACTATGGCTTTTTATTTGGCCTTTTTTGGGGCTGAAAAAAGATTTTAGAAGAAAGAAAAAATCAAATGGTAAGCTTATTTTTTTTTCAGGTACTTAGTTAAATGGTGCCCCCTCAGTTTGGGGACCCCTAGTCACCCGGGGGACGGGGGGCTATTTTATTTTTTAGGGCCCCCACCCACCACTCAGGGGTGGGGGCCAGGGGGGAGGACATTAGGTCCCCCCTAATTAGTATTTAGGGCCCCCACCCACCGCTCAAGGGTGGGGGCCAGGGGGAGGACATTAGGTCCCCCCCCTAATTAGTATTTAGGGCCCCCACCCACCGCTCAGTGGTGGGGGCCAGGGGGAGGACATTAGGTCCCCCCCTAATTAGTATTTAGGGCCTCCACCCACCGCTCAGGGGTGGGGGCCAGGGGGAGGACATTAGGTCCCCCCCTAATTAGTATTTAGGGCCCCCACCCACCGCTCAGTGGTGGGGGCCAGGGGGAGGACATTAGGTCCCCCCTCATTCTAATTTAGGGCCCCCATCCACCGCTCAGGGGTGGGGGCCAGGGGGGAGGACATTAGGTCCCCCCCTAATTAGTTTTTAGGGCCCCCACCCACTGCTCAGGGGTGGGGGCCAGGGGGGAGGACATTAGGTCCCCCCTCATTCTAATTTAGGGCCCACACCCACCTCTGAGGGGTGGGGGCTGGGGGGAGGACAATAGGTACCCCCCATTATTTTACTTTAGTGCCCCCACCCGCCGCTCAGAGGTGGGGGCCGGGGGGAGGACAATAGATTGCCCCCCATTATTTTACTTTAGGGCCCCCACCCGCTGCTCAGGGGTGGGGGCCAGGGTGGAGGACAATAGGTCCCCCCCATTATTTTACTTTAGGGCCCCCACCTGGAGTCCGGGGGGGACAATAGGCTCCCCTGGGGCTCGGGAGGGGGGACCCATTTTTAATAGACATGCCCCTACTCACGGTATAGCGAGTAGGGGCACAATTTACTAATACTAAGTAATTTGGTCTTTCAGCCTATTGGTAGATAACTCCCTAATACCATGGGAAATTCCGAAATGCCGAAGTGTCGAAGTGCTGAAGTTGCCGAAGTTCTAAAGTGTCGAAGTGCCGAATTTCGGAATGCCGAACCGCAAAATTTTCCCATGCACATGCCTATTGCCCAGGTTACCTAAACACTTTCTGAAAAGAAATATAGATATTCTAGGTTCTTTTACCACACGGTCTGTTTAATATAGAATTTTAATTTACTGAGCAGGAGATAAAAATTTCGAAAGCAAATTAACATTTGATTGAAAATGAAACCATTTTTTTTTTCATGCAAGCTGTAGTGACAGCCAAGGGAGGCTTGACTAGGGCTACATAAATAGAAATAAAAGTGATTTAACTCCTAAATGGCAGAGAATTGAGAAGTGTGTCTGCAGAGGCGTGATCTATACACCAAATCTGCTTCATTAAGCTAAAGTTGTTTAATGTCCCTATAGGTAATATTTTATGTTTATGAGCTTCCTCTTCAAGCATTAATAACCATGTTAGTTTTCTCTTTTTCGTGTACATTTTTAATTTTAAGTTAATCCTTTTTGGTCTCTTGATTTTTCAGAGGACGCACTTCAAGGGACACTCCGAATCAATAAAGAAGAGCGTGATAGGTAACAGCATGCAATGCAGAACGTAATCAGAAACGGCGTGCAATGCAGAGCGTGATCAGAAATGGCGTGCAATGCAGAACGTAATCAGAAACAGCGTGCAATGCAGAGCGTGATCAGAAATGGCGTGCAATGCAGAGTGCGATCAGAAACGCTGTGCAATGCAGAACATAATCAGAAACGGCGTGCAATGCAGAGCGTGATCAGAAACGGCGTGCAATGCAGAACGTAATCAGAAACGGCATGTAATGCAGAACGTAATCAGAAACGGCGTGCAATGCAGAGCGTGATCAGAAGCGGCGTGCAATGCAGAGCGTGATCAGAAACGGCATGTAATGCAGAGCGTGATAGGTAACGCATGCAATGCAGATCGTGATCAGAAACGGCGTGCAATGCAGAGCGTGATCAGAAACGGCGTGCAATGCAGAGCGTGATCAGTAACGACTTGCAATGCAGAGCGCAATTAAAAAACAGTAAAATATTGAATAAATACAAAAGGTTAAAACAAGTATACAAATGCTACAATCACCTAGTGTAGGTCACCCAATCCACACAATAATAGTGAATACAAATATACAAAAATGGTGAGAGCACACTTGTGGTGTATATATAACTGTCACGGTAGTATACCCCAACACGCAAGAATAGTCCAAAGAGAGACAAGATAACAAGGTACGTCTTACCAGGCCTTAGAATGGCCGGACTCGACGTGGACGGGAAAAGACAGAGTCAAGAACAAGCCGAGGTCAAGGGAACAGAGAGACAGCGTAAACAAGAACGAGGACTGGTACACAGAAGTCAGGAAACCAGTGAACAAGACAAAGCAGGGATAAAGAGAAAAACGGAGTCAGGTACAAAGCCAAGGTCAAGCACGAAAAAAACACTACTACACGAAGCAAGCACTAAAGGCAACTGAATCAGAAACCACGATAGGGCAGGGAGCTAAGGGAAAGGTGAGTATAAATACCTATTAGTTTAATTTGATAGTCCCTTGTCATATCCACGCCCCCAAAACGTGAGTGTAGGGGGAATGTTGAATGACATGGGCCAATGGGAGACCTTTTTTATTTTTTGCTCCCACTGTCTCTTTAAAAGCGCGCCAGCTATGTGCGGCACACTCCCAGTGCCAGGCAAGTCACGTGGCTGCTTCTCGCGGTCAGTGGACGCCTCCCCGTCGGATGAGCCTCACGCGGCTCGTGCAGTTGCAGGACTGTGCGCGGTGGGGAAACCTCGCCCGTCCCCTGGAGAGGGTAAGTACCGCTACAATAACATACACAAACAATATTACCATCAATTTTGTAGATACCTAAAAAATGGTAGACCATAGTGAACTCTGTATGAAACATAAAAATTGTATGAATGCAAAATGGTCTCACTCACATTTTGCTGAGCCTGCCATAGTGGTCTCAGACTAAAAGCGCCTTTGGATAAAGTATGGTTGTTGAGATCAGAAGTTGGCACCAATAACAGAATGCTCCACAGTTGACTGGATTTCAATTCTCCCTTTGGGTCCCCACAAAGTCGAGACCACGATCACAGGAAGTACCAGGAGCAAATTTATTACAAAATCAAAGATAAAATATCTAAAAATCTCAAATATACAACCGCATAACAATTGCACTGACGCGTTTCGACAAATAGTCTTTCTCAAAGTGCTCTATATTTACTTCAGACTTCCGTCCATTTAAATATCCAAAAGGGCGCGTTCTTGTCCACGTGTATCTCCTGTTGCTTCCGGATACGTCACTTCCGGTTGTGTCACTTCTGGGTCAGCGGGTTAACAAAGTGACGTATTTCCGGAATGTCCAGTCACGCGATCAGCAAAGTTCTTAAATCATGACAAAGTGATGTATTTCCGGAATGTCCAGTCACGTGATCGGCAAAGTTCTTAAATGCAATATAAAATGGCACGGCTGAGATGGGAGCTGGAAGCGTAGAGAACGCCTATCCCAACACGCCGAGCAGTTTTAATGTGTACATTTCTAGGAATTCCTTAATATTTAAATATTGGGACAAAATACTAAAAGAAAAAATATCTCCGTAAGCAATGTTTCTAGCTCAGTTATTTCAGTCTAAAAATGTAAATTTACTCTGCATTCCAGATAATTTAATAACACACTGAACAAAATTATAAACGCAACACTATTGTTTTTGCCGCCATTTTTCATGCGCTGAACTCAAAGATCTAAGACTTTTTCTATGTAACCAAAAGGCCTATTTCTCTCAAATATTGTTTACAAATCTGTCTAAATCTGTGTTAGTGAGCACTTCTCCTTTGCCGAGATAATCCATCCACCTCACAGGTGTGGCATATCAAGATGCTGTATTTGGGTGGTCCGGGGGGGTCCGAAAACCAGTCAGTATCTGGTGTGACCACCATTTGCTTCACGCAGTGCAACACATCTCCTTCGCATAGAGTTGATCAGGTTGTTGATTGTGGCCTGTGGAATGTTGGTCCACTCCTCTTCAATGGCTGTGAGAAGTTGCTGGATATTGGCAGGACCTGGAACACACTGTCGTATACGCTGATATAGGCCTTTTATGTACATAGTGAAAGTCTTATATCTTTGAGTTCAGCTCCTGATTTATTATATTATTTATTTATTATTATTATAATTTAGGTCAGTGTATTAAACTCTGAGGATTTTTATTTTATTTATTATTATTATAATTTAGGTCAGTGTAATAAAGTCTGAGGGTTTTATTTTATTTATTTATTATTATTATAATTTAGGTCAGTGTAATAAAGTCGGAGGGTTTTTATTTTATTTTATTTATTATTATTATAATTTAGGTTAGTGTAATAAAGTCTGAGGGTTTTTATTTTATTTATTATTATTATAATTTAGGTCAGTGTAATAAACTCTGAGGGTTTTTATTTTATTATTTATTATAATAATAATTTAGGTCAGTGTAATAAACTCTGAGGGTTTTTATTTTATTATTTATGTATTATTATTATTATTTAGGTCAGTGTATTAAACTCTGAGGATTTTTATTTTATTATTTATTTATTATTATTATAATTTAGGTCAGTGTATTAAACTCTAAGGGGTTTTTATTTTATTTATTTATTAATTAATTATTATTATAATTTTATTTAGTGTTATAAAGCCTGTGAGGGTTTTTATATTATTTATTATTATTATTATTTTTATTATTATTATTATTGTGAGGGTTTTTATTTCATTTATTTCTTCTTCTTTTTATTTCTTCTCCTTATTATTATTATTAGTATTAATATTGTGAGGGTTTTTATATTATTTATTATTATTATTATTTTTTATTATTATTATTATTGTGAGGGTTTTTATTTTATTTATTTCTTCTTATTATTATTATTATTGTGAGCATTTTTATTTTGTTTATTTCTTCTTCTTATTATTTCTTCTTATTATTTCTTATTATTATTATCATTGTGAGGGTTTTTATATTATTTATTATTATTAATTATTATTGTGAGGGTTTTATATTATTTATTTATTATTAATTATTATTATTATGAGGGTTTTTATTTATTATTATTATTATTATTATGAGGGTTTTTATATTATTTATTATTATTATCATTGTGAGGGTTTTTATTTTATTTTTTATTATTAATATTTTATTTCTTCTTATTATTATTTCTTATTATTATTGTGAGGGTTTTTATTTTATTTCTTCTTCTTATTATTATTATTATTGTGAGGGTTTTTATATTATTGATTATTATTAATTATTATTATTATGAGGGTTTTTATTTATTATTATTATTATTATTATTATTATTATT
>OW240912.1:411956118-411972860 GCA_933207985.1 Pelobates cultripes | reverse complement strand
GCTGGCCAGGCCTCCCTTCCAAGATATGCAGAATAAATAACGGTTCAGGCACTCCTAGATAACAAAGTGTTGCTGTTTTTGCACCAATAAAGCTGCTATTCTTTGTTATACCGGAGTGCCTAAACCTTAATTTGTTTCTGCTGTCACAAACTGAGACCTTTAGAAACCCCGAGATAGACAAACAGGAAAGAGTCTCCTTCTACTCTTGTCCTTGCTGTGATTCCTCTACTGGCAGTGATCGCTCAAACCAAATGATTTGAATAGCACAAACAAAACACAGTAACAAGATAAAAAAACTAATATTTGGCAACAGGCCCGGACTGGCCATCGGGCACACCGGGCAAATGCCCGGTGGGCCGCGATGTCCATGGGCCGAGGCCGGCAGGGGAGCTCCCAGGATCTCCCCTGCCGGTCTATGCAGGGCCGGCGCTATCCGAGCGCCGGCCCCGCTGTCTTCCATGGAGGGCTGGTGGGGAGATCAAAGATCTCCCTCACCGGCCCACATGTGCTCAAACGCGGCCGCCGGCGGAGAGAGAGGGAGGGAGCCAGCCGCCAGGAGAGAGGACCCGGCGGAGCTCTAATTTGCAGCTCCGCCGGGTTTCTCTCGCGAGATCCGGACCGTTGCTATGGCAACCGGCCGGGTCTCGCGAGAGTGAACTCTAGCCCCAAAGGGCTAGAGTTCACTAACCACGAGGACCACCAGGGATGGCTAGCAGCAGCACGACCCCCCCACCCCCCACCTTCCAGACTACAGGTAAGAATAAAGGGGGGTGGGGGGGGGGATATAATGTATTTATTATTTATTAGTATGTATTTTTATTATTTATTATTAGTATTTATTATTATGTATTTTTATTATTTATTATTAGTATTTATTATTAGAATTTATTAGTATGTATTTATTTTTATTATTTATTTGTATTATTTATTATTAGTATTTATTAGTATGTATTTTTATTATTTATTATTAGTATTTATTAGTATGTATTTATTTTTATTATTTATTATGTATTTATTTTTATTATTTATTTTTATTATTTATTATTACGTATTTATTTTTATTTTTTAGTAAAACATTAATAGTGCCATTTACCTGCCTCCCCCAATACAAAATCCTGGCAAACACACACATCACCCTCACCCAGCACCCTAACACATACACAGCACCCTAACACCAGCACCCTAACATTGACACAGCAACCTAACACACACACAACACCCTAACACCAGCACCCTAACATTGACACAGCAACCTAACACACACACAGCACCCTAACATTGACACAGCACCCTAACACACACAGCACCCTAACACCAGCACCCTTAACATTGGATACAGCACCCTAACACACACAGCACCCTTAAACATTGACACAGCACCCTAACATTGACACAGCACTTAACACACACCAGCACCCTAACACATACACAGCACCCTAACACCAGCACCCTAACATACACACAGCACCCTAACACCAGCACCCTAACATTGACACAGAACCCTAACACACACACAGCACCCTAACATACACACAGCACCCTAACACACACACAGCACCCTAACACCAGCACCCTAACATTGACACAGCACCCTAACACACACAGCACCCTAACACCAGCACCCTAACACTGACACAGAACCCTAACACACACAGCACCCTAACACCAGCACCCCAACACGCACACAGCACCCTAACACCAGCACCCTAACATTGACACAGAACCCTAACACACACAGCACCCTAACACCAGCACCCTAACATTGACACAGAACCCTAACACACACAGCACCCTAACACCAGCACCCCAACACGCACATAGCACCCTAACACCAGCACCCTAACATTGACACAGAACCCTAACACACACAGCACCCTAACACCAGCACCCTAACATTGACACAGAAGCCTAACACACACAGCACCCTAACACCAGCACCCCAACACGCACACAGCACCCTAACACCAGCACCCTAACATTGACACAGAACCCTAACACACACAGCTCCCTAACACCAGCACCCTAACATTGACACAGCACCCTAACACCAGCACCCTAACATTGACACAGAACCCTAACACCAGCACCCTAACATTGACACAGCACCCTAACACACATGGGTGCGACCCTAACACCAGCACCCTAACATTCACACAGCACCTAACACACACACAGCACCCTAACACCTAACACACACACAGCACCCTAACATTGACACAGCACCCTAACACACACACAGCACCCTAACACCAGCACCCTAACATTGACACAGAACCCTAACACACACACAGCACCCTAACACCAGCACCCTAACATTGACACAGAACCCTAACACACACACAGCACCCTAACACCAGCACCCCAACACACACATAGCACCCTAATACCAGCACCCTAACATTGACACATCACCCTAACACACACACAGCACCTTAACACACTAACACTCACACAGCACCCTAAAACACACACAGCACCCTAACACCAGCACCCTAACATTGACACAGCACCCTAACACACACACACACAGCACCCTAACACCAGCACCCTAACATTGACACAGCATCCTAACATTGACACAGCACCCTAACACATACAGCAACCTAGCACACACACACACACACACATCACCCCAACACATACACAGCAACCCAACACACACACAGCAACCCAACACACACACAGCACCCCAACACACACACACACACATCACCCTCAAATACACATCACCCTCAAATACACATCACCCTCAAATACACATCACCCTCAAATACACAGAACCCTCGCACAGTGCCCTCACACACAGCGCCCTCACACACAGCACCCTCCCACACACATACTGCACCCTCCCACACACACTATACTCCTCACAAATGCACACTACACCCCTCACACACACAGCACCCCCCAAACACACTGCACCAGTCACACACTCACACACTCACTAGATCTCCTATACGCACTCCTGAGTCCTTCAAACACACACTAGATCCCCTACACACAGACGCTGCACCACTTACACACACACTACATTTCTGACATACACACTCAGGATCCCCTATGAACACACTAGATATCCTTTAAGCAAACACATAGTGTCTCCATAAATGGGATACAGTGAGTATTCCAATTATGGAAACCCCTGAGACAAGTTTCAAGCAAACACAATGCAAGCATGTTATTAAATTTGCTTGCGCTGTGCAGATCAAATACAGGGCCCTTTTCTCATGCCCTGGAAGAGCATTGAACCAACATGCTCACTTTGAGATGGGGCGTGCTTGTCATTGGGGATGACAAAACACACCCTATCTGGCCCCGCCCCCTTTTCAGTGGGCCGCTGTAATTAAAAATGCCCGGGCTGAATTTTTTCCCCAGTCCGGCCCTGTTTGGCAATGCAATAGGCTGGAACAGCTCAACCGACAGAAGGGTTTGCTGGGGTTTAAATCCAGGATTTTTAATGCTATGTACTTAGTGTCCATAATAAAAATGTTTGTGAAATCTGAAAATCAAAAGTAGAAATCCACACTGCTGTAACAGACATCCCAAGTCTCCCTGACACCTGCAAATCATATACAATATCCCAGAAATCACATGTACAATATGACATACTATGTCAGACTGAGTGTGTGATTTCCAGGATATTACATGATTTGCGGGTCACCCAAAAGGTATTATTTATCTCTAAACAGGGGACCAGACAGGCACCGCAGCCCTTTAAGAGGACGACGAGGCCCCTGTAGTATTTAGTATCAGCTGGCTGAGAGGAAGTGACGGCTGATCACTTCCTCCTAGCTTCACATGCGGAAGGGAGGGGACTGGAGGCGGCGGTAGCATTGACCAGTAGCTGGTGAGGCCACCTTCCTGAAATTAGGTTTTGATGTTGGGATGTCTGCTGTACCCTGGAACTTCATCTTGGTTTCATGTCAATCACTGGTATAAGCTCTGTCTTTTGCACAGAGAGAGCAGACAGAGAGGAGAAAAGTATGCCAGAAAAGTATTTTGGCATCCTGGAACGTCCCTTATTTTTTACTTGAAAGAGAAACAGTCTACATATAATATTCACAAAATTGTGGAGGCTCCAAAACTTGACAGCACATACAAAGAAGAAAGGTGACACATTTTAATAGACGTATGGGATTTGTAAACCCCCAAGGAAACTTTCCTGGGATTCTTCATTAAAGTGAGAATTCAAAATGAAATTGAAATTAAGGTCAAATTGTATGTGCTTTGAATGGTTACTTTTGTAAATAACCCTGGCAGACGTTTCAATAGACAATTTTGTAGAATATGAACCTTATGAGCACTGGATTCGGAGATTCATATAATCCTAAAGGGAAAAAGTATTTCATCAACATAGTTTGAGTATCTGATAAATACAAGAGGAATACTATAAATCTTTCAGTAGAATTTCAGAATTGCTGCACATTTCTTTAAAATACCCATATGTTTTAATGCTAGAATCTCAGAAGGAATTTAACTGAAAACCATGAGAGGGGAAAAAAAAAAAAGACCACCTGCACCGACTTGCTGAATAATTTATATGTGTCTGTGTGTAGCTTGTGAAATAGAATAGAACGTATTAGGCTATGACCAATGCCCATTTCAGTAAATGACTACTTTATGGAACAATTTCACCATCAAGTCAGATCCTGGAAATGCTATTAAACCAACTATAGAATCTCACTGCCAATTTCTTTTATATCATCAGTGCAATGCACCATGGATGGAAAATATAGAACACACTTGACGTTTGTGGGTATCAAATGAAATGAACTGTGAATAATGAGGACGCCTTCTATGGAGATTGTCCCGAATATAAAATGTAAGAAATATCTGGGAACAGAGTTCTGAAATGTCAACCAGGTCAGTTTCACGTATAGTCTGACCACCAGTGGAATGCATGCCCATTGTGGGACCGTCTGTTAAAGACAGGGGTTACTGCATAACCAGTTTAAAGTAAGGTTTGAATGTAGAACATGACAATGTCTCATTCAATAAGAATGGGCTACACAGTTTTTATCCAACCAATTTTCCAGATTGGCTACCTAAGTTGCTACATGACTGCTTCTCAACCAACAATAATTCTCATCTATAAAAGGGACACTCCAGTACTGATACAAATTTACAAAAACCAAAACCTCAAGTGATTTGAAATGGTCATAGTACTTTTATATATATAAAAATAAGTGTTTTTTTTAATAGTGGGGACTGTGCCAGCAAGGATTACTACAACCAAACACAGGAGTTTTATGAAAACCCCAGTTTTTGGTTGGAGAAACCCTTTAATATTTTGCTTTAGAATCCAACCTCCGTATGGTAGCAGTTGAATAAGGGTCTGATGTACCATAGATTCTAGATCAGGGGTTCCCAATTTATTTTTTCCGTGGAACCCTTTGACATAATGCGCTAACAACATGGAACACCAAAAAATGTTTGGCACCATAGCGCAGATAGTAAACATATAGTAGTATTTAGGAGTAGGTGTGCTTCTGTGTGACCAGGTGTGTGTTTGTATGTAATGTTAGCGTTTTAATACAGGGGTATGTTTGGATGTAATGTTAGCGTTTTAATACAGGGGTATGTTTGGATGTAATGTTAGCGTTTTAATACAGGTGTGTGTTTGTATGTAATGTTAGCGTTTTAATACAGGGGTATGTTTGGATGTAATGTTAGCGTTTTAATACAGGGGTATGTTTGGATGTAATGTTAGCGTTTTAATACAGGGGTTTTTGGGTGCAGGGGTGCCTGGATGTAGTGTTGGCTTTTAACTGAGGATGTACATTTAGGTGTAGTATTAGTGTTTGTGTTTCTATATAAATTTGAATATAGGGTTTTTTTGTGGTTGCAGGAGTGTTTGCTGGGATGTACTGCCACGTACATACACACATTCATATACACACAGACTTTGACACACATACACAAACCTTGACACACAATCGCACAAACATATACACACAGCTTGACATACAGATACACACAGACACAGATACTAGCACATGCACACAGTGACAAATACACACACAGTCGTATTACACATTGGCAGATGAATACACACACACACAATCTGACATACATCAGAGCCACCCTCCTGTTAACTTATCTTGTGGTCCTGGTGTTGGCTGAGGCTGATGGGAGTGAGCTGCTGCATGCTCACTCCGACCTCTCCTCTGCCCATGGTGCTCCCTCTCTGCGCTGCAGTCTCTAGTTCATTTCTACTACAGAGTTACTGCACGGCAGCAACTCTATGAAGCTGGGCAGCCGGCTAATACGAAAGGGCCCCTGGAAATGCTGTTCGAAATGTTATACTAGAATACCTTAAATATGTATTAAAGAGCTGCATCCAAGGGAAGTAGTTTCTAATTTTTTGTGATTGATTTTAGTCTTACTACTGCCATTTGAAAAGAGCCAGGACACCTTCAGCTCAACGTGGTTCCAGTTGGGGGTAATAGCAACTTAAGAGAAAGTTAGAGGAACTTTAGAGGAAGGGGATTGCTTATAACAAACATGATTGTATTTTGCATAGCAAACTCTGTTTAGTGAATAACTTACCATATATCCCAGCATTTAGTTCATAGCTTTCCAGTTTACCTACAGCAGTTTACCCTCTTCTCCTACCTGGTATCTTAATGTCTACTTGGAAAGTTCTAAGACACTGCCCAGAGACAGAAACCGCTTTTAGAGAATACAGTAGAGCTACGTAAAGGAAGGATTGGTCATGATGACTGATTAAACTGCACAGGACTGATAAAGAGCTCTGCCAGCAGTCTCTAAACTGCAAGGTAAACTATCTACTTTCTTTGGTAACAAACACACACACACACTCTCAAGCTATTTCATATTCTGCTTTTGTGTCTTACTGTGCATACGTTACAAGTATAATGCAAATTATCTGTTCACCAACAAAATCTCCAATGAACAGAAATGGGTACCTTTGCATCCATTGAGATATAGACACCCATATGTACACACTTACAGTCTTTGCATGATACAAATATTTCCGTACAGATAAAAACTACTAAGCTAGCAGGTCACTACCCAGTTAACATTGAAACTGTAATGTTCAAACAACTAAAAACTGTCATAGTATCAAAAGATAAAGTGTATGCTTAAGGAATGGGTAGCCCAGTAGTCCTAAAACTGTGTGCCGGCGACACCACTAGCAGTGAAATGCTGGCAGCAGACGAGGGAGGCAGACAGGCCTCGGGGAGCTCTAACCTGTAGCTCCGCCAGGTTCTCCTCTTGCGAGCTCAGAGCGTTGAAGTTGCAAGCGTTCACTGTCTCGACTTGAACCACCAGAGATTAGTACTGTCCCCCCTTCCAGGTAAAGGTAAGCAGGAGGCGGGGTTAGGGGGAAGAAGGAGATATATCAAAATTATTTTTAATTAAAAAATAAAATGAAGTATTTATGAATCTGCCCTCCTACCCCCACAGACCACACAATAACTCCGCCCATACAAACACACACTACATCCACACTGGGCCGAACAAGGGCCCAGTATACCACACCGCTGTACATATATACAACCTAGAAAAATATTGAAATATTAAAGGGCGCCTTGAACCTAAAAAGTTTGTGAACCACTGGGGTAGACTATATGAAAAAAAATTTTGGCTTTGTTTACGTTATACAGTTGCATTTTACCTATTAACCTCCTGTTATAAGATTAGTTAAAAAAACATTTTGTAGAAACAAGTTAAATATCATAGACTGCTCCTAACTAACCTAAAACCTCATTACTTAAATAGATGTCTTATGAAGAATGAATATTGGAGTGGGAGTTAAAATATTACAAAAAAAATAAAAAAATAAAAAAAAATGCACTTTATTATACATTTAACAAAAAACTGTCAGTATAAAAATACAAACAAGAAATTAACCTGTACATTGTATGACTTCCCATTTAACAAAATCTTAAATCTGTTCCTGTAAGAAATACATTTATAACAAAAAAAAAAAAAAGGGTTTACATTACATCATGTAGTAAAGATTTTTTTTTTTTCCCCATAGAATAAGTAAAATATACCATATTCATGGGGCAATCATCTCTAAACACATGCATGGCAGATTTGAGTGCATGAATCAAATTTATTTAGTATACATTTATTTACAGTGCCATGACTCCCTCTAACCGCCCCCTCCTACCTCTCTCAAAAACCATAACATGCAAGTGAACACGTGTGCATTGTACAAATCTATAACTAGAGATATCCAACTGTCTCAATGTGAACAAGCTATCAACAAAATGCATAGATGACGATGTCATTGTCTGGTAAATATTTAAGTTAGTATTCCATAATGTAAGTATCCCAGAGATTCAAAAATATTCATCTAAAAGTGTACATTCTCTACACATTTTGCGGCACGTTCTCTAGCAGAATGTATAGGTACAAATACATTGAATGGAAAGTGCCATCGTGTTCAATTTTGTGTAGCAAGAACTGTAGCAGTTTTATGCGTGATTGAAGAAAAATTATAAAATATATAGGTTTGCTTAAATTAAACTGTGTATTGGACAAATATCCAAATTTGAGAGAGAAATTACTCTTTGGGCATCTCTGATCTATCAGCAGCCTCCTCCGTTCCAGTCTTTTCCGCATATACCGGAATGAACGTATCCACCATAAAGTCCAGATCATGCTTTGCATCGAAGTTAATGTTTAACAAAGCCAGGTGGCTCGACCTCTGTTTGGTGGATGTATTTTCTAAGTAAGCTTTTAAACGCCTTCGACCTATTTCATATTTGTCCTCTACGATTTTTATCACAGGGAGAAGACATAAAACTTTAAGAAGAGCATAAACATTGGGGAAGAATTTAATATCAGACAACCGGATCGACTCGTAGATGTTTGACGGAAGCTCCACGTCTTTGCCTCGGTGTTTCCATTTTACACGCCAGCAATGCAGTTCTGCAGACAGCGTGTCCGGATTGGGGAGGTCACCTTTGTATATGTCTGTATTGTGTTCTTCGCTGGTGCTGAACTTTAATTGGCCCATCACAGATGGAACGAGGGACAAGCATTTGAGAGCTTTTAAATGCTGTTCTGAGAAAATATCTTTCAGTCCTTGAATGATGTGCTGAATAGTTGGAATACTGAGAGCCTCTTTATAAAAGCTTTCAGGTGTTAGATCTGGCTGTAAGTTGGCATGCTGCATTCGACGGAACCGGCCAGGGAGTTTAATCGAGATGTCAAGCTTGGTAGCCAGGTTTGTAGCTTCCTCAAACCAAAATTCATGGTAGACTTCAATATTTTCCATTACTTCATTCAAAGTGTGCAAAACAGCGGTCAGGCTGTTGGCTGCAGCGAAAACATCAGAGGTCTGCCCTTGTAAATTTTTTCCAAAAGCTCTGGTGAATGAGAGGGCATTTTTTAAGATGACTATAGTAACAATGAAGTCAAAGTCACTCAAGGCACTTGAGAGGACAAATGCATGGCTGATTATCCCTGCATTACATCTAAAAGAGGCATCACAGTCAATTTTGTCTAGACAGAGAATAAATGACTCAAGAAGGCTCACCATAATCTCAAAAGTGTCATGCCTGCTTATCCACTCTGATCTGACTACTTCCTTAAGTTCTGCTCCCTTTTCCTCATTTTCAAGAAACAGTACACTTATCGTATAGTCTAGCTCTTCCTGCAAAATTGGGTTTTTCTTAAAAAATAAATATAGATCTTCCAGTGTACCCAAAACAACAGACACTCCAGTTACAGGTGTCGATTTTGCCAACCATATATTTAGGGCACATGAAGATGCCAGAGTATAAATAGCTTGTGGGTATTTTTCTAACAATTGTGATGCTACACATTTCATTTTGGTAGAAAGTCCACCTGATGTGATGTAAGTTTGCCCACGGCAGTATTCCATACTCAGACCCCATTTTTCTGTGATGGTGGTGAGAAAATTGGCAGCGAATAGCTCTGCTTCAGCTTCACAACTCAGGAATCCTAGAAATTCTTCTCTGAGATTGTTTGCATCATCTACAAAGCGAACAAATACAGGTAAATGTTCTCCACTTGCAAAAAGGACTGCATCATCTGTAAGTATGGAGAAGAAACGGGCATCTCGAACCTCTCGGAGAACTTCTTCTCTTATGCAGCTTTCACAGATTTCCATCATCTGTTTCTGCTGCTTTTGAGAACAGTATTCCAAATTCACTGCAGTCATCTCAAAACGTTTCCTCAGGACCTCATCCCCAGAATTAATTCTACATTCCAGGAGAGCTTGGAAGTTGTCAGGAGTGAAAATTCCTGGAGGTACTTCAGCACTTTGGCATTCCAAAGGTATATTCTGCTTTCCCATTATTATCAAGATTTCAAATAGAGATTTCAGGTAATCTCGATTTTCCTTTTCCTCTGCTGTTAAAATTGGGTAGTGGTTTTCTCCTATTTCTACAACTTGAACATCCACATTGTTATTGGATTTGTGATCCTCTGCAACCTCTCCGTCAACTAATTGCAAAAAAAAAAAAAAAAAAAAAATTCCACAAATTATACGCATTAAAAATTACAATCACCACAGTATGATACAAATTAATGTATTAAAAAAAAGAAAACCCATGCACACTACTTTGCTAACTGCCTCTTAGTGGCTTTTGTGCCAGTATGCAAAAATGCTGGATAGGGTCACAGGGGATCGGTATGGACCAATAGACAGACAGCTTTTATAGCGTAAGCACCACATTATTTTTATATTTATTTCTTAATATTTGTGAGTATAAAGTGTATTTTTTTTCCATGACACGTGTAGTGGAGGTAAAGTAATTAAATCCACTGACCTCTGTCACACAGTATGGCCACCAATGACATAATGTGCCCCTGCAGAAAGCCATTGGATGCAAATGAACGTAGTGGCACATGATCAATATGGAGCAGATTGATATGTGTAACATAACTCCACAGTATAGTTACAGGCAGCTTTGTGAAGCACTGGCAGGTTATTGCTCACATCACAGAACCGGAAAGATCAAACAGTTCTTCCTAATGAAGTGATTCACGCGTCTGATAATATCTGCTATATCCAAGTGCTGGCTCTATCTGAATGGAACACTATAAACACATACAGCAGTTGGCGAAGATTTTTGAAATGTAGGAAACCGACAGAGCAAATCAAAGAGTTCAATACAAACTTCTACAAAGGTGTTATGCAACAGAAATAATATCTTGGCTTGTTCCTTTGGACTGGACGTTTGTCAAACTACATAAATGCAGCTGTCTGGCACCATGTGACAAAAGGATAGGGATATGACTGAATGAATATATTGGCCACCATCACATGGAGTGTAAGCTGGAGTTTTACCATTGAAAGATATTTTATATTGTCATCACAATCGGCAATGCAGCCCAAAGAGAACTTAATGTCCGGCTTATTTGGAGTCTGCAACACTACCACCATCACTGTTAAATGAGTGGGGAATTTTAATGCATTTTCTCACAGGACCTTTAAAAGAATGGCTTTTATCATGGAATTATTCTGTCATTGGATGTGAAGACATCAAGAACTTCATTTATAGGGATTATCAACCAAGAACACCGCATTAAAAGAGGGGATCAGCTAAAACCTGGTTGAGTATCAGGTTTTCTTTAATTCTGCTTATATTAATATATTATTGTACATAACAAGGATACAATAGATTGCTACTTGTTTTCCCTCCCAATCTCACCAACAAAAATTTTAATTTTACTTTTAAACAGCTTAAACACCATGTGTGAGACACTTACGTTTTCTTTGCTTTAATGTCCTTATTTCTTCTTCACTCTAGGTAAATAGAGAAATGGAAATGTAGATATCAGTCTCCAAAACACAGTGGGGGCTGGGGGAAATAAAAAGGAAAATATTTAAAGGGACACTGTAAGCACCCAGATCACTTGACCTCACTGAAGTTGCCTGGGTTCAGTGTCACAGGGTCCTTAACCCTGCAGTGGTAATTATTGCAGTTTTGTTTTTGTTTTTTTAATAAAAAGGGGTAACTCCATCTCTACTGGCCTCAACCAGGCAGCTACTAAAGGTACTTCCAGGTAGGTGGGCGACTTTTTCACGCTCTGCATGAGGACATCCAGTGTCACCCAAAAATCCATAGGAAAGTTAAAAAAAAACAAAAAAAAAAACACAAACACCCCACAATGAACTTACAGAGGGGTTAATTAAAAATCTGCAAAATAGTTTCTTGCAAGAAAGACCATACACTAAAGTACATGTTAACCAATATGATAACATAAGCACATCAGTTTCAATTGTCCCAGTACAGATAAAGGTAATCGACTAATCAAATCTCTTTGTGTGATATCAGGTGCTAGACAAAAGCGAGTGACTTACCAGCTCTTTTATCCTCTTCCGCAGTCTACCAGGGTTACCAAGATGGCTAGTGAGGTCAAATATTGTTGGGATTGCATTCTCTCTAAGAACTGTCCTGTACGGGCTCTGGAAACAAGACAATTAAGTCATACATACAAAACTGCAGGGTTTGACCAATATCACACGCTCATTTACAGCATACTGAAAGACCTTTCTCTTCATATTTTACTTGTAATATCCTGGACATATGGTAATCGTGCAATGCAATCCATTGCTAGGAACCATCCTTTGATTAAATGCATCTTTATGAAAAAACTGAAGTGGGAACAATTCAGCTTAAAGGGACACTCCAGGCACCCAGACCACTTCTGCCCATTGGAGTGGTCTGGGTGCCAACTCCCACTACCCTTAACCCTGCAAGTGTAATTATTGCAGTTTTTTTCTACTAGACAGCCACTAGAGGGCACTTCCTGGATTATGGCACATAAAATCTGTGCTAGAGCGTAGCTGGACATCCTCACGCTGTGTGAGGACCTCCAGCGTCGCTCAATTCCCCATAGGAAAGCATTGAAAAGCATTTTCAATGCTTTCCTTTGGGGGAACTCTAATGCGCATGCGCGGCATTGCCGCTCATGCGCATTATGTCTCCCTGGCTGGTGGGCGGGATCAGTCTCGCCCACCGGCCGATGTAATGCAGAGGAGGAGCGGCGGCGGACCAAGAAGCAGCGACGTGGGACATGTCGCTGCCTCTGGTAAGTGACTGAAGGGGGTTTTCACCCCTTCAGCAACCGGGATTGGGAGGGAGAGGGGACCTGCAGTGCCAGGAAAACGGATTGTTTTCCTGGCACTGGAGTTTCCCTTTAAGTTGGATTAAAAGAAAAGTTTACATATACGTGAAGAATTTAGGCACCAACCTGAATCTATTTTGATTTAATTTCAGTATACAAGCATACGGGTGAAGAGGAAAATATAGATACACACTCTCTCTAGGCTGTAAGCATCAATACATTTTTTTCAGAATGCTGCTTCATAAGCCTTTATCCACACCCACTAACTGCAGAAAGTCTTCCTTAAAATGTATGCACACGGCTCAGCCACTGAAAGCACTGAATGATCTGAATAACAAAACAACCTGCGTTAGAAGGAGAGGGCACCCAGACAGGCATATAGTGAGTATATTACTAGATGTTTGCAGTTTCTTTCACTGTCTGCAGCCAGGTTGTGAATTAAAACCAGTTCACTCAATGTTGTTGGGACTGAGTGTGCGTACACTGATAACGAAGTCTCTGGCATGAGGGTGCGTGGCTATGGAGGCAAGCTCATGGTACCGTATTAGGGATCGACCGATATTGATTTTTTAGAGCCGATAATCTGAACTTTCAGGCCGATAGCCGTTAACTTTCCGATATTCTGTACATTTACCATTTTGAAAAAATAAACTATTTCTAAAAGGTAAATGCACAAAATATACATGCCACATGTAGTGGATGCAGTGTGCTTAGACAGGGGAGCTGTGTGTGTTTGTCTGGTGGATTCAACATGTATTTGTGTATATATAGTGAATGCAGAGTGAGTGTATAATGAGTGTGTGTGTGTGTGTGTTTCTGAAGGGATGTAATTTGTGTAAAATAGGGGGCAGGGGGGCATTTTTTTTTTTTATATTTATATGTTTTATATTTTTTTTTTCCCCCACCCCTGCTTATTACCTGGCCAGGGAGGGGGGCTATGGTATTCCCTGGTGGTCCAGTGGCATGTACTGAGCAGTGGGGACCCGCAGCAAGCTGTTATTTACCTTCCCAGCAGCTCCCTGTGTAAATCTCACAGCCTGCGTGCCGCGCGGAGCGTTGCCATGGTAACCCGTGGCAACGCTCTGACGGCTGCGGGACTTGCGAGATTTACACAGGGAGCTGCTGGGAAGGTAAGTGAGAGCTTGCTGCGGGCCCCCCAGGACCGCCGGGCTTGTAATGAGTCCAGCAGTCCTGGTATGTATTATCTGCAATATCGGTATCCGCCGATAAGATCGGTAAAACCAATAATCGGTCGATCCCTATACCATATTTTGCAAAACATTTATTGATGCCTGGAGTGTCCCATTAAAGGGACACTATATAGTCACCACAGCTTAATGTAGTGGTTCTGATGTCTATGGCCCTGTCCCTTTCAGCCATGTAGGTGGGGGCCAGCAGCGGCGTGGATAGAAAGAAAAAAAGTTTCCTAAGCGAACGAATGGGGCTTGTACCTAAATAGTTAATTTAAAACTATAGTATTAGGACTACATGTCTGTAGTGTTCCTTTAAAAGGGATACTCCAGGCACCCACACCACTTCATAAACTGCAATATTTACCTTGCAGGGTTAACCTCTAGTGGCTGTCTATCATTCAGCCACTAGATGGACTTCCGTGTTCTTAGAACATGAAAAGTGTTTTAAACGTCACTGTAAGTCCTCACGCTATGTGAGGACCTCCATTGTCGCCGAAATCCCCATAGGAAAGCACTGAATAATGCTTTCCTATGGGGAGGTCTAATGCGCATGCGCAGCCATTGGTGCGCGGCCATTGGGTCTCCCCCACGGGCGGTGGAGGAGGACAGTAGGCAGAGCCTGACCCAGCGCCGAGAAACATCGGTGCTGGACTCCAGTAAGTCACTGAAGGGGTTTTAAACCTTCAGCAACTTGGGATGGGGGGTGGGAGGGAGAGGGACACTACAGGGTCCTGCAGTACCAGGAAAACATACGTTTTCCCTGGCACTGGAGATTCCCTTTTAGTAACAGTGTAATAAAAGCAAAACAAAGGTTCTATTTACATTATTTTATGAAAAACAAAATGCTCCTAATTTTAAAAACATCCAAATTTCAACGTATACCTAAATAAATATCAACGTTGCAACTGATTAATGAATCAATTCTACAAACATTCTTAATACCCACAATGGTATTTCAAAACAGAATGCACAGAAGAAGAATCAAAGGCCCTGTAACCGCTCGTTCAGTCTGCCAGCTCTCTGCTGGGACAACCACTCAATCTGTCACTGTGAGGGAATAAACTGGATGCCAGTCACATTTGCAGACTCTCCTTTATGAGCACGAGTTCCTTTGGCAGATGTGGAAATATAAAGTACAAAGTCTGTCCACTGAAGTGTAAGTTGTGAGCACTGAATGAGCGGTTAGAGGGCCCAGTGTGCGCTTTGCACTTTATCCTTTTAATTGTATTTTGTTTTAATAGTTTTTTTAATAAAATAAACAATCATATAATCTCTTGTTTTTCCTATTTTTCAGAGTATGCCAACAATTTGTCTACTTGTGATACCACTCTGGAATATCAAGCAGAGTGCGCTAAGCTAAATTTTATTATTATTTAGTTGTGCCATTGACATTGGTTTATTTAAGGAACAGTGAAAAACAGAATTGTTTTAAAGTTTGAATTCTAGATTACTTAAAATGCCACTAGTCTCTTCCAACAGAGTGGGCCAAAATTCAGAGTAGGATTTGACAGGTAAAGAACGCATTTGTTAGTACTTCAATTTATCTGTTGCAGGTACATATAACAGACTTGGGAGATTCATCCTGGGAACTTCACAAAGGAACAACGGGTAATTTTCAAAATGGCAGGTCCATTATTTCGACCAAAGAGGAAAAAAAATCCAAAAAGTGTTTTCAACAGGATGGGGCTACAGCCCATACAGCCAGAGCTACAATGGACCTCCTGAACAACTGTTCGGAGAGTGGAAAATCTCAAGAAATTCCCAGATTAATTGGTCGCCACGTTCACCCAACCTTTAAAAGATGTCACCTTCTGTACCTAGTCAAACAATATCCACTGTATGCAATATCATTGAAATTGGTTTATTAGTAAAAAAGTTATTAACTCCTCAAACCCTACTCTGAATTTTGGCCCACCATGTATTTCTAAGACACATCTGAGAAACTGCACTTACAGTCCTGCATATCATTGAATCCTCAAAGTGTTGAGCACATAACCTGTACTGCTTGTTCAGTTGGTCCGGGGTTTTATCTTCCAAATCAACTCTCCGACAGTTCTCAACCCATTTCTGGCATCTAATTTGGGGGGTAAAAAAAAAAAAAATGTAAATGTACAACTAAAATGTAACTTCTACTCAACTATTTAAGTCTGGTAGGTCACTTGAGAAAAAAATAAATATGAAATGAAGTTTCCTTAGTGGTCAATGGGTGTCAGGGGTTTTTGAAAAGGCAGAAATATTCTCAATAGCATACAGATTTAGGACAAACCACACATGCCATCTTTAAAAATAAATGCATTTGAGATATACTTCTATATAAATTCTAATTGTTCACCATCAGTAACTTGGGTTAAATTCTTTCATTTGAAATGAGTGATTTAGTTAGCTGGGGAGGATGGAAGTTTGCGGAGTGTAAGCTTAGTTTAGGGTTAAAAGAAAAAACAGTAGGGGGGGGCCATTAGGACGGAGTAG
>OW240912.1:411910592-411952900 GCA_933207985.1 Pelobates cultripes | reverse complement strand
ATCCCTCTCTACATACCTCAAAACAGAATGCACGTGTCATGGTTGATATATATTTCCTACCTGTTCTGTGTTAAATTTTGTATATATTGTGTATTAATATTGGTTTTGTATTTTATTGTACCCTAATTGTAACAATGCAATGATTTGTGGACCCAGGACATACTTGAAAACAAGAGAAATCTCAATGTATCTTTCCTGGTAAAATATTTTATAAATAAAATAATTTTTTTTTTTTAAATCTGATAAATGCACTGTTTAGTAGATATTCAACTCTGGTGGTGCTCAAGATGGTGAAACGTTTCATCATAAATAAACATGTAAGAAAAGCTTGGCACTCACCATTTAACTAATAAAACAAACTCATTACCCTGGAGCAATCGGCGTATAATAAAGAGTCCATAAAAATGAGGGTGCACTTCAAGGGATTTTTCAAATATAAATGTTGGTGCTCTTTATTGCATACAAGCAAACGTATACAAAGTCCCGATCCTCCCGTCCCCCTCTGGGTCTTTCTCAAGATCAACATGTGGTTAGTATAAGTGCAATATATATACAGTAATATTACAGTGACTTACAAAAACAAATTGATGTTCCGTGTACACGAAACCGGATGTGCTCACGTGTCTCCTCCGTGACGTGATGACGTGCTCCATATGGTTGCTAGCTGACACTACAACAACCGACGGGGGATGGCTCTACTGTGTAATGACATGGGAATATAGGTGAATGAAATGTGAATAAAAATAAGACATATTGTGGCGGAACCAACCTTGCCACTGTGCACTGGAGAAGCCTGGTTGCTCGCCTGCTGCCTTTAGACTATGGCCCCTGGGAGACTGTGAAAACGTATGGACTTTTATTGGGTGTGTATGGCCCTTTAAGACAGTCGGTGGGCATATTGGGGCTTATGTACGTTTTATGGGACTGGTGCTGGCCCTTTAAGCACCTTTTTGGGGCATAGGGAAAATTGGGACACTGCCCCTTTAAGACGGTGTCCCCAGACTTGTTTGGGACACTGCCCCTTTAACCTCTTAAGGACACATGACATGTCTGACATGTCATGATTCCATTTTATTCCAGAAGCTTGGACCTTAAGGGGTTAAGACAGTGTCCCCTGTGTCCCCAGACCTGGTTAAAACCCTTTGTTCCTGGCTATTTCCCACTTGGTTCAGTAAATGGGGCTTACTGAACCAAGTACCACACAGATGGACCACCTGTATTTGAAGTGTGGCAGCAATTTACCTCCCAGAAGCTGCCGTTAACCGCAGCTTAATTACCGAACGCTGGGTGGCCTTTGTTCGTTTGCCGAACACGTGGCGGCGGCCATCTTTGTTCATTCGAACAAGGTCAGCGGTATGTGTAGCCAAATTCATGGAACTAAAATCGGCTACACATTTCCGCGAACACCGCTGAGCTCTACCTTCTCCCCTACTGGTTTTACAGCTGCAGAGACTAAGTCCCATTCAGCGATGGGACTTAGTCTTTTTTTCAGCCGTTTTTTTCAGCCTTATTTCAGCTGCAGAGACTAAGTCCCATTCGGCGATGGGACTTAGTCGTTTTTTCAGCCTGAAATAGACCGGCCGCACAGCCCAAATCTATGGAACTGTTTTGGGCAGGAAAATGTGCTTGCGGTCGGTCATAAAGGGAACTCTAGCTAACTTTTTAACCCCTGGATGGATTTGGCTGATGTTTTGGTTATGTTTATGTTTAAAGGTTGCTGATTAATAATATGTAATGTATGAAGATTAGATGTGTAGTTTTAAAGTTACAGTGTATGGATAAAAACTGTATTTTTCCTGCCTGTGTTTAATTATGTTAACCCATTGTGTACCATAATTAGATCACAGGCAGAGGGGAGGATTTTTGTATGTAATTGCTGGGGGTGTTTCTGTAATTATGGTTGTTTTGTAAAACCCTGTGGGTGGTCCTATCTAAGGGAAACCTGCATAAAAGAAGGTTCTTTTGGTGCCAGTAAAACAGATTCTGCTTAACCCTCAAACGAAGTGTCGTCTCGTTATTGGGGGAATTGGATTGTATGCTGACTGCCAGGAGTGTAAACCTTTCGTATGATTTTCCTGTTCGGATATTTCCAGTGTTCATGTGTTTCCAGTTCGGGAGATCGGTGCTTACATTAGCTGTCGGTGTATCTGGAAAGGGGAATATCGCCTAAACGGTTTTTAACCTCTGGTGAGCAAAACGGTCCGTTACACATGTAATAAAAGATTTAGAAAGGACAAGAAGAGAACTATGGAGGACAGGCTGCATCAAGATATATAACGCTGCCCGGGTCCCCTGTCGGTTGTGTGTTAGGCACGTAGCACGTCATCACGTCACGGAGGAGTCACGTGTCACGCTTGAGCCCTTCTGGGTTCGGGTACATGGAGCAACATCAATTTGTATTTGTAAGTCACTGTAATATTACCGTATATATATTGCACTTATACTAACCACATGTTGATCTTGAGAAAGAACCAGAGAGGGGTCGAAACGTCGATCGGGACTTTGTATACGTTTGCTTGTATGCAATAAAGAGCACCAACATTTATATTTGAAAAATCCCTTGAAGTGCACCCTCATTTTTTGGACTATTAATATAGATACGTGGGGACCAAAAAAGGGTAAAAGACAGACAAGAGTTATGGAAGAGTAAGAGATGCACAGTAAGAATCACAGATTAAAAGACACACAATGTAGGGGGATTAATAGAAACACAGAAGCAATAGGAAAGGTGGAAGGAAGGGGTGCAGAGACACACAGGAATGTGTATACCATGGGTGCATTTAGAATAACCAAGGTACACCATTGGTCTGGAGTTTTTTTACGTTATAGAAGAACTGTAGCCATGATTAATCTACAGAAACAAAAGTTCCATCTGAAACCTTGGAGATGTATTCTTAGTCCTGGGATTTGTATCTTGATAAAGCTAAATTGCTCTTCTAATGCACGTTACCAGGACAAACTGGTGCCTGAAAATGTTTCCACTATTTGATGCCCCTGATCCACTTTTTGATAAATGTTCACAATGCAAGAGACACCTGCAGACAACCTTTCCAGAAAGGCAAGGCCCCTTTTACCTTTTTTTCTCATTTTGTATATTTTTTTATACCAACTTCTTTCTTTTTTTTATCTCTTTGTCGATAAAATAATTGATCCTGTCACCATCTATTATACCCATTTTACACACTTACAAACTCGATCAATTGAAAAATATCAAAACTTTTATTAGATAAAAATTTTTACAGATGTTAAACCAGGGCTCAAGTCCTGCAGGAACGCGTGGGAACGGCGTTCCCACGCGTCTGTTTGTGGATGTCTGTTTGTGGATGTCTGGATGTCTGTGTGTGGATGTCTGTTTGTGGATGTGTGTTTGTGGATGTCTGTTAGTGGATGTCTGTTAGTGGATGTGTGTTTGTGGATGTCTGTTTGTGGATGTCTGGATGTCTGTGTGTGGATGTCTGTTTGTGGATGTCTGTTTGTGGATGTCTGTTAGTGGATGTCTGATAGTGGATGTGTGTTTGTGGATGTCTGTTAGTGGATGTCTGTTAGTGGATGTGTGTTTGTGGATGTCTGTTAGTGGATGTGTGTTTGTGGATGTCTGTTAGTGGATGTCTGTTAGTGGATGTCTGTTTGTGGATGTCTGTTTGTGGATGTCTGTTAGTGGATATCTGTTAGTGGATGTCTGTTAGTGGATGTCTGTTTGTGGATGTCTGTTAGTGGATGTGTGTTTGTGGATGTCTGTTTGTGGATGTCTGGATGTCTGTGTGTGGATGTGTGTTTGTGGATGTCTGTGGATGTCTGTTTGTGGATGTCTGTTAGTGGATGTGTGTTTGTGGATGTCTGTTTGTGGATGTCTGTTAGTGGATGTCTGTTAGTGGATGTGTGTTTGTGGATGTCTGTTAGTGGATGTCTGTGTGTGGATGTCTGTTTGTGGATGTCTGTTAGTGGCTGTCTGTTAGTGGATGTCTGTTAGTGGCTGTCTGTTAGTGGATGTCTGTTTGTGGATGTCTGTTAGTGGATGTGTGTTTGTGGATGTGTGTTTGTGGATGTCTGTTTGTGGATGTCTGTTTGTGGATGTCTGTTAGTGGATGTCTGTTTGTGGATGTCTGTTTGTGGATGTCTGTTAGTGGATGTCTGTTAGTGGATGTGTGTTTGTGGATGTCTGTTTGTGGATGTTTGTGGATGTCTGTTTGTGGATGTCTGTTTGTGGATGTCTGGATGTCTGTGTGTGGATGTCTGTTTGTGGATGTCTGTTTGTGGATGTCTGTTGTGGATGTCTGTTAGTGGATGTGTGTTTGTGGATGTCTGTTTGTGGATGTCTGTTTGTGGATGTCTGTGGAGTGGATGTCTGTGTGGATGTCTGTTTGTGGATGTCTGTTTGTGGATGTCTGTTTGTGGATGTCTGTTGTGGATGTGGATGTGGATGTCTGTGGATGTCTGTCTGTGTGTGGATGTCTGTGTAGTGGATGTCTGTGTGTGGATGTCTGTTTGTGGATGTCTGTTAGTGGATGTCTAGTGGATGTCTGTTTGTGGATGTCTGTTAGTGGATGTCTGTTTGTGGATGTCTGTTTGTGGATGTCTGTTTGTGGATGTCTGTTTGTGGATGTCTGTTAGTGGATGTGTGTTTGTGGATGTCTGTTTGTGGATGTGTGTTTGTGGATGTCTGTTTGTGGATGTCTGGATGTCTGTGTGTGGATGTCTGTTTGTGGATGTCTGTTTGTGGATGTCTGTTGTGGATGTCTGTTTGTGGATGTCTGTTTGTGGATGTCTGTTAGTGGATGTCTGTTGTGGATGTGTGTTTGTGGATGTCTGTTGTGGATGTCTGTTAGTGGATGTCTGTTTGTGGATGTCTGTTTGTGGATGTCTGTTAGTGGATGTCTGTTAGTGGATGTCTGTTTGTGGATGTCTGTTTGTGGATGTCTGTTAGTGGATGTCTGTTTGTGGATGTCTGTTAGTGGATGTCTGTTAGTGGATGTCTGTTTGTGGATGTCTGTTTGTGGATGTCTGTTTGTGGATGTCTGGATGTCTGTGTGTGGATGTCTGTTGGATGTTTTTTTTTTGGGGGGGGGAGAGTTCCCACACTTTTTTCCCCAGGACTTGACCCCTGTGTTAAACGCCTACTCCAGCAGAGTCCATCGTTGACTTTGTCTTCATTCTTCATCGTAGTCGGCCTCCCAGTCGAAACCTTGGAATAGATCTTGCTCTTCCGCTGTCAGTGGCTTTTCTGAAGGTGTTAGAATGGGGGCCTGTGATGTATATTTTGTTTCGAAGTTACTGACGTCATATGGTCGGGCAATGTCTGGCACAAATGGAGGTCTGATCTCTTTACACAGCAACGCAATCCAGTTTATGTCCTGTTAAAAAAAAAAGAAAAAGGGTTTGAAGAGAATGAGAAAGATAAGCAATGAGTGTCACTATATAAATCAGTGAACTAAGAATACAAAATAACAGATATCAAAAACATTTCACAAAAATAGTGGCGGCTGGCCCATAGGGGCAGGAAAAACAGTGACCCCTAGAGTTTTTATTGCAAAAAAATCAAATAAAATCTGTAAGTGTATGTTAGATAAAATACCTGTTGTGCCTGTCATGATTATATTTGCAGTTTCTCCTCCTTTATTGATGTCTAGATTTCAAGATTTTGGCATTACTTTTTAAAGAACACCCAATTTCTGGGTATAAACATCTAAGACATGTTAATCTGTTCTAGAAGGATTTCCGATACCCGCCAATGGCTTTGCACTCGGTTTTTAAAATCTTGGATGCTCAAAATCCTGGCCTTACCATCTCTTTTAATGCTGTCATTGGGTAGCAGCATCATTAGGTGGAGTTAGATATCTTTAAAGGGGTTATTGTTCCTTAATGTTTGTATCTATAGGATTACGGTTTTCAATATGACATGTAGTCTTGTTCGGTCATGGTTTAAATAGTTGGATTAGGTAGACAGAACTCAACAAGTCACAGGAAATAGTGCCCACTATCTTTAAACTTCAAAAACCACCACTGATTCCAACTTCATGTTTTGATAATTGTCAGCAAACAGCCACTTAACCGTAAAATTGGAAGAATATTATTCCCTAAAGACTTGTGAGTTCAGCACTATATTGGGAATTCTATTCGCATTCAGATATATATTCTTTAAATCTGGCTTATCACTTGTACTAGTCAGGGAACTGTTCTTATCTTATATACAGCAAACTTTTAAAGGGGAACTGTCACATTTAAAGTGTTTATCGGGGTTCAGGGTACTTCAGACATGTAGATGGTGACTGGATGATTGAAGCTGGATATAATTTCCCTCTAATTCTCTGAATGCATGCAAATACAAGAATTCGTGGAACATTGTGTATTTATTTTAAAAGCGCAGCTAAAATATAATACTGATTAAGATGTTAAAATATGTATAACTCTCTAAAGTGACAGCTCCACTCTAAGCTAAATCAGACAAGAAATGGACATTAACTCTACACATCAATGGTAAAGGAATTAATAGAACACGGACATACTTCGAAGAAAGGATGTAACTTCAAATCGACGGAGTCATCCTTGCTGGAACCCAGACGGGCTCTGGGATTTTTATTTAAAAGCTGAAAAAAGTTAATAAAATAAAAATCAGAATTCCAGGCATTATTGTTGCAGATACTCTGTATAGGGTAATGCAGAGCATAATAAATGGTAGGCACCATGTAACCATAGCATCTTGTTCTGGTGCCTAGACATAGTTCTTCTCCCCTGATTGCTGGCATGATTCCTGCTTCCACAAAATGAAAGGTGTATATACTATGCTGAAATGTGCATAACTAATGAGAACATATATTCTTAAAATATGAAATAAAACTAAAAGAAAATTGAAAAGAAAATCTAATTCCCTTCGTCTAAAACCCATCCAAAGTCTTGAGTCTTTTCCTGTACCTTCTATGTTACTTCCCAATATCTGTCAAGATTCAAACAAGGTCTTGGCTTGTATTTATCCAAGACATTGAGATATGACGTGATACATTATTACAGTATGAAAAGCCATAAGAGCTATACAGCTCAGAAGCAGAGCTCCATGCAGGAACTCTAGTCCTGGGGCCTCCAGGAACTAGAACGTCATCATCGGCTTGTCTCCTACCTTACATAACAACTGCTATTAGAACAAGCTGCTCAGAGACTTCCTTCTTCCCAGGACAGCTTGTCAGCAATGATCTTCCACTCATTAGTAGAGACTAGAAATCTGACCTCACCTTACTCAATCTATCAGAATTAAAAAGCAACTTACACCTCTTATTATTGAGACTGCTTCCAGAGATAGGAACTCCGGATAGTAGGCTTCAGTGTAGACTATGTGACTCATCACCTCTCTTTCATTATCACCTGGGAAGGGAAACTAAAAGAAAAATACATTTAGAAAAAGTGCATTTTAGTTTGTAAAGCACTGAGCGCAAGGTCATAAGATGCAAAAGTGGTATAACCGAGGATAGCCAAGGAAGTATGACACTCGTACCCACCTCTGGGATTGAATCAACCAAAATATTTGGCTACAATGTTTCAAAAAGTGAGGGTGAGAAATAGGGGAGAGCTGGTTGGTCCTTACCATTTGGTAGCATGAGTGTTGGGTGAGGCTGACCTGTTTCCCCACCCGCCCTGGTTTTTATATAGTAGTGATAGGGAGTAGGATATTGGGTTGTTTGTATTCATGGGTTGTGTTTTTTATTTTTCTCTGCGTTGTTACAGCAGCGGTGCCCTCGCCAGCTCAGCAGATATATGAGAACATTTGGGGTTTGCATAGAAGCTGAAGGCAGAGTGCGGACTGCAGTGGGTTAAAGTAAATGTTTATCTGTCTGCCTGTACTCAGCCGGCAGCTGACAGTTTATTTTGGATCGTTGCTGGCAAGTTGTTCAGCTAAGTAAAGCCCATGCCCTATCCACCAAAAACATTGTCAGTGTCTTTATTTAGAAGCAAGGTATTTAGGGAGCATAGATACATATTCATAGGTTGTTATTAGAAGTTAGTAGTTGTCAACATTTTATGAATAATTGTGTGTCAGCAGTTGGACCGCTCGCAATATGTGTCCATTTCTGACAGCAACTCCCTCCCTCTCCCAGTCACATGTGGTGTTCCCCAAGGTTCCATTCTCGGCCCCCTACAATTCACATTATTTATAAATGATCTGCCTAATGTCTGCAAATCCTCAAATGTACACATGTACGCAGACGACACAGTGATCTATGCGAGCAAATCCAATCTACCGCAGCTCGAGGCTGTGCTACAAGACCAGTTTACAGAGGTAGAAAAGTGGATCGCAAAAAACAAACTCTTCCTAAACACTGACAAAACTGTCACAATGATCTTTGGAACAGTACCTAAATTACACAAATTACACAATTCCCACCTATCCATCAAAACAAAATCAAATGGCACACTGTCCACTCTTTCAAATACTTGGGTATGATGTTAGACCCCAATCTATCTTTTGGCCTGCACATAGAAAAGCTTGCATCTAAACTTTATTCAAAACTAGGTGCCCTGTACAGAAACAAATCCTGCCTAAGCCCTACAGTAAAGGAAAAGATTGTACAGCAAATGCTGATGCCAATCATTGATTATGGGGATGTAGTATATGCATCTGCATCGCAATCCCACCTTAATAAACTCAACACATTGTATAACTCGTTCTGCCGATTTGTGCTACAATGTAATTACAGGAGTCACCATTGTGACATGCTAAAATAACTAAACTGGTTGTCGCTGGAATCCAGACGCACCCTTCATCTTTCCAGCCTTGTGTTTAAGAGATTTTCTGGGAAGCTCCCACCCTACCTGAACAAAATGCTCTCCCCAGCTGTTCCCACTTCCTATAACCTCCGATCCAGTACCAACACTTTATTTAGTCTACTTTAATACAAAAAGAAAGTGGCCCGATCCTCCTTCTCCTACAGAGCGCCACAATTGTGGAACGACCTCCCGCACACTTTCAAATCTTCCCTAAGCCTAAAGTCCTTTAAGAGATCCCTCTCTACATACCTCAAAACAGAATGCACCTGTCATGTTTGATTATATATTTCCTACCTGTTCTATGTTACATTTTGTATATATTGTGTATTAATATTATTTTTGTATTTCATTGTACCCTATTGTAACAATGCAATGATTTGTGGACCCAGGACATACTTGAAAACGAGAGAAATCTCAATGTATCTTTCCTGGTAAAATATTTGATAAATAAATAAATGAGCTCTTGTGACAAATTATGTATTTATTATTGCGCTAGACACACTCACACTGCAGGGAAAGTCATGAAAATAACAACCTATGAATATGAACCATAAAACAATGTATATGTAAAAAGGAATACGAGCACAATATAGTACAGAGTGTAATCAAAGTACTACAATAAGCTGTAGTGGTTACGGTGCTCACGGTGTCCATTAATTCTGACCATTCTACATCGGCTGCCCGTATAATATCACACAGGGGATTTTGATTTCCAAAACAGAAAACCTGCAAATGTGTAAAAGTAAGCAATTCTTACCCCTGAAGTCAACATTATGTAAGTAACAATGCCAAGACTCCACCAGTCGATAGATCTTGTGTATGATCTTCCCATAACCATTTCAGGTGCCATATAATCCAGGGTGCCACAAAATGTTCTGGTTCGATATCTGTATCCCATCCCTCAGAAAATATAAATATACGTAAGTAAAAATATTGACAGATTCCTCATTTCAGGAAATTGCATTTATGTTGCTGACATACAGTATATTTTATTTTTAATTATTTTATTTATATTTCTTCTAGGTGATATTAGAATATGGCTGCAAGGAGTTGGTGCATTGCAGCTACATCTTCTCTCTGTAACTTTGTACAAATATTAACTAATCTCTATTGTGTTCCAGCATCTAATCTGGTTGTTGCTCCAGAATCGCCTGGACTTCCAACTGGATTTGAATTTGTACAATGGCCTCTTGTTTCGAATTCTATAAATATATGCGTTTTTGTGTTTCATATATATTTTTAATTCAGTATGTAGTTGGATGTTATTTGTCTGTGAATAAGGTTTAATTCTGTAACTTTGTGAGAAATGACTTTTACTAATTATAAAATAATATTTACCTCTTTTGCTAAAACCGAAGTCCGTGATTTTGGCATATCCGTCCTTGTCTATAACAATATTTTCCATTTTGATATCTCTAGATTAAAATGCAGAAAAATAGTTTATTAATTGTACGTATCACTAGAGGGAACTTGGAGTTTTATTATTTAGACTTGTTAAAAGGTTAGATGTAAGGACTAAACTAACACATGACATAATTATTTAATATTACAATAATAATATAACTAACATATAATAGTAATAATATACACTTACCTGTGAACAATATTTAATTTGTGCAAGAATTCTAGGCCCAGCACACAGCACGCAGCATAGAACCTGTGGAAAAGTGAATTCGTCATTTTTATTCTAGGGAAGGAAATTTAGATTTTGCAGCACTTGATTCTACCCATCCTGCGTCACTCTATGCCCAGACATGTTTCCTGCATTGTCTTGTATCCCAGGTCTTAACAGTCATCTTCTATCGTAATCTGTGTAGACTTCATGGATTTGTAATTCACCTTAATTCACGTGTAAAGAGTGTTTCCTCTTTTTTTCATTTTTACAAAAAGTGAAGATTTCAATAAAATTAACCTGGAGACTCCCCCTGGCTGTCAATCATACAACAGCTCCTGTTACTTCCTGGTTCGATTAGCTCAGTGGAGCTAAACTCAAGAGGCAGCAATTGCCCAGAGCACCTAGCTTACAAAGACTTCTCATTGAGCTGCTTTGGGAAGTCTGTCATTGGACAGCCACAGAAAGTCTGGGCGGGATTAGAAGGGGAGGGCTTGTAAAGGCTGCAGACAGGAGATCTGCAGTTTTTGCAGGCTGTTTTTAGATATACCCTGACTACTAAATGGATAATTAAACTACTAAACAGTGATTTCTTTTTTTGTATTTGGGCAGTGGAGTGTCCCTTTAAGTCATCAGTTGCAAACATTTTGTTTAGAGGTTTAGATATGTAGTCAGAATCTAAAAACTATTTATACTTACATAGCTCTGGTTTCTGAAAATGGACACAAGTTGTTTTTCTTAATATTTGCTAGAAGGTCTCCACCTGCGGCATACTCCATCACAAAGCAGACATAATCTGGAGTCTGGATACTTGCAATGAGATTCACAAGGAAAGGGTATTGTATGCTGCTTATGGTCTGCAGAATTTGCTTCTCATATGCAAGCCTTGGAAACAACAAATAATACCTAATGTAAGCACTTTTTTGAAGACAATTCTTTGCTCACAAACAAAAAATTGACAAACAGGACCCCAATCCCCCCAAAAATAATCAAACTAAGATTTTTATTACACTCCATTTACTGACCTATGGATAGTATTATTTGTAATTAATTCTTCTTTTTTCAGGGCTTTTAAGGCAAATGCGGTCTTTGTATATTTGTACTCGGCAAGCAGGACCTGAAATGAAAAAGGAAGTATTTTGTTAAATTGCATTTGTTTTCACACCTTTTATATCTAACTAGAATTGGAATCCATCCCAAAACCCACCTTTCCAAATTGTCCTCTGCCCAACACAGAGAGGCATTCGAAATCCTGAATGGTCAGAGCAAACCCTTCCTGAATACTGCAAAGTAAAGAAAATGTTTTTTTTTAAATATTATTAATATTATATAAATAATATTATTAAAAATATATTTTTAATTAGGCATTAGAGATGTCGCGAACAGTTCGCGAACTTCCTGCGAACGGCTTGCCGCGGTTCGCCACGAAGGTCAGCTGACACATCCCGGCCAATCTCCAGCAGACCCTCCCTCCCAGACCCTCCCACCTCCTGGCCAGCATCCATGTTGAACCTGCCTTCAAATGGTTCGCGACATCACTATTAGGCATACAGCCCCCTCCTCCATGAAAAAAACAAAAACCCAAAAGTAAATGTTCCTATAAGACACAGTGTACGTTATCATACCATTGGTCCAGAGACACACATCATTGTTTGTCAGACAGACTGTACAAACAGAATCCCTTTAATATATGACATGCTTGTTACATAAATGAAATGGGATGGGAGGGAGTGGAAAAGAGGAGCAAATAAGGAGCTTATGGAAAATGTGTAGCAGGTTTATGGCCTAACGGCATTGATGAGAAAGATGAATATGTGAATACCTAGCTGACGATGATGGCTCTTGGTTTTTCAAGTCCTCTTCTGGCAATGAAAGAGTGCCATTGTCCTCTGGAGGTGGTTCAACTTCAATGGCCTCTTCTATAATGGTAACGTCAGCTCTTGGTGATTGCTCTACACTCTCTGGCAGTGGAGCACTGTCAATATTTACAGTTTCCTTTAGAGATGTTTGGATGATCTCTTTTGTAAAGAAAGTGATAACTGGTGGAAATAGTTTCAAGCTATCGGTGTGCACTACAGACAATGGAAGACGGTCAATAATTATATCTTCCTCTTGAGATGGTTGGATTATCTCTTTTGTTGAGGAAGTAACAGTTAGTGGTGATAGCTCCAAGATGTCAGTGTCTGCTACTGCTGATGGAAGAGGATCAATAATTATATCTTCCTTTGGAGATGGTAGGATGATCTCTTCCGTAAAGGAAGTGGCAGCTGGTGGTGGTAGCTCCGAGCTGTCAGTGTCTGCTACCCGCAGTGGAAGAGGGTCAATAATGATATCTTCCTCTGGCAATGGTTGGATGACATCTTCCATTAAGGCAGCCACAGCTGGTATTGGTGGCTTCACACACTCAGTGTCCTCTACAGACAACGGAAGAGAGTCGTTTACTGCATTAATGTCTGCAGCTGGATGGATGGTATTTCCTATAAAGGTAGCAAAGAACATAAAATTAGTATTGTATATGATACACAGAGATCAATAATGCACTATGGATGTTAGAATGGTCGCACATACATTAATCTGACGGCCCACAAGAAAATGAAACTTGCGATATCCCACACAGGTAAGTGAATGCAAGTCCATTCACAATGGATCACTAGTTTGAAGTTTTCTATAATGCTGGGGGCCCATACTGAGGTACAGGGGTCCACCTCTTGTTAGTAACCAAATAATAATATTTTTTTGCGAGACATGTTAAACATAGAATTACCTTTTTTTTTGGAGAAGAGCTTCTTAAGCTTCTGAAGTCTGGTCCTTTTCTGGGGTAAAGGATATGAAAATACCACCTATTCAAAAACAAACCAAAAGAGTTAACTGCTGGAAGTAAATCATAATATCCTCATTGTGCCACACCAACATATAAACAGACACACGAATGGAAAATAAATGGCTAGAAATCTGCACTTCTACAGCTGATCACATTAAGCAAAGCTATTTGTTTAGCTAAAAAGTTAAGCATTTGATATAGTGTTCTTTATTTAGAAAAGTAAAGATCCTCTGAGTGTTAACATAGGGAATAAGTTATATGTATTTAGGGGTTCAATGGCGTGAATTGAAAACTGAGTCACAAAGTTAAGTTAGAAAGCCAAAATGTGACTAGAGCTGACTTAGGGAATTACTTAGGGAATGATAAATTGCTGCATAATTGCTGCATACATTTTCTCATTCTGTTTACAGTTCGTAACAATTAGATATTTAGTCAATAGTCTTCATAGTGCTATTTTTGTACACTAAATTTGTAAAATTGGAGAAAAACTAATTTCATTAGCTTTTAATTGCAAAATTGTGTAATTGAATCATACTTTTTATTTAAGCATTATTAAATTAAAATAAGTAAATAAATATAAATTGATGAAGTCCCTAGACTAGTTCTCCACTCCTCACCTCGATGAAAAGGGTGCCCTGTGGCTCCAGCTGTAGGCACAGTTCCTGTTTCTGGTTGACCAGAAATTCTTCTAACCTCAGAGTCTTGGTGGCACACAGTGATCTCCGGTCATGCCAGTACAATGATAATTCTAGTTCTCGAGACTATGTAGAAAATTATACAAGTAATCGTTTTAAAAAAAAGAATGGAAAAAAGGTTTTCTTCAACAAACCTATTTCTTTAGGAATGTATTTTTCTGACCATTAGCAACCATTTTCACATGTTTTAAACACATTTACTATTTTCACATTTAACCCCTTAAGGACACAACTTCTGGAATAAAAGGGAATCATGGCGGAATATTTCCGTCATGTGTCCTTAAGGGGTTAAAGAAAATAAAAATGTCATCAATACATAGAGGATGAAAATATAGAAATGTAAAGTTCTTAAAAATGTTACATTTTTGGTCCATCACTATCCACACTACTAATCCGGAATATATGTAGACTTGACATGGCAGGATTTGCTCGGTTTGAGAGATTGATCCCAGTTCATGTCAGGTCATACGTACAGAACACCAAATAGACACAGAATGTATGGAGAATTAGAATCAGTATGGACCTATTCAAGCACATTTGTGGTGAAAAATAGACAATTAAACAAAACTGTTACATAATGCTTGACAGAATTCCTTTAACAAAAAGCCCTAGTGACAAACATTTTCTACCAAATAACTAAAATATGCAATATATACGTAATGTTATCAAACATCTTCAAACAATTTCTAGAGAAAGAAAAACAAAATAAACACTTAAAGGACCACTAAAGTGCCAGGAAAACAAACTTGTTTTCCTGGCACTATAGGGTCATTAGGTCCCCCCCCCACGTTCATGGCCCCCCTCCCGCTGGGCTGAAGTGGTTAAAAACCCCTTCAGCCACTTACCTTACTCCAATTCCCTCGGCGCTGGGGAACTCTCCTCTTCTGACAACGTCAGCTCCGAATGTGCTTGCGCAGCAAGAGCCGTGCGCACCGTCAAACCGCCCATTGGAAAGCATTACTCAATGCTTTCCTATGGACATCCAGCATCTTCTCACTGTGATTTTCTCAGTGAGAATAGCGGAAGCACCTCTAGCGGCTCTCAGTGAGACAGCCACTAGAGGCTGGATTAACCCTCAGTGAAACATAGCTGCAGGGTTAAAACTAGAGGGACCTGGCACCCAGACCACTTCATTCAGCTGAAGTGGTCTGGGTGCCTATAGTGTCCTTTAACAACTCTGTTTATGAATAGATTTCCAGATAATGGTTTGTACTGGCCCCAAATATATTTGTATAATGTTATTATATCCCCTCTGAGGCGCCGTTTTTCCAAACTAAAGAGATTTTAATTTTTTAACCTTTCTTCGTAACTAAAATGCTCCATTCCTTTTAACAATTGTGTAGCTCGTCTCTGCACTTTTTCTAGTGCCATGATATCCTTCTTTAGAACAGGTGCCCAAAATTGCAGAGCATATTCAAGGTGTGGTCTTACCAGCGATTTATAAAGAGGCAAAATTATATTTTCATCCCGAGAATTTATACCCCTATTTATACATGACAAAACCTTACTGGCCTTAGCAACTGCAGATCGACATTGCATATTGCTGCCTAATTTGTTGTCTATAACAATTCCCAAAATCCTTCTCGTGTGTGGTTATCCCTAGTTCACTACCATTTAGGGTGTAAGTTGATTGTGCATTCTTGACCCCAAAGTGCATAACTTTGCATTTCTCTAGATTAAATTTCATCTGCCATTTTAGTGCCCAGTCCCCCAATCTATCTAAATCCCTCTACAGCAAAGCAATATCCTGCTCACATTTTATTACTTTACAAAGATTTGTGTCATCTGCAAACACTAAAACATGACTTTCAATGCCTATTTCAAGATCATTTATAAATATGTTAAATAGAAGCGGTCCTAAAACAGAACCCTGAAGGACACCACGTACCACTTTTGTCCAGCTTAAAAAATTATCATTAATGACAACTCGTTGTAATCTATCCTTAAGCCAATGTTCTACCTAAGAACAAGAATATTCAGCTAGACCAATTTCTTTTTGTTTGAAGACTAACCTATTGTGAGGAACCATATCAAATGCCTTGGCAAAATCCAAGTAGATCACATCCACTGCAACACCCTGATCTATACTTCTACTTACTTCTTTGTAGAATGCAATTAGGTTAGTTTGACATGACCTATATTTCATAAAACCATGCTGATTATTGCTAATAACAAAGTTCTTCTGAATGAATTCCTGATTATTATCCCTTAATAGCCCTTCAAATATTTTCCCAGTCACAGAAGTTAAGCTCACAGTTTAAGGCAAGGATTTTGAACATTTTTTAAATATAGGAACGACATCTGCCTTCATCCAAACCTCTGGTACTATACCTGAAACAAAAGAATCCTAAAAGATTAAATACAGAGGTTTACTTATTTCCCCACTTAGCTCCTTAAGTACTTGTGGGTGAATACCGTCAGGTCACGGAGCTTTATGTACATTAATTTTCTTTAACTGCTTTAGCACCTTGTCTCAAGTCATCTAATCACAAGCTATCTGCAAGTATTTTGCAGCAATCATTTGCATATCTCTTGCCATAGGATCCTCATTAATATATACTGAAGAAAAATCGTTATTTAAAATTTCTGCTTTTTCCTGGTCTTCATTAACTAACAGACCCATCTCTGTTTCCAGTGTACCTGCACTTTCATTTTTTTATTTTTTTTTAGAATTGATGTACTTGAAAACAATTTGGGGGTTGGTTTTGCATTCTTTGGCTATCCATTTCTCATTTACTAGTTTAGCCACTTTAATTGCCTCTTCGCACGCATTATTGGCTTCCTTATATCTTATTTAGTATGCCTCTGATTTGTCCGATTTAAATGCTTTAAATGCCCTTTTCTTATTTTCCAATCAAACTGACCAGGACAACCCTTTACAGGACTCGCAAATATTACATTATTATGAGTTCTTCCTCTGGCTACCAATGGATGTTAATAAGGAATATGTAGTATTGATACTAACAAAACATAAAAAAACAATACAGACATTCGCATAACAAGAAACATTTTTTTTGTTTGTTTCTTTTTTTGCTACTAATTTTCCTTTACTCTTCCTATCAGCAAATCTTTTTGCAAAATGTCCCTTTCTAGGGTGAATATACTTGGGTTTAAACACATCCGTACCTTGTTCAAATCCAGTTTAAACGTTTCATCCCAGGATGGATTAGACACAGTTTTCCAATTTGTAGAACCCTTTAAAATGTGGTCAATCTTCAACTGAGCACAGACTTCACCTGTAAGGAAATGTCATGAACATAAAAGGCTCCGAGTACTTTATCATAAAGAATACATCTAACTGAGAATAGAATCAACACACAGCCATGGTCAAAACACAGATGACAGCATAAAGTTGCCTCTGCCATCTTTAACCAAAGATCTAGGAGTTTGATGTCTTTTGGGTAGTGCATTCTCTTGTTTTCTGTTAAAAACAAATCTAGATAAATTTGTAGTGGCCGGTTAACATGGTCTAAATATAAGCCAGGAGATATATGTAAAAAAACAAAATAACACAAGAACGTATTAACTAAAAATATGTTGAAAATTGTGTTCTTATCCTCTGTCTTTTTTGGAAGAAAATGTAGATAATGGTGTTTGTATAATGAGCCCTCCGCAACCACTTTAGCCCTGGCCCCAGTACCAAGATATATATTCTAGAGTAGTTTGATTTGCCTTTGGGTGGTTAAATTTAGTGTGGGTATATATTGTCCCCAGATTTGTCCACAGAATTGTTTCACTAAGATAGTGTGTGTAAGTAAATCATAGGGAACAGGTAAGAGAGTTTGATTTTAAATGAGGTCATTGTGGCTGTCTATCAATTTAAAATATTGTTTTTGAGCTGCTGCGAATAGTAATATTAATAATTTCTTATTATGGTACTGAATATGGCAATATTAGCCTGAATATGGCAAATTTAGGGGGAAGGGAAATTAAAGGTTGTTTGTTGATAGGTAAATAGAATTGAATATATAGTGAATTTATAAAAGTGCCAATTTCTATTGAAATCTAAAGCAGGTTTAGCAGGCTGGGGTCCTGAATCAACAGATTTAGTGGATGTAAAGCAGCAGTAGGCATGATATGGGAATGTAGAAACATAGAAACATAGATTGTGACGGCAGATAAGAACCATTCGGCCCATCTAGTCTGCCCAACTTTCTAAATACTTTCATTAGTCCCTGGCCTTATCTTATAGTTAGGATAGCCTTATGTCTATCCCACGCATGCTTAAACTCCTTTACTGTGCTAACCTCTACCACTTCAGCTGGAAGGCTATTCCATGCATCCACTACCCTCTCTTATAAAGTAATACTTCCTGATATTATTATTTTTATTTTTTTTGTCCCTCTAATTTAAGACTATGTCCTCTTGTTGTGGTAGTTTTTCTTCTTTTAAATATGGTCTCCTCCTTTACTGTGTTGATTCCCTTTATGTATTTAACCCCTTAAGGACACATGACATTTGTGACATGTCCTGATTCCCTTTTATTCCAGAGGTTTGGTCCTTAAGGGGATAAATGTTTCTATCATAGCATGTATATTGTGATTTTTTTCAACTTCAATTTATTAAGAGTTTAAAGGCACATAATAATTTAATGTAATATATCACATGTCACTGTCCTATATATATATATTCATTATAAAAGGAATTATACAATTTTAAAGGAAGTGGAATGGTAATGGGAGAAAAGCAACGGATTGTATTCATAGAAAATCACAAATGCTATCAGCATAACAAATAATCAGGAAAGTTCAGGTGATCGTAGTCATAGTAGGATTGTGAGTGGTGGGTAAGTCTTGGTCTGGTAAAGTCAAAGAGCCAGAGAAACAATGGAAACCAACAAAGTGGAAAGTAGTCCGGATATCGTCTGTTGATTAGCTAAGACAATAAGTGGCATTGTGAGCCAGTATTCTTCCCATATACCAGCAGGGCATTTCAAAAGGCAACTTCTATCTTGATTTGTATAGGAGGATATAAAGATGACACATAGGATTCCCACGAGGAAGAACCGTAATGCTCCCTTCACTGTTGATGTTTAGAGTCACTCCATTTAGAATATTTCAAATAATTGGTGGAAATAAAGCAACTGTGCTCGAATATCCAGAAATATGCATTACACAACTGATTTCCTTGACAATGTTTTCAGAATTGTGGTTCATTTGTAGGGTCTTTGTGGAGGAGAGGGAATTCTATCAGATACTAATATTTGTATTTCTAATGGGAAATGTAATTCAACAATTGTCGGCGGCAAGTGCTTGAAACCCCAGCTATTGAGCACTGTTTTGAACATCGCTATACACATAATGGGAAATAGAAGAGAAAAATCACTGTATTGGAAAAGCTACCAGTCTCTTGCACTCTCAGAATGCCGACACGGTTGTTTCTTCTTATTTTGTTCATAAATGAGAATCTTCCTCGACGCGGACTCCTGCCAGGGATGACATGTGACAGGTCCTTTAGTCTGCCAGGTACATTCTCCAGAATATCTAGACAGCCCTTGAGTCGCACTTCCAGGGTACCTGTCAAACATTAGAATAAACATTGCAAGAATGGCTATTAGAGTTTTACTTGACGTCATCACAAGAACATATTCATTCTATTCTTACCAATGTCCTACAATATAATATTGGGTTCCCTCTTGGATCCCACCACCACTACCATCTTTCCAAAACCATTATTTTGTTAAAGGGAACTTCATAGTTGTTCTAAGCAGAACACGATTTGGTCAGAACAACAATTAGGCAGCTTTTATGTCTCTGTCAGAATGTAAAATAACTAAAACTCAATTTACAAACAGACAAAAACTTGGTAGCTTCAGTTAGTCCCTACTCAGTCCTCAAACAAGGTTTAGCTTATTTGAGCAATTAGGGGGAAACATTCACTATTTGTTCTGTGAGATATAAAGCACACACAAGTGTAATTAAGAAACAGAGTTTCAACAGGTCCATACTATACAAGTTTAAAGGGGACCGCATCTGGATAAACCTTCAGACTTGTGGAAACCCAATAAATATGCAAATAAAGCAAAACAGAATTAATGAGAACATTGGGAATGGGTAAATCCTCAGTAATATGTCTACTAAAAATATTCAGATAATTAGATAATTATACATTGTGATTTAGACAGGGGGGTGGTAGGGGGGGGAGGAAGGTGAAAGAGCAATTCCTTAACTTTCAAAAGCAATCAAAAGGTAAGAACCCGGAGGGTGGCTAATATTTTAACCAGCTAATGTATCTGTATGTGTGTTTTTATGATTTTTCTATTTATCTGTATGTGTCCAGTGTGTGTATCCGTTTGTCTGTGTACCTATCCGTATTTGTATCTGTATGTCTGTGTATCTGTATGTGTGTCAGTGTTTGTTTCTGTGTGTATGGAAATCTGCATGTGTGTCAGTGTTTGTATCTGTGTGTCTGTGTATCTGCATGTGTGTCAATGTGCGTGCCTGCTTATCTACATGTATATATATATGTGTATCAGTGTGTGTGTGACAGGGTATGGCTATATGTGTATACTTCTCAGCATTCAAACGACAACACTACACACAAATACACCCCTGCATTCAAAAGTCAACACTACATACATAGTTACACAGTTACAAAGTTACACAGCTGAAAAGAGACTTGCGTCCATCCAGTTCAGCCTTCCTCACATGTTTTTGCTGTTGATCCAAAAGAAGGCAAAAAAAACTAGTATGAAGTGCTTCCAATTTTGCAACAAACTAGGAAAATATTTCTTCTTGACCCCAAAATAGCAGTCAGATGTCTCCTTGGATCAAGCAGCTTTTACCCCACTAATTAGAAATCATATTTCTGTATGTTATGTTTTTGGAAGTATTTATCCAATTGCAGTTTAAACATCTGTATGGACTCTGATAAAACCACCTCTTCAGGCAGAGAATTCCATATCCTTATAGTTCTTACCTTAGATGAAATCTCCTTTCTTCCAGCCTAAATGCGTGACCTCATGTCCTATGTATAGCTCTGTTTATGAATTGATTTCCAGATAATGGTTTGTACTGGTCCCGAATATATTTGTATAATTTTATCATATCCCCTCTGAGGCGCCGTTTTTCCAAACTAAACAGATTTAAATTTGTTTACCTTTCTTCGTAACTAAAATGCTTTTATCAAGTTGTTTTTCTGGCACTATAATTCCCTATAGTGCCCCCCTAAGTCAAGTCCCCCCCAGTGGTTCAGAAAGGGTTCCACCTCTGCTCCTGCCTCTGCCTCTGCTGACGTCGGCGGGGAGACCTAATGCGCATGTGTGGGAACGGCTGCGCTCGCATTAGTTCTTCAATGATAGGAAAATATTATAATATGGGTTTGGGGTGACGCTGGATCTCCTCATGCATAGTGTGAGGACGCCCAGCATCAGTTAGGCTACCAAAAGTCATCTAACGACTCAGAAGTCCCTCTAGTCTCTGTCTGGTAGGCAGCCACTAGAGTTGGAGTTAACCCACAAAGGTAATTATTGCAGTTTATTAAAAAACTGCAATAATAACTTTGCAGGGTTAAGGGACCTGGGAATATGCACTCAGGCCACTTCAATGAGCTGAAGTGGTCTGGGTGCCTATAGAGTCCCTTTTAAACACAAACATACCTCTACATCAAAAACCAACACTACATGCACTGACTGACAGATATTTCACATAGAAAAGAACATACCTGTTAGTGCTATGGGCTGGGGTTTTGTTCCAGTTTGGCTCTGCACAGAGTCAAGGGACAGCTCCTCGGTGGTAAGACCCTTCCTAGGATGGCCATCAGGAAGTTCTTTAACTCGTTCTTCCAAGGCATATTTGAGGAGGTCCAGCTTTTCATTTGACTCGTGTAGTGCTGCTTGAGCCTGTTAAAAGATATGGAAGAATTCAAATATTATAAAAGAAGCAAAAAAGTTAAATAAAACAATGGACTTCATCTCCTGGCAAAAACATCTGGGAGGTGGTGTCCAACATCAGCTGATATCCAAGGTGACACGCACAAGTCTTAACAGTGTTTGTCATACTTTCATTTCATTCCTAAATGGTTTATAATTCTACATAGTGCTCAATACAATAAAACTCTGCAGGATTAATCACCAACGTTTGGATTGTAGCAAATTGAAATCTGAGCTGCAGAACTGAAATTAAAATAGGTAATCTGGGAAAATTCGAACATGGCTGTAGACACAGCATGTCTATGTTTGCCTCAGTTTGCAATTCAGATTTGAATTCCCCCAAACAATTTAGATGCTGAACGGAAAACCAAAGACCAGTAACGACTGATTATCTAGGATTGCCACGGGTATAACGTCAGATCCATGTAGAACATACAACAACGTGCTTTTAGTTTTTAATAAAACTAATGGGGGTGAAACATTATGGAGACAGAGTGAAACGCAGAACAAATTGCAGCAAAGAAAAAAAAATTGTTTTTTGAAATTAAAGTCTCAGAAGAATTTAGTAGCCATGGCTACTTGGCTACCGACGTTAAAGCATATTATTCACTCTGGGGATGAAATGGGTAAAAGAATACACTTTATAACTAACCTGAACAAGTCCTTTCCCGGGATGTAATGCCTTGATGGCGCGCTTGGATCCTTCAGCCACGGCACGCTCAATCACAAAACGGTGGCTCAACTCCTCAATGCGCTGCTCCAATGGATTTATTGCAGGTGTTACTAAGAGAAAAAAATAAAACATCAGATTATAAGAATAGCAAGCTTTACTTTGACATGGTAGTTCTGTTAAGTGTGGACTATCGAGTAAATTTTATATTCCGGAATAAGTAAATTGTAAAAAATTATCTTACTTTTGTATTATCGCCTAAACCGTTTAAAATTCTCTTTGAATTCCCAATAGACAGAGTTTATGTCTCTCGATATATTGTTGCATTGCTGGGTTTATTCTCTCCTGTGGATTTTATTGGTCACTGACCATGCTTTGAATTCTATCTGTATTCTGATTGTTTGAAAGCACCAATCAGATCTACTAACGAGTCAGATTTTTTCAGCCATTTCCCTTTGCAGACATTGTAATACGCTGAACTTCACCTGTCATTATTGTACAAAACTGGAAAATTGTATAAAGTTTCTGCGCAGATATCTACATGTCTCAGTGAACTGTTTCGTACACTAGCTATTTTAAAGGGACAGTCTAGACACAGTTCATTATGCAAGAACTCATCTTATAAAGCTTTATGCAAGGAATTTCTTTACGTTAAGTCAGAGATTTATTTTTTGCAAAAGATAAAACAAATAAGATGTGAACCACAGCTGCATGCTTATAGTCTCCCACTTCCAAGCGCAATATGTTTCATCATAAAACCATGGCGTGCAGAGGATTATGGGATATGCACAGCTCTCTCATAGCTTTCTATAAGAGAGTGGAACAGACGCCATGCACACCATTTCTTTGAGTTTGTCACATATATTGCCACATTTAGCAGCAGATGGAACCCAAAACAGACCCCATGTGACAGAAAAACAATAAAGCTCCCGAGGTGAAACCCTTCAAAACTGAAAGATACTTTATCATTGTTACACGCTAATCTTCCTTTAAAATACACAGTACATATGACATCACCGGACCTTTATCCAAAGGTTTTTGTTGGAGAATTTCTATTTTTCTGTCGCAATCTTGGAGCTTTTTCTGAGCATCACCAAGATGTTTCTGATCCTGAAAAAGTAATTAGTAAAATGAGAAGGATAATTAGGATGAACAGAAACTGGACTTTTAGATTAAGTAACCCCATTCACATACCCCGTCCCCATAGTGTGTATGAGCTAAGATTAATATTAATTGTCCATTAAGCTCATTTAAATTTCCCCTCTCCTCTAGTGTTGGTCTTTACATAGGAATTTAACAAAATGCCCTCTTTACCACCAAATTATTTCACATTTTCAGAACGGACACAATATATAAACAATGGCAAAAGGAAAGCTAATATTGTTACATTGTCGGCCAATTAACTGCGCTATGAGCTCTCGTTATGGTAAACGTATTAGTAGTAGTACTACTTGCAGTACTAGTGTGTGTAGATGTGCTGTGTGTGTGTATATAGTGTGTGTATATAGTGTGGGTAGCTGTGCGTATATATAGTGTGTATATAGTGTGTGTAGCTGTGCTGTGTGTGTATATAGTGTGTGTAGCTGTGCTGTGTGTATATAGTGTGTGTATATAGTGTGTGTAGCTGTGCTGTGTGTATATAGTGTGTGTAGCTGTGCTGTGTGTATATAGTGTGTGTAGATGTGCTGTGTATACAGTGTGTGTAGCTGTGCTGTGTGTATATAGTGTGTGTAGCTGTGCGTATATATAGTGTGTAGCTGTGCTGTGTGTGTATATAGTGTGTGTAGCTGTGCTGTGTGTATATATAGTGTGTGAAGCTGTGCTGTGTGTGTATATAGTGTGTAGCTGTGCTGTGTGTCTATAGTGTGTGTATATAGTGTGTGTAGCTGTGCTGTGTGTATAGTGTGTGTAGCTGTGCTGTGTGTATATAGTGTGTGTAGCTGTGCTGTGTGTGTATATAGTGTGTAGGTGTGCTGTGTGTGTGTATATAGTGTGTGTAGCTGTGCTGTGTGTATATAGTGTGTAGCTGTGCTGTGTGTGTATATACTGTGTAGCTGTGCTGTGTGTGTATATACTGTGTAGCTGTGCTGTGTGTGAATATAGAGTGTGTAGCTGTTCTGTGTGTATAAAGTGTGTAGCTGTGCTGTGTGTAAATAGTGTGTGTAGCTGTTCTGTGTGTGTATATAGTGTGTAGCTGTGCTGTGTGTATATAGTGTGTAGCTGTGCGTGTATATAGTGTGTGTAGCTGTGCTGTGTGTGTATATAGTGTGTGTAGCTGTGCTGTGTGTGTATAGTGTGTGTAGCTGTGCTGTGTGTGTACAGTGTGTGTAGCTGTGCTGTGTGTACAGTGTGTGTAGCTGTGCTGTGTGTATATAGTGTGTAGCTGTGCTGTGTGTATATAGTGTGTGTAGCTGTGCTGTGTGTGTATATAGTGTGTGTAGCTTTGCTGTATGTATATAGTGTGTGTAACTGTGCTGTGTGTGTATAGTGTGTGTAGCTGTGCTGTGTGTATATAGTGTGTAGCTGTGCTGTGTGTATATAGTGTGTATAGCTGTGCTGTGTGTGTATATAGTGTGTAGCTGTGCTGTGTGTACAGTGTGTGTAGCTGTGCTGTGTGTATATAGTGTGTAGCTGTGCTGTGTGTATATAGTGTGTAGCTGTGCTGTGTGTCTATAGTGTGTGTAGCTTTGCTGTGTGTCTATAGTGTGTGTAGCTTTGCTGTGTGTATATAGTGTGTAGCTGTGCTGTGTGTATATAGTGTGTGTACAGTGTGTGTAGCTGTGCTGTGTGTGTATATAGTGTGTGTAGCTTTGCTGTGTGTATATAGTGTGTGTTTATAGTGTGTGTAGCTGTGCTGTGTGTGTATATAGTGTGTGTAGCTGTGCTGTGTGTATAGTGTGTAGCTGTGCTGTGTGTATAGTGTGTAGCTGTGCTGTGTGTATATAGTGTGTAGCTGTGCTGTGTGTGTGTATATAGTGTGGGTAGCTGTGCTGTGTGTATAGTGTGTAGCTGTGCTGTGTGTATATAGTGTGTAGCTGTGTGTGTATCACTGTGTTCCGGAGGGGGCGGGCCAGGCACAGATCACTGTGTTCAGCTCCTGGGGGGCGAGCCATGCAATGGTATTCACTGTGTTCAGTCTGGAGGGGGGCGGGATAAGGTGGCCAGATCACTGTGTTCAGTCTGAGGGGGCGGGGCCAGGCACAGATCACTGTGTTCAGTCTGAGGGGGCGGAGCCATGCACAGATCACTGTGTTCAGTCTGAGGGGTGGGGCCATGTACAGATCACTGTTTTCAGTCTGAGGGGGCGGGGCCATGCACAGATCACTGTGTTCAGTCTGAGGGGGCGGAGCCATGCACAGATCACTGTGTTCAGTCTGAGGGGGTGGGACCATGCACAGATCACTGTGTTCAGTCTGAGGGGGCGGGGCCATGCGCAGATCACTGTGTTCAGTTCTTAGGGGACGGGGCCATGTATAGATCACTGTATTCAGTCTGTGTGAGGGGGCGGGGCCATGCACAGAATACTTTATTCAGTCTGAGGGGGCGGGGCCAGGCACAGATCACTGTGTTCAGTCTGTGTGAGGGGGCGGGGCCATGCACAGAATATTTTATTCAGTCTGAGGGGGCGGGGCCATGCACAGATCACATGCTATAGACACCAAAACCACTACATTAAGCTGTTAGTGTTTCTTTAATAGAATTTTGGTTGCACAAAAGTCCCCAATATATAGGCTAAGAAATCCACAAATTATCGGATAACCAACCAATTAATGTGCTTTGTGCATGTATTTACTGAATATGGAACATCCTAAAAGCAGTACTCTATAGTACACCCATGCTGCATACAAGTAATTGTACATTCAGATAAAGTATGGCTTCCCAGAGACACACCTGAGTGGGGCAACGGGGCTTATAACACCAGCAATTGATGGACAGGTTGAAATGGATTAGGGACAAGCACCTCATAGCACAAACTCCGATGCAGTAACTATAGGCTCTCACAGTGCTAAGAACATTAATAAAATGAGCAATGAAAGGATTAAATATTGAGGGAATAATAAAATGGTAGATCCATGTGTGTGAGTGTGTAGCCTCACCAATGTTTCCCATTAATAATTATATAAAGGGTCACATCTGTACTCTCTTTATCTACCCATCCTAGACAACACTGGAGATTTGGTTAAGATGATAAAACTCTCAGCTAATAATATGTATAACGGGAACCTTATATAGAAAATAAAAGTCTTTTACTTACATCGCAGCGTACACATGGAAAACTCGAGTAAATAGTTTTACTATCTCCCATCTTTAGCTACGTGAACACCACAGCAGCTAAGCAGTGTCTACTGTCCAAGCAGTGTCTACTGACTAAACTGTGCTCATCAGGGATGATGTGACAGTGATGTTACAATGATGTCACACAGGTACAGACACATTAATTGTGCACTGGTGTTTTAGTCACATCAATCATTGGCCCTTTTTATACATGAAAGCATCATAACTAGCCTTTGCAATGGAAGTCTAGCATTGCACACTGTTACTAAATGTATTTAGAATTGTTTCCAAGTACTTTCCATTTAATGTTATCCCTAACTCAGACCCATTTTTGGATAATTTGCAAGCGAGACAGAGAGAGTGCTAGAAATGGAGAAAGAGTGTTAGAGAAACAGAGAGGAGAGAGTTAGAACCTTTTAATTATCCTCAGACAGACATGGTTCCATTGTTAGAAACCGATCAAAGCCTTTCTGTTCTGAGCTGTCTGCCAAATACAGATTCATGTTTTCATTACTTATATCATCTACGTATAAAAGTTGACTTAATACACTCTGACAAGGAAAACAGATTATGTCGTTGTAAGCTGTCACAGAATACCCTTTCCATTTCGGTTTTCTTCTGATTACATATCTTACAATTAGGAGTCAACTTGTTTTACAATTTGCTTTGTTTTACAGAAAAATCTGACGTGACATGAAAGACACACGAGAACGAATCGAGGAAATGTTTTACTTATGATTGGCCCCCGCATTATCGCTGTTCCTAAGCAGCTGCGAGCGATAAGTTACGTCAAAATCTTTTAAATACAAATATAAAACTGTATGTTAAAAGAAAGGAAAAACAGAACATGACGGACTTTTAATTACCATGACATTATTTAATTAACAATTTTGAAAAGGACACATCTACACAGAACTTTCTGTAATATATCAGTATGGGATTTTAGTAAATATTACAGTACCTACCAGTTACATCCATGAAGCATATTAGTCATAAATTTGACTTTAAAGGGAACTGTCGAATCTCTGGAATATTTCCTGGTTCCTGCACCCAAGTAAGGCCTATTCAAGAGCTAGTATAGCATGAAACGCGTTCGAATATGTCTCGGGTGATGCTAGTTTGACACGCTCTGTGCACAGTTTTTTCGACATCTTTATTGTAGAAATTCTTTTACATGACTACAAATAAAGGAGCGCTTTTATTGTTGAAGTGTGAGCGTTTTCTGCATATTAAATAAAAGGGACACTTACCCATATGGCACTTCCATGTGTCAGGCAACATTGTCATCCCATGATTCTCCAGCAGCTTGGCCATCTGAATAGAGGCATTCCTTTATTAATGAGGGTTGATCTAATTTGCATAGTATGCCCTGGCTGTGCCCAGACATCCATGAATAACATTGAATAAAAAAAACAAAACAAAAAAAGAAAACTACTAGGAATGTTAAAAAAAAAACACAACCCATAGAATTTAATTAGCTTTTGTATTATGCAAAAAATATCAGTAGTGACAGTTCGGGTTTATGGTGCATGTCTACATTGATGGGACAGAAGCAATTCCATCCCAACATTAGGCTACCAGATCTTTAAATTTGTGAAACAATGTACAATGAATGAAGGGAGATTTAAAGCACAACATGTACTGCTCCAGAGGAATTAGAGGTTGATCAGCAGAAATCTTTAAATTGGAACTGTAACATGTGAGAATACTGTACAAGCCATACCTAAATAAAAGTTAGATATGAGTTATGCAAAAATGTTTATTTCTGGACATTTCTTATTTTGTTTTTCACACTATAAGCTTACACGGCTGTCCTGGCACACGTAGCGTGGCTGCGCGGGCCGCGCTAGAGGATCTTCTGTATCCTACCCGGTCTGGCAGGAAGATGTCAGTTGCTCTCAGCTTCCTGTCAGCCTGGGTAGAGGATAGAGAAGATCCTCTACCGTGGTCTGTGTGGCTACATTACACGAGGTGACTGGCGGAAGGGGAGTGCAGCGCTCTTCCCTCCTGCCTGTCACCCAGAGAGGGCCAGTGTACTCTAAGGCGGTCGCCTGTGCCACTTTATGGTTGTGCTGGCCCTGAGAACACTCTTCATACAAAGCACTTCAGAAAGATTTTGGGGCGTAGAGTCTCTTTAACCCCTTAAGGACCAGACTTCTGGAATAAAAGGGAATCATGACATGTCACACATGTCATGTGTCCTTAAGGGGTTAATGCCACACAGAAATTCTCAATCGCTTGGTGCTATGCCATGGATCAGAGAGATATTTTCAGTCTGTAATAGGCTGGCTCGATGCTGCCTGGGTCCAAGAAGAATATGACAGAACAGATCACAAAGTGGTTACAATAAAATGCACTTTTTCAACAAACCCCCATTTTGGTGTCTCAAGAAAATGAACTTTTAGGAGAGGGCACTTCTCCACCCGGATAGTCAAAGTGTCAAATATTTTTTAATTTTTTTTTTAAATGCCTTAATCAGATATCCTCAAATAACAGAAAATCAAAACTACAAAAAGACAATATAATTAAATAAATAACATACGCAAGCTGTGAATGGCAAAAATGTTTCTTATTCTGAAAGTCAAAATGTATTACATTTATTGTCAAAATTAAATAAAACAGTGTGAGAAGAACATAAAAGAAGAACAAAGCTTAGATTTATAAATTAATAAGGTGCAAATGTTGTATTAAATAAACTGCTGTGTCAGAGCAGCCTCTACCTACATTTACAAACACTATAAACTGGCAGGTTATTAATTAAAATGTGAAATTTGGTATCTTGCCTCGGCTACATGGAAGGGTGGTAGCATTTTAGGGAGTGGCTGTCTCCAAGCCAATTGGCACATCCCCTAACTCCTTTTAATTCCCCTTCTCCTTCCACTCTCTTCTTTTCACATCAAAACTATTTTAGTTTAATGAAGTAGTTTTGGTGTTGTCAGGGTCTTACCTGGGTTGGGAGTCTGTAGCGCAGATATGTTGCTCACCCTTGCAGATAGCCACAGGCCAAGGTGGTCAGGTAAGAATTCACCCGGCCTGTGGGTCTGTGCACGGGGCTGTGCAGGATGAAGTACCAAGTCGCAGGACAGGCAAGGACTCAAACAGCAGGATCGTCAAAGGATAGCCGAGGTCAAAGGATGCCAGAAGACAGGAACAACGAGGAGTAGCCGAAGTCAAGGGATGCCAGAGGTCAGAGTAAACGTAGTCAGAAGCCGGGGTCAATAACAAGTAGCAGCTCAAACAACAGGAACACTGGTACAAGGCACACAACAGGATCAAAGACTTGATCCTGATCACAGGGCGAGGCTGAGTTTAAATACCCTGCTAATGTCTGATCAGGTTCAGGTACAGCACAGCCAAATTCAAGGTACAGTTCCCAGAGTGATAGACAAGCCAGGATGAACAGGACCGGAATGACTTGCAGAATACAAAAGCTGCTGTGGCTCAGAGGTAGGAAGCAGGACCAGGACTGCAAAGTTCCCCGGTTCAAGGCCCTTGTTGGGATCTCCACAGGTGACCACGTCTAGCCATCTGTTTGATGTGGCGAGAACCGTGACAGTACCCCCCCCTTCAAGAACACCCTCTGGGTGTGATTTGATTGCTTATCATTACCTTCCTCCTCTGAGAGATCAAATACATCATCAGGCAGGAGGTATGTTTTTCCATAGGCATCCATGCCATACGTACGGCCTTCTTCCAGATTAGAGGTGAACACAGCACCTACTGTAGCCTTTGCTCTAGTAGTTCTCACAGGGGAGGTATTTGCAGCTTTCAATGCTTTTTCAAATATTTCTAGATCCTGTTTGCATACAACTGTGCCATTTGAGGCATACGTGCAGTCAGGTGGCAGAACTTCTTTGGCAAGGCAGGAAGTGGTAATGGTGCATGCTTGAGCAGAAGTGTCATCAGGAAGAGGTCTAGATGTTTCTGGAGCAGGAGGTGGAGATACCACAGGGGTACTGGTTGCAGGTTCTTGAGGGACACTGGTAACATTGACTGTAGTAGTTTGGGTACCCTTTTGTGTCACAAGACGGGGACACGGCTAGCATGCAGTGTACACAGGGTGGAGGAAAGTAGTACCCAGTCGGAGAGCTGGAGGTCTAGGAGGACGAACAGGGCAAAGTGTGATGAAATGCCCTTTTTCTCCACAGTAGTAACATAGGCCATGGCTTCTCCTTCGGTCTCTTTCCTCAGGTGTCACTTTGCAGTGAACAAGTCCTAATTGCATAGGTTCCTCAGGGTCGAGTGGAACACAGGATACCTCAGGAGTTTTCCTAGGAACAGGATCATAAGGAGACATTACTAGGGTGTAGTGGTTGTACTGGGTTTCTTGGTTACGAAGAATCTGAGATTTTTTGGTACGTGGAGCTGGCTTGGTCACAGTAGTCTTGCATTGTGAGTCCATAGCGGTACTGAAGGATTCCCAGCTGACAAGGACAGGACTCTTTGTCTGCAACATTTGGTGAGCCCATACTTTGATGCGTCCAGACAACAGGTTGATAGCCGCTCGGACCTTGATGAAATCTGTGGCATATGTTCGAGGCTTTAAAGAAAACAACACCTCACAATCCATCTTAAAGGACTGAAAGGATGTGCGGCTACCATCAAAACGGTCGGGCATGATCACAAACGGTTCAGGATAAGCTGGTTCCGGGGCTGGACGTACTGCGCCTTTAAGAAATAAAATTTCTTGCTGCAACTCCAAAACAGTCTGGGCCAGGCTGGACACTGGTTGGGACAGGGGTGAGCACATCTCTGCGGACTCCATATTGATCAAGTCTTATGTCAGGGTCTTACCTGGGTTGGGAGTCTGTAGCGCAGATATGTTGCTCACCCTTGCAGATAGCCACAGGCCAAGGTGGTCAGGTAAGAATTCACCCGGCCTGTGGGTCTGTGCACGGGGGCTGTGCAGGATGAAGTACCAAGTCGCAGGACAGGCAAGGACTCAAACAGCAGGATCGTCAAAGGATAGCCGAGGTCAAAGGATGCCAGAAGACAGGAACAACGAGGAGTAGCCGAAGTCAAGGGATGCCAGAGGTCAGAGTAAACGTAGTCAGAAGCCGGGGTCAATAACAAGTAGCAGCTCAAACAACAGGAACACTGGTACAAGGCACACAACAGGATCAAAGACTTGATCCTGATCACAGGGCGAGGCTGAGTTTAAATACCCTGCTAATGTCTGATCAGGTTCAGGTGCAGCACAGCCAAATTCAAGGTACAGTTCCCAGAGTGATAGACAAGCCAGGATGAACAGGACCGGAATGACTTGCAGAATACAAAAGCTGCTGTGGCTCAGAGGTAGGAAGCAGGACCAGGACTGTAAAGTTCTCCGGTTCAAGTCCCTTGTTGGGATCTCCACGGGTGACCACGTCTAGCTGTCTGTTTGATGTGGCGAGAACCGTGACAGGTGTATAGACCATGACCCTGCAGTTTCACTGTGCAGTTTTCTGCCATTTTGGAGTTAAATCGCTTTTGTTTCTGAGAAAAATGCTTCAAATTTCAATTGGATGCTACAGCACAGTGTGTTTATTTTAAAAGTTTTAATGTCATGCTCTGCTAACTGAATATTATTCACACGTGAAGCAATTAACAGAGCAGGAGACAAGAAATGCCCATTCAGATTAATGCAATGGTGCGATCACTGCCAAATCTTTTAGTGATTTAGTTAAGTAGATAAGCCCCTGATTTGGCACCCTTATGTGGGATCGCCATATTTAAGAATACCAAATGTGGGCGCTATATACTAAACACAACAGCTCCCTAGTTTAGTACCCTTAGATATGGTAATCCCACACAAGGGTAAAAATTGAATGAATTTTGATGAATTCTTCATTTTGGCTACTTTTGATTAAAACTTTTCCCTTTTGTAGTTAATTCACTAAATGTCAAATTATAGTGAATGAAAAATCTCCAAACCAGCTAATGTGACAAGTTGGCAAGTATAACCTAGATTTTTCAGTTTGGTTCTCCGTTCGCCCTCTAATCCCAAGAATCCGTACCCTAGTAATAACTCCATGAATCTTGCAAATGTAACAAAAAATATACTTTGTGCCAGAATTAGTTCTATAGAAATTTAGGGTGGTAGTTCCGTAAGCTGGAAGACTATTTCGATGTATGAAGCAGTACTAGGAATCTATACGGTTTTGCTAGAATAATTCTCCTTTCCTAAGCAGGATGTTTCTAAGAAGGTTGCTATAATTGACTGCAATAGTCATACCTGGTCTCTCCAGACCCCATTCTGTCTCACTACAGTTTGTCAGTCTTTTTTTCTTTGTTGTGTCTTCTTTCACACTTCGTCAATCATGACATTGGCTTCCAATACACTTTACGAAGCTCTTTACAACTCTTTCCTATTACATTTCTCCACAATTTCATAGGAACACGGCCTGCCTGTTACTCCACGGTGAATGACTCTCTCCTGTTTTCTCTCATACAGGTACTTCTCTCCAGCAGAATTTCTCAAGAGTCGCTCCATTCATATAGTACAGTCTTACTCCCCCATCATTTAGAATAGGTTGACTCCTATTTGCTGTTCTATCCCCACATTAAATTGTAAAGTGCTACGGCATATTTTGATGCTATATAAATAGCAATGCCTTCCAAACATTTCTGATTCCGCAGTTGAAAAAAACAAACAAAAAAACGCTTGGTTTGAAGAGCTTTCCCTCTTGATTCCTGTCAATCCGATTTCTGTGTTAATATCCCACATATTGACTCTTACAAGCGTGTAGATAGACAGTCATTCTACTTCTTAATGCTGATTGTACTAGCATTAAAGGACCACTATAGTGCCAGGAAAACATACTCGTTTTCCTGGCACTATAGTACCCTGCGGGTGCCCCCACCCTCAGGGTCCCCCTCCCCCCAGGCTCTGGGGAGAGGAACGGGTTAAATTCTTACCTTTCTCCAGCGCCGGGCGGGGAGCTCCTCTCCTCCTCCTCGGCTGAATGCGCATGCGCGGCAGAAGCTGCGCGCGCATTCAGCTAGTCTCATAGGAAAGCATTCATAATGCTTTCCTATGGACACTTGCGTCTTCTCACTGTGATTTTCACAGTGAGAAGCACGCAAACGTCTCTAGCGGCTGTCAATAAGACAGCCACTAGAGGCTGGATTAACCCTATTATAAACATAGCAGTGTTCAGGCACTCCTAGATAACAAAGCGTTGCTGTTTTTGCACCAATAAAGCTGATATTTTTTGTTATACCGGAGTGCCTAAACCTTAATTTGTTTCTGCTGTCACAAACTGAGACCTTTAGAAACCCCGAGATAAAAAAAACTAATATTTGGCAATGCAATAGGCTGGAACAGCTCAACCGACAGAAGGGTTTGCTGGGATTTAAATCCAGGATTTTTAATGCTATGTACTTAGTGTCCATAATAAAAATGTTTGTGAAATCTGAAAATCTAAAGTAGAAATCCACACTGCTGTAACAGACATCCCAAGTCTCCCTGACACCTGCAAATCATATACAATATCCCAGAAATCACATGTACAATATGACATACTATGTCAGACTGAGTGTGTGATTTCCAGGATATTACATGATTTGCAGGTCACCCAAAAGGTATTATTTATCTCTAAACAGGGGACCAGACAGGCAACGCAGCCCTTTAAGAGGACGACGAGGCCCCTGTAGTATTTAGTATCAGCTGGCTGAGAGGAAGTGACGGCTGATCACTTCCTCCTAGCTTCACATGCGGAAGGGAGGGGACTGGAGGTGGCGGTAGCATTGACCAGTAGCTGGTGAGGCCACCTTCCTGAAATTAGGTTTTGATGTTGGGATGTCTGCTGTACCCTGGAACTTCATCTTGGTTTCATGTCAATCACTGGTATAAGCTCTGTCTTTTGCACAGAGAGAGCAGACAGAGAGGAGACGGAAAAACAATACCAGAAAAGTATTTTGGCATCCTGGAACGTCCCTTATTTTTTACTTGAAAGAGAAACAGTCTACATATAATATTCACAAAATTGTGGAGGCTCCAAAACTTGACAGCACATACAAAGAAGAAAGGTGACACATTTTAATAGACGTATGGGATTTGTAAACCCCCAAGGAAACTTTCCTGGGATTCTTCATTAAAGTGAGAATACAAAATAAAATTGAAATTAAGGTCAAATTGTATGTGCTTTGAATGGTTACGTTTGTAAATAACCCTGGCAGACGTTTCAATAGACAATTTTGTAGAATATGAACCTTATGAGCACTGGATTCTGAGATTCATATAATCCTAAAGGGAAAAAGTATTTCATCAACATAGTTTGAGTATCTGAAAACTACAAGAGGAATACTATAAATCTTTCAGTAGAATTTCAGAATTGCTGCACATTTCTTTGAAATACCCATATGTTTTAATGCTAGAATCTCAGAAGGAATTTAACTGAAAACCATGAGAGGGGAAAAAAAAAAAGACCACCTGCACCGAATTGCTGAATAATTTATATGTGTCTGTGTGTAGCTTGTGAAATAGAATAGAACGTATTAGGCTATGACCAATGCCCGTTTCAGTAAATGACTACTTTATGGAACAATTTCACCATCAAGTCAGATCCTGGAAATGCTATTAAACCAACTATAGAATCTCACTGCCAATTTCTTTTATATCATCAGTGCAATGCACCATGGATGGAAAATATAGAACACACTTGACGTTTGTGGGTATCAAATGAAATGAACTGTGAATAATGAGGACGCCTTCTATGGAGATTGTCCCGAATATAAAATGTAAGAAATATCTGGGAACAGAGTTCTGAAATGTCAACCAGGTCAGTTTCACGTATAGTCTGACCACCAGTGGAATGCATGCCCATTGTGGGACCGTCTGTTAATGACAGGGGTTACTGCATAACCAGTTTAAAGTAAGGTTTGAATGTAGAACATGACAATGTCTCATTCAATAAGAATGTGCTACACAGTTTTTATCCAACCAATTTTCCAGATTGGCTACCTAAGTTGCTACATGACTGCTTCTCAACCAACAATTCTTCTCATCTATAAAAAGGACACTCCAATACCGATACAAATTTACAAAAACCAAAACCTCAAGTGATTTGAAATGGTCATAGTACTTTTATATATATATAAAAATAAGTGTTTTTTTTAATAGTGGGGACTGTGCCAGCAAGGATTACTACAACCAAACACAGGAGTTTTATGCAAACCCCAGTTTTTGGTTGGAGAAACCCTTTAATATTTTGCTTTAGAATCCAACCTCCGTATGGTAGCAGTTGAATAAGGGTCTGATGTACCATAGATTCTAGATCAGGGGTTCCCAATTTATTTTTTCTGTGGAACCCTTTGACATAATGCGCTAAACAACATGGAACACCAAAAAATGTTTGGCACCATAGCGCAGATAGAAAACATATAGTAGTATTTAGGAGCCGGTGTGCTTCTGTGTGACCAGGTGTGTGTTTGTATGTAATGTTAGCGTTTTAATACAGGTGTGTGTTTGTATGTAATGTTAGCGTTTTAATACAGGGGTATGTTTGGATGTAATGTTAGCGTTTTAATACAGGGGTATGTTTGTATGTAATGTTAGCGTTTTAATACAGGGGTATGTTTGGATGTAATGTTAGCGTTTTAATACAGGGGTATGTTTGGATGTAATGTTAGCGTTTTAATACAGGGGTATGTTTGGATGTAATGTTAGCGTTTTAATACAGGGGTATGTTTGGATGTAATGTTAGGGTTTTAATACAGGGGTATGTTTGGATGTAATGTTAGCGTTTTAATACAGTGGTATGTTTGGATGTAATGTTAGCGTTTTAATACAGGGGTATGTTTGGATGTAATGTTTGCATTTGGGTGCAGGGGTGCCTGGATGTAGTGTTGGCTTTTAACTGCGGATGTACATTTAGGTGTAGTATTAGTGTTTGTGTTTCTATATAAATTTGAATATAGGGTTTTTTTGTGGTTGCAGGAGTGTTTGCTGGGATGTACTGCCACGTACATACACACATTCATATACACACAGACTTTGACACACATACACAAACCTTGACACACAATCGCACAAACATATACACACAGCTTGACATACAGATACACACAGACACAGATACTAGCACATGCACACAGTGACAAATACACACGCAGTCATATTACACATTGGCAGATGAATACACACACACACAATCTGACATACATCAGAGCCACCCTCCTGTTAACTTATCTTGTGGTCCTGGTGTTGGCTGAGGCTGATGGGAGTGAGCTGCTGCATGCTCACTCCGACCTCTCCTCTGCCCATGGTGCTCCCTCTCTGCGCTGCAGTCTCTAGTTCATTTCTACTACAGAGTTACTGCACGGCAGCAACTCTATGAAGCTGGGCAGCCGGCTGATACGAAAGGGCCCCTGGAAATGCTGTTCGAAATGTTATACTAGAATACCTTAAATATGTATTAAAGAGCTGCATCCAAGGGAAGTAGTTTCTAATTTTGTGTGATTGATTTTAGTCTTACTACTGCCATTTGAAAAGAGCCAGGACACCTTCAGCTCAACGTGGTTCCAGTTGGGGGTAATAGCAAATTAAGAGAAAGTTAGAGGAACTTTAGAGGAAGGGGATTGCTTATAACAAACATGATTGTATTTTGCATAGCAAACTCTGTTTAGTGAATAACTTACCATATATCCCAGCATTTAGTTCATAGCTTTCCAGTTTACCTACAGCAGTTTACCCTCTTCTCCTACCTGGTATCTTAATGTCTACTTGGAAAGTTCTAAGACACTGCCCAGAGACAGAAACCGCTTTTAGAGAATACAGTAGAGCTACGTAAAGGAAGGATTGGTCATGATGACTGATTAAACTGCACAGGACTGATAAAGAGCTCTGCCAGCAGTCTCTAAACTGCAAGGTAAACTATCTACTTTCTTTGGTAAACAAACACACACACACACACACACACACACTCTCTCAAGCTATTTCAAATTCTGCTTTTGTGTCTTACTGTGCATACGTTACAAGTATAATGCAAATTATCTGTTCACCTACAAAATCTCCAATGAACAGAAATGGGTACCTTTGCATCCATTGAGATATAGACACCCATATGTACACACTTACAGTCTTTGCATGATACAAATATTTCCATACAGATAAAAACTACTAAGCTAGCAGGTCACTACCCAGTTAACATTGAAACTGTAATGTTCAAACAACTAAAAACTGTCATAGTATCAAAAGATAAAGTGTATGCTTAAGGAATGGGTAGCCCAGTAGTCCTAAAACTGTGTGCCGGCGACACCACTAGCAGTGAAATGCTGGCAGCAGACGAGGGAGGCAGACAGGCCTCGGGGAGCTCTAACCTGTAGCTCCGCCAGGTTCTCCTCTTGCGAGCTCAGAGCGTTGAAGTTGCAAGCGTTCACTGTCTCGACTTGAACCACCAGAGATTAGTACTGTCCCCCCTTCCAGGTAAAGGTAAGCAGGAGGCGGGGTTAGGGGGAAGAAGGAGATATATCAAAATTATTTTTAATTAAAAAATAAAATGAAGTATTTATGAATCTGCCCTCCTACCCCCACAGACCACACAATAACTCCGCCCATACAAACACACACTACATCCACACTGGGCCGAACAAGGGCCCAGTATACCACACCGCTGTACATATATACAACCTAGAAAAATATTGAAATATTAAAGGGCGCCTTGAACCTAAAAAGTTTGTGAACCACTGGGGTAGACTATATGAAAAAAAAATTTGGCTTTGTTTACGTTATACAGTTGCATTTTACCTATTAACCTCCTGTTATAAGATTAGTTAAAAAAACATTTTGTAGAAACAAGTTCAATATCATAGACTGCTCCTAACTAACCTAAAACCTCATTACTTAAATAGATGTCTTATGAAGAATGACTATTGGAGTGGGAGTTAAAATATTACAAAAAAAATTAAAAATAAAAAAAAATGCACTTTATTATACATTTAACAAAAAACTGTCAGTATAAAAATACAAACAAGAAATTAACCTGTACATTGTATGACTTCCCATTTAACAAAGAAACTTAAATCTGTTCCTGTAAGAAATACATTTATAACAACAAAAAAAAGGGTTTACATTACATCATGTAGTAAAGATTTTTTTTTTCCCCATAGAATAAAGTAAAATATACCATATTCATGGGGCAATCATCTCTAAACACATGCATGGCAGATTTGAGTGCATGAATCAAATTTATTTAGTATACATTTATTTACAGTGCCATGACTCCCTCTAACCGCCCCCTCCTACCTCTCTCAAAAACCATAACATGCAAGTGAACACGTGTGCATTGTACAAATCTATAACTAGAGATATCCAACTGTCTCAATGTGAACAAGCTATCAACAAAATGCATAGATGACGATGTCATTGTCTGGTAAATATTTAAGTTAGTATTCCATAATGTAAGTATCCCAGCAGAGATTCAAAAATATTCATCTAAAAGTGTACATTCTCTACACATTTTGCGGCACGTTCTCTAGCAGAATGTATAGGTACAAATACATTGAATGGAAAGTGCCATCGTGTTCAATTTTGTGTAGCAAGAACTGTAGCAGTTTTATGCGTGATTGAAGAAAAATTATAAAATATATAGGTTTGTTTAAATTAAACTGTGTATTGGACAAATATCCAAATTTGAGAGAGAAATTACTCTTTGGGCATCTCTGATCTATCAGCAGCCTCCTCCGTTCCAGTCTTTTCCGCATATACCGGAATGAACGTATCCACCATAAAGTCCAGATCATGCTTTGCATCGAAGTTAATGTTTAACAAAGCCAGGTGGCTCGACCTCTGTTTGGTGGATGTATTTTCTAAGTAAGCTTTTAAACGCCTTCGACCTATTTCATATTTGTCCTCTACGATTTTTATCACAGGGAGAAGACATAAAACTTTAAGAAGAGCATAAACATTGGGGAAGAATTTAATATCAGACAACCGGATCGACTCGTAGATGTTTGACGGAAGCTCCACGTCTTTGCCTCGGTGTTTCCATTTTACACGCCAGCAATGCAGTTCTGCAGACAGCGTGTCTGGATTGGGGAGGTCACCTTTGTATATGTCTGTATTGTGTTCTTCGCTGGTGCTGAACTTTAATTGGCCCATCACAGATGGGACGAGGGACAAGCATTTGAGAGCTTTTAAATGCTGTTCTGAGAAAATATCTTTCAGTCCTTGAATGATGTGCTGAATAGTTGGAATACTGAGAGCCTCTTTATAAAAGCTTTCAGGTGTTAGATCTGGCTGTAAGTTGGCATGCTGCATTCGACGGAACCGGCCAGGGAGTTTAATCGAGATGTCAAGCTTGGTAGCCAGGTTTGTAGCTTCCTCAAACCAAAATTCATGGTAGACTTCAATATTTTCCATTACTTCATTCAAAGTGTGCAAAACAGCGGTCAGGCTGTTGGCTGCAGCGAAAACATCAGAGGTCTGCCCTTGTAAATTTTTTCCAAAAGCTCTGGTGAATGAGAGGGCATTTTTTAAGATGACTATAGTAACAATGAAGTCAAAGTCACTCAAGGCACTTGAGAGGACAAATGCATGGCTGATTATCCCTGCATTACATCTAAAAGAGGCATCACAGTCAATTTTGTCTAGACAGAGAATAAATGACTCAAGAAGGCTCACCATAATCTCAAAAGTGTCATGCCTGCTTATCCACTCTGATCTGACTACTTCCTTAAGTTCTGCTCCCTTTTCCTCATTTTCAAGAAACAGTACACTTATCGTATAGTCTAGCTCTTCCTGCAAAATTGGGTTTTTCTTAAAAAATAAATATAGATCTTCCAGTGTACCCAAAACAACAGACACTCCAGTTACAGGTGTCGATTTTGCCAACCATATATTTAGGGCACATGAAGATGCCAGAGTATAAATAGCTTGTGGGTATTTTTCTAACAATTGTGATGCTACACATTTCATTTTGGTAGAAACTCCACCTGATGTGATGTAAGTTTGCCCACGGCAGTATTCCATACTCAGACCCCATTTTTCTGTGATGGTGGTGAGAAAATTGGCAGCGAATAGCTCTGCTTCAGCTTCACAACTCAGGAATCCTAGAAATTCTTCTCTGAGATTGTTTGCATCATCTACAAAGCGAACAAATACAGGTAAATGTTCTCCACTTGCAAAAAGGACTGCATCATCTGTAAGTATGGAGAAGAAACGGGCATCTCGAACCTCTCGGAGAACTTCTTCTCTTATGCAGCTTTCACAGATTTCCATCATCTGTTTCTGCTGCTTTTGAGAACAGTATTCCAAATTCACTGCAGTCATCTCAAAACGTTTCCTCAGGACCTCATCCCCAGAATTAATTCTACATTCCAGGAGAGCTTGGAAGTTGTCAGGAGTGAAAATTCCTGGAGGTACTTCAGCACTTTGGCATTCCAAAGGTATATTCTGCTTTCCCATTATTATCAAGATTTCAAATAGAGATTTCAGGTAATCTCGATTTTCCTTTTCCTCTGCTGTTAAAATTGGGTAGTGGTTTTCTCCTATTTCTACAACTTGAACATCCACATTGTTATTGGATTTGTGATCCTCTGCAACCTCTCCGTCAACTAATTGCAAAAAAAAAAAAAAAATCCACAAATTATACGCATTAAAAATTACAATTACCACAGTATGATACAAATTAATGTATTAAAAAAAAAAGGAAAACCCATGCACACTACTTTGCCAACTGCCTCTTAGTGCCTTTTGTGCCAGTATGCAAAAATGCTTGGTAGGGTCACAGGGGATCGGTATGGACCAATAGACAGACAGCTTTTATAGCGTAAGCACCACATTATTTTTATATTTATTTCTTAATATTTGTGAGTATAAAGTGTATTTTTTTTCCCCATGACACGTGTAGTGGAGGTAAAGTAATTAAATCCACTGACCTCTGTCACACAGTATGGCCACCAATGACATAATGTGCCCCTGCAGAAAGCCATTGGATGCAAATGAACATAGTGGCACATGATCAATATGGAGCAGATTGATATGTGTAACATAATTCCACAGTATAGTTACAGGCAGCTTTGTGAAGCACTGGCAGGTTATTGCTCACATCACATGCATATTTCAACATGTTCATGAGGGTGAACAGAACCGGAAAGATCAAACAGTTCTTCCTAATGAAGTGATTCACGCGTCTGATAATATCTGCTATATCCAAGTGCTGGCTCTATCTGAATGGAACACTATAAACACATACAGCAGTTGGCGAAGATTTTTGAAATGTAGGAAACAGAGCAAATCAAAGAGTTCAATACAAACTTCTACAAGGTGTTATGCAACAGAAATAATATCTTGGCTTGTTCCTTTGGACTGGACGTTTGTCAAACTACATAAATGCAGCTGTCTGGCACCATGTGACAAAAGGATAGGGATATGACTGGATGAATATAATGGCCACCATCACATGGAGTATAAGCTGGAGTTTTACCATTGAAAGATATTTTATATTGTCATCACAATCGGCAATGCAGCCCAAAGAGAACTTAATGTCCGGCTTATTTGGAGTCTGCAACACTACCACCATCACTGTTAAATGAGTGGGGATTTTTAATGCATTTTCTCACAGGACCTTTAAAAGAATGGCTTTTAGCATGGAATTATTCTGTCATTGGATGTTAAGACATCAAGAACT
>OW240912.1:411884930-411910492 GCA_933207985.1 Pelobates cultripes | reverse complement strand
AAATTTATATTGAGATTTGAGACCCTGGAGAAGTGCTGAATGGTGAAGGAGAACTCAAAGGGACACCTTTAATAAGATGTGAGGGTAGAATGTGACACTGAGGGGGAATTAGTACAAGGAGGAAATCCTGTACTTGTAGCAACATGCAACACAGCTCCATATTCCTCAACTTGCCTCTTTAGTAGATATACCCGCAATGAATATATGCATTCATTTTTAATTGTACATGTATTCATTGGGGTAGATCTTAAAATAGCTTGCAAAGACTACAGATCTTATGAACTACAGCCTTAGCAAGTTGTCCCTCTTTTTCCTAGAACAGGAAAATAACCATAGGCTTCTCATTAACAGGCCTCTGAATTGGTGCACACGTGAGGCCTGTGTGGAAGGAGAAGGTAGTCACGCTCAAGTAGAGCGTGCTTGCCACTTCCGTTAGCTCAGGGGAGCTAAAGGACTGAGGCTGCAAACATCACTGGCTGTTTGATTGACATCCAGGGGGTGTTTCCTAGTTAATTTATAAAAGTGCTGATTTATCAGTGAGGGACAGGAGAGGGTAGGGATGGATAGCAGTTGTGAATCAATGTCAGCTGACAGCTGCGGGTGATCAAGAGAACTAAGGTCCCTCCTAAGTTGAGGAGTCCTCAACTCAGGAGGGACCTTCATTATCTTGATCTCCAGCAGCTGTCAGCTGACATTGATTTACAACTGCTATCCATCCCTTCCCTCTCCTGTCCCTCACTGGCCATCTCTACATATAACACTACCCTCACCTCTGCCTTGAACGCTGCAGCACCGCTCCAAACAAGCACCTCACGGAGGACTCGCCCCCAACTGTGGCATACTAAATCAAATCACGCTACCTGCAAAAATGCTCCCGTTGTGCTGAACGTTCCTGGAGGAAGTCTCGTACCCAGTCAGACTTTCTCCATTATAGATTCATATTGTGTTCATACAGTGCAGCCCTTGCCCTCACCAAACAGTCCTACTTTTCCTCATTAGTTCATGCTCCCGTAATCCCAGGCGTCTTTTTGACACCTTTAATTCTCTACTTCGCCCTGCTGTGGCCACCCCCCAAACTAACCTTAGCTTTGCATGTTACTTTACTGACAAGATTGAACAGCTAAGGAAAGAATTCTCCCCTCCTTGCCATTCCTTTTCTCAACCGCACATAGATCATGCCTTTCCTACCCTTCAGACGTTCTCCCCGGCTACTGACCAAGAGGTGGCTGCTCTTCTCTTTTCCTCTCGCCCCACCACTTGCCCGCACGATCCTGTCCCATCTCACCTTATTAGATCTCTCTCCACTTGTCTCGTGCCTTCCTTAACGCACATCTTCAACTGCTCTCTCTCTTCTGGCATTGTCCCTGCTGACTTTAAACATGCCACTGTAGTACCTATCCTGAAAAAAACATCTCTTGACCCATCATCACCCTGTAACTATCGTCCTATATCCCTGCTCCCTTTTTCCTCAAAGCTTCTGGAAAGACTTGTCTTTACCCGTTTGTCTCACTTCCTCAATTCCAGCTCTCTCCTTGACCCTCTTCAATCTGGCTTCTGCCCTCTCCACCTTACTGAGATTGCACTTATCAAAATTACTAATGACCTAATCGCAGCTAAATCCTGTGGAATAGCATGCCTACCGCCATCAGACTCTCCCCTAGTCTTGCATCCTTTGAGAAGTGCCTTAAAACCCATCTCTTTACGAAAGCTTATGGCCTCGCAGATTAACCTCTACCTCACATACCTGTCTCTTGCTCTCTCCTACAGGGCAGCCCACCTTATTTAAATGCAAATTTCTGTCCTATTGTGTTTTACACCCCACCTCCTATAGACTGTAAGCTCGTTTGAGCAGGGTCCTCTCCAACCTATCGATCCTATAGGTTTTTTGTAATTGTCCTATTTATAGTTACATCCCCCTCTCATAACATTGTAAAGCGCTACAGAATCTGTTGGTGCTATATAAATGGCAATAATACTAATAATAATAATAATCATAGAAATCTGCACTTTTATCAACTGGGGTTAAACTAGGATACTACTTGAAGTGCTTTTTGGCTGTGGAGTGGTCCTTTAAAGAGACACTGTAGGCACCAAAACAACTGTAGCTTAATGAAGCAGTTCTGGTGTATACATCATGCCCCTGCAGTATCACTGCCCAATTCTCTGCGGTCTAGGAGTTAAATACTTGTGTTTCTGTTCATGCCCCCTTGTCACACCTCCCCTGGCTGTGACTTGCACAGCTTTCCTGAACACTTTCCGTAAGAAGAGATCTTATGGTTAAACTTCCTTTTTTACACAGTCTGTTTAATTTAGAATTTCTTAGCTCCTGCTCTGCTAATAGCCTTCTACAACCTGCAATAGCCTCCTGTATGTGATTCAAGTTGAATTTACAGAGCAGGAAATACAATCTTCTAAAGCGAGTTAATATCTGATTGAAAAGGAAACCATTTTTTTCATGATGGCCGTGTCAGTATTATATTACTTTTTTGGGGAGACAATACTCTAGCTAACAAGGAACTCGATTTATTATATTTGAATAAACGTTTCCATACACACTGATACAATATTTTGATATTTTTCAGTTTGAAAAAAATTATTGAAAAAGTTTATCCCAAAATATTAAAGCATTTGAAAATCTCATCCAGAAATATTAAATTAATGCCTATGTCGTTCTGATAGTTAGTGGACTACAACTCCCATGAATCTTTGCCATATAGTTTGAATGTTAACCTGCAAAGATTCACTGAACTTTCATTTAGTAACAACTAGAGACACAATATTTTAAAACTGCAGCCATAAGTATTTTAATGCATTAACTGTGTATATAGCTCTCTCCCTTTCTCTGTCTCTCTCTCGCTATATAAATATAAATATGTATTTTATCTTAAATGATTTCAGCAGAATGTAAACTACACGCCACACGTTCGTCTATGATTAATATTTAACGGGTGTGAGCAATTCTGTGGTTTTCTATAGTTTATTTTGTAATAACCACTTTAACCATCGCCCTTTGATGCTTTGAGGACCACATATAACACAGTTATTGCATTCCACAGAATGGGTTACATTACGTTCTACGCTGTTTAAGACATTCAGAATTCTCCCTAAATTAAGACACTTCAATATTGCTTTCTGTGGTACGAGGGCAGACAATGAGACGATGCTTTCGCTTTTATGTAACTTATCACATATGGTGCGGTTTGGGTCTCTTTAAGTGTATAGTAAGGGGTAACGTGGGGCAGGTTGAGGACATCACCCTTAGAACACGATGTGGCTTTGTTGATCTGTTTTACAATTTGAAGACTAAGAATGCTGAATTTGTACATTTTCTGTGAGTGTGGATTTTGCTGTAGCAAATAGCAGCATTTTATGGTGTTGTTCTCATAATTGGGGTTTAGATGATTTAACTTGCAGACTCCACAGTAAGTGAAGTCTTTGATTTTATATGATAAAAATAACCCAAAATAGTTATTCTGACACATCAAATAAACAGTGGCTCAATCACTATGGTCTACAAGGAAATTGGACTATAGGCAGTATAAATATTTCAGAAAGACCTGCAGATAATTATGAACATTGCTTCAGATATGACGTGGCTCCTTGACTTGTAAACATACATGACATGCGCATCATCGTCTTTTTGGCCTATTCCTGTTATAACCAATTAGAGACCTTCAAGAATTACAGACACATGAATTTTGGCAAAATATTCCACGGCTTTATTAAATATATAAATAGTAAAATATAAATTTAAAAGGTCATTGTCAACAACGATTAGGAAGACATCCCCCCAATTAACATAACTTTACACCAAGACAATGACCTAAACCATTTTACAGAATACATCCATATAACCATATAACATAGTATAAATAACATAAACATTAACATAGCCACCCAGGGCATCCATTTCCAAATGTAGGGGCATACCAAGACACCCCTACGCCATTATCACAGCCACCAAGGGCATCCCTTTCCACTGTAGGGTCATACCAAGACACCCCTACACCATTATCCCAGCCACCAACGGCATCCATTTCCAGTGTAGGGGCATACCGAGACACCCCTACACCCCCAGGTTCGGAGCTACCGACGAGCTCGAACCTACCACCAAATCCAAAGGTAAGTATTCCTCCTGACCTATCCCACTTACCAAAAACCAACCTACCCTCCAATTAACCTAATACATCCCCCGCCGCCATGACAAAACGGAGGAGCCATACCACTTGGCCATCAACAAACCAAAATTAGGGAGGGTGGGCGGGACAGCTACCAACAGGTAAGGGATTTAAAATTAAAATGGACACTGAATTAAAATGGCCGATTTTTATATGGGAAACTTAGGCCACTCCCCTAACTGACCTCCACCAATCAAACCACACCTCATTCATAGGCCTGCCTCCTAGCTCTGTCAAGGCCCATTCCACCTAGCTTGCTGTTCCATGGGCTTCATGACATGCGCATCATCGTCTTTTTGGCCTATTCCTGTTATAACCAATTAGAGACCTTCAAGAATTACAGACACATGAATTTTGGCAAAATATTCCACGGCTTTATTAAATATATAAGTAATAAAATATAAATTTAAAAGGTCATTGTCAACAACGATTAGGAAGACATCCCCCCAATTAACATAACTTTACACCAAGACAATGACCTAAACCATTTTACAGAATACATCCATATAACCATATAACATAGTATAAATAACATAAACATTAACATAGCCACCCAGGGCATCCATTTCCAATTGTAGGGGCATACCAAGACACCCCTACGCCATTATCACAGCCACCAAGGGCATCCCTTTCCACTGTAGGGGCATACCAAGACACCCCTACACCATTATCCCAGCCACCAAGGGCATCCATTTCCAGTGTAGGGGCATACCGAGACACCCCTACACCCCCAGGTTCGGAGCTACCGACGAGCTCGAACCTACCACCAAATCCAAAGGTAAGTATTCCTCCTGACCTATCCCACTTACCAAAAACCGACCTACCCCCCAATTAACCTAATCCATCCCCCGCCACAGCACAGAGCTTGACCACCTCAAGCCACCTGGGCGCCCCCACCCCGAATAAACAAAGCTTGTCTCAAGCCGTCCTGGAAGCCGAAGTTGAGAAAATCTAGACCTACTCCAGAAAGATGCACGCCATCACGCCTGAAATATCCCGGCAACATATCCTCCAGCTCCCTATGTCTGATTACTACCCCACCAGACCTTTTGATAAAAATCGCCACCAACTTATTAAACTTGCGTCTACATCTCGCCATAGCTGAAAAATCCCGCGCATGACGCCAATGGAAACGCGGTATAGTTTCCGACCATACAATAACCACCCCGGGAACTTATTTACGTCCTTCTTTATACAACGTACTAATTCCCTTTGTGGTACCAGACCAAAATCATTCCCCCCAGCGTGTAACAATATGAATTCGGGAACCTCCCCCTGACCAATCTTCCGAAATAATTATATGTCTCTCCAACCAAAACCCCGGAAACCAAACCATAACAATCGCAAAACATCCGTCGGAAAGCCCAGCTGCGTGCCTTGTCTCCGAACTGCAGCTTTCCGTTCCGCCCAGTAGACATAGGAATGGCCTACTATCCATGCGACTCCACCTGAAAATGAAAGAAATAGCTCATAACCACCGGGCCGTCGTATCGTGTACCCCATAACATCAAACTTGAGTTACACTAACCGATCCGGCCGGACATAAGAGCGGAACCTGAGCGATTCCCATCTCCCAATCTTTTTAACTAAATCGTCACCTAGACCCAACCTCGCCGCCTCTGTGGCAGCCCCAATCCTAAACGAGTGGGTGCCAAACTGCGTGGGATCCAGACCCAGGCGTTCCAAACTCAGCTTAAAGACCCTGGTAAACTGAAACTTAGACATCGCCGAACCGTCCGCATGCCGAAAAAACGAACCCTGACCCTTTGGATCTCCATATATCGGCGAGCACTGCTCACCGGGCAAGCCGCAACCTGAGGTAGTGAAAATAATTTAACTGTACAACCTTTCCCAAAGACATCTGTCTTCGAGCGCCGTAATCGAATGGCTACCTGCTCTACCCCCAATTCCACGTCCGTGAACTGAAGACCACCTTGCCTAACTCTGCTGCCACTTACAATTTCACTCACCCGAAAAGCCCCGAAAAAGGCCCATACAAAGGCAACCGTAAATAACAAAACCTCGAACGAGGAGAAACATAAACCTGGCAGGACTCCCAACAGTTGTTGAAGCAAGGCAAAAGACACCGGTCTCCTAGTGTCAGGTTCCAACTTACCCTTACGATAACCCTTCACTGCCTGCCGTACTACAAAGGACTTCGTCGAATCCTCCCACCCATTGAGCTTGAAGAGGAATGCCAACGCTGCAAGGTTCCGGCCGACCACCGCCGGAGAAGCCCCTGCCGCGAATAAGCGGCAAAGCAACCATAATAGCATATCGAGACGTACCTCTGCGGAAACCTGATCCCCCGTACAGCCCAAAGCTTCGTCCCAACTTTTCCATACTTTACTATACGCCGCCCACGTGCCCGGAGCCAACGAATCCCTGATCAGTCCTCCAAGCAAGAGGTCCCGAGCCGCCACATGTGATCCGGACATGACAGACCCTCCATTTCTGCGTTCGGAGCCTCCATCCGAAATTTTTCCCACTGAAAGCGAGAAAGCGAATCAGCAATTACGTTCAAGAATCCCGGTACATGACGTGCACGAAAAACATTATTCCACTGCATGCAATACAAAACAAACCTACGAAGGAGTCGAATCACTGGGACCGATGAAGCCGAAAGATTATTCACCGCCTCCACTACGGCCATATTGTCCGTAAAGAAGATCACTCTCCTATCGCGAAAGACTTGGCCCCACAATGAGAGCGCTACTACCAATGGGAATAACTCGAGAAAGGCCAAGTTCCGAATAAGTGGGCTGGCTGCCCAATGTTCGGGCCACTTCTCCGCACACCAATGACCAGCAAAGTAAGCCCCAAAACCCACGCTTCCTGACGCGTCGGTAAAAAGTTCCAACTCGGGTGATTCAATACTTTTATCCCTAAAGAATACCCGACCATTGAAGTCCTTCAGTAAGGTCTCCCATACCCCCAAATCCTCCCTCATCGGGGCTGTGACCCTGATAAAGTGATGAGGGGACCGTACTCCCTCAGTGGCCTTAGCTAGGAACCGGTTGAATACCCTTCCCACCGGAATAATGCGACATGCAAAATTCAACCGCTCCCAATAAGGACTGGACAGGCCTTAGTGTCGCCTTTTTTGCCCTGCGCAACTCCGAAATGGCACCACGGAGTGACTCCAGCTTATCCAGTGGTAACCTGCATTCCCCGGCGACCGTATCTATTTCAAGGCCCAGAAAGCTAAGGCATGTAATAGGCCCTACGGTCTTGTCGCGAGCCAAAGGTACCCCAAAAACATGATTCACCCATTCGAGACACCTTAACCCGAAGCGACAAGCGTCAGAGCCGGCCGGCCCGACACACAAGAAATCGTCCAGATAATGGACCACAAACTTGGTGCCCGCTTCCACCCTCACCACCCATTCCAGGAAGGTACTAAATTTTTCAAAGTAAGCACATGAAATGGAACATCCCATGGGCAAAGATCTACAAAATAATTTCCATCAATATAACAGCCTAATAAATGGTGACATTTCGGGTGGATGGGTAGAAGGCAAAAAGTCGCTTCTATATTCACCTTTGCCAACAACGCTCCCCGTCTTGCTTCTTTTACCAGCTCAACCGCTTGGTCAAATGATGCATACGAAACAGAACAAAGAGCCCCGTCAATGTCATCATTGACTGATGACCCTTTCGGGTACGACAAGTGGTGGATAAGGCGAAATTTCCCCTTCTCCTTCTTGGGCACCACACCTAAAGGAGAAACCCTAAGATCTGGCAGAGGCGGCTCCCCATACGGCCCCGCCATCCGCCCCAGCGAACCTCATGAAACAATTTCTCCCATACTACGTCATTGTGTTCGCCCACAGAGCGCAGGTTAGGTTACGGAAACGAGGAACCACCACCCGTTTCCGTAATTGTATGATAAAACCCTGCGTGAACCCTTCTAGCAATAATCGGGCATCCTCCCGATTACCGTACCTGCTTAGCCATGGGAGCATCGCGTCTACCTTCACTGGCGAGGACCCCAGAGGAATCGGATGGTGCTGACGCACCTCTGGCGTTTCCTGTTGCCGCGGGCTTACCCCGCTTAAAACACCGGTTGTAACCATGCCCCCCACCGCATCCGGAGCATTCATGCCTAAAACGGCATGCGGAGCCCCACTTACATTGGCCTTCATTAAAGAGCCAGCAGAATCCCTTCCTTTGAGCAGCCGACGAGGTGGAAGAGGGACCGGCGCCGCCCCCCCCCCCTGAAAGGGAGCTGCCTTCTGCGCCATCATCAGCTTCATCCATAATGGCAGGTCCATCTGATCCCACCGCATTCCCGGATTAGCCGATAACCTCTGACGGAACTGTTCATCATACCGCCACCAGGCTAATCCCCCATAAGTGCGATATGACTCCCACACACCGTCCAGATAACAGAATAGCTGAGAGCATTTCTCAGGCGCCTTCTCAACCAGGACACTCGCCAAGATGCAAAAGGCTCGCAGCCAATTCCGGAAAGTTTTAGGGATTTTTCTATACCGTCGCCGTTTTTCTTCCTCTTCCTTCTTGGAATCTTTTTTATCCTCCTCCTTCAAGTCTAAGTATTCCTCTAGTGGGAGAAGGGAGAAGATCTCCACAAATTCCCCTTTCCACAGTTTTTCTTTAACCTCCAATTTGAGATGACACCCTAGCGGACCCGCAAACGACACATGCACATTCTGCCGTGCTGCATCCGGGATATCACCCAATAGCAGGTCCCTCTCAGCTACTACTTCTGTGGCTACCGATGCCGATAACGCTGCCATAACCTCCCCTGTACTGCTCCCTGCCTGTCCTGTTATTAATTTCTCCCCCGTCCCCAGACCCGACGACCCTGGCAACCAAACCTTGCTGAAGGAAGCTGAACTCCACGATGTAAGAAACGATTTTAAGCCCTCTAACAAGTCTCCCGAGTGTGGTGTACTGTGGGACTCACCAGCCAAACCCTGTGGTGCCGCCGATCCTGGGGCTGCTACCCGAACTCCGCCGTGTGAGGGTCCTGGCGAAGCTGTTTGGAAATCCCCGCCGTCCTGAGGCCTCCTTCGGCCTCCTTCGGCCCGCCGACCCGACATCCAATGACCTGTGAACAGAAGAAGCAAACCTGGGGAGGCCGTCATCATAACACCGCTCCCCCCTGACCTCACCCGGTGATTCTCTATGCGGCCTGTGACTCCCGGCATCCTGACCCTTGCGGCCGTAACTATCACCCGAAAAACTTCTGCACCTCCTGTCGGGGGAGCCCCCGCTGACTGACCTGGAGGCACTCCCCTGTGAGGATGATCCCCTAACGGGTGAGTCACTGCAGCGCCCAGCCACAGACTCCCCGCTGCTACTGCGCTGCCTGCTCCGCCGATTACTCCTGGAGCGATGGCTAGAAGCCCTCCTGTCCCCCCTACTGGCTCTACGCCCCCTTGGGGGCCTGGCTTCCCTATCCTGAGTGCGGCTGTCCCTGCCCACCCGCTGGTCTGTTGTCCTACAGCACCCAGTACCTGTGCCAATCCGGGAAGGGGCCATGCTGCTCCCTGCTGTGACCCCGCCACCTGTCACCAGCGCCCTGTGCACCTCACGCTGTCCTGTCACCTGTGGTTGCTGTGCTATTGAAGGGGGTGCCTGCGGCCTAGCCCGCCCATGCCGTACCTTGCTGAGTGCTCGGGATGCCTCACCACCTACCCTGGAATCACTTACAGGTGCTATGACTTCCCTGTTGCCCAAGCCCTTACTGGCTGCCCCATCCTCAGCGGAACCTGACTGGGTCGAGGGGGCCTCGCTCACCAACCCCTGCTTTCTTCCCCTTTTTGCCTTAACAGCCCCAGGGGGTGACTCACCGGGTGTGCTCCGCCCAGATGGCTGATCCCTGCTCCTAGCAGCGCCCGCTGCAGTTGAGGGGCCTACTGCAGCCGGTGAACTGGAACTCCTGCCGGCCGCCGGGTGGCGCGGCACCATGCTGTCCAGACCGCACACCTCAGCCTCTGGCTGACGTCCGTGGTGTGTGGCCGCCCCCGAGCCGCGACCTCCGCGAGTCCGAGCCCGGCTACTACCGCTCGACGAGCTGGCCCCTGGCATGCCTGCTGACGGGCTTCGACCCCGCCCCACGCCAGCACCGGACTCTGGGTTCAGCCGTTGCGGTGGCCTAGTCCGCCGGGATGTCCTGCACGCCGGCGCCACAGACGGTCCCGCGATATTCAGTGCTGCTCCCAGCCGCTGCTCCATCCATGCCACTCCATGCTGACGAACTGCTGCCCTGACACCTTCCAAGATCGCTGTCATATCCCTCTCAGCTGCCAAGGAATCCATCTGAAAGAAATAAGAAGAAAAAACCCCCCACCAGGAAGACAGCAACAGCTACCAACAGGTAAGGGATTTAAAATTAAAATGGACACCGAATTAAAATGGCCGATTTTTATATGGGAAACTTAGGCCACTCCCCTAACTGACCTCCACCAATCAAACCACACCTCATTCATAGGCCTGCCTCCTAGCTCTGTCAAGGCCCATTCCACCTAGCTTGCTGTTCCATGGGCTTCATTATCTCAAAAAGAACCACCCAATTTACAAAAAGTCACATTTTGCTTTGTTTACAAACTATATAAAGCGCCAGATATGCAGACAGATTGACAGACAAACAAGTAAACAAACCGTGTTAGCTTTTGCTGGAGTGCTCATCAATCCATGTTAATTTGCTGGTGTTATCTAGAGGTTAGAAGATAACACTACACAAACCATAAAGAAATATGGCACCCAACTGTCCAACTCTGTCCACAGTTACCGTGATCACAGAGGCGAACATATGAATAAGAATAATTAACAAGATAAACACACCACCACAGTCAGCATTATAAATTAAGTTTTTTAAATACCCTGTATATTTGCATTCCTTTCTAAAATGTGATATAATGTAGCGTGTATAGGGATAAAAAAAAGTATATGCTATACACAGCTCGATCATCGACCGTACTTCTCAGAGAGAAGATAGCAAGTACAATGGGATGGAGTGTCGATCCAGATAAGCAGAACTTCTGATCTACCTGGTGGTAGAAATATAGATAGGTATACACTCAATCCTCTATGGTAAAGGGAGGATAGGTGAGAGGAGAGCCACGACCAAGGTAGAGATTAGAGGGTAGTCTTGTAGCTTTGTTAGTGGACCAACAGACCATACAGTAACAAACGATGCCTAACTATCTGACCCTTGAAGTTTTGTGAACTGGAGTGTGCTGTATATATCATATGGGTGCCAAGGTCAGCCAATAGAGGGGTAGACAACTGATATGTTGTATATACTTATTAAGAGTTGCCATTCGTTATATTTTCAGTTTAGAATTGAAAAATGGTTCTTAGTTTATATATCCGAACACACCTGTCCTTTATGGGGTTTGAATAGAATTGCATTCTTTATTTAAAAAAAGTGTTTTTATTTTGTAAACTTATTCTGCTTTAACTTGATTATGACAATTCTGTCACAAGCAAATATTTTTCAACACCTGTGAAATCTCAGGACGCAGCAAGCCTTTCCCTCATCACCAACCAACAACCAGCGGTCCACCAAGGCATTCTTGAGAAATTACCATGTACAAAAATGCCCATATATGGAAAGATGCTGGTCATCCAAAGAAGACTATTTTTTTAATGTAGCAGTGACCTAGTGATGCAACTCCTTGCAACCCATCTTGCCACAACTTTGAGGAGAAGATATTGTCACCAATAATAGTGCATATCCGATCTACTTCTCTATCAATATAAATTTATTTAATATATATGTATTTCCATTTATTTTGAAGGTTCAAAATTGTTGGACATGCCTGCTTAAAAAGTTTAAAAACCACAGGTTTGACAGGTCCTGTTTAAGGAGTACTTTCAGATGAATGTTCATTTTTTTGTATGAACACAATGTGAATCTTTGTGCTATGTCTTTGGTATTTTAATGTGCAATATGGTCATGGGTTCAGACATGCTCTTACTTCAAAGGGGGATATTATACAATCAGTTTTATGTGCGATAGCACATAGTTAGGAAGTAACATAAGATTTATGAGTGTAACTGGTTATGTACTTTCCGAACCACGATTTCTTCATTCCATCTGAGTTTTTACTATTACACTGTCGAAGCGCGTTAACTATTTTAGGGGGGTTTAAATTTATTCAGAAAAATAAATCAACGTTTGAGGTTCTGAGCAAGTAAATAATGTGTACGAATTTTTTTTGTGTCCAAAACAAGAAAATCTTGTTTAACTTCCCTCAAGGTTTGCTCTTAGAAACTGTAGATGAAATGTCCATCTGTGTCTTTTTTGAAGGTGTAAATGGCCAGGATCTCGGAGAGCTGAAGAAGCCATTTTTTTTGCCATCAGAAACAATTGATGATATGTAACAATTTTACACAAGTAACAAGCCCAGCATTGTGTAGAATTACCCTTTGACCTTAACTCATGAACTCATGTGATTGTGCTTTGCTTTATGTACTATAGAACAGAAAACATCTTTTTTAGATTAGACGTCACACGCAAAAATGTTTTTTTTTTATGCACATAGATTGATGATCTGGGATATAAAACATTTCAGTCATGTAATTGTAAATGTTTTAAAAATATATTTTATTAATTCATCATATATAGAAATATTAATGGGAATAAAATAAAAATAGTCCAACGCTAAACTGGATATTTGTCAGCAATTATTGGTGTTTCTAGGAATGAACCTTCTAAGACGTAGCGGAATATCACAATAATGCATGCATGTGGGGTTAACATTTAAATCATTTTCTTTAACCTGTGGGGTAAGGCGAATTCCATCATATCATGCTAGTCTTGACACACTGTCTGTCATGAAGAGGCTATTAGTGTCTACAACTTCTCCAGGTGGCCTGAATAGGAAACATACCTCATGAGGGAGTTTGTGAGTAATTATACCAGTAATGCTATAATTCACTTTTAATTGACAAATGAAGGATGCTCTCAATATGTTCATGTGTGGAGCTTGTTTAATTTATCATATCTTCTTAGCATGGTCACTTACATCCTTATATATGTGTGAGTGTATGCTGCTCACCTCTCTTCTCTACAGATGTTCTCTTTTTCATTCATTCTCTGATCTAAATATTAGTGAAGTATTCTGGACTGTTGGGTTTCTCTTTTTTTTATTGTTTATATGAGAGATTAATCTTCACTATTTTTTCTTTAATTTGTGGATATACATCTGCAAACCTCAGATCCTCATGGATTGTAAGCTTGTTAGAGCAGGACTATGTATCTCTTAAGATACTTCAATCCTCTGATATTTGCAAGCTTGGATGGAAGGATATCCAGAGACTATGGAAAAGAAAATTAATATGGTTGGTGTAGAAAATGACTGATGTAGAGTAAGGAAGATTCAAACTGACATAAAGGATGAGAGAACAGACCCTACATGAAGGATGGCAGATGTCGATCGACATGGAGGACGAATATGTGAGTAGTCTGAAGGATGGTCAAAGTAGACTGACTGTAAAGGGGGAAGAAGGCGATTTATATTGTCTAGAAAGGGACGTTTATATGGTAGGGAAGAAGATCCTCTAGAAATTGAGAGGGAGATGATATTGAGGCTTATATTGTACTCTGTTATAGAGGGTGATGATATTCAGGAACTTAGATGTGGGCTTATTTAGAGGAGGATTGGTTTGGAAATACGAGGCCAAGAGAAACTTTAGAGGTGACTGAGAGACTGAAGCCAGTCAATGAAATAAGGGGAGGGATAGAATTAGTTTAGGTAGAGATGGCTGATACAGAAAGATGATTGAAAGAAGGGAATTTGATGAGGCATGGACTCGGACAAAGGGTTTAAAATGCAGGAAGAGAAGGTGGTGGTGGGGGGGAACGTGGCAACAATATGGAGAAAGGGAAACTCAGGGAGAATTATCACCAAAACCAGAAAAGACAACTAATCAAGAAGAAGGGGGGGAGGGGGGAATGGACTCTCAGATCTGTTAGATGGATTCTACCATTTACATTATGAAGCCTATATTCCTCATGCATTTGTTACTCAAATAGTTAAATAATCCCCATGACAACCTCTGTTACACTACACATCCTCATATATCTCTAAACAAAGTAAAACTGTATATTCCCAGCCAATGACACTCAATAATTATGTATTGCTTATTTGTGGAGCCATAAACCCCACTTGTCTGCACAATGGTCTCTGTGGGGTTTTGGGGAAAAAATAAAAATAGCGATCACTTGTTTTTTTTTCCTTCCCAATTACTACACACAATGCGATTCCATGTGGTTGCATGTGTATATCCTGGTGTGCAGCTGTGCCGAGGTTTACGAGTCCTCTGATACGCCTTAAACAGAGGCCGCTGGATTGCAGAGATTTATTAAAGAAAATCAAGGCAGATAACAACCTGAGGAAAAACAGAAACAAACGAAGAAATCATTAACATAAATGAATGCGTACATAGGTATAGGAACTTATTTAAAACACAAACATGTTTGTGCAATATTATACACACAGTACCAGCCAAAAAACGACGCAAAACACTGGATACAAAGAGAAATACACAAATTGTAGTGTAACATATTGGCTTACAATATGGTGTGATATGGATCATATAACTGGAACTCACGTTTTATGGAGCAGAAAGTTCCTGCTCGTAGTACACACGCATAATGGGAAGACCACTCCAGTATAGTACTACTCTTTCCATATCCAATAGGAAATATTAAAAATAATAAAAATAGAGAGGGGAAACTGGAATGAACAACTAATGAGAAATCATCATGTTTTTTTTTAGAATTAAACAATAATAGCATTTAAACATCACAGCAAAAAATAGGCCAGGCAGATTTCAAAACGCCAGAAGATACTGGACATTAGGACCATACGGCAGCAGCTCTTCGGACATGGTCTCCCTTAATGGGGCAGGCAGTTAGTAAATCAAGTCATACTTTCTATATTTTTACTTAAGCGTGTACTTATCACGGATTGAAGTTAGTTATAAACAAAGAACTAGGCAAACTATTAACCTAAACACAAAAAGAATTCAGCGCTAGTAATCACAAAATTAGTCAAGGTAGGCAGCAACCCAAATGAAGGAAAACCCCTCGGGTCCTTCGGTGGATAGATACAAAAAGATATGGAAGGGCTGTGCCAAATAAGGGTAGATAGTCCTGTAAAGTATTGCTAGGGTGCCAATAGATGGTCTAGGATACTTGATAGAGTTCCTCTGTGGATGCGTCTGGTGTAGACCGTTCCGTATATGTAAATACAAGAGAGGTAGAGGCTGTTACAAAAGACTGGAAATCACTATGTTACTGTTTTAACCCACCGATTGATACTGTTTGCCACTGCATAAGTTAAGCAGAAAACCACACGAATGGATTACGCGAACCCTTATGAAAGCTCCATTCGTGGTACGAACGGGGACCCCCCAGAAACTGGCGTGTGCCGCCACTTAACCCCGTCACCCCGCAAACTACCGAACGGTCGACCACCCGGCCCTCGGAGTGTGGCAGCCATTAACCACCCAGGGGTCTGCGGTTCGCGGTTAACCACAACGTAATTGGTAGGCCTGGGGGCATCGACGTTTGCACCCAAAGTACCGAAGGGAAAATACCAAACTATCAACCGAACGACGACCCCCTACAGCGGGTCGCGTGGCGCTCGTTAACTTATGGTTTCTGCGGTTAACCGCAGGTCAAGTACCCTGCTCCCAGGTGGTCCTCATTCCCTTACCGAACGAGCCCACTACCAGACAGACAGCGGGACTTCGCATGAACTGATCCCGAGTTTAGTTCCACGAGTTAGACACGAAGTCCCGCTGCTCGCTAAACCAGCAGAAAACATGGCCGCCAACAAAGACTAACAATCTCAAAATGCCGAACGGACTTTATACGGCAGAAACAGTACATTCTGTTCGTGGGGTTAGAGCGCCATTCGCCTGTTTTATATACACGAACGCGAGCCTTCAGATGAAGGGTAGAATGAGCGGTTTTCATGTATTAATATAAAAGTTATGGATTTTTATGCAGTTTTCTGGGACATAATAAAACGTGGTCTTTTGTGCGCTTGAAGATAATTAGATTGTATAACCGTTGGCCTCATTATCTCCAAGCTGGGCGGGTACTGATTCAAATAATACACTGTACTGTGATTGGATATTTGTCTGTACTGTACCTGTATTCCATCAGGTCCACAGGGGGCTGTCCTTGGACCTGATGAATCACATAAATTGCCATGCTATGTGCCAGTAAAGCCAGTTCGTTTTGACCCTCAACTTGCAGCCTCGACTCATGTTGTAGGGATCTGGGATATTGGTGCTTATATCGTGCTTGGGGATATTCTACATTTGCAGTTTACTACCGAAAGACCTCCGTTCGACTCTCTGCAGCGGGAACCAGGACATCCAAGCGATCAACCCTCCTGCTAGACCGGGGGCAATCGTAACAGAGGCGACTAATGGTATAGTATGAAAGTTCAGGGTGTGATAGGTAACAAAAAGTAAAGAACTCACATTCAAGAGAGCTATGGCCAGCTCTGGTGTGGATTGCGTACAGCGGTATAATCCCCGCTTATGGGATATGTAGGGAGGGGGTCTCCGTCAACACCGTCTGGTAGTCCAGAACTCAGAAAAGAAAGACAGAAAGCAACAATAGTGCTCTCAATTTTGATGTGGTTCAATGTGCAGATAAGAAGAGGTAAAAAACTCACATTTGAGGGAGCTATGGCCAGCTCTGGTGTGGATAGCGTACAGCGGTATAATCCCCGCTTATAGGATATGTAGCGGCGATACGTCCGTCAGCACCGTCTGGTGATCCAAGGCTCCAATATAGAAGAATAAAAAGCAGCAATAGTGCTCTCAATTGTGACAGGTTAAGAGAGTAGTAGAGAAAATAAAATAATACTCACAAAGATAGAGCAGAGGTACTGCTCTATGGATAGGCGCCGGTGGTATGATCCCCACCTAGGATTTCTTGGAGTACTGGAACTTTAAAATTGCCAGTGGAAGTAAAAGTAACCAGGAAAGGTTAAAATGCCAGGAATAGGTAAAAAAGTTGTTTAAAGTGCATAAAGAGTGCAATAAAAAGAGGATTGGTACAATAAAGTAGCCAAAAAACTTTTATTGATCTAAAATACACAGTAAAATACAGAATTAATAACCATAAACGCGTTTCACCATAAGTGGCTTCTTCAGAATGGGATAAAAGTAGTAACCTGGCAGGGGTTGTTTAAATAGGGCTATGTTAATTTGAAAATTGCGCCAAAAGTGTAATTGGCCAATCAGAGACAATTTTTAAAATCACTTTTCAAAATTAGGATTCAAGAGTATGGGAGTGATGTTATAAAGGTGATGAGTCCATTTAAATTATTTAAATGTGAAAACGAGGGTGAGAAAGTTGTTTTTTTAAAGAGAAAGAAAAAAAAGTTGTTTGATTAAAGTTAAAAAAAATAAAAATAAATAAAACAAATAAGTAGATGGTTTAAAGGTACAGAGATACAGAGATATATGTAAATGGAGTATGCATGAAAAGGGGGTAATATAATCCCAAACATAATGATTTAAATAGGGGTTATATTATACCCCAGAGTAATAATATATTACAGATGTTAAATGAAAATAATAGATAAAATAAAAATAACATTAAATAAAATTAAATAAAAGATAACACAGAATACAAGATACATAAATGGAAAGGCATAGATGAAAAATTAAAACTTAAAAGATTATTATTATGAGGGTTGGTTAGGTCCAGACATAAAGAATAAAAGCATGTAGATAAGGGTTGTAAATAGGAATTTAAATAAAATTAAACAGGTCAAAATCAACATTTAAACCAGATGGGGTAAGAGTTTTGAGATTAAAAACCCATTCCATCTCAGCTTTACCTAATATGTTCTTAATGTTACCACCTCTCCATGGTATTATACATTTTTTTATGCCGATGCATTTAAGGTGTCTTATGTCGTTGTTATGTGTACAAAAGTGTTTGGAGACTGAGTGATTCAGGTAGCCTTTTTTGATATTTCTACAGTGTTCACTCAGTCTCACTTTAAGACTTCTTGTGGTCATCCCTACATACTGGAGACCACAAGGGCACTCCAACAAGTAGATTACATTTTTGGTATCGCAACTGATAAAATCTTTAATTTTATAGGTTTTGTTGGTGATATTAGATTTAAAACTGGTGGTTTTGGAAGGGACGGAGGGGTCTGTGTTTTTCAATACAATGCATCTTTTACATTTATAAAAGCCACTGGCATTGGGCATAAAAGAATTAAAAGTAGGTTTGGTTTCTTTTGTAAAATTGGTGGTTAAAATGGATTTGAAGTTTGGGGCACCTCTAAAGACAACATTAGGCTTGTCAGGTATAATATTTTTAAGTATTTCGTCTTCTTTTAAGAGGTGCCAATGTTTTTTGATAATTTTTTTCACATGGCCACTTTTGTTATTAAAATTGAAAATAACAGGAAGGGGCATGGTGTTGGTGGTGGGTTGGGTATTGTAAGTTAGGAGGCCTGCTCTATCTTTTTTGGTGATGGTATTTATAGTGGTGTTGAGACGGGTTGGTGAGTAATTTTTCTCAATAAATTTTTCTTTTAGATAATTTGATTGTTTGTTAAAATCTTCTATTTGGGAGCAATTCCTTCTGAGACAAAGGAATTGGCTTTGAGGGGCACTTTCCAAACAAGGTTTGTAATGGCAGCTAGATCTTTCGATAGCTGTGTTGACGCAGACCTTTTTAAAAAATGTTTTGGTGTGGATGGTATTGTCTGTAATGAAGATGTTGAGGTCTAAAAAATTAATAGATTCCTTACTTGTTTCGTGGGTTAGGGTAATGCCTCTATTGTTGATGTTAGGCATTACCATTAGTCGCCTCTACCTCTCTTGTATTTACATATACGGAACGGTCTACACCAGACGCATCCACAGAGGAACTCTATCAAGTATCCTAGACCATCTATTGGCACCCTAGCAATACTTTACTGGACTATCTACCCTTATTTGGCGCAGCCCTTCCATATCTTTTTAAATCTATTAACCTGCTTATGGAATCACCTTAGTCGAAGGAATATGCCTTTTCAGTTTTTCATTAGAAGAGGAATACATCTTCTGGAATAGCTTTGCCTTGTCATATCTCATTTGTGTCATATCCCATAACCAGGATGAAGGCTAAATGAACAACTCAATATTTCAACCATGTCTTCAAAGATCATATCCCCCTGCCTTGTACGTGGCCCTTACAAACCCATCCTTAATCCAGAGGTGTTTCTTGCTTACAAAAGTATCATGTTCTAAAATGGGGCAATTACCAATAAGGTAAAATAAACCAGAAACGGTGGTGTTGCAAAAAAATAATACAATTAAATTACAAGACCACTGCAGCCTGTCCAATAATAGTGGTGGTAAAAAGCTGAAAGACACATATAAAAAAATATAGAGTGCAAAATATCAATTACTGTAAATTAGAATATTTAATAATTCAAATCATTTTAAAATGAAATAAAAATGCCCAGGTTGAATACGTGAAGAACCAATTCCTTTAGTTGCTGTAAGAAATGAGGCAGCTGTAATATTAATTACAAACACAGTTATTGAATGTAACCTAAGGCAATAAAGCACCGGTAAAGAATAGAGACCAAGGATCTCCTATTGTGGAGAAACCGGCATAGGGAGAAATTAGCATAACAGGGCTAATGGTAAATCCCTAAAAAAGTCCCAAGCACAAAGTACCAATAAACAAACATTGGTATAAAGTATGGATTCAACCAGTCCTCATGGGAGGTATCGCACAAGAACCCAAAGAGCAGTAGTGGTGTCTGTAGTGAATCATGTTCACTACAGACAAGCATTATAACATGTGTGAAAGGCTGAACTGGACACGTCTTTTTCCAATCCATATAATAATGTAATCATGTAACTATGTATCCAAAATGTATGCAGCAATCAAACAGTTGATGTCTGATTGCCATGTGAACAGCTGTAAACATTGGGACAACTTGATGTGAAGAGATGGGCTCCCCCAGTGGCAAACAAAAAAGGTTAACAGTAGAAGTCCAAAAGAAAGGCAATTCACATAAAAGGCAAGCCACAAAAAGAGTCGGTTTTAGTCCATATAATAGTCAACGCGTTTCGTTCACGACTAAAATGTATCAAAACCAATGTATATGCTGCCCTTACTAAAGGTTCTTATATAGCACGAACCAATTAGAGCATGAAAAGGGCTCACAGGCTCCCTCTGCTGGTAAAACACTAAAATACATAGGATAACGTATACATATATAGTCAGACAATGCATATGTAATATAAAACATGTAAATGTTTTATTTTATGATAGAACAGATACCTGACTAATGCATTTCCCTGCATTACTCATAGGTCATAATACATTGTATTTCAAAATATTTTTTTTAACTGTTTCAGAGAGGGTGTCCCTGGGCAATGGTACCTTGAATATATTAAAATGTGTCCGCTATGAAAGGTAAGAGAACAAGGTAGGTTACTGCCCCTCCTGTACTTTACAGCTGCATGGATCACGTTTCTCAAATGCCAACTATGTCAGCAAGTACAGAGTTTTCAACAGTACAAAGTAATGGCACGATTTAGTATTTAAGTTTTAATTCCAAAGCAGTGACAAGTCCGTATTATACAGCTGGTAAACCGAGGCCAAGAATATCAGCAAAATGTATTCCATAAAAGTCGTTTTTGGCACAGTAGCTCTTTGACACCCAATCAATTACTTCAACACCAGATTCTAGGCTATGAGGGAAGTGATAATAGGGCCCAATTAAACCAATTCATAATTAAGATCCTTTATTCTCAGAAAATTAAAGTTGTTATTGGCAAAGTCATTTATTTCATATTGAACATGAGCAAACCTTAGAAAAATGCTTGCAATATGCAATTTAATTTATTATAACTAATTGCTTTGATTAATTACCCAGGATATCCTATGCTGATTGATTAATCTATCACCTAGAAATGTGTGAATGCTTATCATTAATACCAATACATGTTCAGTATCTCGTCATTATACAATGTGTGATATTACCATATTGTAATTAATCATTTCACACTGTAGATATTATTATGCATCTGGTACATTTCAAAATATTTTATTTGTTTATTGCTTTTATTTATTCTTTAGAAAGTGTTTTACTAATAAATTGAATAATCTCGTGCTTTCCAGAACTTAAAAATACTTACTTCGACCCCAAACTTATGTTGATCCATACATTTTCCTGTAATTTTGCCAGTACAATGTGTGCACCTTTTGTTCTATGCTGAAATTCAGTCTGTAAATACAGTTACGGTATAGCTTGTTCTAGAGATCGTGGTTTTCTATAAAGTAAAATAAAACAAATGACCAAATAAAATGATCACACAAAATCAATGGGGAAGTTCACTCAAATACTTCCATAGTTACATCGGTTGAAAAGAGACATTCGTCCATCAAGTTCAAGTGTTCTCACATCTGTTTTTGCTGTTGATCCAAAAAAAGGTTAAAAAAACAGTTTGAAGTGCTTTGCAATTTTGCAACAAACTAGGAACAAATTCCTTCTTGACCCCAGAATAGCATTCAGATATCTCTTTGAATCAAGAATATGTTACCACACATATTAAAAATAATATCCCTGAATATTATGTTTTTGCAAGTATTCATCCAGTTGCTGTTTAAACATCTGTACCATTTCTGATAAAACCATCTTTTTAGGCACAGAATTCCACATCCATATTGTTTGTGGTGTAAAAAACCCTTTCCTTTGTCTTAGACTAAATCTCTTTTCTTCTAGTCGAAATGCGTGACCTCATGTCCTGTGTATAGCCCTGTTTATGAATAGATTTCCAGACAATGGTTTGTACTGGCCCCAAATATATTTGTATAATAATAATAATAATAATAACAACAACAAAGTATTTAACCAGTAATGGTACGTTCAGATTAACCTGGTATAATGCTATCATATCCCCTCTGAGGCACTGTTTTTCTAAATTACACAGGTTTTAATTTGTTAACCTTACATCATAACTAAAATGTATTAAATGTATTAATTTCATAGCCCACCTCTGCACTTTTTCTAGGGCCATAATCTTCTTCTTTAGAACAGGTGCTCAAAATTGCAAGGCATTATCAAGGTGTGGTCTTCCCAGTGAAGAGGCACAGTTATATTTTCATCCTGAGAATTAATGCCCTTTTTTATACATAACAATACCATACTGACTTTGCACATTGTTGCCTGGTTTGTTGTCTATCACAATTCCTAAATCCTTCTTGTGTGCTGTTGTCCATAAATCACTACCATTTGTAGTGTAAATTGATTGAGCATTTCTTACTGAAATCACTAACTTTGCATTTTTCTACATTAAATTTCATCTGCCATTTGAGTGCCCAGTCCCCCAGTCTATCTAAATCCCTCTGCAGCAAAGCAATATCCAGCTCACATTGGATTGCTTTGCATAGTGTTGTGTCATCTACAAACACTAAAACATGGCCTTCAATTCCTATTTCAAGATCATTTATAAATATATTGAACAGAAGTGGTCCCAGAACAGAACCCAGAGGGACACCGCTTACCACTTTTGTCCAGCCTGAAAATTTACCATTAACGACAACTCTTTGTACTCTATCTTTAAGCCAGTGTTCTACCCAAGAACAAAATTTTTAATCTAGACTAATTTCCTTTAGTTTGAACACTAACCTATTGTGTGGGACAGTATCTAATGCCTTGGCAAAATCCAAGTAGATCATAGCACACTATCCTACTAATTCTTCATTGAATGTAATTAAGTAAGTCTGACATAACCTTTGTGTCATAAAACCATGTTGATTATTTCTGATAACAAAGTTCTTCCCAATGAATTCCTGAAAATTACCCCTTAACAGCCCTTCAAATACGTTCCCAGCCACAAATGTTAAGCTCACAGGTCTATACATTCTAGGCAAAACCCATTTTGAATATAGGAACCACATCTGCCTTCCTTCAATCCTCTGGTACAATTCCTAAAAGAAAAGAACCATGGTGAAAAACAGAGGTACACTTAACTTAAGTACTGCATACCCTATTTCCTATCCATCACAGCTAAATAAGATAGAACCCACACGCAAAATCAGCCCAGTGCTCTAAAAAGCCAAAACACTCCTTCCTAACCTCCCTAATATCCCACTGCATTTCTGCTGTACCACGTGGCAGAGGTAATACTTCTGAAAAGGCTACCTTTACTTCCTAATTCCCTGAACTCATTATTTAGAACTCTCCATTTTCCTCTGACATTCTCATTGGTACCAATATGGACCATGACAAATGGGTCATTCCCAGCCCCTCCCAATAATTCCCAATAATTCATCAACTCTGCCAGAAACATGTCGAACTTGAGAACCCAGGTGACAGCAAACTGTCTGGTCAACACAATCACAATGAAAAATACCCTACCTAGCAATCCCGTTTATAGAACACAGTCCAATCACAGTGGACACGACATAGTCGATACAAATAGCCCAATTTAGAGATAGTAGTTAAAAATAAAACAAGGAATTTGCATTTTCTGTATTTTTTTAACACAGATGTGACACAGACTTTAGATACGATTTAGCTTTGCTAGTAATGTCCTCACAGATTGAGCAGTGAATTTTTCATGCAAAAATCTGTCGCTTTGCAATGAAATATGTTATGAGATCTGTCCATGTCCATGTCGTTAAAAATGCATACTTTACTATTCACCGTGCAGTATAGCACTGCTTCTATATATATTGTGCGATCTGATTATAGTGCAGTATAGCACTGCTTCTATATATTGTGCGATCTGATTATAGTGCAGTATAGCACTGCTTCTATATATTGTGCGATCTGATTATAGTGCAGTATAGCACTGCTTCTATATATTGTGCGATCTGATTATAGCGCAGTATAGCACTGCTTCTATATATTGTGCGATCTGATTATAGTGCAGTATAGCACTGCTTCTATATATTGTATGATCTGATTATAGTGCAGTATAGCACTGCTTCTATATATTGTACGATCTGATTATAGTGCAGTATAGCACTGCTTCTAAATATTGTACGATCTGATTATAGTGCAGTATAGCACTGCTTCTATATATTGTGCAATCTGATTATAGTGCAGTATCGCACTGCTTCTATATATTGTACGATCTGATTATAGTGCAGTATAGAACTGCTTCTATATATTGTACGATCTGATTATAGCGCAGTGCAGTATAGCACTGCTTCTATATATTGTGTGATCTGATTATAGTGCAGTGTAGCACTGCTTCTATATATTGTACGATCTGATTATAGTGCAGTGTAGCACTGCTTCTATATATTGTATGATCTAATTATAGTGCAGTGTAGCACTGCTTCTATATATTGTACGATCTGATTATAGTGCAGTATAGCACTGCTTCTATATATTGTGCGATCTGATTATAGTGCAGTATAGCACTGCTTCTATATATTGTGCGATCTGATTATAGCGCAGTATAGAACTGCTTCTATATATTGTACGATCTGATTATAGTGCAGCATAGCACTGCTTCTATATATTGTACCATCTAATTATAGTGCAGTATAGCACTGCTTCTATATATTGTACGATCTGATTATAGTGCAGTACAGCACTGCTTCTAAATATTGTACGATCTGATTATAGTGCAGTATAGCACTGCTTCTATATATTGTGCAATCTGATTATAGTGCAGTATCGCACTGCTTCTATATATTGTACGATCTGATTATAGTGCAGTATAGAACTGCTTCTATATATTGTACGATCTGATTATAGCGCAGTGCAGTATAGCACTGCTTCTATATATTGTGTGATCTGATTATAGTGCAGTGTAGCACTGCTTCTATATATTGTACGATCTGATTATAGTGCAGTATAGCACTGCTTCTATATATTGTGCGATCTGATTATAGTGCAGTATAGCACTGCTTCTATATATTGTACGATCTGATTATAGTGCAGTATAGCGTGCTTTACGTTAGTATTTTGAAGAAACACTTTGGACAGATGTTGCGCAGCATGGAAGAACTGACTGTCATGAAGTGAATCTTTCACGCAGAAACCACATTCTCAACGTTTCTGTACCCAGTGCACAGTCTACAAACTCTAAATTAAACTCTAATTGCTGCAAACTGGAAATAGGCTGCAAATACCAGTAACAGTTGCATACTGATAGAGGGTGGGTGACATGAGACAGGGAGGTGCACTGTATACCCCTCTCTTGCCAGAGAAGATAGCTGCCTATCGGTACCTTGCATGCGTGGTGCATGTTGGTGCTTGTGGTGTGGCTGGTGAAGGGATTACTCTGTACGGATTACACAGATCCCTCATTCGCCCTGTACTAAAGTTCAAGTCGAGATGGCAACAGTACAGAGTAGCATGGAGCTGGGAAATAAGTGCACAGAGACTGACT
>OW240912.1:411742008-411884558 GCA_933207985.1 Pelobates cultripes | reverse complement strand
TGTATCTGAATCTGTGTCAGTGTATGTGTGTGTGTGTGAATATGTGTACGAGTTTGCCTATGTACATGAATGTGAGTTTATGTAGAATGTGTGTATATATGAGTCTGTGTGTCTGTAAGTCACTGTGTGTGTATGTGTCTATGTGTGTTTGTGTATGAGGCTATGTGTATGTATATTAACATGTGTCTGTGCATATATGTCCATGTGTGTGTATATGAATGTCTGTGTTTATTTGGAAGTATTTGTGAATATCAACGTGTATGCATATGAATCTTCATGTGTATGTGAATTTCAGTATGTGAGTCTAATTTTATAACAAAAAGTTTTTGTTTTTTTTACAGTTCGAATGGGATGTGCTATGTACCCTAGGTATACCTCTGAGCATTAAATGATGTTGGCTCTGTGTTAACATTGAATAGCACTGTGGGCACGTGCACCCTCTTAACTTTGAAAGAGTACAACTAATCCAGATTATCGTGTCAATACGCATGCTGGCGTTCAATGTGATTAAATACTGATGTTGGAAAATATGCCCCTTTTTATACAAAAATGAATGTGAGCATTTAATCATCTTGGACACCCAGAAGACTCTTAAAACCTTTAACAAGACAAATTAAGGTTAGTTCTATTGAGTTGGCTGTGGCTAGAGGAATAAAGACATTTGGCTTGGATGTATGAGTCAAATGTGCTATGTTTGGGTTTTTCCTTTGAATCTCATTTATTAATTTTATCATAACAACTCCAGACTTGCTAACACAAAATCTTATTTAATAAAATATCAAAAGGAAAGGTGTTGGGTTAAAAGACCATGAAAAAGCAAGTTATGTCTTTTTATAAATACCATGTAATGTGTCACAAGATTTTGTCCAAATAATTTGACTCTGTATTCATAGTTTCCTACATTCACATATTAAAACTGGCATCCCTGTATTTATATATTTTTCGTTCTGAAATGACTGTGAACTGATGACTGTAATAACTGTAAGTACATCATATAATATGGAGAGTTAATGTGAAGAGTTCAGAGCTATGTATCAAATCAATGAGAGTGTGTGTCGGGGAGTGTGTCTGTCAGAGTATATCTTCCAGTTCATGTGTGTGTGCCTGTCAGTGTGTGTGTGTCTGGGTGTGTGTGTCGGTCAGTGAATGTGTGTGTCCAGGGCCGGACTGGGAAAAAAATTAGGCCCGGGCATTTTTCAATTAGAGCGGCCCCACCAAGAAGGGGGCGGGGCCAGAGAGGGTGTGTTTTGTCATCACTAATGACAAGCACGCCCCCTCTCAAAGTGAGCATGTTGGTTCAATGCGCAGGGCCCCGCTGAAGAGCTCTGGCATTAGAAAAAGGCCCTGAATTTGTTCTGCGCAGCGCAAGCAAATTTAATAACATGCTTGCGCTGTGTTTGCTTTTAAATTGTCTCTGGTGTCTCCACAAGTGGGATACCAGAGGACAAAAGGGCCAGGAAAGTGTATGGTGCATGTGTTTGGCGCCTGCTTGTGGGATTGCCTGTGTGTAGAGTGTGGTGTGGTATTGTGTAAATAGGTGTAATATGTGTGGTGCTAGGGGCTGTAGAGAGTGCGTGTATAGGGGCATAGTGTTATAGGGGATGTAGCGAGTGTGTGCATACGGGCAGTAGTGTGTGTGTATAGGTGGCGTAGTGTGTGTAGGGGTTGTAGAGAGGGTGTGTTTAGAGAATGTTGTATGTCTTTCCTTACAAGGAATATAGTGTGTGTGTGTGTAGGTGGTGCAGTGTGTGTGTGTAAGAGATCTAGTGTGTAAAGGACCCAGAGTGTGTATAGAAGATTGTGTGTGTGTGTGTGTATGTGTGTAGAGGATTAAGAGTGCATATAGGGTAAGGGATCTAGCGTGTATCTGGAGCGTAATGTGTGTAGTGGTGCAGTGTGAGGGGTGCTGTAGTGTGTGTGTATATATATATATATATGGACGTATTGTATGTGTGAGGTGCGCAGTGTGTTTGTGTAAGAGGGGTGCTGTGTGTGAGGGTGTTTTTATCTGCCGTCACATTCTAGGTTTCTAATTTTCTTTGTCTGTTAACTCACTGAGGGTTATTTTATATAATATAATATATATATATATATATATATATATATGTGTGTGTGTGTCTCTCTGGGTGTGCTGTGTGTGTCTGGGGGTGCTGTGTGTGTATCTTGGGGTGCTGTGTGTGTATCTGGGGGTGCTGTGTGTGTCTTGGGGTGCTGTGTGTGTCTTGGGGTGCTGTGTGTGTCTGGGGGTGCTGTGTGTATCTGGGGTGCTGTGTGTGTGTGTCTGGGGGTGCTGTGTGTGTGTTTGGGGGTGCTGTGTGTATGTCTGGGGGTGCTGTGTGTGTCTGGGGGTGATGTTTGTGTGTCTGGGTGCTGTGTGTATCTGTGGTGCTGTGTGTGTCTGGGGGTGCTGTGTGTGTGTCTGGGGGTGCTGTGTGTGAGGGGGCTGTGTGTGTATCTTGGGGTGCTGTGTGTGTGTCTGGGGGTGCTGTGTGTATGTCTGGGGGTGCTGTGTGTGTCTGGGGGTGCTGTGTGTCTGTGCTGGGGTGCTGTGTGTGTGTCTGGGGGTGCTGTGTGTGTGGGGGGGCTGTGTGTGTCTGGGGGTTAGTGTATGTCTGGGGGTGCTGTGTGTGTCTGGGGGTGTGTTTGTGTGTATGTCTGGGGGTGCTGTGTGTGTCTGGGGGTGATGTTTGTGTGTCTGGGTGCTGTGTGTATCTGTGGTGCTGTGTGTGTCTGGGGGTGCTGTGTGTGTGTCTGGGGGTGCTGTGTGTGAGGGGGCTGTGTGTGTATCTTGGGGTGCTGTGTGTGTGTCTGGGGGTGCTGTGTGTATGTCTGGGGGTGCTGTGTGTGTCTGGGGTGCTGTGTGTGTCTGGGGTGCTGTGTGTATGTCTGGGGGTGCTGTGTGTGTCTGGGGGGGCTGTGTGTGTCTGGGGGGCCTGTGTGTGTCTGGGGGGGCTGTTTGTGAGGGGGCTATTATGGAATTTATTTTAAATATATATATATATTTTTTATGAATAATTTAAAAAAAGTTATGTTTACCCCTCCCCCTCCCTTCTTACCTTTATCTTGGGAGGGGGAGGGAGCCGTTCTGCCTGGGAGGGGAGCCTTGAAGGGACCATGCTGCCTTCCCTGGTGGTCCAGTGGTGAGAGTGAACTCTAACCTGCAGGTTAGAGTTCACTCTCGCGAGATCTGAGCGTTGCCACGGTAACCGTCAGAATCTCGCGAGAGGACCCGGCGGAGCTGCTGGTTAGAGCTCCGCCGGGTCCTCTCTCCTGCCTCCCTCCCTCCCAGCCGGTGGCCGCATCTCCCTGTCTGTGGGCTGGTGAGGGAGATCTGTGATCTCCCCACCAGCCCATGGAGACACACAGCAGGGCCGGCGCTCGGGTAGCGCTGGCCCTGCACGGGCTGGCAGGGGAGATCCTGTGATCTCCCTGCCGGCCTCGGCCCCACGACCATCGCGGCCCACCGGGCATTTGCCCGGTATGCCCGATGGCCAGTCTGGGCCTGTGTGTGTCTGTCAGTATGTGTCAAATCAGTGAGTGTGTCTGTCAGTGAATGTGAGTGTGTCAGCAAGTGTGTCTGTCAGTGAGTGTGTGTGTGTCTGTCAGTGAATGTGTTTGTATCTGTATATGTGTCTGTCATTGTATGTCAAATCAGTAAAAGTGTGTCTGTCAGTGAGTGTGTATGTGTGTGTCAGTGTACTCTGTGTGTAAATGTGTGTGTGGTGGTTTCCTCTCTATGTAAATATGTGTATGGCAGTGTCATATGTGTGTGTGTCAGTGTCCTCTGTGTGTAAATGTGTGTGTGTCAGTGTCCTCTGTGTGTATATGTGTGTGTGCATTAATGTTCTCTGTGTGTATATGTGTCAGTATGCTTTGTGTAAATGTGTGTGTAGCAGTTTTGTCTGTGTATAAATGTGTGTGTGTGTCAATGTCCATTGTGTGTAAGTGTGTGTGCATTTGTCAGTGTACTCTATTTATAATTGTGTGTTAGTGTCCTCTGTGTGCAAATGCATGTGTCAGTGTCCTCTGTGTGTAAGTGTGTGTGTGTGTGTTAGTGTCTTCTCTCTCTCTTTCTCTCTCCCTCTATATATATATGTATTTATTTATATTATTTATTTTTCAATACACATTTAAAAATTCCCTGTGGAGTGCTCCGTTTCTTTACTTATTCTATACATATAGATATATACATGCTTACACACAATATAAAAATATGATTTACTACGTTTAATCAGGCTTGTTCTCCAGGCCTGCATGGGTTACTTCTCCATAAAAGGTTGAGAAACACAGATATAAAATGCAGGGTTAGACAGTATGACATCCATGTCTCAGTGCTAGCTGTTTATTTTGTCTTAGGTGAGAGCTGATGGTGAGAGGTGCTGCTCAGGACTGTAATGCCAACTATTCTCGAGTAGACTGGGTCAATCTGAATGTCAGAAGAACCTTAAATACCACAGTAAAGTTAAGGAAACCCACTTCAGTGTTGGTTGGTGCCAACTTCCTTTCCTTATTGGTATTATTATTTATTGTCAGTATTGAAAAGGGGAATTGTATTTACCTTTTCTCCCTGGTAACTCTAGTCTCCACCATCTGTGGCTGAGATCACCGAGGAAGCATTAAGAGGCTGGTGCACATGTGCGACAAAATGTAGAACTGCGCCAATTAGTCTAGTTGAAAAGGGGGGCATGGCACCCAGACCAATTCATTGGGTTGAAGTGGTCAGGTTACCTGTAGAGTCCCTATAAATCTATGTGATGGCGGAAACACTGCCATTTAAACATAATTTGTGGTTGTGGTGGCTGTATGTAAACGGTGGAAATAGCAGCACTCGGAACAATGACATCATCTAATGTTGTAAATGCAGGTTACGCGTTGCCAACAATCATTCTTTTTCTCCCAAAAAAGTCTATGAAAAAAATACATTTAAGACCCATTTGATGTGCGTTACTTGGCTTAATCCTATTAAAAAAAAAAATCAAAATTATTGGATGGAGAGAACCAAGTGTTGTTTAGTGTCATTATTACTTTGTTACATAAAAATAACCATAAATATGGAATAAGCCCACCATACCCTATACTGTATTACATGACTTCAACTGAAACACCTGGAAAAAATGTGATCAAACAGAAGTTCCATTTCACAGTGACCTGAGGTGAATCAGAGATCGAGGCATCTTCTCAGACCTTTCAGTATAGGATTTATAGTAATGTAATTCTGAATGCCGCCAATTGAATCCATACATCCATACACTCATCGAGGACGGACTCATTACAGATATTTTCCACAATAACTTATTCCAGGATAAACACTGAAGTCTGAAAACCTTTTGCAACATAATTAAGGTGGAGAACGGAAAGAAAAGCACATTTTATGGAAAAACTATATTTTTTTGAGCAGTGAAAGCCGTGTGATTCAACATGTGAGAAAATAGTCCCAAGATTCTTGTTTTCTGTATTGTAGGTCTCGAAGTTAGACGTGTGTTCTACCCTCGCCCTCAAACTCTTCCATCTTGATATTGTTCTAGCAGAGCTTAGAGATGTCCGAATAAGGTCCTTTACCTATAGTTCTTTAAAAAATATATTGCAAAAGATTAAAGGGGAACAATTATAAAAACAAAAAAATACTTTGATGTATATATACTACTTGGTCAAGTAGTAATAGCAGTCAGGGCCAAAATTCAGAGTAGGGTTCGACAGGTAAATAAGTTATTTATTATTAGTTCAATTTTTTTTCTTGCAGGTACATAGTATAACTGAGTCTTTGAAGATTCATCAGAGGTAATCTCACAAATTAATATGAGTAAAAATAGTGTAATTATATTTTTAAAATATAGGTCCATTATTTTGACGCAAAGAGCTTACTGCTGCCACTTCAATGTAAGAAATGGACCATCAGTGACGATGACTCGGAAACTAATCCAACAAATCTCATTTTCATTTAGATGGCTTTATAAATAAGGGTATGAGGTAGAGAAAATCCACTGATTATTTATCAGCGCCAATTACACCCTACCAACTGGACCGTCTGGTGCTGACTTTGTGAGGCACCAAATGAAGTTCATTTAAAAGATGTCACTTTCCGTACATAGAAATATCCCTTCACTGTATGTAATATCATTGAAATTGGTTCATTAAAAAAAGAGTTATTGATTCCTCAAAGCCTAGTCTGAATTCCGGCCCACCCTGTATAAAATATATTGGGGTTTTGAGTTAAAGGATCACCAATTATCATTACAGAGGTTATGGATTCATAATTAATAACTAGAGCAGTGTTTAAACATTGTCTAACTGTAAGGCCTCCCCTTAGTGGCATCAGAAATGGAAATTTACATCTTGTACAGTCAGACTAGCTATCTGGCACACGAGCCAATCCTTGGTGCGTTGCAATGATCAGGATCCATGCCAATCAGTCCCTTGGTTAAGCTTAATGAAGTCCTCGGTTTTACCAGTTGCCGGCACTCCTGGCTTCCTGGGATGTTTGCACTCGTACCGGTGGGCTGTATGCAAGGGACTGGTAAGGTATAGAGGTTTCATAAAGTGCCTTCTTTGATTTTAAAGTGGAATAAAGATTGCTCAATTGAATCTTGGCTATCCACTGTTTTCTACATCAAATGCTGGATATAAGCTGGATATAAACAAAAGCGCATATAGCCTGAGCAGTTTCTTGTTTGTGAGGGCTAAATATATATATCTGTTATTTTTATTTTGGTGTATTTGCAATATTACACTATATGTCTTTACGTTTTCCTTTTTTAATACTGAACTACGTAGTGTGGTTAAGCATTGCAAGGGAAGTATTAATACTTTTTTAATCAGTGTATTAATTGGCACAGTAAGTACTTTCATTAATTTTTTTTCACACTTTTGAAATAAAATTGCGCTTTGGATTTGCAGTACATTAGCACAAGTTGTTTCTATTTTTTGCACAATATCAAATAAGCACCACGATGCCCTGCCTACTATGAGGATCTCTGGTTTTAAACGTAACCTCTCCAAGTATGGGGTGCTGAACATCACAGTCCCCCATGAGGAAAACACGGCCCTGGACTCGCTGTTCCCATACCGATGGTGCTTTAACAAAATGAAGTACTGTCGGCTATGGGTGATAAGTACCTTTTTATTTAGCTTTTATGTATTTTTATTCACCTTTGATTTTTTAATAATAAATGGTGGGTTTTAGTACTATTTGGTAGTCTGTCTGATTCCAGGTTCCAGATTGGGGAGTGTCACCCCATAAATTGACACGAGGCATTTACACCTGAGAGCCAAGGCACATTTGGGCTCTTATTAAGGTGAGAGTCCTCTTTAATGAAGTGATTTTAGTTTATTATAAACACATACATACTGCACCATAATCTCCTATGGTTTGCTTGCCTTGAGATTCCTGTTTATCCAAGAAGGTGGGGTGCTACCTGTAACAGCACAGATGCGTTATTATAGAGCCTTACCCTCAGGCTCTGAAGATTGTGAGTGTGTCTACCTTTATTTATTTTGCTTCTAGTATATTGCAAATACTGTCTGCACTAGATTTGTTCTATGTTTTTTTCTCTCTTATATATCACTCCAAATAGAGATTTATATAACCATACAGAAGGGTAAGCTATTATCTGCTTGTCTATTATTCAGCGCTCCACCCACTGATTATAGGGTTTATCCTGTTAATCATTTTTTCTATGTGTGTAGCATAGCCACAATTTCTTCAGTTCTTCAGTTCACCCCACTGCATGTGGCCAAACACGCTTTGTAGAAGGCATGGGGACATGACAGATTAACCTATCTCTGTTCTCTATCACCCATGTATGAAGAGACTAGAAAATTGGAGAGCAGATACAACATACAGAGGAGACGAGTCACATTCAGAGAGAAGGGATATGGAGTCTCAAAGGGTGGCAATGAGAAAGAAAGGGTGAAATCCAAAGGGAATGGGAAGGGGTACAATGAGAATGTGGATGTGAATAGAGAAAATGAAATAACACATTAAACAAGAAATACCACACACACACACACACAATTAAGGTATGTGCACATGTATTGACAATCCACAGACTAACACTGACATTCACATATGCAGCCACCTTACACAAATACACATCCACACATTGCTATATTTACTAGACATGTAGGATTAATTTAATTAAGAATCAAACTTCATCCGATTTCAGCAGATTCGGCAATTTAAAAGCGTCAGAATTACCGAATTGTCAAAAACTGAAAGCAAAACGAAAATGAATTGATCTGTAACACAATCAATTGTTTCATTATGGATCCTTTAACTTAAGAGTAGCACATGGTGAAGTTATCTACAAAACAGCAGAAAAGGGCTTTTCTTAATTTTGTGCTTTCAGTAGTTTTTATCAGATAACTCCCTAAATCGGTACTTGCTAACTTTGTGACTTTCACCTTCATTCACTCATGACACGGAATAATGGGTGTCTGAATTTTGGAATTTAAGAACATTTCCAGATATATTTTGTTTTGTTCAAATTTTTTGAAGACACTAAATTTGAAAATTACCAAATTACAGGGAGTGCAGAATTATTAGGCAAATGAGTATTTTGACCACATCATCCTCTTTATGCATGTTGTCTTACTCCAAGCTGTATAGGCTCGAAAGCCTACTACCAATTAAGCATATTAGGTGATGTGCATCTCTGTAATGAGAAGGGGTGTGGTCTAATGACATCAACACCCTATATCAGGTGTGCATAATTATTAGGCAACTTCCTTTCCTTTGGCAAAATGGGTCAAAAGAAGGACTTGACAGGCTCAGAAAAGTCAAAAATAGTGAGATATCTTGCAGAGGGATGCAGCACTCTTAAAATTGCAAAGCTTCTGAAGCGTGATCATCGAACAATCAAGCGTTTCATTCAAAATAGTCAACAGGGTCGCAAGAAGCGTGTGGAAAAACCAAGGCGCAAAATAACTGCCCATGAACTGAGAAAAGTCAAGCGTGCAGCTGCCACGATGCCACTTGCCACCAGTTTGGCCATATTTCAGAGCTGCAACATCACTGGAGTGCCCAAAAGCACAAGGTGTGCAATACTCAGAGACATGGCCAAGGTAAGAAAGGCTGAAAGACGACCACCACTGAACAAGACACACAAGCTGAAACGTCAAGACTGGGCCAAGAAATATCTCAAGACTGATTTTTCTAAGGTTTTATGGACTGATGAAATGAGAGTGAGTCTTGATGGGCCAGATGGATGGGCCCGTGGCTGGATTGGTAAAGGGCAGAGAGCTCCAGTCCGACTCAGACGCCAGCAAGGTGGAGGTGGAGTACTGGTTTGGGCTGGTATCATCAAAGATGAGCTTGTGGGGCCTTTTCGGGTTGAGGATGGAGTCAAGCTCAACTCCCAGTCCTACTGCCAGTTCCTGGAAGACACCTTCTTCAAGCAGTGGTACAGGAAGAAATCTGCATCCTTCAAGAAAAACATGATTTTCATGCAGGACAATGCTCCATCACACGCGTCCAAGTACTCCACAGCGTGGCTGGCAAGAAAGGGTATAAAAGAAGAAAATCTAATGACATGGCCTCCTTGTTCACCTGATCTGAACCCCATTGAGAACCTGTGGTCCATCATCAAATGTGAGATTTACAAGGAGGGAAAACAGTACACCTCTCTGAACAGTGTCTGGGAGGCTGTGGTTGCTGCTGCACGCAATGTTGATGATGAACAGATCAAAACACTGACAGAATCCATGGATGGCAGGCTTTTGAGTGTCCTTGCAAAGAAAGGTGGCTATATTGGTCACTGATTTGTTTTTGTTTTGTTTTTGAATGTCAGAAATGTATATTTGTGAATGTTGAGATGTTATATTGGTTTCACTGGTAATAATAAATAATTGAAATGGGTATATATTTGTTTTTTGTTAAGTTGCCTAATAATTATGCACAGTAATAGTCACCTGCACACACAGATATCCCCCTAACATAGCTAAAACTAAAAACAAACTAAAAACTACTTCCAAAAATATTCAGCTTTGATATTAATGAGTTTTTTTGGTTCATTGAGAACATGGTTGTTGTTCAATAATAAAATTAATCCTCAAAAATACAACTTGCCTAATAATTCTGCACTCCATGTAAAACAAAATTAAACAAATAAAAACTGCCATCCTACACAAATACACGCCCATATTCACACACACATTAACACACAACAAAATATACCCCCACCTTCTCCCACTTAGCATTCCTAAACAAATACACCCCTACATTCCCACACGCATTGCTATGCTACATAGGGTGTGGACTGCAGAGACTGTTTCAGATGGCCAGAGACACTACGAAGTCAGATTCATGAAGTGGGTTGCTGTGTGATGTAAATAACTGGCCTATTTTTAGTCCCAGTACTGTTTTAACCCAGGAAATCATTGCCGTTCATGAAACTGTGAAGCAGACTGTGAGTAAACTCAACTCATAGCAGTTTCTTGTAGCAGTTTCCTGCTTTGCTATACAAATATAAGTGAACCTACACAGGACCGGGACAAAAGGGGTAATAAAACACTTTGCATGTTCATCAGCTAATACAGTTGTGCTCAAAAGTTTGCATACCCTTGGAGAATTGGTGATATATAGACCATTTATTAAAGAAAGCACGAGTGAGCAGGAAAAACACATTTATTTTATTTCTTGTGGGATTCAGATTTAACTGTAGGTTCTAACAGAATGGCACAATCCTAAAACAAAACATGACAACAAAGAAAAAATAAAAGGACCCCTGTTCAAAATTCTGCATACCCTTAGTTCTTAATACTGTGAATTGCCTCCTTTTGCATCAATAACAGCATGCAGTCTTTTGTAATAGTTGTCTATGAGGAACTTAATTCTTGTAGGTGGTTTTTGGCAAAATGCCTCCAGGTCAATCAAAGTCTTTGGTCATCTTGCACGAACTGCACGTTTGAGAACTGCCCAGAGTGGCTTGATGATATTAAGGTCAGGAGACTGTGATGGCCACTTCAGAACCCTTACCTTTTTCTGCTGTAACCGCTGGAGGGTCAACTTGGCCTTGTGTTTGGGCTCATTGTCATGCTGGAAAGTCCAAGAGCGTCCCATGCACAGCCTTCGTGCAGAAGAATGCAAATTATCTGCACAAGATTCCCCATGCCTTTAGAGCTCAGAGCTTTACAGCCTCCCCCCCCCCCAAACATCAGTGAGCCACCACCATGCTTCACAGTGGAGATGGTATTCTTTTTAGGCCTTGTTGACCTCTCTCCAAACATAGAGCTTATGGTTGTGACTATAAAGCTCTATTGTGGTCTCGTCACTCCAAATTACAGTGTGCCAGAAGCTGTGAGGCATGTCAAGAAGTTGTCGGACATATTATAACCAGACTTTTTTGTGGTATGTAACATTTTTGTTTAAGTATCATCGTATTGTACTCCTTGAAACAACCACACCGTCTTTTTCCAGAGCAGTCTGTATTTCTCCTGAGGTTACCTGTGGGTTTTTCTTTGTATCCTGAATAATTCATCTGGCAGTTGTGGCTGAAATCTTTCTTGGTCTACCTGACCATGACTTGGTATCAAGAGATCCCCGAATTTTCCACTTCTTAATAAGTGATTGAACAGTCCGACTGGCATTTTCAAGGCTTTGGGTATCTTTTTATATCCTTTTCCATCTTTATAAAGTCTCATTACCTTGTTACGCTGGTCTTTTGACAGTTCCTTTTCTGTTCCCCATGGTGTGATAGAATTTATCTTGATTCCAAGGCTCAAGCTTATAGGTGTCATATAATGATATCCTATATTAAAATTGGCTAACTTGGACTCAGGAAATGCTTGATGCTTAAAACGACACTTAAGACCATATATGTCTAGTTCTGGGAGCAGATAGCCCCCACCTGAGATGTCTCTCCTCAAATCATTCTGTTCTTTTTCTTTCTCTGAACTTATTTGTTATATGTACATGACGTTCATCCCTATGTCTTATCTGTACTCCTTCTACACTTTCACTCCCTTCCCACTACTGTCCTATGAGTATTTACACGTAAGCACTTACCTTTTTAATGTATAAAAACCCAACTGAAGAATAAATGACAGAGGCTTATTTTGATAACCAACACGAGTTTGGTGTCTAATTCACGCTTCTCCAAGTGCACTTGTTATAATAATTTGGGCTTCCTCTGAATATAACAAAGATCAATATTTGGATCTATATCACATGGCTCAGTTTCTAGCCTGCTCAGTGCATCCACGTGAGAGCTAATAAACAATTTAAAACATCACAGGTGTGGGATATTAACCTTTAATTACCATTTTAACTTGTGTGTATCACCTTGTGTGTCTGTAACAAGGCCAAACATTCAAGGGTATGTAAACTTTTGATCAGGGCAATTTGGGTGATTTCTGTTATCATTATGATTTAAAAAGGAGCCAAACAACTATGTGATAATAAATGACTTGATATGATCACTATCCTTCAATAAAATACCTTTTTTGCATGATCAGTCATATTTTCAAAATCAATGCCAAAATGTCAAAATTTCTGCCAGGGTATGCAAACTTTTGAGCACAACTGTGCGTGCTTCATTACGTTATTATTATTATTTTATTATTTATATAGCGCCATCAGATTCCGTAGCGCTGTAAATGTGCACATCTCCTGTCTGAGTTGTCTTATTAAAAAATGTTGTGTGGGAAAAGGGGGAAAAACAATATTTTCCTATCCATACGAAATAATATACACACAATAAATGTTAACTGTCTGATTTGTTCTGTTGCTGCAAGGGATTTCAAGTTTATAACTATAGCAAATTAACTTTCACAGTTATAAAACACAGATCCTGATGTCTGCTTTAAAATGACTCTGTAGGGCTTTGATGAAGAAGATGTTTGATCTTTCGAAAATAAATCTTTGGACCCTGCCCATCTAGTTAACACAACAGCATATGCCTTACATATTACAAACGCGTGATTTGGCTGAAATCCTGTAATCGTCTTTCGAGGATACATATTAATTCTTCATGAATTTCAAGTTCCTGGTCTCTTTACGTCTGCAGTTGAATCAATGGAATGTCATAGAATGGGAGTCAATTTTGGCAAGAGATTAAAAAAATATAGTTTCTGACAGCACTAAATCCATACACAGCCACCTGCTACATGTCCGTCAAACATAGCATGTTATAAGAGAATAGGGCACTCTTTTTCTACAAGAAATTCCAGTTGCAGATACAGTATTAGAAATGATATGACCAAACATTTCAAAGTCTATATTTCCAAATACTTGGAGATTAATTTCAGACCAAATTGCAATTTAGGCAGATTGTGTGTTTGGGCAAATTCTATAATTCTGGGCCAAAATATATCAGAAACCAAAACACTTAATGCCAAACATGTTCGGGGTGGGTGGTGGGAGGCCGCAGTATTCTGAATTGTGCTCCTGACATGAAAAAATGAGGTAACTGATGGGAAAAAATTATTAATGGCAATAATGCCGATCACTAAATGTATAAAATATAGCTTTTTTTTCTTCACTCCTCCTCTTATTTTCCTTCTGTTGGCTACTTTGTCTCAGTTGATTTGTGAATCCAATGGCAGGAAAATGCTCCTATCAGTGTACTGTAGAATATATAGATAATATATAACGTGTATATTTTTCAGCACACTGATTGCCAATTGTTGCGCTTTTTTTGGTTTGAGTCGATTCTCAAATTGAGATACGGCTAAGCCAAACTGACATCTAGCTAAAATTCAGGTGTCCTATAAAATGATCTATCTTCTGAAGAAATTACCAGCAGAGCCGAAATTCCTCGCTGTGCACAAATTTAGAAGACATAGGCATGCGCACACCCTAATCCCAGCGCGCCGCACATGGATCGAGGCTGGCAGGGAAGATCAATAAATCTCCCTTGCCTCCAGGCTGCACGCAGGGCAGCCCTCTCGCGATCTCCGAAATTTTCCGAGCGTTGTCGTGGTAACCCGCGGCAACGCTCTGAAACTCCAGCTCTCGCGAGAGGAAGGCATGGTCTGTACCCTGCGGAGGTACAGGCCACATCACTAGCCCACTGGATCGCCAGGGATGATCAGCAGCATGCTCCCTCTCCCCCCTGCAAAATAATAAGGTAACAAGGGGAAAGGGGAGTAAATGTGTAGGGTTATTTTATTTTAATTTAAATAATAAAACAATCAAAATATATTATTTAAGCCTATCCAGCCCTTATATACTCAGGCATGGCAGCTCAGACACACACACACACTAACAGCACCCTCACACACACACAGCACTGTATGTATATGTGTGTGTGTGTGTGTGTGTATATATATATATATAAACATATATATATGCAGCGTGTGTGTTTGTGCTTTAGAGTGCACACCCTAATGCAATAGGCTGCGCACGCCTATGGTAGAAGATACAGAGGGAGCTTGTTAGGCAGTAAGATGACTATCTACACAAAGTATAGTTGTGCTTCTGGAGTGCGAATTGTTATTATTTAATGAATACAGATACACGCTAACTGTTGTTAGCGCTGAAAAAAGTTGAAAGGAGTCTTTGAACAAAATGCAGATTAAGGAACAGTGTACACACAAAATTCCAATTTAAAATTTTACATATGGGGATTCAGTTCCACCCTATGGCCATATCGTGCTATGTCCACCACTATGTCACAGTACACAAATATCGGTGGGACTTCCACTCATTTTTTACATGGGAGACAAATTAAACAGTGCTAGTGCTAAATAGTTTTGGTCAAAATGCTTTGGTCAAACTAAAGGGACACAAAATGGAACTATTATTGTACTACAACATATATACATAATGTAAAATTACACTGATTCATTTTTTCATTAATCACTAGGTTTTTTGGGCGCCACGGATGAAATTCTGAATCACAAATCAAATGAAACGGTTTGTCTATTGTCCGATTCAGAGTTACGGAGCTACACAGTTTAAAAGTGCTTTCAATTTTGCAACAAACAAGGAAAAACAAAATTCTTATTGACCCCAGCATGGCAGTTGGATATTTCCTTGGATCAAGAAGCTATTACCCCACTAATTAAAAATCATATCCCTGCATATTATTTTTTTGCAAGTATTATATCCAATTGCTGTTTTTTGCACAGAATATGATAAAACCACCACTTCAGGCAAAGAATGACACATCCTTATTGATCTTACTGAAAAAACTCATTTCCTTTGCCTTAGAGTAACTCTCCAGTCTAAATGCGTGACCTCATGTCCTATGTATAACCCTGTTCATGTATAGATTTCCAGACAATGGTTTGTATTGGCCCTGAATATATTTGTATAATGCTATCAAAGTGGGATAGGCATAAGGCTATCCTAACTATAAGATAAGACTAGGGACTAATGAAAGTATTTAGAAAATTGGGCAGACTAGATGGGCCGAATGGTTCTTATCTGCCGTCACATTCTATGTTTCTATGTTTCTATATCCCTTCTCAGGCACCGTTTTTCCAAACTAAAGATATTTAAATTTGTTAATCTTTTTTTCATAACTAAAATGTTCCATTTCTTTGATCAATTTTGTAGCCCGCCTCTGCACTTTTTCTAGTGCCATAATATCCTTCTTTAGAACAGGTGCCCAAAATTGCACAGTATATTCAATGTGTGGTCTTATCAGTGATTTATAAAGAGGCAAAATTATATGTTCATCCCGAGAATTAATGCCCCTATTTATACATGACAAAACCTTACTGGCCTTAGCCACTGCCAATTGACATTGCATATTGATGCCTAATTTATTATCTATAACAATTGGTAAATCCTTCTTGTGTGTGGTTATCCCTAATTCACTACAAATTAGGGTGTAAGTTGCTTCTGCACATACTAACTTCACAGACACACACTAACTACTCAGACACACACATCATGAAGACACATTACCTACCAAGACACACACCACACGCATTGACAACCTATGCACAAACCACACATGCTAACTACCCAGACACATGCGCACACTAACTATCCAGACACACCACACACATTAACAACCCATGCACAAACCACACTTACTAATTACCCAGACATGCATACACTATCTAACCACACACACTTACACTAGCCAGACTCACATCACATGCAAACACCAACAAACCAGACACAAACCACAGACACACACTAACTACACACACACAAATCTGGCACCTCACAATGTGGCAGATATATTACAAATATAAACACGTTTGTTTTTTATAAATATAAAAAATATGCAAGTTACGCTCCCCAAATGCACAGTATGGTGCTTCACGATGCATTTGTTTCTCAGTGATGGCTGTCCTCTGATTCTTTACCTCCTTCCCTGGTGGTGTGGCGGCAGGTGACTGGAGAGCGATGGGTGTGCTGCTCCATTGTGAATTCTGCACGTGGTGTAATATGGAGCATGCGTGATGCACATGTGTGTGTGTGATTGCACTGTGTTCTGTATTTTACGGCCTGGAGCCTCTCTGATCCAGAAATGGCTGATACATTAGAATATCCAACTATACCAGTGCGATTAGCATGATGACATGCAAGGGAGCGGGCTAGTGGACATTTTGACCACTTTATATATATATTACTATTACTGCAGCTTATAAAAAAAGTGAAATGTGGGAAAAGCAAACACACACACAAAAAATTATCTTTTCAATATAAGCTAGGTTCAGGTTTAACATATTCAGACTTTTTTTTACATTTTTTATTGTAACTATTTCACATTTAGATACTATTCAGTTTTATGCCAGTAATTCCGACAATAAAGAAATAACGTACGCAACGGCACACATTTATTTTTGGGAATTCCAAAAAAGGAATAAAGTAATAGTCGTGCTTATATTTTAGGGAGGGGGGGACACAATGTTTTAAAAGGCAGCCCGGTGAGAAGGATCTAGTTTGTTATCTTCTGATGAAAATATGGAAACAGTAAATGAGGTTGAGCAAATAAAATCAGCAGTTTCCTAAATTTAATAGTTTACAGAAAAAATGTTTATTGCTTCTTTTATCTTCACACCAAAGCGTTATAGACCTGAATTTGAAATCCTAGATGGAGACACTGGGTAACAGTTCCACTGAATGCAGATTCGTGTCTCAGGCTCACACTGAGCAAGACAAATCCAGTGCTTTGAAATACATCTTCATGTGGCTTCCTACTTATCTGCAGGCCCAGATCTAAGGGCAAATGCTTCCTTTATTATTTTGGTATGTGGTAATGCCAATTATATCCCGGGATGCTAATTTCAAAAGGACTGCAACCCGAAAACCAGAAATGAAGCCCTCACTAAATGCAAAAATAATCTTTTGACCTCTGACCTTCTCAGTGCACTCCACCATTACAAAGTTGAAGGGGGTATAAGTTAAACTCTAACTTTGAGTTTCAGATGATTTTTGGCAAGTATTGTAGCAGATGAAAGTAATCTAGAAAAGACAAACTAATATGGATCGTATTATTGGAGATCAAAGACATAATATCAGATATGTCTATTTAGTTGTCTATTTCAGAAAGGTTACACCCTGACTATCTTCCTGACACGTTCCTAGGAAGACAGCAACAACTTGATATATTTGACAAGAAACATTAATTTGGAGCATTTTTTTTAATGCCACCTTCATTATATTATTATTGAGTTTCTAAAGCATGATATTAAGTTAATCAACAAAACTGCTGTGAATGAAAAATGTATTTCTTAATACAAAAAAAAAGCCTAAAAGTTATTGGTTACCAGCATTATTTCATAAATGCAGCTTGAAATACGTACATTTCAATGATCGATTTATTTAGTCAGTCCATGTGCTAGTTTTTGGGCCTAGATACAGTTCAGTAAGACATTCTATTTTTTCCTATTTACCCTCATCAAGACTTTCTTTCGAGAGGAACCCATACTTCTAGACCATGGGTCCTCAAACTCCGGCTCCCCAGATGTTACTGAACTACAAGTCCCATGATTTTCTGGCTTTCTATGTAATTCAAAGAATCATGTGAGTTGTAGTTCATCAACATCTGAGGGGCCGGAATTTGAGGACCCATGTTCTAGACAAATAGACTTATTAGCTCACTTCTTTAGGAAATCCTACCATCTTCCTGGTACAACTGATCTCCTCCTCCTTTGTTGGCACTTATATAAATAATAATAATAATAAATATTAACTGCTGGATGAAACATACTGTATTAAACCATTTAACCTGTTACGACCCTGAATTTAATCAGTTTACTTTATTAGATTACATAATGAGTCATTCTGCTGGATATAACTAAATTCCAAACGTTCCCAGGAGATGGTCAATTTCCTGGACCTATAAAGTTACCCCAGCCCGAGTTGTCCCCAAACTCCCAGGTAACCCTCCAAATATCTCCCTACCCCTCACATTAGCAATAGAAAAATAACAGGACAATCTAACAGTAAACAACTTGAAAAACAAACAAACAGATTTTTAAAGTATTTTTCAATCTTTTTTCTTGTCCAAAAAAAAAAAAAAATCCAATAAAAACCAATACAACCTAATAAAAAGGTTAACAAAGACAAAAAAAATACATGTTAAGAAATTCCCCCCAAATATCAAAACCATAAAACAAAAAAGAAAAATCTGTGTGAGCACCTTGAGGGCTCCAAGCCAACTGAGCTTTGAAGGTAGAGAAGGTCTTTATAAAGGCCTTCCCTACATTCTGGATGCTCAGTCAGATTATGGCGCTCTGATAGGCAAGTTTTGATTCTCGCGAGACTTACCTGGTAGTATTTGTAGATACATTTAAAAGGCTTGATCCGAAACACGTCGAGCTTATGACCCTTTTGAACTTAAGAGTTCCTAGAAACACATGTCTTGCAGTTTGCTGGGCGAAGATGCTTTAAAGATTGCATATGCTTAAGTTACCTATTATCTGATATTTTGTCTCATATTGTACACACAAACACTTTGGGTATATATCTTGAATTTTAAAAAAAAAACTACAAAAAGTATTCACTACTTTTCATATACCTTGCTGTCTTCACGTTTAACTTCATATATTTTTCCAGAACTTGTGATCTGTATTTTTGCCATGTCTTATTGCGTAAAAGATCAGTATATTTGGTGCACAGATGTTAATGGGATGTTTCAACTTGATGGGGGAATGTACTTTCTCAAACCTGGAGTAAATTTAACAAGTAATGTAGTTAAATGCACTATGGATCATTTCAAAAAACCTTCATGGCTCTTTCATTGTGCAAATTAAATTTGTAGTATGTTGTCAGTATGGATTTCATAAAATGAATGAATCTAATAATTGATCGTTATGAATACAAGTAAAGAAATGAAAGCAACAGAGTTCTTATTTCACCCTAATTTAAAGCAACAAGGAGATGTCTTGATGAGATGTATCAAGATCAGTCCTGACAAACTGCGTGCCATATGTTACCCCCTAGGTCACGCAAACAGTAATATGTTCAAAGATTTATCTAGACCTATACAAAGATGTTATTTCTTTTCATGATTTATGTTACATAAATGCAATTTTGTGAGTTTTGTTGATAAATCGACCCCAGTGGATCAACAACTAGTTTGCTACTTGATGACATCTGTCTGTATGTTTTTCACGGTAAACATTGGTTCTGCAAATAATATGTTAAGCCTGTGCCTTTGGCTGTGTTAGCCACCCAACCTCCTCCTTTATATATCTATCCTCACAGCTCGATGCTTTGTGAGGACATTTTGCAACTTTCTAAATAACTTAACACTAGTCCAATGTAGTGTAATCTACAGTAGAAGGTAGAGTTCTTGTGAAACAGCAGATAAGATGAAGCGTCACGGGTGTAGGCTTGTAATTCAATGGAACATATGGGGAGAAAACAAAAAAGACGGGACTCCAATGGTACGATCCAGCTCTGGTATGGAAGGTGTGAAGTGGAATGATCCCCACTCAAGGATATATGAAGTGGTACCGGTTAGCAGATGTTCCAATATTTAAAGGACCACTCTAGGCACCCAGACCACTTCAGCTTAATGAAGTGGTCTGAGTGCCTGGTCCAGCTAGGGTTAACCCATTTTTTCATAAACATAGCAGTTTCAGAGAAACTGCTATGTTTATGAATGGGTTAAGCCTTCCCCTATTCCTCTAGTGGCTGTCTCATTGACAGCCACTAGAGGCGCTTGCGTGCTTCTCACTGTGATTTTCACAGTGAGAGCACGCAAGCGTCCATAGGAAAGCATTATGAATGCTTTCCTATGTGACCGGCTGAATGCGCGCGCAGCTCTTGCCGCGCGTGCGCATTCAGCCGACGGGGAGGAGAAGAGGAGGATCAGAGGAGGAGAGCTATAGTGGTCCTTTAAGTGTATCTACATACTGTACAATTGGAGTCCTGTCTTTTCGTTTTATCCCCATATGTTCCATTGAATTACAAGCCTACAACCGTGACGATTCATCTTATCTGCTGTTTCACAAGAACTCTCCCTACTACTGTGGATTACGCTACATTGGACTAGTGTTAAGTTATTTGGACGATATTTTATTATCCACTTATATACACCTCCTTTTTTTAAATACTATTTTTTAAGGTGCACCCTTTCCCTTTTCTTTGCTTTGTTTTATACTTATTTATAGGGGACTAGAGGGGACCCCTTTTCCCTTAGGTGTGCTGCCTGTACCCTTTACACAACCAACTTCCTGTGGCATCTTAGCGCTGACCCCATTTTGAACATTTTGCAACTTTCGTTTGTGTTCTCTTCTCACTATGCTTTGGCTAATTGGGGATGGGGATTTAGCTAGTTTTTGTTAATATGTTGGAGTGAGCCAACTGCTCTGTGAGACATCTGGTTGTAGAACTTCTGAGAATGCTCCATCAGTGGTTTCTTATTATTTCAAATTTTTTTGAAATTTTAACTACTCTTCATTCTGAATCAGCAAAATACATCAAAAGCCAATGAAACACTGAAAATAAATTAGAACCTCCGAGGAACTTGTGACTGCCGTCCGTGGAGAAAGACAACATCAATGGAGTACTGTTGGCCTTATGACACACATGGAAGATTGAAAATAAGTAAAATGGCATGTCTCTCAGATTAACACACATGGAGGTTAGCCATAGTCTCAAAAGAGACCATGAATTTTTAACAAACTTGTTAGCAGTAATCTGTAGCAGACCTGAGAACTACAATCTGTAGAAGGTTGGAGAATAGGATAGGGCATCTGGTTGTGGGACTTCTGAGAAAGCTTCACGATTGGTTTCTTATTATCTGAAATATCCGCCCTCTGTGAAAGCTAGTGTTATTCTGTGTTTCTTTTATGTGAGAAATTGTAACCAATCTTCCTTCAGAATCAACAGAGTATATCAAGGGCCAATGAAACACTGAAAAGAACTTAGTACCTCTGAGGAACTTGTAACCTAGGCCTGACTGCTATCAGTGGAGAAAGAGAAGATTGAAAATAAGTAAAATGGCATGTCTCTCAGATTAACGCACATGGAGGTTAGTCATAGTCTCAAAAGAAAGCATGAATTTGTAACAGACTTATTAGCATTAATCCGTAGCAGACCTGAGATCTACAATCTGTAGAAGGTTTGAGAGAAGAATCTATGGAGCGCCTAGAAACAGATCAAAGCAGAGTCTATGGCACAAGATGGCCAGGGGCAAACATAAATGCAAAAAATAAATGTATGTAGGCAGAAGTTAAATGGCTGGAAGAAAAAATATTGCTAGTCTGGGTCACACAAGAGCCAAGGTCAGAACCGAAAGTATTAACAGAGGAATCTAGTAAAGGGCATAGGACACTAGAATACAGTGTGAAACTGTAGAATCAGAGGATGGAGATTATGAGAGACTGACCTATAAAGCCCAGCGATGTGATACAGATGTGTGTGATGCAGTGAACTAGTAACAGGTGATAAGCTCTGTAGCTTCACTTCAACTAACAGCACATCTAAATGGATTATTGGAATGAAAGCCTCATGTGGCAAGGTCTTGTAAGGAACAAGGATCAGTTCATTTGCATTGTGTCAAACGACTGGTGTAAAGCAGATGTGGTAGAAATCTTTAAACAGAGGAATTATAGACCCGTGGGCTTGTCAGCTGTGTGAGCACATTAGTTGAAAGACTATAAAGTAAAATATTATTCTTGACTACATTTTACAGCAATATCATTTGCCTTCAAAAGGAGTCAGCGTGGTATTATTATTATTTTATTATTTATATGGCGCCATCAGATTCCGTAGTGCTGTACAGTGGGTATGATGGATTTCGAAATAACTATGTAGTGTGTACGGTAAGTGTGATCCAAGAGAAAGTGAGTGAAATGTAAGGGCTTTGCTGTTGGTATGGATATTAATATATTGCAAAGTATCATTTACAATTCTATGTAGACCCTTGCTGCTAAAGTTGGAAAAAAAAAATACAGGAAAATTATTGCATTGAAAATTGTTTAAAGGACCACTATAGTGCCCTGAGGGTGCCCCCACCCTCAGGGTCCCACTCCCGTGGCGGAGGAAGGGGTTAAACTTACCTCTTTCTCCAGCGCTGGGCGGGGAGCTCTCCTCCTTTTCTGCTGAATGCGAATGCGCGGCAGGAGCAGCGCGCGCATTCAGTCAGTCCATAGGAAAGCATTCACAATGCTTTCCTATGGACGCTGGCATCTTCTCACTGTGAAAATCACAGTGAGAAGCACGGAAGCCCTCTAGCGGCTGTCAAGAGACCGCCATTAGGGGCTGGATTAACCCTAATATAAACATAGCAGTTTCTCTGAAACTGCTATGTTTACTGCAAAAAGGGTTAAACCTAGAAGGACCTGGCACCCAGACCATCTCATTAAGGTGAAGTGGTCTGGGTGCCTAAAGTGGTCCTTTAAAGATTGAGCACAGAGGTGATCCCTGGCTGAGATCAGCAAACTTGATAATCTCAGCCGATCCATTGCTTCCCCATAGGGAAGTTGTCTTGCTAATATTTAACTTAATTTAATATTTAGGTTGTAACGGATCACCTGGCACCCCGACTGAGTACCTCCGTTGAAGGATGCTCCTAGTGTTTCCTGAGGACTCCAAGCACTCTGGCAGACACCACAATCACCGAACCGGAGAAGCGTATACCTTCTCTCAAGCATATGAATGCTATAAACAGCTGAATAGGCAAAAACCATACAGATGGGTTTAGACTCCTAGCAGTCAAACTGGAACAGCATACAATAAACCCTTCCCCAATAATGAGACAACACTTCACTTTGAGGGTAAACAGGAACTGAAGATTTATTCACACCACCTTCTTTTAAGACATTCTCCCATGCAAGGGAGGGATTTACAATAATTAGTACAACCGCCAATCCCATACCTGTTACCTCCCACACATCTCCTCCCCTTAGATTAACACTTAACATAATTATACAGTACACACTTTTCCCCTGATAGCCCTGATCTGGGTAAGGAACATATCCAAAAATCACCCAGATCAGACCAGGGGTTCAGGAGTTATGGGCAGGTAAAGATTTGACCGACCGCATAGATAAAGTATCTGAAAATAGTTCCATGTATTTTGGCCCTGCGGTCGGTCACAGAAAAGGGAATGAAACACACAAATTAACTGGGTTATGTAGCTTGGGGAGGATTCGTACGAATCCCCTTGTTCGTGGGATCCTCTCGTTCGGTAGTTTCTGCACGAATTGCTGGAAGTCTGGAGGTCTCAGCGGTGTTTGCCTAGTCGAGTGTCCGATTTTAGTTCCAGACACTCGACAGCAAAACACCGCTGTTCGGGAGTTTAAGATGGCTGCCACCACGTGTTCGTTTCCCGAATGGCGGCCACCCAGAGGACAAAGAACACATTACACAGATTGCCAATTACCCGTTTGCAACATTGTTGCAAACGGGTAATTGGAGGCACACCTATTCCTGGGTGGTCTGGTTGTTCGGTAGTTTCACTCAGTATAATGAATGGAGTGATTCTACCGAACAATAAGACAAATACTGCATACACATAACACCGTTTTACCGAACACCTAATATTAAAGACAGCCTGAATGCAATCTGCTACACAGTCTTAAAGGCATTGTTCCTAAAAGTCACAATATGTCCACGGATGGCCCTTAAAGGGCCAGTAGCAGCAATATAAACTACCACATGCCCAAATATTGCATTCAAAAGTACAAATTTACCAGGGGCCATAGTCAGCAGGTAGAAGGGGGGCAGCCAGGTCTCTCCAATGTCCAGTGTCGAGGCGGGTTCTGCCACATAAGTTATTACCATTAGCCGTGTAGCTTACTGTGAGTGCTCATCTTCCAGCTAGCAAAACAGTCTGTCAAAAAAATCTAAATGATTTATGTCTCCTTTGCCAGATAGGAGAGATTTACCTATTTGGATTGGCTGTATAAAGCTATTGTACAACCCCTTCTCTCCCTTTTACTCAGGCCTCCAAACAGTCTTGATTTTGGCAGGAGAGTCCCAATATCGGGGGCCTGTGCCGTAGTCCTGCTTTTGTTTGTTATGTCCCAGAGTCTGGGCTGGTGCTTAATTATTAAAGGCAATACTTGATTAACTACGCAATAAATGATACATACAGGAATGAGGTCTCAAACCAGAGGAAGTCTATTACTTACTGTATACAGGATGGGTCAACACAAGGCTTTCTTTACAATGTAAACTATACAGCTTCCTAACCTGTAACCAGTGTCTCCAGTGACACCAGAGAGCTGTCTTCAGGCAGCAGTGTGCACGCACTAGGACAATGCAGACAGCTTTAGAGAGCCCCACTATAGAAACATAGAAACATAGAATGTGACGGCAGATAAGAACCATTCGGCCCATCTAGTCTGCCCAATTATCTACATACTTTCATTAGTCCCTAGCCTTATCTTATAGTTAGGATAGCCTTATTCCTATCCCACGCATGCTTAAACTCCTTTACTGTTTTAACCTCTACCACTTCAGCTGGAATGCTATTCCATGCATCCACTACCCTCTCAGTAAAGTAATACTTCCTGATATTATTTTTAAACCTTTGTCCCTCTAATTTAAGACTATGTCCTCTTGTTGTGGTAGTTTTTCTTCTTTTAAATATAGTCTCCTCCTTTACTGTGTGGATTCCCTTTATATATTTAAATGTTTCTATCATATCCCCCCTGTCTCGTCTTTCCTCCAAACTGTACATGTTAAGATCCTTTAACCTTTCCTGGTAAGTTTTATCCCGCAATCAATGAACCAGTTTAGTAGCCCTTCTCTGAACCCTCTCTAATGTATCAATATCCTTCTGAAGATACGGTCTCCAGTACTGTGTACAATACTCCAAGTGAGGTCTCACCAGTGATCTGTACAATGGCATGAGCACTTCCCTCTTTCTACTGCTAATACCTCTCCCTATAAAACCAAGCATTCTGCTAGCATTTCCTGCTGCTCTATTACATTGTCTGCCTACCATCAGAAATAATCACCCCTAAATCCCTTTCCTCATATGTTGAGGTTAGGACTCTATCAAATATTCTGTACTCTGCCCTTGGGTTTTTACGTCCAAGATGCATTATCTTGCACTTATCCACATTAAATGTCAGTTGCCACAATTCTGACCATTTTTCTAGTTTACCTAAATCATTTGCCATTTGGCTTATCCCTCCTGGAACATCAGCCCTGTTACATATCTTAATATCATCAGCAAAAAGACATACCTTACCATCAAGACCTTCTGCAATATCACTAATAAAAATATTAAAGAGAATGGGTCCAAGTACAGATCCCTGAGGTACCCCACTGGTGACAAGTCCAAGCTTCGAATATATTCCATTAACTACAACCCTCTGTTGCCTGTCACTCAGCCACTGCCTTACCCATTCAACAATATTGGAATCCAAACTTAAAAATTGCAGTTTATTGATAAGCCTTCTATGTGCAACATTGTCAAAAGCCTCACTGAAATCTAGGTAAACAATGTCTACTGCACCACCCTGATCTATAATTTTAGTTACCCAATCAAAAAAATCAATAAGATTAGTTTGGCATGATCTCCCTGAAGTAAACCCATGTTGTCTCTGATGTTGAAATCCATGTGTTTTTAGATGTTCATCAATCCTATCCTTTAACATGGTTTCCATCACTTTCCCCACTACTGAAGTAAGGCTTACTGGCCTATAGTTGCCCGACTCCTCCCTATTACCTTTCTTGTAAATGGGCACAACATTCGCTAACTTCCAATCTTCTGGGACTACTCCTGTTAACAATGATTGGTTAAATAAATCTGTTAATGGTTTTGCTAGTACACCACTAAGCTCTTTTAATAGCTTTGGGTGCATTCCATCAGGTCCCATTGACTTATTTGTCTTTACTTTTGACAGTTGAAATAGAACCTCTTCCTCTGTAAACTCACGTGTAATAAATGACTCAGGTCCCTTTCCTTCATTTTCATCTGTAAATACAGAACAAAAATATTAATTGAGGCAGTCAGCTAGACCTTTATCCTGTTCTACATACCTTCCTTCTTTTGTTTTTAATCTAACTAATCCTTGTTTTACTTTTCTTTTCTCATTTATGTATCTAAAAAATATATAAATGTTTTGTCCCCCTTTTTTGCTGACTGTGCTATTTTCTCTTCTGTGTGTGATTTGGAAGCTCTTATAACTTGCTTAGCCTCTTTCTGCCTAATCTTATAGATCATTTTGTCTTCCTCACTCTGCGTTTTTTTATAATTCCTAAATGCTAACTTTTTGTTTTTAACTATTTTGGCCACATCTGCGGAGTACCACAATGGTTTCTCGAATTTTTTGCTTTTACTGACAAGGTAGGGGCCAGCAAGACAAGCTGTCAGTCAGCTTGGTATGCTTGAAAACAGGCTGACCCACCATTTCAGCGGGCAGCCTTTTTTTTTGCCCATTATGGGCATCATGATTGGCATGGCAGAGCTAAAATGTAATTAGAACATATTCAATGTATCTTATTTGTACAGACACATTACTCTGAGTATTATTGCTGTAGAGTTCTTTTATTCACACCAACAATATGGAGCTCCTCGTAAAACGGGACAGAGGAATTGGGGCCCAAAATAGGAACTGTCCCTCCTAAACAGGGAACCTTGGAAGTATGGGAAGATACAGTCCACCACAATACCACTACCCACAAACGTTTAGGAAATACATTGCTTTACAAATAAAAAAACTAAGAAGGAAGCTCATTAGTGCAACTCTCTACACGCCCAAGTAATCCTGTGACGGGTAAGTACTACCATGGCGGTAAGATTTTAGGAACTAACAAACAAATATAGACAGACTAACTTTTTTTTTCATTTATCACTGCTACAAATGTATGGACCAATTAAGAAGTTGCTAATACATTTTATAAATGTTAAATATTTTCAAAAACGAGATCTATTCTACCAAGTTAGCTTTTCTATGCTAAATCTATTTTTCCCCATTATATTTACTATTTTTTTATTTTTGGAAACTCACAAGAATAATATGAAAGGACATTCTGATTTACAGTTGATTTTTTTTGTGATTATTTTTGGCACTGCTACCTCTGTTACCTCTGTTTATTTTTAAAGCATGTACTTAATCTATGTCTTTACTAGCTGTTCATTTAAGACAATGTATAGATAAAATTAGTATCTCATTGACAGAGTTTCTTTAAATTTCTGGCACGGAATAGTTTGTCCACATGAGATGAGTGAATGTGATATATTAATCAATGACAAGCCCAGTTCAGGCCACTTGCCGAGTTAAAGGTATAATGCATGAGGTAAAACAAACACCCTATCATTTGAAAGGTATAAGTCACGTCTGAGGAATCTTCCATTACTTAAGTAACAAACTTCAGTACAAACAATCTCCTTTTATCCACTGGAGATTCCATGTCAGGGACCTGACAGAACTTGCCAGCTGGCTACCTTTCAAACAGGAGCCGGCCTCAAAAACATTAGGCCAGAGGACTACCAAAACACCCAACTGCTGAGGTTTATTTTATCTTTAAAACGATTTTGCATTGATAATGTTAGATCCTTTTTATTTGCTATTGAGGTTAATAAGCTTTTTTTTATAACTGGTGTAGCTGTTGAAAGAAAACAAAATCCATGCCACGTATTTCCTTTTTTTCCATGAGATCTTTTAGAAAATCTCCTTTCTAGAGTTCATTTGAGGTATTAAATCGGCTCTGTCACCTTCTGGGATCTTTGAAGGTTTTGCTGGTGGCTATACGTAAAGGTACTTCTTTCACCTCATGGCCAATACCATGTCCATCCAGTGGGCCCTCTTCAGATCCTGGAGCTTCATCTGTCAGGAGCCCACATCAATGCTGTAGTTTCGCTCATCCATAAGACTACCACAGGGATGTCTATGGAGGATCCCTCGAGACCGCAGGAATCTCCATTGACATTGCCTTTTCCTCACTCAGCTGTCACGAGTGATGACTGGGTGACTTGTCAAAACTTGACCAAGGCATCGCTGCTTTTTGTAGGTTTTGTCAGGCTTTGTCAGTGAAATTCCTGTGACAGAAGCACCACCCAATAAACGTAACTGACATAACTTGACTTTGGGAAACAACTTAATCAGAAATGTATCAATACGTAGATTTTCCCACTGTTTAAATCTCTGGTAGCATCATTAAAAAACGTGCACAAGTTGTACTTGCCAATATCCCATGTTTGGGCTGTTGTCAGTTATCTTTGTCGTCTAGATATCACCAGCGTATTTTCCTGTGTTTGTCCCCATTGCTGGAAATTGTATTTAAGCTTTTCCATGAAAAAAAAAAAGAGTATAACATGCTGTTAACCGTTTAAAGTAAGTAAAGGTAAATGAGGTCTGCAAACAGTTCCACGGGTCATTTGTATGTCACCGAATAATCCATTCCGTCTGCCGGATAAATATTGCTGAGCCGGCTCATGTTTGCAAAGTAAAAAGGAGCAATGCTGCCTCGGTGGTATTTACTTAATTCTCATAAGGAGTCGCTGGAATCTAACACAGGAGTATCAGACCACCAAAAAAGTAAAAGCTGTGTAAAAATACTAGGCACATATTCAATTTAATTAATGCATTCAAGTTTAGGAAAAATATATACAAAGGGAAATTGACTATAAAAACGAGTTGTGCTGCAAATCTACAACAGCTCAGATGTCGTAAATATTAACCACTGGGGTACTATATATGATTGGTCTAGTATTCACCTATTAGCTTGAGGGAAATTTATTGCTTTCATTTATTTATTTTTACTTTTACGATGGTCTTTTTTTTTTTCTTATTCTAACCAGCTCTGTGTCTTTTTTCCTTCGATTTTATTTTTAATCCTAACATTTTTTATTCCGCATACAGTCACAGAGACAGAGACAGAAATACTCATGCACACAAAATCACACAAGCACACAGGCAACGACATATGTACGTGTCTGTTTGATTCATACGTAATAGTAACATGACTATAAAATACATTATTCGTATTCAAATCTGCAAACCTGGAGTCCACAGGCAGCTTCACATGCAGCCTCCGACCCCTACTTGACATTCCAGTATTTCACAGTTCTTAGTACCAAGTTTCCAGGAAGTAGCAAACTTAAGATGAGTATTGTTTTGTTTTTTTAATCTATACATTAGCTGCTGCTCTTACCATCACAATGTATAGATTAAATCAGCTCTGTCACCATCTGGGGTCTTTGCATAATTTGCAAAGACAACCAACAGTTACTTTACAGGTGGCAGGGCGATGGCTGTATTGTGCAGGCGAAGGTGAGTTATACTTTCTGAACCTGTCCCTCACAGCCGCCCCCTGCATGCTCTTTGCGCAGTTCTTTTTAGAGCACATCAGGGTTGTTCTCCTGAGCATTCATTTATGAAGGATTCAACTAAAGCCTTTTCCCTCTCACTAATGACATCTGTGGGAAATGACAAAGCTGGTCAAGTTTTGCCAGGTAGAGGAAAGAACGTCCCTACTTTGTCTAAGGATATCTCTTGATCAAATTCCAACACAGTCAATATGAGTAGTTCATAGAGATATAATCTTTATGAAATACTTATTTTTGCTTTAACCTCATACCTACCTAAAAGTGAAATAGTCGTCGGCGTTATTTGTGAATGACAGATTCATTTTAAAAATATTGCATTCTTTTTTTTCTTTTTTAACTAAAAATGTCTTTACATAAATAATTTTATAACAATTTTCCACACATATTCACGCAGTTCTCATCCAACCTAGCCGTGGTGAATGTACTGGTAATTACCATTTGCAGATATGTCTGGCATTTAGAATGGCGTTTGCTTCACAATGTTATACAACATTTAAATCTACTGATAAATCGGTTTCTTTCTTAGTATTATGACAGCATATAACGAATTGGAATAGTCCACAAAGACCATCTTCATCTTATGCCCAGTTGGATGAACATTCAGGAGGAGGAGAAAGGAAGGGAAAAAAACGGGAACAAAGAAAGATAAATGTCAACATAACAGAAGGTACTGGAACAAAAAAGACTTTATGTGTGCTGCCACTACAGTTTCCCCCTGGAAGAATAAGGAAGGGGGAGCATGACTGCTGCCCAAGATTGGGGGCTGGGTTAAGATTGATACATTTGTGGTTCTGAAGGAAAGGGAGAGGGAGGGGACTTACCAGTCAGCAGGTTCATTGAGGGATCTTGGCTGTTTTGCTCCGGAGTCCGGTACCTGGGAGGAGGAGGATCCGTTCCGGTGAGGCCGGTGGTTGTGTCCAGGTCCAAGATGGCGGCGGAAGCCAGGTTGCCGAAAGGGCAGGAAGATCGCGCTCTCCGCGCTCTTCTCTTCCGGCCGGCTCTGAAGTCGCGTCAGCACGCTCGGTGCGTGACGCGGACGCGGCCGGAAGGATCGTCATCACGCAAGGCGCGTACGTGACGTCACCGCGCAGGAGAGCGCGGACGTCACAGGCCTTGCGTTCCAGCGTGGTTCCGGCAGGAAGTGAGCCGGAAACCACGCGAGAAGAGCCCAGGAGGGCCACCGGAAGCCGGAGTGGCAGCAGCAGCACCCTGGAAGGAAGATTGCGGTCGGGCCAGGAGGCCGGCCGTGAATCACCCCTGGGATCGGGGTCCAGTTCCGGTTCTGATGATGGTGAGACCCAGCATCCTCAGCCAGCCAGCGGTAAGTGTTGCGCTAGCGCTTGGCATGCGCTAGCTGGGTATAGGGTAGATAGTGGGTTTAATGGGGAGGTTCTGGGGTTGCTGAAGGCCGTGTTAGATAGACTCCCGGGGGGGGCCCTTTGTCTGTCCCAGTTTCTCTCCCTGCGCAGGCCCATGCTCAGGATAAAGGTCAGTGTATTCGGTCAGGTAGGGCGCAGTGCTTGCCAGGTTGCGAGCTGTCCCCACTTGGGATGCACGTGGCTTTGGAGGTGAAAGAGAGGATTGTTAAAGGTGAATACGTAGATTTACTGTCCCTGGTCCCTCCGGACCGGGAGTCGGTGGATAGGCCGCGGCGGGGAGATTCGGTGGACGGAGACAGAGGTAAACATCTGCCGCGTACGTTTGGGAACTGGCTGCAAGGGTTCTCCATTTTTGCAAGTGTGATGACGCGGGCCTTCCCGGAGAAGGCACCAGCGTTGTTTGGGTATCTAGACCTCATATGGGGGGCGTACAAGGTTTATGGGGGACAATGTTGGTTTCGGTATGACCAACAATTTCGCCAGAAGATGGCGGTGTGTTCGGGTATGGATTTTGGGGTCCAGGACGGGAGCCTTTGGCTCTTGCTCATGACCCCTAGTCGTCCGTCCCCCTTTCCAGGAGCAGCCGGCGTGCCGTCCAGTGCGCCGGCTGGGCAGCGCAGGGGGGTCTGCTGGCTCTACAATGAGAGTCACTTCAAGTGGTTTGGATCATGCCGTTTCAAGCACGAGTGCTCTCATTGTGGAGGAGCCCACCCTGCGCTGCGCTGTTTCAAGAAGGGCAAGCATGGTGGAAGATCCAATAGGGAGGATCTCCCTAGAGGGGAGGACTCCGGTGAGCGTGCTAAGGATGCGCCCTTGGCTCGACCGGTATCCCAAGCGTAAGGATGCAGGGGTTCTGCTAGAGGGGTTTTCGACAGGGTTTTGGATTCCGTTTGTTCGTTCGGATTCCCCTTCCCTGGCAGATAACCTACGTTCGGTGGTGGGTAAAGAGTCTATCTTAGAGGATAAGTTGAGGAAGGAAGTTTGTTTGGGCAGGATGGCGGGTCCGTTTGACTCGCCTCCATTTCCCAATTTGCGGGTATCCCCGCTGGGGTTAGTTCCTAAGAAAGAGCCTGGATCCTTCCGTCTCATTCACCACTTGTCCTATCCCTCGGGTGGGTCGGTGAATGATGACATTGACAAGGAAGAATCACATGTTCGTTACGCCTCGTTTGATCGGGCGTTAGAGTTGGTCCGGGAGGCAGGGAAGGGAGCTCTGTTGGCGAAGTCGGACATCGAGTCGGCTTTTCGCCTGCTCCCGGTCCACCCGGACTGTTTTCACCTGTTGGGTTGTCGGTTTCAAGGTTCCTTTTTCTTTGATATGTGTTTGCCTATGGGCTGCGCTATATCTTGTTCTTACTTTGAAATGTTTGCATCGTTTTTGGAATGGGTGGTCGCTCGGGTTGCGGGGATAGAGTCCCTAACTCATTACCTTGACGATTTTGTTTGTGGGCCCGCGGGAGTCGGATGACTGCGTGGGGCTCTTGGATTCCTTTCGGGCCGTCGCTGCGGATTTTGGTGTGCCGATAGCAGCTGAGAAGACGGTGGGTCCGGTGGGAGTCCTGTCCTACTTAGGGATTGAAGTGGACACGTGGAGCATGGTTTTCCGCTTGCCGGACGACAAGCTGACTCACCTGCTGCGGCTGGTGGATTCGGCTAAAGGGGCCAAAAAAGTGCAGCTTCGGCAGTTGCAGGCCCTGTTAGGGCATCTGAACTTTGCCTGTCGGGTATTGCCGATGGGCAGGGCTTTTTGCCGTCGTTTGTCCTTGGCAACGGTCGGAGTCAGGCAGCCATTTCACTTCATTCGAATCAATCACCGGCATCGAGAGGATCTGCAAGTTTGGAGTTCGTTTCTGGGTATGTACAACGGGCAATCCTGCTGGCTGTGCCCGGCGGTGTCCAATACGGATTTAGAATTATACACGGACGCGTCTGGGTCTGTGGGTTTCGGTGCCTACTTTCAGGGGCGGTGGTGCGCGGAGGCCTGGCCCCGACACTGGCGAGAGACGGAATTGGTGAGTAACTTGACGTTTCTGGAGCTCTTTCCCATTGTGGTGGCTGTGGAGCTCTGGGGTGTGGAGCTGTCGAATCGGAAGGTAGTGGTGCACACGGATAACATGAGTGTGGTCCATGTGATCAACCGATCTACGTCTGCGTCGCCTCCGGTTTTGACGCTCCTCCGGCGCTTGGTCCTGCTTAGCTTAGCACATCATTTGTGGTTGGTTGCGCGCCATGTGCCTGGGGAGCGGAACGTTATAGCCGACTCTCTCTCTCGGTTTCAGTGGGACAGGTTTCGGGCGGCGGCTCCAGAGGCGGAGCAGGCTGGCACCTCGTGCCCGGAGGATATATGGGACCTGGTTTCCACCATTTGAGCCGGTTGGCGAGAGAGTCGCTGGCGGAGTCGACGTGGAAGTCGTATTCTGCGGTCTGGCGGCAGTGGACAGGTGTCTGCAAGGACAGGGAGGCGTCTACGGACGAAGGTAGGCTGGGAGCGACTCTGGCCTTTTTGGAGTCACTCTGCGAGAAGGGTAAGTCGGTAGCGGCAGCAGAGAGGGCGTTAGCGGCCCTGTCTTTTCTGTTCCAGTGGTGTGGGTGGCAGGATGCGACCAAGTCATTCTGCATTTCGCGGATCATGAAGGGCTGGAAGAAGGGTCGTAGGCGGGACGCTCGGCGTCCCATCTCCTATGAGATCTTGTGCAGACTCCTGGAGCGTCTGCCCCAGATTTGTGTTTCGGGCTACGAGGTTCTCCTGTTTCGGGCCGCGTTTGCTGTCTGCTTTTTTGCGGCTCTTCGGATAGGCGAGCTGGTGGCACCGAGTACGCGGGGGCCAGCTGCCATGCAACTTGCTGATGTCACGGTCTCGACGGGTGACATGGAGTTGATCATTCGTAAATCTAAGACAGATCAGGTAGGTGTGGGCGCATCGGTTCGGATTATGGCTACTGGTGAGCAGTTTTGCCCGGTTAAGTTGCTGCGGGATTTCTTGGCGGTGCGAGGATCGGAGGCAGGATCCCTGTTGCGGCATCGGGATGGGTCAGCGCTCAGCCGGTTTCAGTTCGCCAGGGTTCTCCGGGCAGGGGTGGTTAGTCTTGGGTTGTCCCCGGGTTTGTACACCACGCACTCGTTTCGAATCGGAGCTGCCACGCAGGCTAGTCAGCTGGGCCTTCCCACGGAGGCGGTCAAGCGTTTGGGGCGCTGGCAGTCGGGCCGGTACCAGCTCTACGTGCGCCCCCATTTGCTGTAGGCTAGCATCGTTACGGTGATGGTTGTCTGTTATTTTTATTATAGGTCCTGCTCCTCGATTTGTCTGGATCGTGGGACACTCATTTGTTTATTGGGCTGCTAGGCGTGCGGAGGCTAGACCCTATGGCCGTAACCTCGGTTTATCGTACGAGGTAGCACGGGTACGTTGGAGGGGGATTCGGGGATTGTCCTGGGATGGGTTGTACACCGAGCTGGTTCAGCTCCGGTGCTGTGTGTCAGGGCCGGTGACCTTAGTAATTCACGTGGGCGGGAACGATGTCGGACGGCGACGGTCGGTGGACCTAGTTCGTGCAATGCGGCATGACGTGGCCCGCTGTTTTGCGTTGTTCCGGGACCTGACCCTCGTCTGGTCCGAGATCGTTCCACGCCCGGTGTGGCGGTCCGGGGGTCATGGTAAGGCTTTGGAGCGCTATAGGCGTAAGGTTAACATGACCATGTCTCGGTTTGTACGCCAACTGGGGGGTGTAGTTGTGAGGCACTTTGAGTTGGAAGGGGTTAATGATGATGTCATGAGACGGGATGGTGTTCATTTGTCCCCCATTGGGTTAGATATTTTCAATATGGGATTACAAACAGGAATTGAGGCGGCGCTGTCGGCGGGGGGCGCGATGCCCGCGCAGCGTAGTGCGCGAGGTGGGCATCGCGGTGGCGGGTTTCCCTGGACAGCGCAGAAGAAAAAAGGAGCTTTGGGGAGACGACAGCCTGCACGGAGCTGATGGCGAGGAGCCGGCTGTCGAGGCTCATGGTATAGAAGTTGGGAGAACTGCCTGTTGGGAAACACCCAACAGCTGGCAGAGTTGGACTAAGTTAAAAATTATTATGTTAAATAAAGCTGTGGCCGTTGCCCTTATCCACAAGAAGAAAGTGTCACGTGTATTATTTGGGGGGCAACGGGTTTATTGGTTGGGGGACCGGTTGGGTCAGCAGTCAAGAAAAATTATAATGCAATGACAGTTCTGGAGGAATGAGTTCCAGGTGAGATCCAAGCAGGTAGATGCCTCACTGTGTGGTTCCCACAGGGTAGCAACATCAGGGGAGGGTTGGCAGTTACTTAAAAAGACATGTGTTGATGGTATGAGTATGAAATGTGACATTTTAGAGCCCGAGAAGTGCACAAACAGATAGTAGACTGCAAAAAAAAATCTATGATAAATCAAAGTAATACTTGACTTACCATGTCCAAATCATGTTAAATAATGTGAGAATATGGACAAAGAGAAGGCATCGAGAAAATCTGATTGACGTTAGTCGTGTTGATTGTGTTATGAAGGAAGGAGTAAGACGGACTCTGGCGTTGTCTGTTTCTGGTAAAAAGCCAAGATACACAGTTTTGGGAATAGAATATTAAGCTTTAATCCATGAATTGAGCTGAAGCCAGTAGGTGAAAGCACTGGCAGTGTAGGATGTAACCTATCCTGTTGTCCATACATTGCACAGTTGGTAGAGATAAACTTTGAATGACAGTAATCCATGTTAAAAAATCAAAAACATTTTGATGACGTTTCCAAGATTACCATATATGAATAACGGGCTAATTAGGATTTTTCTGGACATTTGCAGCACAAAAAGTTATGCCATATTATGTATACATGTTTTATATCAATGAAGAATATCTCTTTAAGACTGCGTTGCTCCCTCAGCTCTCGACTTCCCCTTTAAAAAATTATAGCCATGTAATAACAATCCACGCATAACCATGTGGGCTTTATTTTATTAGCTAGAAATAAATGTCTATAGCTTTTATCTCAAGGTTTCCAACAATTTCAGAGAACGTGCAATAAAACACAACGAGTTCTGCACATGTTGCAGTTAATAACAATATGTTATACGATCCGACAGGGTGCTGAGCCTCTTCAGTTCTTGGACTTCAACTTAATATAAACATCATTGGTGGCTCTGCATGATGGGAGTTGAACTGCTCCGGCCGTGATTGATTCAGCTGTCTGAGCATCCTGGGAGTGAGACACTTGTAATGATAATTAACTCTGTGAAAATAAATTATATTGAGAAATAGCTTTGCAGATGTTTGTGGACCCCATCTCCCATTGTATCTCTGTGTATATAAACATATATATCTACCATGTCGACCCTTCCTAAATAGATTCGGTGTCAGACTCTAAAAATCAATAGCTAACTCCACGATATCCACCAAATAACCAATCTGACACAACTTGTATTTCCGAGAGATCTAAATTGTCAGCATGAGTTAGCAAACCTCCACTTTACCCATTACCCAAAGCTTGGGTACTTAGTGTGACATAGGGAGTAACACATTATTTCATATATTTAATTTGATATATTTCACACCTGCACTATTGTAAGAAGTAAAACCATTCAGCAAGTGTTACAAAATTACGATGCTTTGTCAAAGTTTATGTGCCAACAGCTGCTTCAACTTTTTAAAACGTCCTTCATGTAGGGAAATGTTATGATATCTGTTTGAAGAAATTCCGCATCAATAGGAGGATAACATATCGAAATCCTGCACATGTTAAAGAGTAAATCCATTTCTGTACATATATTAGCAAAGATATTTAATACACAAAAACAGGTTGCACCAATGGATGGATATAAAGATAAAACGAGTAAAGAAATATGCAAGGAATAAATAATGAATAAACTTATAAAGTCCAATATCCACAGTCCAATCCCAATCACAACTGCTTTTAATTTATTAAAAAGTATCAGTTCTTGATTAAGGTGCTTGTCAACATATGTAAATAGATACAAAGTGAAATTTAATAGTGCAGACTGTTTAAGCATGAAGATAAAGCTCTCAATAATAATAATAATTGGAATTGCACTCACATTTCGTAGAGCTTAAACTAGCTCTAAGTAAAACTGTGTGTAGCGGTACAATCCAATGATGGATATAAAACTCCGAAAGCCAGTGTCTCAGCGTACAGAGGGTTATATAAAAAACAAAGAGATAAACAATAGTGCTCACTGTAATTAAAATTTATATAAAAATAAATGAATGTATTTTACTCACATTTGATAGAGCGGTATATTGCTCAAATATCTGTGCATGGGTGGTATAATCCCCACCAGGGATATGGTTTGGAGTAGTTGTCCAAAATTGAAGTTGGATGTGCCAGGAACAAATAAAATAATAAAAACTATTAAAAAGCATAAAAAGTGTAAAACATGCTCTAACACATATAATAATTGAAAACCAAATATACTTTAATGCTAAAAAAATAAAATTAATACTACACAACGCATTTCACCAATAAAAGGATTTTTGAAGTATAAAAAGATATGTCCATTAGTGCAGTGGTCATTAGGAGCCCATACAGCCTCGGTGAGAATTATGTAATTGATTGGCATTATTGGTGTTTCTGAGAGATTCCCAATCTAAAATATTAAAAAATATGGTAAAGTGTGGCCAGGCATACTTCTAAAAGACCCAGTTCGTTTTCTCTTTGTATATTTATCAATTTCCATTGAAAGAGATGGAACAGGAATGGTCCATAGAACCTTCATGTGGCTTACACAGCCTTCCTACATTTTCCATGGAAAGAGAGATCTAATGTTTATAGTTCTTTAAGTACACCGTCTGTTTAATCTGGAATGTCTTATCTCCTGCTCTGTTAATACCATTCTAGACCCTGCAGGAGCCAGCTGTGAATGTTTAAATTTCAATTTGCAGAGCAGGAGATAAAAGCATCTAAAGATAGTTAGCATCTGATTGAAAATGAAATAATTTTGTCATGCAGGCTGTGTGAGTCACAGACAGGGGAGGTGTGGCTAAGGCTGCATAAAAAGAAATAAAAGTGCTTTAACTCCTAAATGGCAGTGAATTGAACAGTGAGACTGCAGGGACTTGATCTATACACTAAAACTGCTTCATTAAGCTAAAGTTGTTTTGATGCCTATAGTGTCCCTTTAATTGTGTGATAGGTCATAGGATTGCAGTGAGGTCAGTACACGTTCAGATAAACCATTCTATCTTTCCACTTCTTGCTGTGATCACACTATCTGTAAATCTACACACACAATGGTTGTTATGGAAACATATAGTGTGAGTTTTAAATTCCCTACAGCCTGTGGGAAACGGTTCCTAAGTGCGTAGAATGATGTGTAAAGTGAGCTCCTGTTTACACCAGTCTATTAGCATCAAAGATAATTCATTCTGTTTGAACGTCTATTCATTTCAGTGTTCGCTCCCCTTTGTCTCAATTCCTCATCTACTTTGACACTGATTCCACAGAAACTTCAGACAAACGATGAATGATACATTTTATTTTTTTATACGTTGGTTGCGTTAATGAATGCTGGTAAGTGTCTACAACCTTAACAATATTCAGATACTATCCCACAATAATTCAAGTGGCTAAAAATGACACACACATAACAGATAATTCAGTAAACTGTAGCAAATGGAAGACAGATTTAAAAAATTCAGGTTAAAATATTATTTTAATACTATTAAAATTAGGTTGGTTGGGAGACCTGTCCTCGCACCATAAAGTAAGAAAAGTGCTTAGGTTGTTATGGTGCTTGCACTCTTTCTGCATATGCAAACATGGCAACTCATTACTTAGAAATATCTATAGGACGTGTATTTTACCTTTTCTTTTCTTGCATTTAACCAATATTCCTCCAGGGATGAAAAACAATGAATAAGAGAAGAATTTAAATTGTGTACATTTACTTCATTTTATTTGTTATCCATGAACAAAAACTACTCACTCATAAAGAGGGTTGACATTTTTCTCCATTAAAAGGAAATTATAGACATCAGATCCACGACAGCTTAATGTAGTGGTTCTGGGCTGTCACTCCGACAGCCACTAGAGGGGGTTCAGTCTTGCAAAGATTGTAGGACTGACGTTCCGCGTCCCACACTCACTCTGCATGGAAAAACTCCACATAGCGATCCACTGACTGCTGATTGGCACGGCATGGCAATTTGCCAAACATGAGAAATCATTAGTTTGCCTGGGAACATCAGGATTGATGCAAGGAAGGCAGAGAGGCTATGGCAAGACCTGTGTGCCGGGAGAAAAAAGTTGAGTAATTATTCAATTGGGTAGGGTATAAGGCAGTGGTAGGCAACCTAAGGCACTCCAGATGTTGTGTGCTGCATCTCCCACAATGCTCTGAGAGCCGTAATGCTGGCAAAGCATCAGGGGTGATGTAGTCCACAACATTTGGAGTGCCGAAGGTGTAGGGTAACAATGATTTCCTATTATTTACATTATTTGAATACATTTTTTTTTAATGCATAATATTGTATTTTTATAGCCTTCATAAATATTATTACAATAATAAATAGCAACATCTGCAGCTAACCAGGCTGCGGGAATGTGCTCTTAGCATCAGCCAATCACAAGCGTGTGTTAATAACAGCGAATGTCAATGTAAGGCCCTTCTTTCGATAGAAAATTGGTTACAAACAATTCTGTTGATTCCATATTAGTTCGGTCAGTGACTGTCAGTGACCCAGGCAAAGCAAGACGGAATATGATAAAATGAGAAATGATAAAATGGAATTCATCTTTAAAACTTGTGTCGGTTTATGTTCATTCTGGGTTCGTTCTACCCCTCGCCTTCTATTAAAGCAGCCCTAAGTTAAAAACAGACTTGGTGACTCTTTAATTGCTTTTGCAAGATGTTTACTCTAACCCCAGCTGTTAGATATAAATTTGCTCCTAAATCTTGCAATCTTACATTCCTACTTTCACACTGGTTAATGTGTTCGGTGCTTTCTTCTCTTAATAAACCCAGGACAACATTTCATTTACAAATTAAAAACGAGGATTTAGTATACAGTGGATGCAAACGAATTCTTTGTACATGACTCACCTTTCCTGATTTGGATAAAGCAATCACAGCATTGTTACGCTTTGAATAAATTGCTGTTTCACAGAGCACATTACGTAAATTTGAGGTTTAGCTATGACTGGAATCACTGACCCTACAAGTGTTTTCCCAGGAGCAGGACTTAATAAAAGCCCTATATTTTTGCCCAGTTTTGCTTTTTTAGTAATCATGCATGGTAGGGAAAAGGTAGCATTAACAGAAAGGAGCATTGTCCCTAAATAATGACCTTTCTCCGTTTATCACATCCCATAAACATCACCCTTCATAATTTGGGAGCTCAATTGCAAATTACATGTTCCCCCCCTTTTTTTTTTGTCTTTGAAACTTCTCCTGCCCGAAAGCTGGTTTTACCTAAATTGCAGTTTTGACTTTAAAATTGGGGATTTTCTCAGTAATTTTCTTAATTAGAATTTGTTTTCAGCAGTAATTTTCCGAGCGATACAAGTGATTGCAGCAATTTCCTACGCCGTCCATTTCATTGGGCGATTTCCTTCTTTGATAATATTTGCGTCTTCATCCTGAATCACTGGATATTTTTCTTTTAATCAATAGAGAAAGCGTGATTATCAAACAGTTGGAAATTACAAAACCTGAATGTAAGCTGTTTAACAAATCTAATAAAATAAATAAAACGACAGATTGAAAAACAAGGGAACATTTTCGGATAAATTAACACGAACTAAAAAAGTTTAAAAATAAATAAATTCTGTCTAGTATGTTTAGTTCCCCAAAATGCATAAGACTATAAAATGTGATTGAGCTGTGACATTTAAACGTTTCAAATAACCCAACACAAAAACAGAATGTATAGTTTAGTACAAATACTGCAAAAAGATCGTATTTACTCCAGCACAAGGTAAACACTGCAACCAGATTTGCAAACGAAAACCTTCCTAGTTAGTTATTTCTGACAGCTAAATTGAATTCCCTCGTGGTACAGCTATGAGACTTTGATAAATGACTGTTTGAGCCCTCTAGAGATTCAAGCTGCAAAAACAAATGTACCACGTGTAACTTTAACTACTGAGATTTCATTTGTAGCGATCTAAAATTCTATTGGATGTGACTTGATGCATCTCTTAGCAAATCATTTTCTGGAATCATTTTTGGAGTAGGAGTCTTTGGTTAATGTGTTACCATTCAGAAACATAATAGAGGGGCTAGTCCGTTTTTGGATCACAAGGACAGGAAAGTATTTTGATTTGTGTGTGTGCATTTGAAGAGGCAATTAAAGAGCAAAGATAAGGAATCGGGTCACAGAAACCCCTGCTCACATGCACTGAAGACTAAAATTCATTTTATTGGTGATTTGTTTCTGAGCTAACAGCATTATTTAACCAAAACAGTCGTTGGCAGTTTAGTGGCCTTGTTAGATGGGTGCCCATTGACATTTTAACTATATATGAAGCTAGGGTGGTTTCATATATAATTACGAAGAAGTATCTTGAGTGTTCTTAATGATCTCTCATCAATTAAATGTTTCCCTAGATTTTATGCCTTATTGTAGACACATACCCCTCAACAAACAGTTCTCGGGGTGCTGTCTGAGTAAAAGGGATGCTGTGATGCCCAAGTGGAGCTCAGCAAGTGGGTGGATGTGCCCATTAGTGGTACACCATGCAGGGAACACTATGTCAGGGATCTCTGTTAGGTCTTGGTGCCCTGGGCACAGTGTGAGCATGTCTAATGATGGGATTATGGTGTTATTTTTCCAATAACTTGGTTTCAACTCAAAATATACAAATACATACTACTTGAAAACAGTAATTTTGCATCTTATATCGATGTCTGTGGTTATGGAGCATAAAAAGGTCATTATCTCAGTGCGATGGACTCCTGGAAAAAAAATAAAATGTTGTGTGGAGACATCATGTGTTTATGGATTAAAAGAGTAATATTATAAATACACATATTTATAAGTTAGTAATAGAGATAATAATCCGGACCATCCGTATACCATGAAAACATGGTTACACAATATTTCTAAGTATTTAGTTGAGTATAATAAAAACAGTTACATTGGTTAAATCTGTCTTGTGCTCGAGCAGAACAGTATTAAAAACGCTTGGCAGTTTATTTAATTGGTATCTAGATTATGACATAGGTGACATGTGATCCAAGGTGGTGACAAATGACAAACACTGTGAGACATTTAAATCCTTTTCTCTATGAAAGTAAAACAGACAGAAATTCGACTTTTTATTCCAGTTGTGGAGTGCAGCACACAGTGATGGAAACACACACAGACATATGCTGCATACACACACAAACACACATGTATAAAAACACTCATTTAGTCTGTAAGGCTGTCACGCTGGCTGCAGAGGCAACTGCTACAATTAATTCTGTCTTTCTCCCTGTAAAGACTTGCTGGCCAAGAGATCAGGTAGACCGACTTACCGTGTGCAGTACGACTTAGCGATTCCTGAATTCACAGGTCACATCATATCGATAACGTTGTTTTTATTGAGATATATATATCATAAAATAAAAGTCCTGAAGAGGATTAAAACATTGATGCTGTAATGTGCTGAATCATTTAATCAGCTAATAAAGCCAAATGTTCCTCACTGCAAGACCAGGAAGGTCTCTTCTTTTTGTATTATATATTTTTAGTCTTTGTATAAATTCAGAAATAGAATAGAAAAATGTAGAACATATGTAATTATATTAAGTAGTCGTGCATGTTTAATTATATTGGGGAGACGTGCATGTGTAATTATATTGGGAGACATGCATGTGTAATTATACTGGGGAGACATGCATGGTTAATTATACTGGGGAGACATGCATGTGTAATTATATTGGGAGACATGCATGTGTAATTATATTGGGAGACATGCATGTGTAATTATATTGGGAGACATGCATGTGTAATTATATTGGGAGACGTGCATGTGTAATTATATTGGGAGACATGCATGTGTAATTATATTGGGAGACGTGCATGTGTAATTATATTGGGAGACATGCATGTGTAATTATACTGGGGAGACATGCATGTGTAATTATACTGGGGAGACGTGCATGTGTAATTATATTGGGAGACATGCATGTGTAATTATATTGGGAGACGTGCATGGTTAATTATACTGGGGAGACATGCATGTGTAATTATATTGGGGAGACGTGCATGTGTACTTATATTGGGAGATGTGCATGTGTAATTATACTGGGGAGACATGCATGGTTAATTATATTGGGAAGACATGCATGTGTAATTATATTGGGGAGACGTGCATGGTTAATTATACTGGGGAGACATGCATGTGTAATTATATTGGGAGACGTGCATGTGTAATTATACTGGGGAGACATGCATGGTTAATTATATTGGGGAGACATGCATGTGTAATTATATTGGGAGACGTGCATGTGTAATTATACTGGGGAGATGTGCATGTGTAATTATATTGGGAGACGTGCATGTGTAATTATATTGGGAGACGTGCATGGTTAATTATACTGGGGAGACGTGCATGTGTAATTATACTGGGGAGACATGCATGGTTAATTATATTGGGGAGACATGCATGTGTAATTATATTGGGGAGACGTGCATGGTTAATTATACTGGGGAGATGTGCATGTGTAATTATATTGGGAGACGTGCATGTGTAATTATATTGGGAGACGTGCATGGTTAATTATACTGGGGAGACATGCATGTGTAATTATACTGGGGAGACATGCATGTGTAATTATATTGGGAGACGTGCATGTGTAATTATATTGGGAGACATGCATGGTTAATTATACTGGGGAGACGTGCATGTGTAATTATATTGGGAGACATGCATGTGTAATTATATTGGGAGGCGTGCATGTGTAATTATATTGGGAGACGTGCATGGTTAATTATACTGGGGAGACATGCATGTGTAATTATATTGGGGAGACGTGCATGTGTACTTATATTGGGAGATGTGCATGTGTAATTATACTGGGGAGACATGCATGGTTAATTATATTGGGGAGACATGCATGTGTAATTATATTGGGGAGACGTGCATGGTTAATTATACTGGGGAGACATGCATGTGTAATTATATTGGGAGACGTGCATGTGTAATTATACTGGGGAGACATGCATGGTTAATTATATTGGGGAGACATGCATGTGTAATTATATTGGGAGACGTGCATGTGTAATTATATTGGGGAGATGTGCATGTGTAATTATATTGGGAGACGTGCATGCTTAATTATATTGGGGAGACGTGCATGGTTAATTATACTGGGGAGACATGCATGTGTAATTATATTGGGGAGACATGCATGGTTAATTATATTGGGGAGACATGCATGGTTAATTATACTGGGGAGACATGCATGTGTAATTATATTGGATAGACATGCATGGTTAATTATACTGGGGAGACATGCATGGTTAATTATATTGGGGAGATGTGCATGGTTAATTATACTGGGGAGACGTGCATGTGCAATTATACTGGGGAGACATGCATGGTTAATTATATTGGGGAGACATGCATGTGTAATTATATTGGGGAGACGTGCATGGTTAATTATACTGGGGAGACATGCATGGTTAATTATATTGGGAGACGTGCATGTGTAATTATATTGGGGAGATGTGCATGTGTAATTATATTGGGAGACGTGCATGCTTAATTATATTGGGGAGACGTGCATGGTTAATTATACTGGGGAGACATGCATGTGTAATTATATTGGGGAGACATGCATGGTTAATTATATTGGGGAGACATGCATGGTTAATTATACTGGGGAGACATGCATGGTTAATTATACTGGGGAGACATGCATGTGTAATTATATTGGATAGATATGCATGGTTAATTATACTGGGGAGACATGCATGGTTAATTATATTGGGGAGATGTGCATGGTTAATTATACTGGGGAGACATGCATGGTTAATTATATTGGGGAGACATGCATGGTTAATTATATTGGGGAGACATGCATGTGTAATTATATTGGGGAGACGTGCATGGTCTATTATATTAGGGAGACGTGCATGGTTTATTATATTGTGGAGACGGGCATGTGCAATTATATTGGGAAGACGTGCATGTGTAATTATATTCACTTGTAGATACATTTATTGATTTAATCTGAGTACCTATAGCAATACAGTTGCTTGCTAAAAGGCAATGTTGAAATTGAAGTGTCTGTAAACAGTTATTCCTGTTAGAGTCATTGCGAGGTTTCATTACAGTTTGGTATTAGTGATTGCAGCATCTGCTGCCCATATGTCTCCTGTCCAGTTCTTCTTACAAAGCGTAGTGGTATAATGTGCGGAGCAAGCAGCTGGAGACTGACAGAGAGTGGTCCTTCCTGATAAATTACAGCCAATCAAGTGGAGAAAACTGGCTGACAGCAGTGCATTACTGTACAAAGTGATACAAGATGGAGTTTATCATTGAATTCCTCTTTGCATAAGGTGTGCATTTAGTGAACATGGCATCAGATTTATTAACCATGTATTTTGCTACATATTGACAATGACACACATTTACAAGATGTTCCAGGACTTATGTGTGACCTCTGTATTTGTCTTAATGAAATAAAATTTTGCAATATCCCACCAATTCTTACAAGCTGGTGTATTGTTCTTATTCCAGGATTTTACCTGAGGTTTAATACCAAGTTAATCGCAATAATGTCACAATATGTTCCTCTATTTCAACTAAGTCAATTGTATTGCACAACTGGGCTACAGGTTTAAGAGGGAGGAGACACATTAAAAAGCATCAAAGACATGGAAACGACTGATTATTTTCTGACCCAGTAATATGCATGCTGAGTACTGACTTTGAAGATGCCTTTCTCAATATCCATAACTCTGGTTAACTGTGGTTGGGCTCCAAAAGTTCCTCGGATATTGAGACCATTAATTATCTGTTTCTGGCACTCTACATTATGAAAGATCTGTCTGGACTTTGGTCTGCAGAACTCTCCAGCTATTCAATGGCCCCTTTACCCCACGGTATAAAGAGCAGGAAGGTCAGAATATTGTGTTTCTCACAGTGTCTCAGAACATTCAGATATCGATCAGTCTTATGTTAAGGATTGGAGCCATCTTATCCTAACACTTCATGTACCAAATTTCAGTATCCACAAGTCAGTAAATACCAATGCCTTAGAGGTTGGTATGTAAACATATTTCGAAATCTGGTGCAGTTTTGTTGTTTACCCACATGGGCGAGTGAATGGGCTTACCTAAATTGATGTAAGGAACAAGCTGACTGAATTGGTAGAAAACACTTGCTAGCCATGTGGGTTTCTTACTATCTTGCGGTGACGGAATATTTGCCCAATTTGTATCTTGTTAAGCATGTATCACATTTGTAAAAGTTACTACTGATTGGTGAATACATTAATATAATTATATATTCTCAAATGTACAGGATCATGAAACAAATGGATTCTGAATTGGGACTTGTACCACTCCCCTACCTGTGATTAGATGGAAGACACTAGGCTGTAGACAATATTTGAAGGAGCACACGTCTGTGTTGTTAGATATGATTTTGTCTTGTTTGAGTTATGTTTTGGGCCAGATGGCATGGGGAACCCAAGACCAAGGTTTAGAGGGGGAAACTCTGTTGATAATATGTATTAGAAAAGCCATATATTAATCATGAGGACCCCCTTAAATGTAACCTTTCCATCCAACCAGAATGCTAATAAATATATTAATTATCAAATACAAACAGAGATAAATTAAAACAAAATGAGTACACTTCTAGACGGATTCAAAACAAAGATGGGGAAAATATCGATTTGTTGTAAACCGAGCAAAAGGCAGCACTTTTAGAGAGCAGTGGCTGAAAAGGATCTTTGAGCCCCTAAATGTAAATTCGAAAGCCCAAAAAGCATGTTTCACATCTGTAAATGGAAAGCATGCAAACCATGCCGTCATTACTTATCTCTACTGATATCTGCATTTTTGACTTACAATATTTGCCTCTATTATAGTCACTTGTATCGGCAGGATTGGCTGCAGGGGGACTGCCTGGGTTGTCAGACAGTCCCCCTTATCGGATCTGTCAAAAAGGGTGAGTATTCGGGCCGGAGAGAGGGCCCGATCGTTAGGGTGTGCTATGCCACCCTAACAGCGTTAAAGCCCTCCTTTAGTATGACACCATAGCACGCCCTAAGGTCAGGAAAGAGTTAAAATTATTTTAAAAATCAAAATACAAAACTCTATATCTATCATTCTGTACTGCCGGAAACAGAACATCATGATGCATTTTTGTATTATTTTTTACAAATGCATGAATGTAGGCAAAAAATATCAGAATTAGGGAGAAAAGAAAAACCAACTAAGAAACATAGGTCGGCGAGGAAAAAGATGTGTCTTCAAGTATAGTCCTTCCTCCTGCTTTGAAAATAAACTGCACCACGAGTCATATAAATTCACAGTTCATTAAAATAAACTACACCCTAAAATGAATGAACTAGTTTTATAGAAACCATGTCTTTATTGCTTGACTGAACGCAAGCGCAATGCTTCAAGGATCTCCCCGGCACGGAAAGTGCATTGAAGCACCAAACATTTAATAAATAATAAGTAATACACATTGAATTTATTTGATTTTATTTGTTTTGAACTGTGTCTTTCTTCTTGTCTCCTACGATAAGGCATGTAAGTGCTGATAACGAATCGCAATCCTAAATTCATGAGTGCTAATACGCACATTTGCAACTAGGTATTTTTTATTTGTTTTAGTGTTTTGATTTTGTTTATTGACTGATTTAACTGTGTAAACCTTTAGTACGAACGATTAGTTAATATAAACAGAGAAATTGAGATTAACAACGGGGCAAACAGTAATAAATTATAAAAAAAACTCCATAAAAAGTTATCGAGATCGAATGTTTTTTATGACAGGTGTGCGGCAGCCAATCACTATTGATTTGTATAGCACGGCACTCCCTCCTGTTTGTAGTGTGTGTCAATCTTCGATCCAGGCAGTCTCAATCCTTTACTACGGTGCAGGGTGGCATGGTGCATACCATTTTAAACTCAGATTAGATACATTTTAACAGTTTTAAAACACCTCGAGAAGGGCAGATATAACGGCCAATGTTTACATCTAATGATGCTATTCTGTAACCTTCATGTTACTTATCTTATATTTTGTGTTTTTACACTGGTTGTCCATTAAACAGTATTTACATTTAAGTGGGGTTTATATGTCTAGGGGACCTCTTGGAGATGATCCCTGAATGGTCACGTATAAGGAAAAAAAACTAGATAGTGTCTATATGATCTAAAAGGATGTTAAAACAGGAAGAAAACAAGGACAGGTAGAGGAGCGGTACAGAGAACCAAAGAACAAGGATATTGGTTGTTCTATTCCACTGGACGTTGTCCTTCACTAATAGGGTTATTTATTAACGTGAGAATTCAGAGTGAATTTTAAGTTGAAGGCCATAGTAACTGAACATGAACGCTAGCTGAATTAGAGAATGTTTACAGTTTGGCTATTTTGACCTTAAAGGGACACTATAGTCACCAGAACCACTACACTTAAAAGGGACACTATAGTCACTAGAACCACCATGTAGTTGTTCTGGTGTCTATAGCCTGCCCTTGTAGGTTGAGCACTGTGAATTCTCTGAAAAGGCAGTGTTAACATTGATGGCTAGTTACATCTCTAGGTACAGTCACTCAGACAGCCACAGGAGGTGCTTCCTGGGTCAGTGCTGCAAAGTGTGAACCTACATTCAGCTTCTATATGCTCTACATGGAAACACTGAACATTCTCCATTCATTGGTTCAAAACAACTCTATAAGGAGATGCTGACTGGCGCAGCGCAGCGTTTTGTCACGCGTGCGCAATAACCTCCTGATGCTTTCTAATGGGAAATGATGATCTCAGTCATGGAGGTGGGACCAGACAGGGTCAGTTGTGGTGAATCCTGCATGGCGTGGGAGAAAAGTTAAGTTTTAAACCTTTCATCTCCAAGGAGAGAGGGGCTAGACATCTAAACAGTGATTCCAGAACTATAGTGTTGCTTTAAAATGTAAATCGTTTTCATCCTGAATTCTCACATTTGTGGATAGTCCTGTAAGAAAAAGAAATGAGTGGTGCTTTGAATCCACCCTGTGACTTGATAAAGGTTAATAAGGCACTTCCAAATGGTTTATATGAATACGATAGCTTCAGATAACATGGATTAGTCTCCAGAACAGAGCATTATGCTCATATAAGTGCTCCAAACAGAGTAAACTTCATTAGGAACTGTTAAAAATGTTGTCCAAACTACTCACCCAGGACACCAGTCAGAGGTGCATGATTTGAAAGGACCTGTACGTGCACTATATTTGACTGGTGCATAGTCACCAAAAGTGCTTCATGGTGCAAGGTGAAAGGTGCACTGCAATGTTTTGTTTTATTTAATCATGGCCATAAATTATCCAAAGTAAACCATGAAATGGCTCACATTTCTTTATCAAGTCTAACCATCAGAGCAGTTCTAGAGCTGACCCAAAAACGTTTGTAGTTATAAACTTGGCAGCTGGTATGTCAGAAAGCAAACCTGGCAGAACTATGGTCTTGGGGTCCTCTGACAAAATAGAGGGATGCACATGGGTACTCAAAACTAGAAGAGGACCTTACTCTTTAGTTTGTCAGTCTAAGCATAAAAATATTTTAATATTAGGGAGTCTTAATAACTGCAAAAATAGATATTCACAAACAATTACTACACATTTTTGTGTTAAGCACTAGTAATTATTAATTAATCAAGCATAATGCTGTTGCTAAATTTCATAACTGCACACATTTATAGTAGACATAGAACTATTTTAGCATATTGACTGACATGATATGAATTTCTTCGTATATATATTTTTCTTCAGTATTTTTCATGGTAGCGCAATTTTTGGAAATAATGAATGAAATGAAAGCATGAATATAATATGTAATAAAATATAATTTTTTTATGCACAATTAGCATTTTTTGTGATTATTTTTTTAAATGAGGCTGGTTAGTACATACCTTCATTAAATCCCACAACTGCAACCATTCTAAGATCATGGAATGAGCATTGACTAGACTAAAGAGCTATAAATAAAAAATGTTATTAAGAAACCTGATTATACCTCATTGAAATAACTGAAAAACCCTCAAAACCACTACAAACAGCTAGTAAATACTTGCAGTCGTATTTCTGACACTATAACTAGGCTAGGAAGCAAACAATTACACTATTTATGGTATTTGTTTTAAATGCCTTGAGCTGACAGAATTGCCTTCAGTGGAAGAGACACAAAGTGACAGAGTCAGCGTGGTAACCTCAGCCTGAACTGTGTCAGTGTGGAGATTAGATCAGACGTTATCGCTGCAGGTGTAATCCGATAGTCTGGATGATAGTATTTTGTAAAATACATTGAATGAAGAAATGTATTGGGTGGCTGTGTTGATTAAGCAAAGCGGCGTGACCCCAGGATAAACTCCATCATGAACCTTCCACCAAATCTTGGATATAAACTTCCGGCAGTAAAAAAAAAACTGTTTCCACATCTGTCTCCATGGATGTCAAGATCTAACCCAATGTATCCTGCCATGTTCCGAGAGATGTACAGTTTGAAAAGTCGTGCAGTGCCTTAAAGAATGTTCATTAACAGAGGCAAGAAAATCCTGTTTATTCCACTTCGATTCCAGAGAGATTTATATTTAAAGAGGTATAGTTAAACCAGGACTTGTTGAGAATGGCAAGGTCTAGGCCAGGCAGATGCAACCTTCGGCACTCCAGATGTTTTGGACGACACCTCCTATGATGCTTTGCTAGCATCATGGGTGTAAGAGCATTATGGGGGATGTAGTCCACAACATATGCAGTGCCAAAGGTTGCCTATCCCTGGTCTAGGCCAAAAAGACCTAACTAGAAAAACATCTGAACTGGAGAATGTTTCCAATTTGGCTTTTTTTTTTATTTCAATCTCAACAATCTAAATATCATAGTTTCACAAATAACCCTGTAAGAGTATGCCACGTATTTACCTGTAACATAACATGAAATGATCACAGAAAGTATTGAAACATGAAATTCTATTATTAATGCTGGTATTGCTTTGTCAATTTATTGATCCAAAAACAGAGCAAATAAAATGCACCATATAACCAGCAGCTAAAACATATCGACGATGGCAATATCCAGAAAGGACACCGTTCACATGCAATCAACGTTTTGCTAGTTTCCACACACTCCCTGGGTATAGAACGTTAATTTCCCATCTTGATGGAATGTATCCTATCAATCTCTGAATGAAAGGCTAACCTGATCTTGATGTGAATCAGACCTGGGGCTCTGAGATATTGCAGTTGGAGGACTAACCACTGAAAAACACAGGCATGATACATCAGTCTACCCAGTGGAAGCTCCATTCCTGTACAAATAAAATAACATTTTAGTTACCATTACCAAAAAGACTAGAGGATTTTGAAATAACAGTATAAACTAACAGCAGAAAAAAAGAGATACAAGCAGAAGACATAGAGAAATGTCAACAGGGGAAAAATCAGAGAGAGAGTATAGAGAAAATGGTAAGAGGAGAGAACCGAACAGGAGAAAGGGATGTCAAAAGATCTAACTATGGTTGGAACAAGGGACTTGGAAAGTCTTTCAACCCTCTTGGCCCCCTCCTTGTATTGCTGGTCCTGTGATGGTGGGTGGCCAACATATCCAGGAGAAATATCCCAGGCAGGTAAAGTCATTTTGTGATCAAACTATCATAAGCATTATATAAAAGTGTGTGCAAACTTTCATTTCTCTTGGGTTCCACTTTCAGTCAAATATAGAAAAAAAGAGGCTTTGCTGTCCACCTTTAATACGTGTAACAGATTAAAAACAATATCAAGCCAGGAAACAGCAATGTTTTACCAGATAATGATATGAATTTCTCTTAATGTGTTACAAAGTCTATATTTATTTTATGTATTACTCTATTATTTCTTTTACACATAATTTAGTTTAGAGGATCAATCTAGCACTGAATTGTATTTATCGCTATGTGATAAATATGTTCCAGGACAAAATATCCCAAGAGGACAAACTTCTCTTCCTTGACGACGCTAGTCTACAATGTTCAATTCCTTTGTCATTCTGCTTGATTTCTGGTTTAGTCAATGAACCCTCAGAATTAGTCACCAGATGTGCCGTGAGGGATAATACACTAGCAAGCACTTCTTTTGGATGAGAAAGAGAAAGATTAATGTGTGACCAGACATTGTGTTTAGCATAGGAAATTAATTTAATAAGCTGCGTTAAAGAGTTAGTTCCAGTAAAACACCAGCAATGTCCAATTCTATGAAACCCTTCAGGACGTAGCGGAAACATTTGAAAGTTCAGATTTGCAAGGGGTATAATTTAAACTGGAAGTCGCTTTCTTCAAACAATTACCTTTATCTCATTAATAAAGCACCTTTAACTAATCCGATTACTGACATAATTTACTTAAGCTTTTTTGGTGGTGAAAAGAATTTATTGAAAACGCATGCTTCTTTTTACAGTCAGTTTCCTCCTCAAGGTCGTTGGCATCAATGATATGCACCTCAGTAAAATATTGATAATATTTCACAAATTAACTATAGCTGAATCAAATCATGCATCTTACCTGTTTTAACTTGAAATGGAAAAATACCCAATACATTTATTATAAAATTAGTTTTAAGACTACAAATGTAGAATGGTTGGAAAATTTTACAAGAGTATTAATTGAGCATTATTTGCTTGAATGGGTTGGAGAAGGATAAAGTAGTTATGAGATCACTTTAAGCAAGAGCTATATTTTGCTCTTTAGATATAAAACCAAATTACAAATGTTTTTTTTAATATTGTTCATGTGCTTTTTTTTCATTTAGATAATTTCTCTATTTCTCTATTTCTTGTTTTTACTTCACTAATACTAGTCTGACGTGTTTACAATTTCTCATGTACCTCTCGCAAAAATGGTAGGGTTTATTTACTAAGATGGGAATTGTGTCAAATTGACGCAATAATTGTAAAATTTGTTGGATAATCTATATAATTTGTATTATTATTATGACCAAAAAATGAAATTCTATTTTTGAGCATTTTAAATTTAATAAATAAACCCTTTTGTCTTTTAATCATCTTTTCCTGAAACGTCTATCGACATGTCTTATCCTCCTTTGATATCACCTCCAGCACATCCGAGGTCTCTAGAATAAAAATCTTGTTCCACTACTGAACTGATTTCTTCTTTGTTAGAGAGTTGAGGTTGATGGTTGAGGTTCATCTCTGGTCCTTATCAGTGATGATGTGCATATACTTTTTCTCGTTTCCATTGGAATTGATACTTCTTTCGTTTTTCTAATGCCTCCCACATTTCCCTTGCCATGTCTACAAGTCAGTACAAATGTTTTCTCAAGTCCTTTATTTAAAATTTCCATGATAAACAACATCACAAACGGAATAAACATATATCTGTTCATATTAAGGAATTATTCAACAATATAATAATTTGATAACAGCTTCATGAGCCAAAAAGATATCTCATTGCCATTTTGAATTCACTGTGTCTTGCCCCTTAATTCCTCGTCTCTTAATGGCTCACTTGGCTGTCTCCCATCTACTGTGCCCTTACTCCCAATAATTCATCCTCAGATATATCCAAATAATTTGGATCCCTCACTATCTTCTGCATATTTGTCCCTCATCCTTTTAGATTGTAAGCTCCTCTGGGCAGGACCTTCTTCACATACTGCTTCCATATTTCAAACTAGTTTCGTCAGAATTCACTATTAGTCTTGGTTTATCTATCGAACAGCACTGTGGAATATGTTGGAGCTATATAAATAATTGTACGTAATTGTAACTGTAATATATATTTTTTTGCCTTTTTTTGGAGCAACTACAGAAACACGTGAAGAAGGTTGATGGACCTGCGTCTTTTTTTCAGCCTATATTATTATGCTACTATGTTATTATATCACACAAGGCATATCCTCCCCCCAGCTAGTTACACATTATAACTAAGCAGTTGGTGTAATTGTCAACTCTTATGTTTGTTTCTGAAAAATCTGCTGTTATTCTGAGACTTTATTATCTTAAATATTAACATGATATATTTTTAAAATGTTGGCTTGTGTTTAAAAAAAATGTACAAAAAAAATCATGTGTAGAAGTGCAGAATATTATTTTTCTTGAACAGATGTATTTTTTATTTAACGTTTTTCAATTCAAATGGCTTCTTGACAAGTCCTTTGCAGTCCCTAAACAGGGTACGCTTCTAAAAGTCACATTTCACAATAAAGTGTGTACAGACATATTGTTACCATGACAACAGCAAGAATGGCATGGCACATGAGTTATTGAACTAAGTAGGAGCGTAAGTCTATTTTTCCAGCCAAGGTTTATGATCAATTACATCCTTTGTTAAAAAAAAAAAAACACCCACGAAAAAAAAAAGTGATGAGTTAATGGATATTTAAAGAAGGAAAAAAAACAATAACTGAAAAATAATAAAAAAATTATAAATTGATTCAATCGGTAGTGCTCCACTAGCAAGACTAAGCGTTTTGCCAGTAATAAACCATTTTTAAATTGAGATGTATAAATCCCTTTTGGTATGTTACAACGAATTCTGGCACTATCATAATGACTGCAGACTACAAAGTATATATATCATTTCGTTAATAGGGGATTTTAAGATGTTGGAAGGAGTTGCAATCATGTCGATGCAAATCCCATCGAACGCTTCCCTAAGCCTGGGTCATTCTTCTAAGACCTTCTCCTGACATTCGCTATTACGACAGATCTCAGTAATAGCAGTTGAAGGGCATTATCGAGCCAAGAGCAGGGTATTTCAGTATTCAAACAGCCAAACTGTTCCAAAAAGCTCTGTTCTCAGTAGACACAAGGAAATCTAAGCATATGTTAAACAGTTAGACATCGCTTTAAGGCTGGCAAACTTTACAGAGGAGATTTGTGGTTTCTCATTAAGTGGAATTCTGTTTTCAGGAGAAAGAAATATACCGTTAGTCGATACATGAATCACAGTGTTCAGGTCACATAGTTGTCACAGCTAGACATTAACTGCACAGCTGGTATCTGTATACTATATTGATTAAAAAACGAAGTCAGGAAATAAATTAATGGACACATTGACCATGGAGGAGACAATCTCGCCATTGGTGTTAGTCAGCATGGGAGCGGGAATGATTGAGGGGATCTAGAGACCCCAGAGGCCCAAAAAAGATTTTAAAACAGGATAGAATTAAAACAGCCAAGGGCGAAATTATCAACAGATTGACAGATAAGCAAACACCTATATCAATGCATTAAGCACAGGATTAAAAAACAAATATATAATCAGATAACGATAAACAATCTACATTATTACTATTTAAAGTCTACACTTTCCGTTCGATGGATCACCGTAAACCAGGAGGTCAACATAAAGTCGTATTATGTCAAGTTTAACATTGCGTTTTATTGGTGGAGAAAAAGGTCAACTTAATTTTCAATAAGTTGCCACATAAAATATTAAGGAATAAAGTCCATTTTCTTGTTTTTTTCTGGAGTGTAATTTTTTACATGCCAGAGATACATCTTAAGGGGCATTTAGGAGAACATGACATGGTTTTTTGTCAGTGATATGATTGGATACACATATATTACTGGTCACACGATGATTCCTTCACATATTCAAATCAACACAAAATATAATTAATAAAATTAATTGTACTTACAAATCTTCACAGAACACCTATTCCTTGAGGGATACCAATTTTAATTGTTTTGTAATATCGATAGTTTGAAAAAGATCCTAGTAATTATGGCGTCCAGGTTAATACATCATTTAAAGTTTGTTTTGCATTCAGTCATGTCATTGTTTGTCACAGATTACTCACCCCATACCATATAAAATATTGAAAGAAGTTATTACAACCTATGCAGAAAGTTAAACACAACATAATTATTCAAATTTTAATACAGGGTTATTATTCGTTTGCAGAGATTAACTGATGGACAAAAGAAAATGTCAGTAAATCAGTAAATGTGGCATGTGCAAAAGTTTGGGCACTTTTTTAGTTTACCCACTGATGATTTATTTGTAAGAAATGAGGACCTTATCTAAATTGACCCATCTCCAACCTGTTACTGTGGACGCCGACCTTGTTGGTCTAGTGAAAAAAGATATCACTGGTAGTTAATGCTAATGTACAACAGATGCACGTTCAACTGATGACGCTACATCAACACTCATTTATATAATGGGGAAACATTGTTAAAATGCTATATTGATGAACACTGAGACAATCACATTCATTCAGTATCTGGCAATACTTAATAATTATGTATATGTGGAGCGCTGATAAAATAGAAAAAAAAAAAATAGAAAAAAAGAAAAAAAGGAGAGTAGGGTAAACAAAATAGGAAACCTAACGACCTATATAGTATAAAACATGTACATAAATAAAATGTACCCTTCTCTCCTAGTAGATCATAAAACTGATTTTACTCGTACACTCAAAGTAGATAAAAATAAACAGATTAATTTATTAATAAAAAGATAGACTAATATAAAGAGAAAACATTAAATCTCACATATAATACGTCTATAACAAATAATTAAACAACAGCCGTAAAAAAGTCATAAAAAGTCCAGACCTTATTGAAATGCTCGGCGTCCCGAGTCAGCAAAGATGTATAAATGCTGAAAAAATAAGTCAAATAAAAGTCCTCTTTATAATCCAAGTGATGGCTGATAATGGTGGGAGTCAGACCTCTCCAAACGCGTTTCTCCGCTTTGGCGGCTTTTTCAATGGATGAGGTCTGTGTCTTTGTGTTCGCTTATATAGCGGTTTGCCGGCATTAATTAGAACCCGGCAAATACATCAAACAGTGAGTGTAACAAAAGTAACTTCTCTGAAACAAAATAGTTTCACTGTATCAGAACTTAACAGCTCAGGAAAGTTATCCCTTATTTAGATCGGCATATTATATTATTCCTCTTTATTTACTACTGTTACCATAGTAACGCCCGCCCAAGCAGGTTTAAATGTAACTGCCGTTTCCATTTAGTTAAAAAAGACGGAAAATATGAAAGAAAAAGAAGACAGAATTACAAAAGTGTTAAAAAAAAAAAAAAAGAAAAAAAGGGCAGAGAATGGGTGTTGCAAATGTAACTTCTGTATGCTCAAATAGTTAAAATATATCAAAACTCGATAACTAAAAAATAGTACTCTTCACTTAATCATTTAATCGGCCCATCACATTACTATTTTATGTATGCTCCCGTTACTATAGTAACGATTGTCTGAGCAGGTTTAACTCTATCTCCATATTTATTTGACGTAGGATGACAGGGAAATGGAGAAATCTATTATAAAAAGATGGTAATATTGGAATAGGGATCTCTCATTATGTCTACTCCTATTGATAGATTGAAGAAATTTCCATGTTACAGCTTGGATCAAAATTGTAAAATATTAGGGCAATCTAACAAACCTAATGTTATAGCTTACACTAACGCTGCTTGGTATAATTAGATGAGAGATTCTAGATCTCAAATAGTATCCATAAAAAGGGATCTTTATTCATAGTATTTAAGGACCTTATAGGAAAAAAAAAAAAAAAAAACACTTAAAGGGGGAAATTTATCCCAAAAAATGGCATAACTCAAATTCAGCATTTAATCCCTTAGGCTGCAACGTATCTAGTTGATATATCCATTTCATCTCAGTAATGCCCAGTTGTTTAGTATGGTCTCCTCCTCTCCAGTTTTTATTCACTCTACATATCCCCTTAAAGTTCAAAAGGCTCATATCCGAATTATGATGTTGTTTAAAATGGGCTGATACTGAATGTTGCATATAGCCTTTCTTTATATTCAACATATGTTCTATAATTCTAATATATAGTTGCCTTTTTGTTCTTCCCACGTACTGGAGCCCACATGGGCACTCCAGTACGTATATCACGTTAGTGCTTTGGCAGGTGATATGTTCTTTTATTTTAAAAGATTCCATCTTTTTCTTACTGTTTTTGTTAGTAACTTCAAATACGCCTTTTGTTTGTTTAAACCTACTTTCTTTGCATGAAATGCAGTCCAGGCAATAGAAGAAGCCATTTTTCTTTGTTATAGTTGTAGCGTTTCTACCTTTATGATGTTTGTTAGTTATTTTTCTTCTTAAGTTCGGTGCGCCCCTAAAGATAATCTTCGGTCTTTCCGGTAAACTGCTGGCCAGAATTTTGTCTTTTTTCAAAAGATGCCAGTGTCTTGTAAGTATCCTTTTTAATTGTAGGTTTTCTTTATTATAATTCAAGATAATTGATGGAAATTCTTCTCCTAATTTTATTGCTCGCGATTTATCTTTATTATTCAATAGATTAACGCGGTCTAAATTATCAACTCTACATAGTGCCTCCTCTATTTCATTGTCTTGATAGTTTTTCATCAGAAATTTTTTCTTTACTCCTTCCGCTTGTTCTCTGTAGACTTCAGAATCTGTGCAGTTACGTCTCAAGCGTCTGAATTCATTATAAGGTACGTTCTTAAGCCACATCGGTAGGTGGCAACTCTCTTTAAGAATGAAGCTATTCACGTCTACTTCTTTAAAGTGCGTTTTCGTTTTAACTGTGCCGGAATCTACATAGATGATAAGGTCAAGGAATACTATCTGTGTCTTGCTCCAGGTAGTGTTAAGTTTAACACCCCATGTATTCTTGTTTACATATTCTAAGAACTTTTGCAGGTCTTCCATTTCACCTTCCCATATGAAAAAAACATCATCGATATATCTTTTATACCTGTATATGTTATTATTCCAGGGATGTTTATTCCAGATGTGATTATCCTCCCAGTCTCCCATGAACAGGTTGGCGAAACTGGGGGCAAATTTCGTCCCCATTGCTGTTCCCTTCTTTTGGAGGTAAAACTGATCTTCAAACAGAAAATAATTGTTCTTCAAAATAAAAGCAATCCCTTCTATTATGAATGAGATTTGATTGTCTTCCAGTTCTCCATATTTCCTTAATGCATTACTCACGGAATCACAGCCTTGTTGATGATCAATGATCGTATATAACCTATTCTGTGGAACTCCCTTCCCTCCTCAATCAGACTTTCATCCAGCCTCCATTCCTTCAAAAAATCTTTGAAAACTCACTTCTTTATTAAAGCGTATCAATTAAACGGTCAGCAGGTTTCTCATCCCCCACCCCATGACTCCGTTCCTTCACCTGTCAAAAATGACCTACCAAGCGCTCAATAAACCCTTCTGTAACAAACTATTTAATTCCCCTACTTTAACCCTTTGTGTCACTATACCCCACTCCCTCTAGCATGTAAGCTCATCGAGCAGGGACCTCAACCCCCTCTGTTCCTGTACGTCAGTGGTCTGATCTCAATTATGTGTCTGTTAGTCCACCCATTGTACAGCGCTACGGAATTTGTTGGCGCTATATAAATAATAAAATAATAATAATAATAATAATAGTTCAATCTGCTCAGATAGCTGAAAGAAATCAGATATTATAAGCAATACCTATAAAAACAGGTAATCACCACAACTATAAGAATAAAGTCTTAAAGAAACACTTATGGTGGCCTGACATCCAACCTGGCTGGACTTGTTCCTCTGTAGCACCTGACACACTGGGCTAATATCGCACATATAAAGCCAATACTACGGCTATAAGGGGTCCCCAGCCACAGGATGACTTATATTGAAACCTGGTGTTCCTTTTAGGGTCTGGAACCAAGTCTCAGACTGATCAGTAACCCTGTCTGTCTTTGTGTCCCACCAAGTCTGCTGACTTGGACCGGCGGGCTTTATCCTGGTCCCCATCAGGCATACAGATCCGGAGGAAGACCTTACATTGCCGGGTACCTTGAGTCCCACGAGGTGCGCCCAAGATGGCTGCCACGCTGCAGCTTCAGCCCAGCTGATTAGCCCTCAGGAGCTAGGAGTGGAGGGAATCAATTGAAGCCCAATTTGATGCAATTTGCCTGGAATTCTGGGGTCAACTCAATGACCACTCTACAGTACTCACCCCTCCTATCATCCTGACATCAAAGGCTGCTGAGTGCAACACCTGTTCCTCTTCTGGGCAGGATACCCACCCGAAGCAATCTCTGGGCAGCCATCCATACACCCATGGGGGTGCTCGAATGAAGGGGACTCTGTGGGCATGGGGCACAAGCACCCTTCAAGGCCCGGAGCTGTAGTTACAGGACACTATACTTGGTGGTCTACTTCACTCCATGCAACCAGATGACACGCAGAATACTCACGACCCTGTGCTAGAGGGGAAGAGTACCAGTCCTGGCGAGAACCTGACCCGCCATCTATGGCCTACCTGCGGCATTGGGTGATCTAGCATGGTGGCCTCCTGCCACACAGAGACTTGCCCACCTGCCAGCCATTCAGAAAGTTAGCACTCTGCGTAATTAGCTACACCTAACCTCTTCTCCTAATCTTTTTTTTACATTCCTCTCATGCAGTCAGTGGTTTTATGTTCACACTCATGATCTAAAATATTCAGCAGTGTTTTTTTATGTTTTATTATATCTTTATTTTTAGCAGAAGATATAATAGAGTTAATAAATGGGCCATGTGTAGTATTTATTCTAACCTATTTTATTCTTAGGCCACAAAGCCATGTAATCTTCCTTTATTTTTGAGTCTCAGTATTTTATTCTTGGTTAAATAAAATCAGCTTAACCGTCACATAGTAGCTAGACTTAAATATCTCCCAAAGGATTCAAAGGAATATGAGTGTGGCCAACCCGGCGTTATGGGTTAGTCTTTATATAAATGTCTTCCAAAATGAAAGACAAACAGAATAATGTACAATGTATACTTTGGTTGCCTTTGGAAAGGGCAGATCGCTCTTTGGGAGTTTATGTGCTGAAATAAATCCTAAGTGAGGAATTAGTGAATTTACGTAATATAATTTATCTGTTTTATTTTTCTTATAAAAAGTGTCTTTAAAATAAGCCATTTATAATTGATATAGAAATATGGAATTGAAGCAGGCTATACACCTGTAAAAAAGGAGTGTTTGCGTTTGTCATTCAGTCCACCTCTAGTGGCTGTCGCTCACACAGCTGCTAGAGGTGTTTCCTATTACAGTCCTTGATTTAATATTTTTGTCTAAACTTTTCAAAAGATTTAATAGATTTAATATTTTTGGCTAAACTTTTAAAATTTGTTTTATTTAAAATATAAAAAATAAATCATCTATATATAAAATTATATTTAAAAATATAATCAGAATATTAAAATATTAAAATATTTTCAAAATAATATAATTTTAAAAAAATGCATCCAAAAATATTAAATCATTTGAAAAGCTTATCCAAATTGAGGTCACAAATATTTTCGGAGCCGACGTTCGGGGTCCTCGTGTTCAGCATAAACGTTCTCCAGTGCAATGGTATAATGCATCTCTGTGAGAAAGGTACCAATTTGGGCAACATAGGGATTGCTGTATGTGTGCAGTAGGCTACCTAATGCGTCTTAATGGAGAACATTGAATTAACTGAGGTGAAGGTTAGAGTGGCAGCCTCGGCAAGGAATGAAAGGCGAGTAAACTTCATTTTCATGTTTAAAGTGGGTAGAAGAAATTTTAATGTATCTCTAATTTTAGAGTTTATTCTTAACCCCTTAAGGACCAAACTTCTGGAATAAAAGGGAATCATGACATGTCACACATGCCATGTGTCCTTAAGGGGTTAAAGAAGCAGTCTCCAAGCTTTGCTAGAGTGAAATATGCCATAATTTCCTAAATAATAAAGAACACATTTGCAATCTAAAGCTAAACCTATTTATTATCTGTGATCGGACACCTAAAATGCTGTCAGGTAAGAAAAATAAATAATACTGAATTTGTATACAAAATCGGATAAATTCAGGTTTGTATATATGAGTTCTGCCTGCAGTATAGGTGAGTGGCGTTTGCATGAACAGAGGTAGTGTTTATACGCATGGAGTTCTGTCTTCTGTATCGGTAAGTGGAATTGCTTGCATGAATAGAGGTGCTGTTCGCAAGACCATGAGTGATGAGTGGCCGGCGTGGGTGGTTGGGTTGACCTCGCTGTCTCGGGGGTCGCGCTGTGACACAGCGTCCTTGTGGAGTGAGACGTGGCGTGGCGAGGTGAGTGTGAGAGCGAGGTCCTGATACTGTCTGTAACTGTGTGTGTGAAAGAAACTATCTGTAACTGTGTGTGTGTGTGTGAGACTGTAACTGTGTGTGTGTGAGAGACTGTCTGTAACTGCATGTGTGGGTGTGTGTGTAGGTGAGTGTGGGAGCGTCTACCCCCCATCTAAGGAGTCACCTCCGGAAGCAACTAGGACCAGGACGAGAAGGGTGTCGGAGTTGGAACCTTTGGAGTAGGCGAGGAGCATTGATGTTATTTACAGGTTCCCAGGACCTCTCTTCTGGACCGTATCCCTTCCAATGTATCAGGTATTCAAGATTCCCTTTTCGAATGCAGGAGTCAAGGACTTCATATTCAGATTCCCCAGTGACAATCACAGAAGCTGGAGGAAGGATGACCCCCTCTGGGAAGGTATTTTCCCTAAAATGTTTCAAGAGTGATACATGGAAGGACGAATGGAAATGGTAGTGAGGAGGCGGGACGGGAGAGATGATCTTTTTAATATGGAATGAACCGATGTATTTAGGGCCAAATTTCTTGGACATGGTAGTTTTAGATATAAGGGGTGCATAACCTGACAAGTTGATCAATTTGGTATTAAGGTGGGGTTCTTCTTTCACGGTCTGCATACAATTTATAGAGACGTTGACTGTCTTGTAGAGTTTTTTGAGCATGGAGAAATCCTTGTGTTAGTTGATTAATGTGAGTGGAGGCATCTGGGACACTGGAAGAAATGGACAGTCCTGGAAGAGATGTGTGTTGGAATTCGTAAGCATAAAAGGAGACGCATGTGTGGAATCGTGTATATGCGTATTATAGGCAAACTCTGCAGTTGTGAGTTTTTTCCAGTTGGATTAGCGCAATTGTTAATTGAGGTTCCACCCTGGTCTCCACCTCCTGTACCTTTAAAAGGCTCTGTGTCAGCGCAAGCGTGCCCTTTGATTCTCCTGAAGTTCTACCTTCTGTGTGGTCACCTGTGGAAGCAGCGGCGTTCTCACGAACAGACTTCGTACACGTACAAACGGATTTCTGTCTGCACTTTAGGTGAGTGGCGTACGCACGAACAGAGGTGGTGTTTGTGTTCATGGATTTATGTGTTCTGTATGGGCTAAGTGACATTCACATGAATAGAGGTGCTGTTCACATGAATGTGAGTAATCGGCATGGGTGGTTGAGCCTACAGCGCTGCCTGGGGGGGGGGTCGCACTCCAACACGGAGTCCTTGTGGAGTGAGAGAGAGAGAGACCCGGCATGGGAGCGTGAGGTAGGAGAGTGTGGGAGCGAAGTCCTGATACTGTCTGTAACTGTGTGTGTGAGAGTAACTGTCTGTAACTGTGTGTGTGTGTGTGTGTGAGAGAGAGACTCTGTAACTGTGTGTGTGAGACTGTTACTGTGTGTATTGGACTGTAACTGTGTGTGTGTGTGAAAACCTCTCTGTAACTGTGTGTATGTGACTGTCTGTAACTGTGTGCGAGCCTGTCTGTAACTTTTGTGTGTGTGTGTGTGTGTGAGAAACTGTGTAACTGTGTGTATGTGACTGTCTGTAACTGTTTGTGAGTGTGTGAGAAACTGTCTGCAACTGTATGTATGTGACTGACTGTAACTGTGTGTGAGCCTGTCAGTAACTTTTGTGTGTGTGTGTGAGAAACTGTGTAACTGTGTGTGAGCCTGTCAGTAACTGTGTGTGTGTGTGTGTGTGCATGTATGTGTCTGTCTGCCTGTAACTGTGTGTCTGACTCTCTGCCTATAACTGTGTGTGTGTGTGTGTCTACATGTAACTATGTGTGACTGTCTGCCTGTAACTGTGTGTGTGTAGGCCTGCATGTAACTGAGTGCATGTGACTGTCTGCCTGTAACTGTGTGTGTGTGACTCTCTACATGTAATGGTGTGTACAACTGTCTGTCTGTGACTGTGTGTGACTGACTACCTATAACTGTGTGTGTATTTGTGGCTACCTTTAACTGTGTGTGTGGCTGCCTGTACCTGTGTGCATGTGTCACTGTCTGCCTGTACCTGTGTACATGTATCACGGACTGCCTGTATCTGTGTGTGACTGCCTGTAACAGTGTGTTTGACAATATACTTGTAACAGTGTGTGTATTAACCCCTTAAGGACCAAATTTCTGGAATAAAAGGGAATCATGACATATCACACGTCATGTGTCCTTAAGGGGTTAATGTGGTTATCTTTAACTGTGTGTCACTATCTGCCTGTACCTGTGTGTGTGTGTTACTGTCTGCCTGTACCTATGTGCGTGTGTCACTGACTGCCTGTACCCATGTTTTTGACTATATACATGTAACTGTGTGCAACTATGTCCCTGGGACTGTGTGCATGTGGCTGTATTAGACAGTGTATGTGTTTAACTGTGTGCAACTGACTGTGGTCTGCAAAAATACACACCTGCACTCACACCAGGGGCGTTTTAGCTGCGAGGCAAACAAGGCATTTGCCTTGGGCGGCATTTTTCAGGGGGCGGCAAAAAACGCCGCCCCTAAATGCCCAGGGCAAATGCCTAGTTAGCCTCGCGGCTAACTGACATGCTGGGCGGGCGGCCGGCCGGCGAGGGAGCTCTTCCTCTGAGCTGTCCGCTCAGCTCCCTCGCGCGCCGCACAGTGAGGCTGGGAGCCGGAATATGACGTCATCTTCCGGCTCCCAACCTCTCTCTGCGGCGCGCGAGGGAGCTGAGCAGACCGCTCAGGGGAAGAGCTCCCTCGCCGCCCGCCCGCACAGCCCAGTGCCGCCCGCAGCCACTGGACCCCAGGGAGATGAACCCCCCCCCCAGCATTCACAAAGGTAAGGGGGGGGGGAGGGTAAATTAAAAAAAAAATGTGAGTGTGTGTGTGTCTGACTGTGTGTATGTGTGTGTCTGACTGTGTGTGTCTGACTGTGTGTATGTGTGTGTCTGACTGTGTGTGTCTGACTGTGTGTATGTGTGTGTCTGACTGTGTGTGTGTGTGTGTCTGACTGTGTGTGTGTGTGTCTGACTGTGTGTGTGTGTCAGTGTGTGTCTGACTGTGTGTGTGTGTCTGTGTGTGTGTGTGTCAGACTGTGTGTGTGTGTCTGACTGTGTGTGTGTGTCTGACTGTGTGTATGTGTGTGTCAGAGTGTGTGTGTGTCAGTGTGTGTGTGTGTCTGACTGTGTGTGTGTGTGTGTCTGACTGTGTGTGTGTCAGTGTGTGTCTGACTGTGTGTGTGTGTCTGACTGTGTGTGTGTCTGTCTGTTAGTGTGTGTATGCGTATCTGTCAGTGAATGGGTGTGTGTGTATTTAGAAGGCGGGGCGGGGGGGTGGGGCGCCTGAGTTTTGTCCTGCCTAGGGCAGCACAAAACCAGGATACACCACTGCCTCACACATGTGCCTACATGCATATTTTTATCTGAATTAAATACCTATCACACACAGCCAATAAATCCAGCACAAATATCACACACACAGCCAGTGAAATATATGCATACAGATATTACACACAGCCAATACACCAATTACAAATATCACACACAGCCAGCACATAGCATACAGATCACACACAGCCATAATGCCTCTCACACACATTTAATAAATATCCTATACAAACATTACACCCCTTTACACACACTATACACGAATGAAAAGGTATGATCAGGGAGGGGCGCTGTGAACATTTTTTGTACAGAGCTCCTAAAGGCCTAAGGCCGGTTCCTGTGACATGTACCACCTACCTATAGGTTATTGCAGGCCACGTACACACCTTCATTGCAGTAGTGTTCACTGATGGCAGTGGCCTCTGTCAACAACATATGCACCCTGCCACACTGCAAAAATTGATCAAATATGCTTTGAGGAATATGACAAAGTGTTCAAGGTGTTGCATTAGCCTCCGAATTCCCTAAATCTCAATCAGATTGCGCATCAGTGGGAAATGCTGAAACAACAAATCCGTTCCATGGTGGCCCACCTTGCAACTTGCAGGACTTAAAAGTTACAAAATTATATTAGCTAGACAAATATGTATCATGACACCAACATGTATGTAAGACAAAACCGTAGGTTGGTGACATTTCCAGTTAATCTTAAACTAAAACAATATTTTATCACTATATTATCAAACAACTTTAAAAATATAAGTTAGATTCTAAGCTCTATAAAGTGCTCACATGTTGCATCTTCTGAATATTAACTCCAGTAATGCTTACGGCTTTCTCATTGGAGTGTCTGTTCAGTAGCAGATGGAGTTATGTATTTTTTCTTCGTACTTATTGAAAAGGTCTAGCAGTAGAAGAACAGTTAGTATTCCATTCCAGATCAATAAAACACTGCAAGAATAAACCTGACAATTATAATTGCTTCAACACCGAGCTACATGACATGGCCATAAATTTAAAGGTACTAAGTTATTTCCATACCAGATTCTCTCCTACTTGTGATACGGAAGGAAGATGGGGATTCATCTAGGCTCTGGCTCTTGATTGGATTTTAAGAGAAAACGATTAGCTATTCTTTTCTTTTTGCAATATATTTATATGTTTTTGTAATTCTATTTTCCAAGTTTCTGCTTTCTAAATAGCTTAACACGAAGAGCGATCACAAAGTATAAAATAACAAACACACAAACAATCTTTCTTTCCTGTAGACTGCTGCAATTCTCAGGGCGTTTTTGGACTGCAATGTGTGTACTTATTCATGCAAACCACATTTCTTAAGTTACTGTAAATTCCTTCCAAAAGACAATGGATAAGGTATACATAATTACTGTTCTAAGCATTGTATCTCGGCTGCAGTATTCCAAGCTTAGTAGATTAAACCACAGACATGCAGATTAGTAAGAAAGTTGTAATTTACTGTCAAATTCTGTAATATAATTCAAAAGCTGAATGTCATTTTCTGGAAAATGTTATTATTCCAAGCAGTAACTCAACTGCAGTATATATTACAGAAAGTTTACCTAAGTTTGGCTGCTGTCGATCCAGATGTTTTGTTCTGGCACCGCATCATCGAGTTAGACACCATTGCAAACTCAGAGTACTGTTTGTGTTTTGTTCGCTACTTACCCCGGGCTTTGGTGGTTTCAGCACATATGACAATTGGTTTTTGCTTTTCATTCTTTACTTTATGGTCAGTTTAAATGTGGGAGGTCTGGCTTAAACCTTTAAAACAGTGCAGTTCATCCTTGTGGTGCACTGCCTGGTACCCCGACTGGGTGCCTCTGCCAATCGCTGCTTCCTAGTAATCATTGAGTACCATAAGCGATGCACCGGACACTATAACCACCGTAGTCCCCACTTTCAGCGTTACAGCTTGGTTGGGGTCTCGCTGTCCTCCATCCACTCTGGACCCAAGATCAGGATCCAGCTTCCAGTGGGTAGACCTCTCCTAGTCCAGAGAGTAGAGTAGGGTGCTTGTAACGGCCACCCAGGTAGTGAGAGGGGTGTATGCCGTTGGAGACGTCCTTTTCCCCGGCGAGAGGCTGTGCTGCAGTGTATTCGCGATGTCCCATCAGCTGGATCAGTGTAGAGAGAGAGTAGCAGAGCTCTTACAAGAGCTAGTGATTAGCTAGATGCAGGTTCCCTACAATAACGAGACAAGGCTACGTATTGAGAGTTAAGCAGGAACTGAAGTTTTAATGTTCCAGGCTGGCTTTTATGCAACTTTCCCACAAGGTTACCACCCATGTGGACCTTGTTGGGCACCGAAAACACAAACTCAACAACCAATAGTTTACAGTCACACAGTTAAACACTCCCATTCATTACAGTAAATTCCTCCCCTCTGCTTGGGAGATAATTGAGTTAATTGCTCTATGAACTCAATTATCTCCAAACGAAAAATACGCTTTTTACTTATTTTTCATAACTTTAAAATTATACATCACATTCCCATAAAATTTATATTTTCAGAACGAGCAAATGAGGGAACAGACATATTAAAAAATTGTACAAATCAGTTTAGGGGTTCGGGAGATTGATAGAAGCAGGGGCGTACCTAGAGCATTTGGCACCCGGGGCGGGTCCTATTTTTGGCACCCCCCTTCACCCTTCCTCAACTTTAAATATAAAAACAACCACATTTTTTTAAATGTATTTAGCACTAAGCATTGTTTGTGTGTTTGAATGTATTCATGTTTTTGTATGGAGTATATGTGAGTGAATGTAGCGGTGTGTTTGGATGTAGTGTTGGCGTTTGAATGCAAGCATGCATTTGTGTGTTGTGTGGTATTTGAATGCAGTGGTATGGTTATATATAATTGTGGGGTTTGTATGTAGTGTTGACATTGAAATGCATGAGTGTATTTGTGTGTAGTGTTGGCGAGATTTTTAGATGTCTGCACATATACACATACACGGACATACACACATGCAGATACATACACACACAAACATAGTCACACACAGATACACATTGACACACATGCAGACATCGTGGCAACTCTAGGAACAATATATATGGGGGGGCACATAAGATACCACAGTCAAAACAGGAGGGGGGGAGCAGTAAAACTTCTCACTAGGGCATGGGGTAATATGCTGCCATTGGCTGTCTGATGCCAGCATGCTGTGTTCTGCATGCTGGCATCTGACCAGGGCCGGACTGGCCCACCGGGATACCGGGAAATTTCCCGGTGGGCCGTCATTTGTTCGGTGATACGAACGGATTAGCAGGGTTATTCGTTTTCCCATTCGTATGGTCAGCATAACTACAGTTGCAAAAACAGTGGTTGAATGCAATAACAGGGGGATCTGTTACAGTGCTCTTACAAGATTTTTTTTTTTATTATAACCCAGGGGAGAATAGTGATATAGGAATCCCCAGAGTAGATACAGCTGTTCCCCCCACACATGAGATGAGGGTAAGCAAAAACTTTATTGGCAGCCACAACTGGCCTTATATGCAGGTCCCCATGCAAGGGGCACTCCCCACTGGACCTGAGAGTACAATAAAAACATACACATGATTACATTGGCTCTCAGGTCCAGGACACTCCCACACAAAACAAGATAATCCCTCCCCTGTGCCTGAGAGATAATTGAGTCAGGAACTGTATTAAACTCAATTATCTCCAGGCATAGAAAACATACATTTTAACAACCTCCCAAAAGTACCCTTAAAACACATGGAAATCCCCTGATAGCCCCGATCTGAGGGACCAACAGATCGGGACCAACAGATCGGTTCAGGGGTTCGGGATTTCCATGGAGGTCATAAATTGACCAACTGCACACGAGGCTCCTGCTCATAAGAGTTCCATGAAATCAGGCTATGCGGCAGCTCTATTTTGGGAGTTCACAATACAACAGAAATACAAATGCACCCAGTAAGTATGTAAACTTAGTCTGTGTCTCATATTCCTGAGTGTTTATCCACCGAACGCCGCTCTTCTCAAGTGAATCCAGCCAAACGTACGATGAGATGGAAGTCCCAGCGGTGTTCGTGCCGTCGAGTGTTCCGATTATAGTTCCATGCACTCGACGACCAAACACTGCTGTATGTGTTCGTGGCTAAAGATGGCTGCCGCCACATGTTCACCTATACGAATGATGACCACCCAGCCGATCCTCCAATAAGTTGCAGTTTAGAGGTGTTAATATGGGTAATGAGCTGCACGCTCCACTTACAGGTGGTCCAACTGTTCGGTAACCGAACAGAATAAGTACAATCCGTTCGGTAAGCCCTATATACCGAACCATATAAGGGAAAAGGCACAAACAAAGCCTTTCCACAGTCCTGAACCAAGGTCTAATACATGGGCCCTAGTCCTGGGGTAAGGTGCTGGCAAGCAGGCTCCTCCAAGTACCAGTGGCAAGGTTACTTTCGCCACAATGCTAAATCTATGTCTTTACCATGAAAATCTTTTGTCCAGAACTTGTGTCAAAAATGTTTGGATTTTGCTCACAGCAACAATGTAGCACTCGTGCTCTACAGTTTGCGATCTGAGAAATTTCCTTTCGGCCGTATAATTTTTCCTAAGTTAGAACATTTTTCTGTACCCAGGAAATTCAGTCGGATGACAGTTTGGTTTGGATGAATGCTGAATTGGGAACCAAATCCATAGAACAAACCAAAAAGACACGAAAATGGGGCAATCGGTGTGTTTCTAAATATATTACACGAAATACTATTATGTGTCTATTTTGCAGTACACTGACTGGATAATTTCCCCTCCATTTGGTTCATAGATCAACTGAGAAAAAGTAACCAAACAGGGAAAAACAGGAAGAGCAGTAAAAAAATCTATATTTTTAATTTATTCTATATAAATACATAAATATATTCAGTATATATATATAGTATTGAGTCCAGGAAGAATCCCCCAACCAGTAATACCTAACGCACGTTTCACCCGGCAGCCATCGCCAGGATCATCAGGAGTGTCTGACTCTATATACAATTTTTCATGCAAAAAGTCACTAATCAACTCGTACGTGGACCGTGCACAATCTGTGCTATTTTCTGCAATAATACTCCCAGTAATGTGTCTTTTAACTACAGTAAATACGTTTAGAAATCAGTCTGTGTAAACATTGTACTTGTTCTAAATTACATTTTAAAATCTCTCCGAACAACCCCACCCCGGCTGCACACCCACTCACACCCCTAAAATGAAAGTGTCCCTCTATGCTTATTTGGAATGTTGGGAGGGATGGATTTATCATACTGATCAGATGATACTACTGATACTACTTTAAATAAACAATAGTTAGGAACATCTTAATAATTTAAAATCATTTTATGGCCCTTGTACAGCCTGTTTGGCAAACACCATTTATAAAATACTTGCCACTTAGCTGCATTGCAACTATGCTTCCCTTAAGACTCTCACTTCCATGTCCTCTTGACCAGGATCCAGTAGCCAGTATATAATCAACAATAATTGTACCGTGCTGCACTATTGTGTTTGTTTGTGTTATTTTTCCGATTGCTGTATCCACATGTTGAATCATGAATGTTAAGAACAAACATCTCATTTCAAGTACAAATAGCATTAAAAAATATAAAATAAAAAATAAAACATAAACTCAAGTTCTGAACGAATGCTTGCCACATGATTTGTATGTTGCAACACGAACAAGAAGAAAAGAAATGGAAAACTCTAAATCCTTTCCCTCAGTGCATGTTTTGAATACCAAAAAGGTTGAGTAATAGGGTTGCAATTTTTAAAATCTTTTTTCTTTCCTCTGCTGGTGTTGACGATGACTTTCACTAGTCATAACGATTACTGTAATGAGTATTCTCCATGCTCTCAGCCTTCTAATTGGAAAGTGGTGAATATACCACACTCGGGCAAAGTCTGGTCAGTAATGCGTTTGACCTTGACACTTTCATGTGCTGTTGACTTTCACAAGAGGACCTAACTAGGCCTGCATGTTTTTGCCAATGTCGATCAGTTAGGTAATTAGGAATCATGTTGTGTCCTTCCGCATTTAAGTATGGATCTTGTAGATAAGATTTCCTACAGAATGCAGCTGTTGGAGAGACTGCCTGGACTCCAAATGTCTAAGTGGGCTGCTACATGTTATGACTTATGGCCTTCAGCAAGTCTTGATTGCTCACAGTTGCTAGGTACACGCCATATCATTAAAATGCTCTGCCTTGTCATTTAACTCTAAAGGGTCTACAGAAATAACATTGGGGAAGGCTTATACGCCAAATATATGACATATGATACCCTAACAGAGTATTGTCAATAACTGAAACGAACGTGATACCAGACCCTACTTCAAAGTCTTTCCAAAGAATTAATTGAAATCATTTCTTCAGTATATTTCACTCTTCAGAAATATATTTAGAAATCTGATGTGGCAATATAATAGAGGGATTTGAAAGAACAGCTGTACTCAGAATTTAGAGGGTGAATTTATATTCATTGTTATTGATATAAAACAAAGCATTTTTATAAAGGTATTACTCAATGGAAATGCTGTACAATAACAATCATATAGTTAATATCTAGGAAATTTATGAGATTTGACTATTTGTCAAAATATGTCTGGTTTAGTTCACTAAAAAAGCATTGCTGGAAAATAAATATGGATTTTATAGGTTTTTTTGCTACTTGACCACTTTGGATTAAATTTGTAACTTGAAGGAACACTCTAAGTTCTGTAACCACTGATGCCTGTTGTAGTGTTTATAGTGCCTGGAGAGCTCTGGCAGAATCCTATACTAACTAGTTAAACCATTTAAGAATAGTTTGACAACTTACCTTGGGTCTGCTGATTGCCCACTGCCACCTCATCTCCAGCTGGGAAACTCTTCATTGAGTCAAGCACATTTGTTTAGGATGTGCAGAGGTGACTCTCTAATTAGGCGGTTCAGTCGGCTGCCTAAGGCCTAGCGCTGGCTCGGGCCTCGCGGCTACCTAAACCACCTTAGGGCAGACTGTGCTCAGTATGCCACCGGGTGCGAGGCACCTCCTCTCTGCCTGGCCAGCCATCAGAGACACCGGTCTGCAGCTCTGCAGAGCTGCAGACCATGTGTCTCGCGAGAACTGGCCAATCAGAGCGTTGGAATGGGTTACCATGGCAATGCTCTGACGGGTCTTGCAAGATATATGGTCTGCAGCTCTGCAGACTGGATTTAATGGCCACCGGACCACCAGGCAGCCCACACTGGACCACCAGGGAATAAAGGTATATAGTACCCGCCCCTCTCCCCATCACCCCCACTCCCTAACACCATCACCCCCCTCCCTCACACCACCACCCTCCCTCTCACCATAACCCTCCCCGGCCACCATCACCCTCTCACCATCACTCCCACCTCCCTCTCAACATCACCCCCCACTCTCTCACCATCACTCCCGCTCCCTCTCACCATCACCCCCTCCCTCTCACCATCACCCCCTCTCACCATCACTCCCCTACCTATAAATTAGGTAAGTATTTGTGTATACAAAATATAGTCAAAATAAAACAAATTAATGAAATGAAACACCCATGACCCTCAGGAGATGGGTACACCATAATCAGCCTTCTTGACCTTGACCTGACAGCGGCAAGTATCAGTGAGGACCAAAAAGGTCAGAAAATAAGGGAAAACTTTAAAAGACATATGTCTTATACAACAAATACATTCCACGTGTGCTAGTTCGGAAAATATATACATATATGCATTCTAATAGGTAAATTAGGTATTTGTCAGCTTCCTTGATGTGACAGCGGCAAATAACAGTGGGGACCAAAAAGGTCCAAAAACAAGGAAAAATCTTAAAGGGACATAGGTCTTATACAACAAATGCACTCAACGTATTCTAGTTAGACACATATATATATGCATACTGATAAGCAAATTAGGTAGGTATTTGTGTATACAGAAAATGGTCAAAATAAAATGAATTAATAGAATAAAACATCCATGCCTCACTTACCTAATTTGTAAGCTGCTACCACCATGCCTCCCTTACCTGATCTGTAAGCTGCTACCACCATGCCTCCCTTACCTGATCTGTAAGCTGCTACCACCATGCCTCCCTTACCTGATCTGTAGGCTGCCCCCCATGTCTCAATTATCTGATCTGTAGGCTGCCCCCCCATGCCTCACCTACCTGGTCTTTAGGCTGCCCCCCCATCCCTCACTTACCTGATCTGTAGGCTGCCCCCACCCCTCACTCACCTGGTCTGTAGGCTGTCCCCCCATCCCTCACTTACCTGATCTGTAGGCTGTCTCTGCAGTCTGAGAGTTGCTGGCTGCACTCTCTGCTACTCCCCTGAGGATTCAGTCAGTAGAGAGAAGCAGTGATAAGATGTAGCTTCCTATCCCTGCCTCTCTCCACACACACCACTGGTATTGCAGTGTATTATCAATCTCTAAAGAAAAATACTGTCACAAACTAAAAAATCCAGGGACTGATTTCAAACATCTATTAGGGTAACCTTTTGTGTCTAAACTGAAGTCTAAGAGTCTTAGCTTTCAATTTAAAATCATCCTTGGACGAACAATTTTGTCTCAGACGAAGATACTGTCCCCCTGGTATACCCTTTTTGAGTGCTGGTTTTTGACAGTTATTCCAGTTCAGAAAGTTATTTGTTGCCATAGGTTTACGAATGAGCCTAGTGGCCAATTTACCATCACTTTAGATACTGATAGTAACATATAAAAAGTTGAGTCCTTTGCCTCCAATCTCAGAAGTTAATCTCGTTATGATTCAGGACGTTCACAATTTCAAGAAAATGATCGGTGGTACCTGTCCAGACTATCAGGATATCGTCTATGTATCGCTTCCACAAGTGGATGAATCTGGTGTCCTTATCCAGTTCATCCATAATTACAGACATTTTTTCCCACCAGCCCAGCTGGAGGTTGGCATATGAGGGGGCACAAGTTGTCCCCATAGCTGTACCTCTCACCTGGTGGTAATATTTAGCCTGGAACAATAATTATGTGTTAAGATAAAGTTTAAGAGCTTCCTGACAAAACTGGTTATGTGCTGGCTTTGATGGAATCTGGGTGTTCAGAAATGACATTACATGAGTAAGACCCACTTCATGTGTAATAGAGCTATACAAACTCTCCACATTAAGGCTGCAAAGTACTGCATGATCAGGGATCCATAGATTAGTTAAAACATTCAACGTTTGCCTAGTGTCTCTAAGATAAGATGTCAGTGTTGTGACCAAGTCCCTTAAGATGTGATCCACAGATACACTGATGTTTTGTCTTAAATTGTTTATACCTGAGACTATTGGTCTCCCTGAGAGCATAGATTGTTTCTTATCGATCTTGGGTAATGCATAAAAGGTAGCAACTGTAGGGTGTTTAATTAACATAAAGTAGACTTCATCTTTAGTTATTAATGCAGTTGTGAGAGCTACATCCAACAAAGAATGGAGTTCCAATAAACATTTAAGGGTAAGATCAGAATGTAGAATACTATAGGTGTTACTATCACTTATCAGACGTTGTACCATCTCAGTATACTGTCCCCTGTCCATCACCACAACCTTACCCCCTTAATCAGAGGGTTTGATGACCAGTGATTCATTCCGACTCAGTTTCCTAAGGGACTGTCGTTAAGAAGGTGACAAATTACTTTCAGATTACAGACTCAACTCATTGATCATCAATTTGTCTATTTCATCATATGCGAGTTCAACAGATACATTTATATATTTGAACTCAAACACATGTGGTGTAAATTTACTTTTCCTTTTTAAGTTTGTGAAAGGTGCTCCCAGATTAGCTGGTTTGCCAGTACTAGTCAAAGATTCCACCAGCGTGTCGAGAAGGGCGATATCTGTGGTTTCTATGCACAGATTCTTAGCACAATTTTTTTTTGTTGTAAACAATTTAATTTGTGAAGTACCAACTTCCTGGTGAGAAGATGTACGTTCTTTGTCAAGCTGAACTTTTCAAATTCAGGTACTGGGACAAAGGACAGACCTTTGTGCAGGACCTGTAGTTCTGAGGGGGATAGGTCATAAGTGGTGAGATTTACAACCTGATTCTCTGCGGATGTTAATATCTCCTCCGTCTGGTGTACTGTGTTTTTGTGCGGGTCCGTGCTCATGGAGGTATATTTTCCTCCAATTGGGTCGCCCTAAAAAAGAAACCCCCTTAAGGATACTTTTAGTATTTTATTCGGAGTAGGAGGTGGCTGGACTGTCATAATTCGAATCTGATTCAGACCCGCTTGTCTCATATTCTGAGGTGGAATAATGATCAGAATCTATTTTTCTAAAACTCTTGGTTCTTTTATAAAGCCTTGCTGTGGAAAATTTGTATAGCTCTATTACACATGAAGTGGGTCTTACTCATGTAATGTAATTTCTGAACACATGGATTCCATCAATACCAGCAGGTGCATGTCGCCTAAACAAATTTAAAACTACTAGTGACTGGGCAGCTATTACCGCCCAGTCACTAGTGCAATAAGGGGAGGACCTGGCACAGGTTAAATCCTGCTGCATGCCCATACCTGTGCCAGATCCCCACGTGTATTAGGGGCATGTCACCTAAACAGCGAGTGGCTGCTCGCTGCCATTTAAAACTGGATATAAATGTATCTTGTAATGAAGTGTTAGCGTTACGGTAAGAGCACATGTAAAAAGTAACTATTCAGATCTAAATAGCTACTTTTTCATATTGCAACATTGTTATAGTTTTTACTATATCTTTTGGTTACATGTACTCTTACCGTAGCTCTCCGTCATTTCTATATAAAAATACTGATTTATATCCAGTTTTAAATGACCGTTTAGGCGACATTCCCCTACTACACGTGGGGTCCTGGCACAGGTAGGGGCATGCGGCAGGATTTAACCTGTGCCAGGTCCCTACTTATTGCACTAGTGACTGGGCAGCAGTAGCTGCTCAATCACTAATAGTTTTAAATTTGTTTAGGTGACATGTGAGTAGGGGCATGCGGGAGGATTTAATCATATTGACCCCCATAGATTTTAATGCAGAGGGGGGGTTGCAATAGTTATTTATTACTAGGAGGGAGCTGGTAGCGCTGCCGGCTCCCTCCTTGTTTGTTTTTTTTGCACATGCGCAGTGCTGTTTTCATTCCAATGGACAAAAACAAGTTATTTTTTAACGAATTTCGTTCGAAAACTAATGGTTTGCGGACGAAATCTGGGATTGAGGAATTAAAATTTTATTTATTACGAAATCATTAGTTTCGAAATGAAAATTTCACTGGTGCACATGTCTACTTAAAGGACCACTATAGGCACCCAGACCACTTCAGCTCAATGAAGTGGTCTGTGTGCCAGGTCCATGTAGGATTAACCCTGCCTGCTGTAAACATAGCAGTTTCAGAGAAACTGCTATGTTTACATATGGGTTAATCCAGCCTTTAGTGGCGGTCTCATTGACAGCCGCTAGAGGCGCTTCCGCGCTTCTCACTGTGATTTTCACAGTGTTACTACATTTGATACTGTGGTCTTTCCAGGCAGCTATTCTCCACAGTTTCAATAAGTTTTCAATAAAGGGTTTTTCTGGACCTTCTCTTCCCCCATGTTGTTTGTTCCAGCTTGGACGGGTTTGTTAATATATTTATTTTTAGTGGTTCACTAATTCATCGTGGCTGTCTTCTTTCCATTTTGTGATCAAGTGTCGGGTGAATCAGTACTAAGTTCTGGGAAGACCATATCATCCACCGGCTGCATATGGCTTCGAACTAGGCCCTCTAATTAATATTTATAGATAAACTTTTCAAATATTTTAATATTTTGAAGAAGTATTTTGATCTATTTTTTATATTGATATATCTTTTATTTATATTGTTTGATATTTTAAAAGTTTGAAAATACTCATTTTAAAAGTGTATTAAAAAAATATGAAATAATTTCAAAAGCTTTTTAAAAAATATTAAAACGAGGCCCATTTTATAAGGCAAGCAATTTATTTTTAATCTCTTTAACTCTGGGTTATGATCTACATTTTAAACATAGAACATTTTCACCTCCCTGGGAATTTTGGGAAACAGGAGGAGCAAAGATAAAGTAATTATCAAAACTGCCAAAATATTAATCATCCTTCCATTAACTTTAGCGGGAATTGTCTGTAAAAAGACAAAGTTTTGCAGTACAGGAATAAAAATGACCATGCAGCCAGAGATCCTGGGGGATACTCTTAAGATGCTTTTCGGCTCTCCAATGGTTGCTAAGTCTGCGTATACAAGACCTTGTACCTAGTTAAACATAGAGGTACCAGTTACAATTAGCAATAGAACAAGGTTTTTATCATCCATTTACATTCTTAAATAAATGATTTTATCTAAAAAAAAGTGTGTTAAAACCTCTAGAAACCGTATGTACAGAGTTGCATGATAATTCTTGAGTTTTATCCAAGGACTTGGGCAGTATTAACAAATTGCTCGTCTGAAGTGTGCTGGCAAGGCTTCATTGAAATTACTCGAGAAGTCTTGTTTGAGGGTAAAAAGTCAAAACAAAAGTCCTGGATAGATTTTTTTTCAATGCTTATGTTTTGCAGCTGTGAGGACAGAATTATTTCCACACTGAGAACATTATGTACATGCAATAACTACATATGCACCTTTTCTCACTTATGCGTGAAACCTTCAAAAATATTCAAACACAAACCTTTGATAGCCCAACATGACCTTGTCTGCTTCTCTCCGTCCATCCAAAACAGCAGAATGTCCCCCAAAAGAGGAATTAGACTCTAATCTGCAGATACTCAGTCAGTCGAACTGCACAGGGTTGATGAACTGATTTGCATGACATCATCTATGGCTCAAAAAAGTCAAATTGTGTTATTTGTTGATTATAAAACAGAATGTTTGATTAGGTATTTCATAACATTCTTTTTTTTACAGAAGATGCAATTGTGTAAAATGAATTTAGCCTATGTAGCTTTTAGCACCCCTAAGTGTACTGATAAACTATACTATACTGTTTATTAAAACTAATTAAAACAAACAGGATCATTTTACATCCCCAGGAGTCAGTGAAATGGATTGAGAGAATTAAAAGTTATATTATTACAGCAGAGCCGAATTCAAAGCCATCGGAAGGAAAGCAAGATTTGTTTCTTACTTTCCCTTCTCCTGACTGGGACCTTTTAGCTTCTACGAAAGGTAAAGGATACTTTAATGGGGTGGGATGCTCTGAGCAGTTCACTATATTTCTCAGGTGCACATGGAACCACAGGCACTTGGTATAATTAATTTAAATCAGGTTGGTTAAGCTCTCAGTCTAAGCTCGGAATATGAAGACTTTAAGTAGAACTACGAACAGAACGGCCTGTTTGAAAATTTTGAAAGGACCTCCGAAAGGTGATATATCTGGCAAGGGTCCGATAGACGTGGGATGCAGTGGAAGGTAGGTTTACTTACCTGAAACTGTCCTTCACAGCTGCTGCATTATTTTTTTCTGGAGATCTTCTTTGGCTCCAGGCCATTCATTTGCCAGGAGTCAAATGCGTGTTGTAATCTTACTCATGTACAAGAGTACAACACAGAAGTCTTACAAGACTGTGTGAGGCTCCATAGAGGATGTCTCGCAATGAGTAAGACCATGGTGAATCCCACAGCCATCACTAGTGACAACTGCTGAGACTGCACAAAAATTTATGATAGAACTCTGCCTCTTTTAAACTTTTGTCAACCTCAGGCTGTATCATAAGACAAGTTAGTGATAAGGTGGTCAATGCAATAACTTAGGCTTTCCCTAAGGTAAAAGGGTAATCCAGACATGAGCCATGTGCACAGTGTGCCCAAAAGGGTATCATCCACACCTTGCCAACGAGGCCCAAAGTAGACGGAAATGATCGTCGGGGGTTGCTGTATCTTTCATGCAGAGAGAACTTGCCAACATTCTGCATATGGACTGCCCTTATAAACGGGATCATGCAAATGGTATAGATTCTTTCTGTAATAGTACAAGTGAGCCAAACCTATTTTGAAACCTGAGCAGATATTTACCAAAGGGAAATTATTACATTTCTTCAAGCCTTTGCCAGTTTTCAAATTCTCTGTTAAGACAAGTAAGTCCTTATGTTTTCTTATGGCATCTTTGTATTGCGTTGGAATTTTAATTACAGTTCAATGTAGTCAGCATCAGTATTTAATTTAGATTATATCTTTATGAAATAATCACAACTGACAGTGCCACTTTACAAAAAGTTCTACTAAGAGGTTCTCTGTCAATTGTGATATCATGGTATAAACTGCTTCTAGAGATATTCCCAACAATTGAGCACTTTAAAGTTGTTTCTTTAAGAACATGCACTTAAGATATATTATATTACTCAGCAGAAAAGTGTTTTCCTCTTTGTGTTACACTAATTTCTCAATTTAACCTTCCAAACGAGTATGACAAATGCGTATGTGCAATATCACCCATCCCACTTGTGGATAGAGAGATTGGATTGACCTACTCATTGTTTTGCCATTGAAATAAAATTTTATGTAGCGCATTAACTTCTGGCTTTGTCAGATTGGACAAAAAGAATTGAGAGAAAACCTTTATTTAAAAACAAAACAAAAACTATATTCTATTTCTTTAGCATTTACCATTCCCCACTGAAATAAAGAGGATTTATCTTGTCAAAACATGTGGATTTACAACTGCAATATTCACCAAGAAAATCCAATCATAATTTGATTTTTGTTATTTCTGTATTTTGAAAGAGATAATTGCAGTGCCTTGAACTTCGTGATTGTCTGCAAGAACAAAAAACCTGCAGTTCCCAAAAGTCTGGATTATAATATTACTGTTGAAGTGCTAGGAACATAAACAGGACGGTTGGCGTGGTAAGTGAGCTAGAAACCAGAGTCTAGTCAAGGTCTGGTCATGCTTGATCACAAATAGGCTAAATTACATGGATTTTTCCTGTTTTACTAAAAGCCTTGCCTAATTGTTCCACGTTTTCCCATGAATAGCGCACACACAAAATAATCATAACCAGTCCATCGAGGAATAGCAAAATAGATTCTCGTTGCTGGCCTTTCTTACCACGATTATCTTTTCTGTTTTTTATCTTTGAAGAGACCTTTTTGGTCTGTCTTCCTTGATTGTGTATTCTTGCTTAATTCATGAAAATAATGGCTTGTTCATTAAATGAATAGATCAAAAGGTCACTTTACCTTTTTTTTTTTATAAAAATCTTCTAATCCTTTCTGTAGGGCAAATACCGAGTAGTACTGCTCCACACTCCAAAGTGTCTGACCATTATCACCTGGATATAGCTTAAGACAAACTGTCTGTTTGGGGGATAAATGCTAGGAATTGTTACTGACATTATCTGGTTTGACATAACTATGGGTTTACTCACAAGAACGTCTTGCCCACTTGCGTATGCACTTCAGCATGAAAACTAAAAATGTTTTAATTCTCTAACAGAGCTTTGGGATTGAATGTAATTAGTTTAAAACAACGTTTGATATTACCTTCGTCAATGTTCTATCCATAACAAGGCTTTGAATTTCTACTCATCCTGTAGCCAGTAGGGAGTGGAAATTTAACACTGATAAATGTAACCTCTGGATCTTCCTCTAATCAGTGAGGATTCTCAGTGCTGTTTCCAAGAAGCAGCGTATTGTAATAGTAGCTATATAGCTAATGTATCTGGCTGTCAACAGCAAGTCAACACCACCAATGAATAGGGCAGCATGCTTCTGTTTCCACCATCTGCAACTCAGTCACTATTATAGTGCTGCAAAACAGGTTGTCTATATAAAAGAGAGAGAGAGATTGCTAGTAAGTTCCTCTCTCTGGGTTTTCAGACATGGAGACAGTGTTGTATTTTGGATCTGTGCTGCCCTAGGCATGATGGAACTTGGCCACCCCCTAATTTACATTTGCCCCTCCCTTTCCTGTCAATGCCACACCTCTTCCTGTTAAAGACTAACACACACACTTTGACTGACACACACACTCTCAGATACACTGACATACACACACACACACTGTTTTGACACAATCTGACAGACACACACAATCACTGACTCATTCACAGACACACACTGACAGACACACACACACAATCACTGACATACACACACAATGACGCAGACACACACACCCACTCACAGACACACACTGACAGGCATACACAATCACTCAGGCACACATACATTCACTGACAGGTAAACTCACTCACAGACACATTGTCACGGCTGCTAGTGTGGTGCAACACGCAGAAACGATGTAAACATATACATACAAAAGGAAAGGAAATAAAAGGACAGAGCGTAAACCGGACCTTAGAATGGCCGGACTAATACGCTAGAGATAGAGAATGGCCAAAGGGGAAGCCAAGGTCAAGGAAGCCAGAAATACTCAGATACCGTTTAAACAAGCCAAGTCAGGGGAACCAGAATTCGGAATAACCAGGGAAAAGCCAAGATCAGGATACCAGGAAGTAATATTCACAAAGATAAACGCACTCTAGAGAACCAGGAACAGGAAACCACGACAGGGCAAGGTACTGGGGTGAATTAGGGATTTAAATATCCCTCTATAGGCTCTGATTGGTAAGAGGGTGACCTCTGACCCCAGAACGTGCGCGTGCGTTGACGTCGTGACGTCACTCGCACGTTCGTATAATTTTGGGGGGTGGAGCCATGGCAGGTAAGCTCAGTAAGTTGGTGCGGTCGTGCCAGTCGGGCATGGAAGCACATGGTGGTGAGCCGGGGGCCGTGACACACATACTGACAGACACACAGGCTCCCTCACAGACACACACTCATAGACACACTTACAGACACACACACAGCCACACAGACGCCCTCACAGACACACACAATCACTCAGACACACAGGCTCCCTCGCAGACACACACCGACAGACACACTCACTCTCATTCACAGACACAAACACTCACAGACACACACAATCACTCAGACACTCACTCACAGACACACACTGACAGACATACAGACACACTAACAGATATACAGACACACTGACAGACATACATACATATTGACAGCCAGACACAGACACACACAGGTTATTTTGACTCATTTGACTCATAACTCTCTGATTGGTTACTTTCAATCAACCAGAGTGTTGTTATGAGTCAAATTACACAGCAAGGGAAAATTCCAAAGAACTTTCCCACGCTGTGTAAAATAACACAGAGCACTATGTTTGGCTGGATTTCAAGCTAACCAATCAGAGTGCTGTGACAGGTAAATGTAGAGACTTACCTGTCAGTCTCTTCATTTACCTGTCAGAGCACTCTGATTGGGTGGCTTAAACCAACCAACCAGAGTGCTCTGAGCCTAATTGCAGGGCGGGGCAAGGATTTATAAGCCTTCCCCCGCCCTGCAGAGTTCAGTCTGCACGGTGCCCTTCATGGGTGAAGATGGATTGCTTTTTTTGCGCTCTGGTTTTTTTCAAAGTGCGACGGTTATTATGGATTTTTATTTGGCCTTTTTTGGGGTTGAAAAAAGAAGATTTTAGAAAAAAGAAGAGATCAAATGGTAAGTTTAATTTATATTTTTTTTACAGGTACCTAGTTATTGGTCCCCCCCTCACTATTTTTAGGGTGAGGGGGTAGGTAGGTTTATTAATTTTCTTGGGGGGGGATGACTAGCGGTTTGGGGACCCCTAGTCACCTGGGGGGATTACATTTTTATTTAGGGCCCCCATCCGCCGCTCAGGGGTGGGGGCCGGGTGAAGGAAAATAGGTACCCCCCTTATTGGTATTTAGGGCTCCCACCCACCGCTCAGGGGTGGGTCCGGGGGGAGGACAATAGGCCCCCCTTATTCTAATTTAGGGCCCCCACAGGCTGCTCAATGTTTACTAGACATGTCCAGGGGTCAGTTACAATTAGGGGTTAATTAGTGTTTATTGTTTAGAAGGCGTTAAAAGTGAGGTTAGGATGTTTAGGGTTAAGGGGTGTCGGGTTGGAGAGGGTTAAATTAATGGTCAGGATGAAGAGGATTTAGAGTCAGAAAAAGGTTAAATTTAGGTTTATGTAGTGGGAGTTAGAGCACAGGGCTTCATTTTGTGTGTTGGTAATTGTTTTTTTAATTGTACAACCTTTAGACAGTTGTCTATTTGAAAATCGAGCTTTCCGCCCTGCAGTCTAACCCCTACGTTCCCCTCCTTACACTGGTGGCTCAGTGTGTATAAGGCCTTTACGGACAATGCAGGGAATACCATAGAATTGAAACAAACGAGGAAATACAATTTATATGTCATCTAATATTCATCTGTTCAAATTTCACAAGTTTGAATAAAATGGATGAATCCGAAAACCGAGCACTATAATTCTAATTTATTTCCAACTGGCAAAATTTGTGAACAATTTTATGGAACTGTATGTGAATTATTAGTAAAACCGGTTCTATAAAAGAGATTGTATAGCAATTAATTTGTAAATGTAAACGTTTAGCTATGCTACTATTTGGCCTATATGTTTTACTGGCAATAAAAAGGGGCTTTGATTTCTCTGCAAATAAATATGGCACAGCAGTCGCTCATTGCTATATTTACACATGGAAATAAACACGGCTCCTGGAGGATTGTTACTACTGGAAAAAGATAGATAGTTTGTTACATGGTAATCACATGCAGTGTTACAGCCAAACATAAATCATATCTGTATCTTAAAAAGTCAAATGATTGGCACAAATGTTAAATGACTCACTGGAGTCCATTGGTTCATCCATTTTAAAATGATATCCTTTTCACAATTTGATAGTCCCTCGGAGACTCATATCCAAATATATATATCGTATATTGCTGCAGTCCGTAGCATGTGGAGGTGGGTGGGGAGGATACACTGTGGAATTGGAAAAACTTTTTTTTATAACTAATGGAGCATTATAATAGCTGTGGAAATATTAGTTACTATCTAAAGGGCTAAAGTAATATGTACATTATATATAATACAACCACCATCTTAGAAGGACATTAAGTCATTTATCTGAAAGGACCAGTGAAGCCCATTGTCCCTTCCAACCCTGGACCAAACTCCTGGATCCATACTGGATCATCCAGCTCCCAGTGGGAGAGCCTCTCCTCCAAGAGAGTATAGCAGGTATAGTTGTGTAGCTCTTACAAGAGCTAGTGATTATAGCCAGTATAGCAATCCGAAGCCAGTATAGCTGGTATAGCTGTTCCCTACAATCACAAGACGAGGCTGTGTGTTGAGGGTGAAGTGAGCTGATTTTAATGGGACCACACTTGGCCTTTTATTACAATACCCATGCAAGGGGTACTCCCACCTGGACCTGATGGAAGACTGAATTACAAAGTCACAGACCAATGACAACAGTTTTACAATACATGACACTCCCATACATAATTGGATAATCCCTCCTGGCCTGGGAGATAATTGGATCAGGAACTGTACTAATCTAATCCAATTATCTCCAAGTACAGAAAAAGACACTTTTTTCCCCGAACACCCCAAAAGTACCATAAAAACACATAAAGCACCACAAACGTTACATCCCCTGATAGCCCTGATCTGGGTGACCAACATATCCAAAAATAACTCAGATCAGTTCAGAGGTTCAGGAATTTCCTGGAAGTCATTTATTTGCCCGACCGCAGGCATGGTCCCATGACCAAAACAGTTTCAGAGAATCAGGGCTTACAGTCGGTCTAGTTCCGTAGTTTGAAAATGAACAAACTACCAAACAGAGTCAATAGTCTTACCCTGGAGCTTGTTCCCCTTATCCAGACAAATGATTTCACCGAAAAGTGCCCTTCTAAGTTGTATAGAACCAAACGCAGGCGATGACGGAAGTCCAGCAGTGTTCGGGAATTTCTGTATCCGATTTTAGTTCCATGAGATTCATGCCCAAACACCGCTGCCTGTGTTCATGCGAATAAGATGGCCACCACCTCGTGATTGTCCATAGGAATTGCAGCCACCCAGACGAACAATTAGAACACTGTGGTGAGAAACGTTCCAAGTTGTTAATAGGTATTATCAAGCTCCAGGGTGGTCTCTGGTTCGAGCGGTTGTTGGGTAACTGAACCATATAATCCCAATTGCACGAATAGAGTCTTTTTAATGTATTTTAGCCAGGTCTATTGCAGGGGCCATAGTCCTGGGGCAAGAGGCTGGCGAGCAGGCCCCTCCAAGAACCAGTGGCGAGGTTCTGTTCACCACAGACATTTACTCATTGTGGCCACTGAGGATGTGCTGAAGGTCAGTGAGATTCTCTGAATACAGCAGCCAGTGGTAATAAGTAAACATGTTGGTTTTCATTGAAGATGTAAAAATACATAATTAATTGAGATGAGAGGAGGCGTCCAATGAGGTGATCATCTTTTATCTATGTATTATCTGTTAAAATGTGTGGTTAACATACATTTCTTTATTCAACACAAGAAAGAAAAAAACTGACAGAGAGATTTCTCAAAGTGTTGGAGATTATAGGAGCACTATAGGGTCAGGAACACAAATATGTATTCCTAACCCTATAATGTTAAAACCACCATCTAGCCACTCTGGTCCCTTCTTGCCACCCTAAATATAGTAAAATCTTACTTGTATTCGAGTCTGCAGCTCCTGGCTCTGCCCCTGTCTGCTTTAGACCTGCCCCTGCCTGACATCATCAGAAGTGGTGGTCCCCATAGGATTGGCTGAGACTGTCAGGGAGGCAGATTAGGGGCAGAGCCAGCACACGTCAATCACAGCCCTGGCCAATCAGCAACTCCTCATAGAGATGAATTGAATCAATGCATCTCTATGAGGAAAGTTCAGTGTCTGCATGCAGAGGGTGGAGACACTGAATGTCAGTCACAGTGTGCAGCACTGCCCCAGGAAGCACCTCTAGCAGCCATCTGAGGCGTGGCCAGTGGAGGTATCACTAGGCTGTAATGTAGTCTCTCCGCTCTTCCCGTGACCACCTCCTGTCCGTTGTTCGCACCCGTACGGCCAACTCGCGCTTGCAGGACTTCTCGCGGGCGGCTCCCTTCCTATGGAATAGCCTGCCTACCGCCATCAGACTCTCCCCTAGTCTTGCATCTTTTAAGAAGTGCCTTAAAACCCATCTCTTTAGGAAAACTTATGGCTTCCCAGACTAACCTCTACCTCACATACCTGTCTCTTGCTCTCTCCTCTAGGGCAGCCCACCTTATTTGATTGCAAATTCCTGTCCTACTGTGTTTTACACCCCACCTCCTATAGAATGTAAGCTCGATTGAGCAGGGTCCTCTTCAACCTATTGTTCCTGTAAGTTTATTTGTAATTGTCCATTTATAGTTAAATCCCCCTCTCATAATATTGTAAAGCGCTACGGAATCTGTTGGCGCTATATAAATGGCAATAATAATAATAATGAACACGGGAATGATTCTATTTACCAAGACAAATACAATAAGCTGCAGTTGTTCTGGTGACTATGGTGTCCCTTTAATAATAATAATAATAATAATAATAATAATAATTTCTGTTGTGAATAATCAGTTACATTTTGTACATTCTATTTATTACTATTTGCATCAAAAAAGCTATTCTATTTTCTCATGTTCTGCTAAGCTCCATTGTTTTGGTGTAGAAAGAATAGCACAAAACCTGCCATAATATACAAAAGCATACAAAATATACAAAGCAAGGCAACACTTTCAGAGTACTTATAAAACACCACAATAGTTGAGATTTTTGATCCACTGAAAAAAAAAATAATCATAAATCTCCCCTGTATACAGGCCAGCGTTGCACCTTGCAGGCTGCTGGGTTATTTGGCTAATTGTGGTTTCTTCGGAATCCCGGTTCTCCTATCATGAGCTGGAGAGTCAGGAAGAGGTAAATACACGCATGCATTGAATTAAATACATTAACGGGGAGAGGCAGCAATTGCCCAGAGCATCTGCCTTGCAAAGACCTCTCATTGAGCTGCATTGAAAGTCTGTGATTGGACAGCCACAGAAAGTCTGGGCGTGGTTAGAAGAGGAGGGTTTGCAGAGGCTGCAGACAAGAGATCTGCAGTTTATATAAGACTTTTTTATATAGTGCATAACTGAATAGGTATATGTTTTCACTGGGAACCTATGTACTAAACAGTGATATAAGTGTCCCTTATAATGCATTTGAACATGATGAGTCAAGGAGAAATCCGATTGCCATTAAAGAGTCACGAAGGATTTGTTGCTTTTAGAGTTGAGCGAACTCGGACTGTAAAGTTCAGGTTCGTACTGAACATTACGTATTTTGGACCCCGGACCCGAACACGGACATATCACTGTATGTTCGGGTTGGAGTTCGGTGTTTTGCGATTTAATGGCACGTTTATAAAGGCTGCAGGGCAGCCAATCAACGTTTGACTCGTGTGCCTGTAGAAGCCATCACAGCCATGCTTACTAATGGAATGGCTGTGATTGGCCAGAGTCGCATGTGACCCAGCCTCTATATATAAGCTGGAGTCGCGTAGCACCGAACGCACATGAGGGCTTATTAGTGTAGGGAGAGGATGCTACCACTGTGAGGGACAGCTTAGGAAAGAATTCTGCAAACTAGTACATTTGGGGTGTGCACTTCATATCTGAGAGTCAAATAGAAGCGTCAAATAATGCTGTGACATAGCATTTTTAAACATTCAAATTTTTGGGCTGCTAAATAGTACATTTGCGGCCTGTGATGTACTTCATATCTGAGAGTCAAATAGAACCGTCAAATACTGTGGTTACACTGCAGTTTCACCAATTAAATTTTTTTTGGGTGCTAAATAGTACATTTGCGGCCTGCACTTCATATCGGACAGTCAAATAGAACTGTCAAATACCAATATAACAATATTGTAATTAGGGGGCAATACCCTCACAAGTCAAACTGAGAGGTCAGTTTATAGGGAAAACTGTTGCCTGGATACAATTCTAATACAATTTCCATATATCCTTTGTAGACTTTACATGCTGGCAAAACACAGGTGCCAACTGCTGTGGCTTTCTGCAGACCGGCAAGAAGGCAGGGTTAAGGAGTAGGTGGAAGACGATGCGGAGGATGATGAGGTCCTAGACCCCACATGGAATGAAGGTCATGCGAGTGACATGTGCAGTTTGGAGGAAGAGGCGCTGGTCACACAGAGGCCCCAGCACAGCATAAGAGGGAGCAGGGTGCAAAAGCGGAGCGGCCGTCCCCCAGTGATCATCGGCATGTATTATCTTTAGAATTCCCACAGTTATCCAAGTAACAGATGGAGCGATAAAAGGAACCATAACAGATTTAACGATCCATTCACAGTTTCACAGTCCGGTGACCGGGACCCAGATACTGTCTGGGCGGCGGTCGGACGACCGGGACCTAGTATGCCTGATATTGAAGTTAGGAGTCACAGTGTGGAATGGATTAGCAGGGTCTGGTGCAGGGTAACCGCACGCTGATGCAGCTTCAGCAAAAAGAGTACTGGATACCAGAAGTCATCACCAGGCTAATCTGCAACTTGGAACAGGATGTGACATTCACTGTAGCGGCTGTGCACGCTTTCGGCGTTCTCACCCTGCTGCTGCTCGCCTGTCTGCACTGCAGCGTAACTTTGGCCTTCCCACTCACCGCCTCATATGCGACGTGCCCACAAGGTGGAACTCCACCTTGCACATGCTCGAGAGACTGTGCGAGCAGCAGCAGGCGATAGTGGAGTTTCAGATGCAGCACGCACGAGTCAGTTGCTCTGCACCAGACTTGCCCTCCAATTGATCAGAGTTAAAGTATTTCAAGTGGACTCATTACAATTACAGGGCCTCTAAAGAGTCCTGTATTGTTATTTGTCGTCACTACCTTCCCGCGTCAGGAGTGGGTCATTTGCGCACCTGCTGCCTTCCTTGCATGTGGTAGCCGTTTCTCAGGCTCCCTCTCCAGAATCGAACCCTGATTCCCCGTTAACCGTGGTCACCGTGGTAGGTGCAGAAAGTGGCATCGAAAGTTGATATGGATGACATACGAATGCGTAGTCGCCTTGTCGTTGGGGAGCCCATTGAAAAAGTGCTCTAGCATGACGAGCTGGGTTATGTCCTCCAGGAACTTGGTTTGATGGGAGTTGAGCCAGTTCTTGGTGGGCCTTGTGCTGCGGCATGCCGTCTCCGCATGGGAGTCCTTCTCCCCTTTCCGGTTCTCCCTAAACTTTCGGCGGTATTGCTCAGGGGTGACTGCATACCGGGCCAGGAGGATTTGGGTAATAAAGGGATAGTCTCTGATCTGCTCTTCTGGTACAGCCTGGTAAATATCCGCTGCCTTCCCCACTAGTTTGCTGGCCAGGATGGTGACCCAGTCGCTGGGGTCCACGGCTTGGAGTAGGCACTGGTGCTCAAAAAGTCATTGATGCCTTCTTCTGCTTCCTTGAAGTCTTTGAAGGCATTGTATGGTAGCTTGTGGGCCAGGGTGGTTGTGCTTCCCGGCGCCCTCTGCTCCCTTCTTCCTTCATCTGTGTTCATGGAGGTCGTCCTCTGTCTATTGGCAAGGACATAGGCTTGCACCTCCAAAAAGGTCCTGCTGACAATCTCCTCTGAGGGTGGCTCTCGGTAATATGCCAGGCGCCGTTACACCTCCTTGCGCACTTCCTCCTCATCTCCGGCCCCTGGCTGGGGTTCGTTGCCTCACTGCGTGCCTGTTCGCCCTCCATGAGCGCAGCAGTCAATTCAGCCTTGTTACGCCCACCAGGCGTTATTCCTCTGGCTCCACACAAGTCCTGCAGTGTAGGTCGCTTTAGAGCACTGTAGTCCATGGATCTGTTGGCAGGGACATGGGATCCCGCCGCTTGCCACCAATTGAAGCGGGACCTGGGTAACCGATGGTTATCCCCTTTAATTAGAATAGGTCAGACCCATTTCCCCAGTAACTGGATGGATACAGCTGTTGACAATCTTTATTTGGGTACACAGCTTTGCCTCCTGTTGCCTCCTCCTCCTACTCAGCTTCTTCCTCCTCCTCTACCACCTCCTCATCCGGTCAGCATAACTTCAGCACAGCCAGGGGGAAACGACAGCAGGCTGTTTTCAAACTCATATGTTTGGGGGGAAAAACCCACACCGCGCAGGAGCTGTGGACGGGCATGGAACAACAGACCGATGAGTGGTTGTTGCCACTAAGCCTCAAGCCTGGCCTGGTGGTGTGCGATAATGGGCGAAATCTCGTAGCACCTCTGGGCCTAGCCGGTTTGACGCTCATCCCTTGCCTGGCGCATGTGCTGAATTTGGTGGTGCAGAAATTCCTGAAAAACTACCCAGATATATATATCAGAGCTTCTGCAGAAAGTGCGGGCCGTCTGTGCGCGCTTTTGGCATTCTCCCCCTGCTGCTGCTCGCCTGTCTGCGCTGCAGCGTAACTTCGGCCTTCCAGCTCACCGCCTCATGAGACTGTGCGAGCAGCAGCAGGCGAAAGTGGAGTTTCAGCTGCAGCACGCACGGGTTAGTCGCTCTGCGGAACAGGGTTTTCTTTTTTTATATGTCCCAATATTTTGGGGGCTACCCCAATAAAAAAAAAATGATATATATATATATATATATATATATAAAAAACTAAATAAACAAACAAACAAAAAAAAGTTTGGCTACCACCTCCTCCACCGCCACTTCCACCTACACCGTCACGGTCACCGCCTCCTCAACCTATGGGTCACTTAGTATAAACTATGTACACAATAGCAGAGGTTTGTGAAGGCCTTTTCTCCATGCATCAGGAGTTGAGCTCAGTTTAAACAATGAAAGAATACCCTGCAATACCCTCTCTCAATTGGATAATTCTGTTGATCCTCCTGACAGCCATGCTTTAGATTTTGATTTATGTTCTTCCAAAGCTAAAATCAAAGATTCCATCTAGTGGTATTTTATGGATCAGCTGTATTTTTAAGTTATTTTAAGTGATTTCCCTATCCACATTTGTTTGCAGGGCACTTGTCCTACTGTCACCTCCATTTTACTTCATTTTGCAGCCCTCTAGCTCTTTCCAGGACTTTTTTAGAGGCATTTTAGTGCCCAAAAGTTTGGGTCCCCTTTGACTTCAATGGGGTACGGGGTCAAGTTCGATCCCGAACCCGGACTTTTTTTTCAAAGTTCGGCCGAACCCGCCGGACCCGAACATCCAGGTGTCCGCTCAACTCTAGTTGCTTTCTTTTCCCTCTAGGCCAGGCATAGGCAACCTTCGGCACTCCAAATGTTTTGGACTACACCTCCCATGATGCTTTGCCAGCATTATGGGTGTAAAAGCATTATGGGGGATGTAGTCCACAACATCTGGGGTGCCGAAGGTTGCCTACCCCTGCTCTAGGCTGTGGGAGAAGGAGGTGGCTTGCAAAGGCTTGAAAGAAGAGATCTTTCATTGAAGGTATATTTAGTAAACTGATTTATTTATTCTTATTTTTAATTTAGGCAAAGGAGTACCCATTTAATAAGCGGAGATGGCAATCGATTCACCCAGGATTCTTGCACCTTTTTAATTCATCTTGTTAGAGTATATTATAATGAATATAGAGAGGTAATAGCATGAAAGATACCTTTCAATACCTGGAACCTGTTTTAGGCTGAAATAGTCTAATTACATCGGCTGCCGGTACTGGTGACACTAAGCTACAAGATGACGACAACAATGTCTCAATCGCTCACCTATTACAAACATCGGATGTTTCATTTTTATTGCACTTACAGTTTCTTTACTTCTTTGTTGTATTGATTTTGTGTAATCACCATTATTCAAGATCTCAAAGTTTAAACACCAGGCTTTCTATTTAATAAGCTCGTTCTAAAGCAAATACACAAGCGCTGCTCTCCTAATTATTCGAGACTGGCATTTGTGAACATGTAAACATATAAGCAGTGCATGTCTAACTGTTTTGTCTTTGCTGCCATGTAAAGCTAAACACATGAATTAGTTGACAATCTGTTTGGAAAAACTTAAAAGGATCCTCACAGCAATAAATATAACAAAATGCTACAAGGGGCGTAACTAATCTAATTATTGTCAACTTACGTTTTTCGCTGTGGTCAGGGCCTCATTCTTCTGTAAACTGTTAGGATTGTTTATGTTGTCGTTGAACCTATAACAATACATTTCTACCTCCCCATCATTAAAGACAGAGCAGCTAACAAATGACATTAAGCACCAGGTATCCATGCGAGTCAATGTCTTATGGTCAGTGAGAGGCAGGTTTGAAGCTGGCGCATTACTTCATGGTACACAAACAGAGTGACGTGCCACCCTGTGTCTTAAAACGACTATAGCAACTTACACAGAAAGGGAGAATTGCAGTCACAAACGTGGGAATTAAATAGGCCACCAGTTTATCAATTATACAACGTGGCCATTCCATGCCATGTGGCATGGAATTAACAGCTGATTAGCAGAGCCACATACAGTCATGAACTGTATAGTGGCTTAGAGGCAGTAATGCAGGCTTGGAGATGCATAAGGCCTCAGGTTCAAATCCCTTGTTGGTAACACAGTAAAGGAGTTTAAGCATGTGTGGGATAGGCATAAGGCTATCCTAACTATAAGATAAGATTAGGGACTAATGAAAGTATTTAGAAAATTGGGCAGACTAGATGGGCTGAATGGTTCTTATCTGCCGTCACATTCTATGTCTAATATATACATACGTGCAGCACTTTAATGGAGGTGTTAATGTAAGCTCATCGGAACATGTCTCTCTCTTCTACTATTGGGCTCAGTAATTAACTCACATACTGTGCATTACTATGGAGCTCACCAATAGATGTACACACACTGCATGTGGGACTCTGTAATTCATATACACTGCACGTTACTATAGGAATCTGTAATCCACTCATATACACTGCACGTTAGTATAGGAATCTGTAATCCATTCATATACAGTGAGAAAAATAAGTATCCACTGCCGATTTTGAACGTTTGGAGGAATATTGTCCCACTCTTCTTTGCAGATCCTCTCCAAGTAATTAAGGTTTCGAGGCTTCAGCTCCCTCCACAGTTTTTCTATGGGATTAAGGTCTGGAGACTGGCTAGGCCACTCCAGGACCTTAATGTGCTTCTTCTTGAGCCACTCCTTTGTTGCCTTGACTGTGTGTTTTCGATCACTGTCCCATTTTCAATGCCCTGGCTGAGGGAAGGAGGTTCTCACCCAAGATTTGACGGTATATGTATAACGGCTTACCTGAGGTAGGAGTCCGGTAGGCAGAGATATATGCTTACCCTTGCCAGTGTGGTCAGGTAAGAATTCACTGGCCTGTGAGTCTGTGCATGGGGAGGGGGGGCTGTGTAGGATATTGTTCCAAGTCACAGTACAGGTAAGGACACAAGCAGGAGAATCTTCGAGGGTAAGCCAAAAGATGGTGCCAGAAGTCAGGATACACGATAAGAGAGCCAAGGTCAGGAGCCAACTGGAGAACACTGGATCATGAATACAAACACAGGAACCAGAGTCAATGAACTGACACTGCCCTCAGAGAGACACAGTATTTTATACCTGGCTATACTCCCAGTGCTGGAGACAAGGCAGGGCTAAGTTTCAGGCCAGACCAAGAACTGAAGTGGCTCAGAGGCAGGAACACAGGCTTAGAACCATAAAGCACCCAGGTTCACATCCCTTGTTGGGCCCTTTTGGGATGACCTTGTCTGGCAGGCTAGATGTCACGGTGAGAACCATGACACCTACAGGGGTGAACTGGTTGCTCACCATTTCCTTCCAGATCAGAATTACCCTCTTCCTCTGAAAGATCGAATACATTCTCTTGCAGGAGGTATGTTCTCCCATAGGCATGTATGGCATTCTTCCAGATTAATGGGATTACAGCACCTACTGTAGTCTTTGCTCTAGTAGTTCTTGCAGGGGAGGTATTTGCTGCTTTTTCTAATACTTCAAGATCCTATTTACGTACAACTGTGCCATTAGAGGCATACGTGCAGTCAGGTGACAGAAATTTCTTGGCATGGCAGGAAGTGGTGATGGTGTTTGCTTTAAGAGGAACATCTTTCTGGAGCAGGAGGTGGAGATTGATTGCGGGTTCTTGAGAGACACTGGTAACATTGAATATTGTAGTTTGTGTACCCTTTTGCGTCTTGAAATGTGGACAGGTTATACGGCAAGCATGGTAGTTTCCAGGCTGTGTTCCCGGAATGACAGGACGAGTCCGTAGGGTGCCCAATAGAAGAATTCCTGGCCTAGGTGGACGAGTTGGGCAGAGAGAGATGAAATGCCCTCTTTCCCCACAGTATAAACACAGGCCATGGGCCTGTACTAGGTTTAGAGGCAACCTAGTACAGATGAATCCAATCTCCATGGGTTCCTCCCTGTCCATTGGAGTTTCACGGTTTACTGGAGTGTAGTCAGGGCAACAAGGCTGGTCCCTGGAGGAAGTTTCAAGCTGCAACAGGACAGGGTCTTTGTATGCGTATATGAAGTCTTTTTCTCTAGGTACCCGAGATCCATGGGAATCTGGAGCAGGCTTGGGAGTTGCTTTCCTGGAGGGAAAGCACTGAGAGTCCATTGCGGTCATAAAGGATGCCCAACTGTCAAGGACAGAACACTTAGACTGCAGCATTTGGTGTGCCCGTGTTTTGATCTTTCAAGACAGCAGGTTGATAGCCACACAGACCATGATAAAGTCACTGGCATATGTCCGAGGCTTTAAGGCAAATAATATTTCACAATTAACCTTAAAGCACTGGAAGGATGCACGGCTATCATCATAGCTCTCTGGCATAACAACAAACGGCTCAGAATAAGCAGGTTCCGGGGCTGGGTGTACTGTGCCTTTAAGAAATGTAACTTCTCGCTGCAGCTCCGAAACAGTCTGGACTAGGCTGGACACTTGCTGGGAAAGTAGTGTGCACATCTCTGTGGACTCCATGATGGTCAGTTCATTCTGTAAGAGCTTACCTGAGGTGGGAATCCAGTAGGCAGAGATATACAGGGAGTGCAGAATTATTAGGTAAGTTGTATTTTTGAGGATTAATTTTATTATTGAACAACAACCATGTTCTCAATGAACCCAAAAAAACCATTAATATCAAAGCTGAATATTTTTGGAAGTAGTTTTTAGTTTGTTTTTAGTTTTAGCTATGTTAGGGGGATATCTGTGTGTGCAGGTGACTATTACTGTGCATAATTATTAGGCAACTTAACAAAAAACAAATATATACCCATTTCAATTATTTATTATTACCAGTGAAACCAATATAACATCTCAACATTCACAAATATACATTTCTGACATTCAAAACAAAACAAAACAAATTGGGGTTCAGATCAGGTGAACAAGGAGGCCATGTCATTAGATTTTCTTCTTTTATACCCTTTCTTGCCAGCCACGCTGTGGAGTACTTGGACGCGTGTGATGGAGCATTGTCCTGCATGAAAATCATGTTTTTCTTGAAGGATGCAGACTTCTTCCTGTACCACTGCTTGAAGAAGGTGTCTTCCAGGAACTGGCAGTAGGACTGGGAGATGAGCTTGACTCCATCCTCAACCCGAAAAGGCCCCACAAGCTCATCTTTGATGATACCAGCCCAAACCAGTACTCCACCTCCACCTTGCTGGCGTCTGAGTCGGACTGGAGCAAGATATTTCTTGGCCCAGTCTTGACGTTTCAGCTTGTGTGTCTTGTTCAGTGGTGGTCGTCTTTCAGCCTTTCTTACCTTGGCCATGTCTCTGAGTATTGCACACCTTGTGCTTTTGGGCACTCCAGTGATGTTGCAGCTCTGAAATATGGCCAAACTGGTGGCAAGTGGCATCGTGGCAGCTGCACGCTTGACTTTTCTCAGTTCATGGGCAGTTATTTTGCGCCTTGGTTTTTCCACACGCTTCTTGCGACCCTGTTGACTATTTTGAATGAAACGCTTGATTGTTCGATGATCACGCTTCAGAAGCTTTGCAATTTTAAGAGTGCTGCATCCCTCTGCAAGATATCTCACTATTTTTGACTTTTCTGAGCCTGTCAAGTCCTTCTTTTGACCCATTTTGCCAAAGGAAAGGAAGTTGCCTAATAATTATGCACACCTGATATAGGGTGTTGATGTCATTAGACCACACCCCTTCTCATTACAGAGATGCACATCACCTAACATGCTTAATTGGTAGTAGGCTTTCGAGCCTATACAGCTTGGAGTAAGACAACATGCATAAAGAGGATGATGTGGTCAAAATACTCATTTGCCTAATAATTCTGCACTCCCTGTATGCTCACCTTTGCAATTAAACACAGGCCAAAGTGGTCAGGTAAGAATTCACCTGGCCTGTGAGTCTGTGCACGGAGGCTGTGCAGAATATTGCTCCAAGTCACAGTACAGGTAAGGATACACGCAGGAGAATCGTCGAGGATAAGCCAAAAGTCAGAGGGTGCCAGAAGTCAGGATAAACAAGGGTAAGCCAAAGTCAGAGGATGCCAGAAGCCAGGATACATGATAAGAGAGCCAGGGTCAGGAGCCAACAGGAGAACACTGGATCATGAATACAAACACAGGAACCAGATTCAGTGAACTGACACTGACCTCAGAGAGACGCAGTATTTTATACCTGGCTAATCAGAGATACTATACAGGTGGATTATAGGAGCAGTCACAGGTTAAGTCCAGCCCCCAGTGCTGGAGACATGGCAGGGCAAGTTTCAGGCCAAACCAAGAACTGAAGTGGCTCAGAGACAGGAACACAGGCTTAGAACCATAAGGCACACAGGTTCACATCCCTTGTTGGGCACTTCTGGGGTGACTTTGTCTGGTTGTTTGGATGTCATAGTGAGAACCGTGACAACATGGCCCTGTCCATTGTCTCTTTTATGCGGTGCAGTTGTTCTGTCCCTTAGCAGAAAAACACCCACAAAGCATAATGTTTCCACCTCCATGTTTGAAGATGGGTCACAGGCAGCATTCCTCCTCCTCCAAACACTGTGAGTTGAGTTAATGCCAAAGAGCTTCTTCTCATCTGACCACAATACTTTCACCCAGTTCTCCTCTGAATCATTCAGATGTTCATTGGCAAACTTCAGATGTGCCTGTGCATGTGCTTTCTTGCGGGTGCTGCAGGATTTCAGTCCTTCATGGCGTTGTGTGTTTCCAATTGTTTTCTTCGTGACTATGGTCCAAACTGCCTTGAGATCATTAACAAGATCCTCCCCTGTAGTTCTGGGCTGATTCCTCACCGTTCTCGTGATCATTGAAACTCCATGAGGTGAGATCTTGCATGGAGCACCAGACCGAGGGAGACTGATAGTTATTTTGTGTTTTTTCCATTTGCAAATAATCGCACCAACTGTTGTCACCTTCTCACCAAGCTGCTTGGCGATGGTCTTGTAGCCCATTCCAGCCTTGTGTAGGTCTACAATCTTGTCCCTGACATCCTTGGGCAGATCTTTGGTCTTAGCCATGGTGGAGAGTTTGGAATCTGATTGATTGATTGCTTCTGTGGACAGGTGTCTCTTTAATTGAGTGCTCCTAATCTCAGTTTGTTACTCATATAAAAGACACCTGGGAGCCAGAAATCTTGCTGATTTATATGAGATCAAATACTTATTTCACTCATTGACATTTACTTTTTTGAAATGCGTTATTCTGGATTTTTTTTGTTATTCTGTCTCTCACTGTTAAAATACACCTACCATCAACATTATAGACTAATCAGTTCTTTGTCAGTGGGCAAATGTTCAAAATCAGATAACTTTTTCCCTCACTATACACGGCACGTTACTTTAGGAATCTGTAATCCACTCCCATACACTGCACATTATTATAGGAATCTGTAATCCATTCCCATACACTGCACATTATTATAGGAATCTGTAATCCACTCACATACACTGCACATTATTATAGGAATCTGTTATCCACTCACATACACTGCACAGTATTATAGGAATCTGTAATCTACTCACATGCACTGCACATTATTATAGGAATCTGTTATCCACTCACATACACTGCACATTATTATAGGAATCTGAAATCCACTCAAATGCACTGCACATTATTATAGGAATCTGTAATCCACTCACATACACTGCACATTATTATAGGAATCTGTAATCTACTCACATGCACTGCACATTATTATAGGAATCTGTTATCCACTCACATACACTGCACAGTATTATAGGAATCTGTAATCCACTCAAATGCACTGCACATTATTATAGGAATCTGTAATCCACTCACATACACTGCACATTATTATAGGAATCTGTAATCCACTCACATACACTGCACATTATTATAGGAATCTGTAATCCACTCCCATACACTGCACATTATTATAGTAATCTGTAATCCACTCCCATACACTGCACATTATTATAGGAATCTGTAATCCACTCACATGCACTGCACATTATTATAGGAATCTGTTATCCAGTCACATACACTGCACATTATTATAGGAATCTGTAATCCACTCCCATACACTGCACATTATTATAGGAATCTGTAATCCACTCACATACACTGCACGTTACTATAGGAATCTGTAATCCACTCCCATACACTGCACATTATTATAGGAATCTGTAATCCACTCCCATACACTGCACATTATTATAGGAATCTGTAATCCACTCACATGCACTGCACATTATTATAGGAATCTGTAATCCACTCACATACACTGCACATTATTATAGGAATCTGTTATCCACTCACATACACTGCACATTATTATAGGAATCTGTAATCCACTCCCATACACTGCACATTATTATAGGAATCTGTAATCCACTCATATACACTGCACGTTACTATAGGAATCTGTAATCCACTCCCATACACTGCACATTATTATAGGAATCTGTAATCCACTCCCATACACTGCACATTATTATAGGAATCTGTAATCCACTCACATGCACTGCACATTATTATAGGAATCTGTAATCCACTCACATACACTGCACATTATTATAGGAATCTGTTATCCACTCACATACACTGCACATTATTATAGGAATCTGTTATCCACTCACATACACTGCACATTATTATAGGAATCTGTAATCCACTCCCATACACTGCACATTATTATAGGAATCTGTAATCCACTCATATACACTGCACGTTACTATAGGAATCTGTAATCCACTCCCATACACTGCACATTATTATAGGAATCTGTTATCCACTCACATACACTGCACAGTATTATAGGAATCTGTAATCCACTCAAATGCACTGCACATTAATGTGGGAATCTGTAATACTGTTGCCTATACTGAACGGTGGATTTTCTCCTCACTCATACACTACATTGTCAGCACACAATTTCCAGTCAGCCGTCCACATTTGTACACACTGTTTGAAGCCGTGATACATGTTCCATGTGTTTCTTGCATGTCAAGTGACAAGCTCAGGCTGTGTACATTTTCACATTTTCCTCTGCCTCCCCATGTCATGCACTGACTGAAGGGACTGAGCAGTGAACAAATCAAGAAAAATAAATGGGCCGACTAGAGAGGCCAATAGGCTTTGATCTGGCATGAAAATCCATGTACGTTAAGATTCCCAAACTAATGCAACAGTAACATATGTTTATCAGCTGCTGATTCAGTTAAATCTTAGAACGTACGCTATAGAGCTCAGAGTCGTTCTCTAACGTTCTGTTAATATTATCGTTAAAGCAGGTATCTATAAAATGTTCCTGAAATTTTATATGCAGGGTAACACATTGAACATGATACGGACTTCCTCCGAGAGCCACGACGTGGAACGTTGTTGAGTTTTCTTTAGAAGGTTCTCAACACATTCCTCTGCATTCACTTTACCCTCTTCCTCCCAATAAACCCTTGGTATGTTTTACACTCAGTTGCCTTTCCTTCCTAAAAATGGCTGTTGTTCCTCACCCGGGTTTAGTAAAAAAGAGAGTTACGGCTGTAAGGTTGTGTCATAAAAAGGAAACATACGGGGCCCATCAGTGTCACCGTCACACAACAGTTCTGCAGCACAGCTACAATCATCAGCAGTTTATGCAGCAGGAATTGGGTTATTAATACTTTTCAGGCACCATAAATGTTTTCTACGTGTTGAAGAGCAAGGCTACACCAACTCTAATGTGTGTTTGCTCTCCAGATGCCATCGTAAAAATACCTTACTCTATGGATATCATAATTTGCATTTTCTATTTCTTTACAAATCCAAAGTACCTTCCATTTGGACGTTTGTGTTTCCATATTTGATCATTTATTTACTAAGCATGCTCCCATTCGATGTTTAGAGCTATACTTATAATATCTGGCTTTTCAGTTTGATTGTTGTGCACGTTATCTTTCTGTTTGTGTTTGCTATATGCAGCGATATGCATGAGATAGGAGTGTGGACCTCATAATTTTGCACCTTGTTCCTAATCTCAGTAATCCTAAACAGTCTTTCTACTACAACTTTAACCAATCCCAAACTGTTAATCCTCCTAACATTAAAAACTATGTAATCTAACTCCTCTCGTGGCATTAACCCCTCTCAAACCCTCCCCCCCCTTACCATAACCACTTACTAATATTATCTTTAATCCTGACATTTACACAGTGGCGAACCCTCACTGTACTCACAGATTCACACAATACATTACAAGCAGAGCAGAAATAAGCACGTACATACATTTATCCATTTTCTTGTTGTCAGATATGAATATGTGTTTAGGCCTGCAATGCCCATTCAATAAGTGTATTATACTTCATTTGTCTGCCTTACTTTTGGGACTGGAAATTTTAGAATTTTGTGCCAACAGGTACCTGACACGTATATCCGGCCCCAAGATAATATCTAGAATCTCCAAAATGGAGCAGATGATGTTTTAAAGACCTACGCTATTGAAAAAAGGACACCCTGAACTGAGACAAGGACGTAACGTGTATTTCGTCCTTGCTAGGTTCATCGAGACAATATACGCGTTGCAGTGAGTTGGGTTAGAGGTTGTTATTGATTACAAGCCAAGCCCAAGGATATGGACCTGCCTGATGTTCCTGGACAGATGCTTTCTTAATCCCTGCATTACGGATGGCCCTGTTAAGGTTTTTTTTCTACTTAGATGACATTCTACAGAACATGAAGAATATTAGAGAACCCCAGCATGTCATTCTGTTTGTTATATCCATAAAATCTCATAGTATTAACTGCCTTTTTTACAGCCTGCGCTGATCTTTTAAGCACAATGTTTCAAATGAAAGCTGATGAAGCCAGATGTGCTGCATTTTACGGCCCATTCCCTTTACCCCTATGAAAACCTTTTTAGGAAGTGGCATTATTTGTTCACCATTATTTTTTATTTTTTTCTTCAAATCCTTCGTTAATTATTATTTCAAGCCATTCACCCCTTAGCTTTCCATAGGGCCCTGAAGATTTCCAGCCGAACACATCTTTAAAAAAAGCAAGAGATATGTTTGCATTAGAAGCTCGTATTGCGGAGTCTCCCGGGGATTAAAAAAACAATTAGTTTTAATGGTTTTCCTAGAGTTACAGTCGCATTTTAAAGTCCCAACAAAGAAGATTTTTTTTTCAGATTTAGGTGATCAGGAAGTCTTGTATCCAAACAGTCAGTTAAATGTAAGCAAGGTCATTTTTTTTTTTTTTAAAGGAACTATTATCTAAATACAGGACGTTGTATATGAAGTAACATTGACATTGGTCAGTTCTATCTTACGTCTCAATAAATCTTCCTCCTAAAATGAGAAATTTGCAAAAGAAAAGACCTTTTGAGACCTTTTTTTAATGAGAAAAGTAACTTCCCTCATTCATAATCAATCACTTGTTACAAAATCGCTGGCTTTTTTTGTAAATGGAAAAGCAAAAGTTTGTGATGTAAAATGAAGTCAAAGAAATAACAGAGTTTTTTTATCAATGGCTTATCCTGAATTTAGAGTGACAGTGGTCTGATAGTAATCTTGTAGTGTACGTTAGAAAACATAGACGGTTGGTACTTCCTATCTCAATGTGCAAGCTCCATCCTTATTCTTCTGTTACATTGAATATTCCAGTATTTAATGGGGCATGAATGGTAAAACAGGTCTAAATGTTTCTTTCTTGTAGAATAGTTAATTCTTTTGAAGTTCACACTGTCCGCCTATTTAAACCCACTCCTTTAAGAATTGCTACAGAGTGCTACCATGATATTTTGCATGACAGGTGCACATTAAATATAATTTTTTACAAGTATTTTTGAAAGCAGGAAATGAAATCTCTGCACATTTTTACAGAAAATATTCATGGATGCACTGTGCACATATAACTGTGCTGTAAGCAACTACATACATTAAGAAGGTACGAATACCGGTCTAAGTAAAGCATAAATTATTAAAATTATTTTTGGCGCAGAACAAGCACTCTTAAAAAAGCAAATCTTTTTCACAGTTGATGTATAGGAAGTAAAACTACAATATCATCTTTATAAACAGAGGACTTTGCTGCAATTGATCTTCAATACGCAATCTCACATGTCAGCTCACTAAAATATATAGAATGAGTGTTTTCGTCTCTCTTCCAATATCACCGTCTTTATTTCCTTTGGTTTGATCTTTGAGTATGTAATTTGTGAATTTGACGAGTACATACATTCTTTACAATGCTGGGTTTAGGAGATTTTGTAGAATCTGCAAAACAGCTTTTAAAATTTCCAGAACAGTTTTCATCTTGCAAATCCCTTCTTTGTCGACTCCTGGAAAAACGATTGTGTAAAAAAAAGGGGGATAAAATAATAATTCTCAACGTCTTTTATAAAAGTTAGCTCTGTAAAACTTTGTTCTCGGTATATCATATTTGACGTTAGCCTTTAAACCAGAAATGCACATATATGCACACATGCAAACATACTATAAATATCTACGGACACTTCACATTAGGATAGTATAATCGGTTATCCAATATAATGAATTCAATTATAAATCTTCCGCAAATAATAGACAGACAACTAATTATTTGGAAAGTGTGTGTGGAGGTGAACAGCTTTTATCAGCAAATATAAATAATGATTTAACCTTTATTAAAACATAAAGCATTAGAGATCCCTGACACGGACAATAACATAAAACATCAGTTTACCAACAATGAGACTCACATGCACCTCATCAGCAATAGCTAGCCCAGCTCGTGGAGCGCGTTGTGGACCCTATTATAATACCCATTTCCCAGGATCCGTACCCTTAGAGAAATATCATACAACTTTGACCACATTAAAACCTTAGGCATAGACTTGGTTCTGTGTCAGGGATAGCAGGCTATAGACTGAGCACATGACCACTTATTCAAACAGTCTCTGCCAAACACCATCCAAGCCATCCTGAATACCAGCATTAAAAATGTCAAAACCCACGTCAGTCAGATGAACCCTATCAGGTACGAAAACTTGGGGGAAATTTTCCAGCTGAGCATGTCTAATGGCGATACTACCATGAAGTTGCACAAAACTGGAAATTGACCTGTTAACTCTAATGGGGGCCTTATCAATTGCCCAGTGTGACTGAGCATTATACCAAACTATTTCGGACCAAACTAAATTAAACTTGCCAAAAAAAGCAACAGGTTCAAAAGATCACTCTTTATAGCATGAATAAGGGAGTAAATGGGGAGGGAGCCAATGTCATTCCAGTCTAGATGGATAACTAAAATGTGAGAGCTGCAGCCAAAACTTAGAATCTGAAATACCTGTACCATGAAGTCCTCCCATGACATACCATGAACATCTAACCACCGACCAGACATGATCTGAGACGAAAACCCAATTGACTTCCGTAATGGTGAACAACCGCACTCCTGGCGGCCTTGTGGACATATCAATGCCCTACGGTGTAAGCTAAGCATCGTCAAAAATCTCACAGAAAACAAAATAAATGCAAAACAACAAAGCAGATAGCATACCAAATGTAAAACAAACACGAAGACATCCCCACAGACCATGCACCAACAACCCAACATCCCCACAACATAGGTAAGGATACAAAGAAAGTCTCCAAAACAATCATACCATGGTAATAAAGCCTACACAACCTAAATTCTTTTGTGATCAACATCATGTAGTTTTTTTTGTTTTATTTGTAATTTTTTGTATTATATATTTTTGTATTATATATATTGTATTATATGTAATTTTTGTGTATTATAGAAAACATAAAAGTGAAATCAAGTGCAGCAATATTTTCTGAACAAAAACATGAATTTAAAAATACAGTGAAAAAGCAGCACTTTAAAAGTGCATAAGCCCCAAAGAATACACAGATAAATATATACAAAATAAGTGCGCTATATCTTTAAAAACCTTGTGAATGGGGCGGGGCCAAGACGCCATGCTGGCTGGCCGCATGGAAGACCAGCTCCTACAATTTACCAGCCTTTAGACCCATTTAAGTGGTCCAGCTTGGCATCAGGCACTGAGGAGTGACAGCCCACATCAGCAAGAGGTGCTGGCCCTGACACTGAGCCAGAATTTGTGCTTTACCCCCTCATGGCAAAGGTTCCGTCGACCATCGCCTGCTCAGTTGGTGAGTGGGGTGGACGGCCGCTGCCCTGCTATCCTGCCTGTCAGTTACTGGCCGGACCTTTTGATCGGCGAGGTGCTGGCCCTGCCCCCCCCCCTCTGGGCCGGGGGGGGGTCATCCCGGTGCACCCTGGGACCCTAAGAGTGCCTGAAAATGGTCTCACTCACCTTCCGATGAAGCCTGACACACCATGCTGAAGGCAGCCTCCTTTGGGGCTCTTGGCGCCCTCTGCAGGCAAAACTGGATATCACAATCAAAGTAACCTGTGGCTCCTGAAGCTTGAACAGAGGTGCTAACAATCGACACCGAGGCCCCACGGCGGGGAGCATGTGAACCACTACAGCTGCACAACTTCCAAAGTCCTGACAAACCACCGGAGACACAGGAAATCCCTCAATACCTACCACATTCAGATGTTCCAACTCAACTGTCTCTGTTCCTCAACACCGAGCTGAAAAATGGCTGTCCTGCATGGCTTGTGTGGCAGTCTGGTTGTGTGCATGCAGACCTACATCTGACTACTGGGATTACATCCTACAGATAATGGGATTTGATAGGCCTCTATCAAAGGGGGTGCTGTTCCATGGGCTAACTCGCAATTATTACTATGATTTCTCAGGCTCCTCTGACTGTCTATAGGTTTTGTAGTACCCAGGGATCTTTACTAGCTATGACATGTATCCCTCTGCTGTATGTCATCCACCTGTTCTTCCATGCCGCACTGTCTAATGCTTTTATTTTATCTTGAACCAAAAGTGATCGCCTATTCCAGCCGCCTGTATTCTTGTGGCTTAAAATGAGTGGCTTAGATTAATGTCTCAGGCTAACCAATTCCAGTATGTCTTCAAATATGACCTTTTTCTTGACTAAGCTCCATGTTATTATATAAAAAAAAATGTGCATTGTATATCCATGTTATGCCTTACCAATGTACTGATTATTGTTCAACCGTGAGTATATGCTGTTGGGGCATTGCAAACGCATTTGTAACTGCTTGTTTTTTGCACGCAAAAATAAAGAATATATATATAAAAAAAAAAAACAACCTTGTGAATATATAGTGTAAAAAACCCAGTGAAGCACTATAAAGTGCTAAGGTTGTTTATACAGTACTATAATTTAATAAATGCATACAGGTGCATTTAAATACAGTGCCAAATTAAGTGCAAAATCTTTTGTGCACCAAAAAAACAATCCATTGTGGGTCAAAAACTTTCAAGCCTGCCATAAAACCTGTAAATGACTCATCATTAGAAACCCTGGATAAGCTAGGTGTATTTGGGGAGGGAAGAAAAGGGGAATGGAATGTAGTTAGCTCATCTGAAGGCTGCGCAGACATCTCCGACCGAAGAGCCAAAGTGACAGGTAGCTGTGACGTCCGAGCAGCAGAACGCCTACTAGGAACAGTCTCAGCCGTCCTCTTGCACCGCCTGGAGCGGGAAGCCGAGGCCTAACTGGAGGCAACAGGAACACCAGAAAACCTTACTTAAAATAGGGGAGTCCCAGGTATAAGTCCCTCAGTGGAAGACAATCCTTCATCCTCAGGAAAATCATCCTCATATTCCATTCCAGAGCCTATGGAGGAAACAGAAATGTGACCTTTCCCTACCAACCATCATCAGGCAGGGACACTGGGCGGATGGTTGGAAAAAAGCAGCCTTCCTTCTCTGGGGTGCTGAGTTCCTAAACTAAAAATAAAAATGGGGGAATGTTACCTAAACTGGGGAAAGAAAGACAGACACAAGTAAGAGAGAAAAAAAAGAAAGAAAAAACACTAAATTAAAAGTTATAGAGGGGGTGGAGCTAACCAAAGTGGCCTAAAAGGGGGCAAAACACCAATCTTTAGATAACAAAAATCCTTAAGGGAAAGAGGATGTGCCATAAATTACTTGAATTATAAATATGCCCCTAACAGGCTGTCCCATAATTAAAATATCTAACTCCACCTCCCTACTACATCTGTCATGGGGTCCTTTCTTCTAAGGTTCGCTTTCTTCCCAGGGGATTCTAGTCCAACACTCTATGTTCGTTTCTCCTTGCATGTTTTACCCTCAGTAATTAAAAGTATCTGACTCACGGCTTTTACTTTTAGAACCTTCCCCCGCCCCCCAAGATTAAATTGACATTATAGGCACCAGCGTAACTTGTCACACCTCCCTACATGTGACTTGCACAGCCTTCCTAAACCCTTCCTGTAAAGAGAGATCTAATGCGTACACTTCCTTTATTGCACATTCTATTTCATTTAAAATGTACAATCTCCTGCTCATTATTAGCCTTCTAGACTCTGCACGAGCCTCCTGTGTGTGATTAAACATAAAATTTACAGATCAGGAGATACCAATTTCTAAAGCAAGTTAACATCTGATCGAAACTAAACCATTTTCTTCATGCAGACTGTGTAAGTCACAAGCAAGGGAGGTGCAGCGAAGGCTGAATAAACAGAAACAAAGTGATCTAACTCCTAAATAGCAGATAATTAATAAGTTAGACTGCAGGGACGTGATATATACACCAAAACTGCTTCACTAAACTAAAGTTGTTTTGATGCTTAATGTGTCGCTTTAACGTTGAGTTTAGGGACTGTTCACTAAAACATAATAACAGCTCCCTATTTATAATATAATAACATTAATATATGTTACATAATTATAAATATAGCCTACATTATAATACAGTTCAGTATTTTGCATCTAGCCTTCCTCTACAGAGGTCAGTTTACATTTCTGAATTGTTAGATTCATCTCAGTTGATAGCAATAGAATTTAAAGAGAGACTATAGTTACGGAATAAATTTGTATAAATATAATTAAATTAGTTAGGATGTGTTAGACCTGGGGTTCTTGGTGCAGCTGTATGCTAAACATTTTATAGCCACTGGATGTGAGAAATGATTCTCTATTTTCCATTTTTATGAGTTTATATGTAATAGTGAAAACGCCGTATCATCTTATATACAACTCTCAGCTGTTTTCGGTTTGATGGGACCAGGCCAAAGTTTGGTCCTTGTCCTGCTGTTGTTGGATTTGCCAGGAAACCATTATCAATCCATGTAGTGTGAGCACATTTATAGACACACTCACCCATTTATCTCAAGGCTTTAAGCTTGTGCCCAGAGCTTTTCATACGTAAAAAGAAAACCATCAAAAAAAGGGTCCCACTCCACCAGACATAAACAATATTCATATAATACTTACATAATGATAATTATATACCCCCAACCAGACTACATAGTCCTACAGGACCTCATGTGGTCCCCAATGCACGGTCAGGCCTCTAACCAGGGAACCAGCTATATCCCCCATCCCGATGGCAGCCCTGCATACAAGCAAAAAACTTTATCTACACTCATGCTAAAATGAAAATGTTATATAAAATTCAAAAATGTATATTTTTAATTTCTCTCTAAATAACTGTTGTTTGTATTTTTTGTAGTTGCGTTCTTGTTGTGAAAGATTTCTATTTGAAATTATAGCAAGCATGATTACATATTTAAATAATTACATTTAAAAGATCTCTAAAGGTACTCAGTTGTGTGGGTGCAGTGGTCCTTTAATTTAAACACGCAGCCTAAAACATTGCCGTTTAGTAGATACTGCAATGTTACAATCGCAGACTTATTACACCTCTCGTGGCTGTCTTCCTGATAGCCACTAAAGGGCTTTCTTTGCAACAACTGAGCAAACCTTGGTCACATTATCAAACGCTCTCCTATAAACGCGCTCCTGATTGATTGGCAAAGCATGGCGTTTCTCAATTATCTCACAACGATCTCAACAAGGGAGGGGGGCTTCAGCCTTGAGACTAGCACTGCGAGAGCTGAACGGTAAGTAAAACTCACCATGCAAACCCTCAGATGAAGCCGTGAAAAGCTAAATAGATAGTTTAAAACTATAGTGTTATGAAATCATTGCAGTGAGCATTTTATGGATTAACTAGCCCACTGCTTTTTACTTGTTAAATCTACTAGATTTCTTTCATTACATGTTTACAAAAAAAACACTGCCGAGAACCTACTGCAAGAAGTGGAATAAAGACATGTGAGATCGATGTCACACAGACGGACATGGCCAAACTGTAAAATGGCCAATCTCAGAACAACAAGCACACAAACGAAAACACATGCTAACAATAGCATCACCCAACCACACAACTCTAGATTCGTGATAAAATACCAATACATTCCGTAGATAAGCTGCCATTGGCACTTGTTGGAATGTTGCCTTAGGCCACATCACCCACCACCGCTGTAGCTTAAACTCAAGCGGGTTAACATCAGCTAGCAGACAGTTCTCTGTCTGCTGTTCAACTTATTTGATATTATTTAAACCTTATCCACAAACATCTTAAAATGTTTCTGTACGTTTTTGGACCACGGCGTGTTTCTTTGCGTTGCTAAGCTTGTAACCATGTTTCAGTGTGTAACAGCATTCTATAAAATATCAATTCTGGCAACGACTGAAAGAAACGGAGAAGTAATGTTTAATTGCATTTGATTTGTGATTATGTCTAATAGTTTAGAAATGTATTGAAATAAATATAGCATCAAGATGTTCATAGATCTTCCCCTTTAAGCTTGCCACACAAAGACAAATCATTTTTTTGTTTTTGTAAGTAAACCGTCCAGCTGAAAGCTGAGACCCCTCCAGTATTCTTTAGCTACAGAGCTTGTGTAAAAATGGGCCGAAAGCCTAACATTGAGCTACCACATGTACTTTTGGAAGTAAATCCACAGCTGATTTATTACTGGGTTCCAGGCCAGTTCTTTCAGTTTGCAAAATGAAAAAGAGGTGATCGGTTTAAAGGACATTGGTGGCTCAAAGTCATCACAAGCCAAATATGCCTTCAAACTCAAGTTTCATAATGTTCCTTTAAAAACACTTGGAAAAGACATTTAAATAGCATACAATAGTAAATTCTTATGCCCTGGTGAAATCTTGCACGTATACCAAAATGGACAGGAGTTCATTTAAGATTGTTACTCAACAGGAAATAGCCCAACGGCCTTGTGGGTTTTAGGATAATTTTCCTCATATATATTATTTTGGTTTGTACATTCCTCACAATAGCTGGGCCTTGACAACTGCAGAATATGTTTGTTAATTTTATTCTGTTAAGGACATTGATTTAGACTTGTTAATACTGGATCGCCTACCACTGTGCTGAGCAAAAGCCAAATTTCAGATGAAATGTTACCATGAGCTCTCTTAAAATCTAATAAATGTGTTCACCCACATTTAGGGTCATCTTGAATCCTTTTTTTTTTTTTCAAATTCAAATCCTTATTTGTTTTTCTTTTTGCTTTAAATTTCAGTCATAGTAAATACGATTTGCTTCTTTTTTTCATTATTTAAATGGTTAATCCATTTGGACGTGACATCAGCTGGCTTCTGATTAAAATGGCAGCTGGAGACAAGATGCACATCGGGTCCTCAATGCTCCTCTATGAGAAGCATTGAACGGACCATGGTGGAGGAGGCCGTGTCTCCGCCATGAAGTCACAGAAGGTAGAAAGGAGAGCAGCCCCGAGGGAAGCTTTTTTTATGGCAAATTAGCGACAGGGACACTATAGCATTGTGCTCCTTTAACATTGGGGAAGTCGAATTCAGAAAGCCGGCTGTATTAGAGACAAAGTCTGTATTGCACACTAGAAGCATCAAAGTTGAGACAAAAGACACAGTCCACTAAATTAAACATTCTAAAGTTGAACTCGGTAATAGGCCATGAAGTATTAATAACAACAAGAAAAAAATCTGGTTCGGCCAAATTAATTAGTCAGAAATACAATTATTTTCTTGGTTGGACCGAAATTCTTCAATGTGGAGTATTTTATCCATGCTAACGATTCAGGAAATACCATTCTGGTAAACCAAAACTGTGCGATAATTGGGGAATTAAAAAATATATACAATATATACAGGATATAAATATTATGTATATATTTTGCTGTATATATAAATATATATATATATGGAATAAAAACTGAGGGAAAAGAAGCAGTAAAAAAAATCTATATTTCTATATTATGAATTAAATGTTTGAATATATAAATACTGATTTTTTTTTAACTTATTCTCATTTTTTTCCCATCTATTGGTCACTTTATTCTATGAATATAATCAACATTTAGTGGCTCTCCCATAGCCATCTGTGGTAGACTCTGTACTATTCCCTTCGTTTGCCCATACCTTCATATCTCCATATTTCCCGAATTGGTCTGTACCCCCTTGTTTGATGACCGAATGAAGCATGTGTGGTCCCCCCTTTTATACCCTTCGAACACCCCTGGCTCCTTAACCTCAAAGGAACAATTAAGTCAAGTGCTTTCCCTGGGTGGCTGCCATTCGTATAACTGAACCCATGCTCTAGTGAATGTCAGCCATTTTGTATCTCGAACGCAGGCAGCGGTACATGGTCATTGAGTGTCTGGACGACTACGCGAGCCAGCGAACTCTGGAGAAAATTGTACTGCTGCTTGTTTCTCTCCCAGACAAGTTAGGAGAATGGCGTTTTGGGCGATAGAAACTATCGAACGGGGGAGCATTTGCTCCCTAACAGCCAGGGGGAGCATTCCTCTGTGTTCATGCAGGAACTCCCGAAAAAAGACCAGCCACCGACCCTTTTCTTTTGGAACTATTCGGGCTATCGCCTCATGGCCGGCCAGTCAAAACTTTACCCGCATTGCAATTTGTTTTTACCGAATGGATCTGAGTGCTATTTGGATAATTTGGGGGTTAAAATCTGTGTTATCCAGGGATATGAGATTTGTGGGGTTCCTGTAATAGTTTGATATGTTTTGGGGGTATTTTGTAAGTTTTGTAACTGTAACTGAGAGATAATTAAGCAAGCCTTCTTTTTACTCAATTATCTCCCAGACACAGGGACGCCGGAGAGGGGTTTGTGTAATTTTCAATGAAGACCCCATGTTGGGGTCTATGCATAAAAAGCTTTTAGCTGAATAAACCAGTTGATTCCCAGAACTGTGTGTTGCCCAGTTACTGGGGGATATGGGCTATAAACACTAAACAGCGCTTTCTTCCAGCTCCAGAGAACTTCAGCTGAGATATTCGGTCTCAGGATTGCAGGTCTTCTACACCATCAATCGTCTTTTTTTCCCATCAATCATCTCTTTTTTGTGGAGCCACAGGTAGAAACTTAGAATCGCCAATCAAACAAGACTGTTCTTCCACTGCCCGCTTTGCTTGTTTAGTGTTTCGATCATATGGCGATTCCGTTTTATGGACAACGCAAAATTCAGACAAAATGCATTTCAATTGAAACTGAATGCACTGTCTATGAACTATTATTATTATTATTATTATTATTATTTATATAGCGCCAGCAAATTCCGTATCGCTGTGCAATGGGTGCACTAACAGACCTGTAAATGTAACCAGACAAATGGGCGCACAGGAACAGAGGGGTTGAGGGCCCTGCTCAATGAGCTTACATGCAGGAGGGAGTGGGGTATAGTGACACAAGGGGTATAAGTAGGGGTAACGAAGTAGGTTATTAGAAAAGTATTCACTGAGGGCTTTAGTAGGTTATTTTTGACACTTGCTGGAGAAGAGTCATGGGTGGGGGGACATCAGAGGTGGGAGTACGGACAGAGCTTAGACATAGGTCTTTGGCAGAGCGCAGGGGCCTCGACGGGACATACTTGTGAATTAGGGAGGATAGGTAGGTTGGAGCACCATTATGCAGGCACTTGTAAGCAAACAACATAATCTTAGATTGAGCCCTGTATCTTACTGGAAGCCAATGTAGGGACTGACAGAGGGGGGAGGCGTGGGAGGTGAGGGCAGACAGGAAGATGAGCATCGCCGCTGCATTCATTATAGATTGCAGCGGTGCAATCTGGGAACACGTAAGACTGTATTGCAGTAGTCAAGGTGAGAGAGAACAACAACTACCAAACAATAAGTATTAAGGAGGTCTAGGTTTAAACACAATATGAGAATATGAAAAATGTGAAAGCATGGCAAAATAATTAGTGGTTTCATATTAATAAAATACATGCAACAGCAAAACATTTCACATTCCCAGCAGGTTCATCTGACATTTTTGTTTCATGTGCAAAAATAAAGAGACACGCCAAGTACCATAACCACACAAGCTCCTTTCATAGATTCCTGTCTAATTTTATCTCCTGTGATTTTCAATCCTGTATGTAACTAAGCCACCAATCTCTGTTATCACAGGGAGAATGCATATTCGATCTGATCATGCAAGACTTTCGTAACTCGTCCAGAATCACCCCCAGCTTTTGAATATAGAGCCAGTACAATTTATTAAGATAATAAAAGTGACTGCTGGAACACGTCCCATAAACATTCCGCGGGGAGCGGACGCCTGTTTGGTTACTTGTCTACCGACCTTTCTGTCACTTGTAGTTCTCCTCCTTTCCAAGCACAGAGTAGCACACTATATGTTCTATAGACATAGTGTAAAATGCTTCATCCTGCGACTTAGCAAATCGGCACATTAATGGTACACAAAAAATTGCAATGACGTTTTTTATTTTTACTTTGAATCATTTATTATTATTATATATATATATATTTATGATAAATTTACTATAAATAATATATGATATATTTAATTATGAACATTTTTGTGGGTTATTTTTTTCGTATCATCAAGAGCTTTCATATTTCGTATTTTGCCGAACAAATTCACTCTGGTCTCAGTTCTGGTCTATACCGCGTTTATCTCTGTCCATGGAGCTATAATTTGGGATTTTTGACTCGAAATAAAAATGCCATCTCTCGCTAGCAATGTGGCTATCACAACACACCAGAATAAAACGTTACCTTCTTTAGTACCAACGTGTCACCTAGGATATATGCTCTTTAAACTCCTCATATAATATCTGCCCAGCGGGGGGCACTTACCTTGCCTCTCCTATTCCAAATAACCTCATGCACATATAGGGCTATAGTACAAGATATAATGACATTTATAAAGACCATTTTGTTATCGCAGAGTTATCTGAAGTATCCGTTGTTATTCTGAAGCTGTGTTTTTGTGGTTATGTACAATATTTATCATGTTACCAGCAGTTCCCATTGGCTCTGTTATTTGTGGTTTCCCAATAAGATGTTGAAGGCCTCAAGTGTGCATTTAGCAGCAGTTAGTCACCTACAGTTCATTTAAACCTGAGACTTTTCAAAATGCTTGCAAGTGTTTTCTTTAAGTAAGACGTTGAGACACAATTCCAGATCTCCCGAAACTTCGTGACAGCTACTACAAAAGTTACAAGAAGTAAAACAAACTAAGAGCTCGTTTCAATGAGAAGAGCTAACATCTGTGTTTTCTAACTTCTTCACCACATACTCAACCAGAGAAGAAACGTTACAAAACTATTTCGATCTGTTTGCACCAGATGCTGAAATAAAAATTTTTGTAAAAAAGGAAATCGGACGATTCTCTACAGATTGCGCAGCAATATTATTTTAAGAATAAAAAAGGCCTTAAAGAAATTAATAAAAAATGAGAACAGTCTGGGCCGAGAGTAAGGTAAACAGGTCGGAGATGTTGCTATAGGGGAATAAGTGAATGCTTAAGGTCACAACTTCTAGGGGTATTAAAATGACTTTGGAGATTCCTGCTTGGACACAAATCAGACTTTCAAGGTTATTCGCTAAGGAAGGAATTGAAAGTGAATTTCTAAATTAAAGTAAAAAAAGCTGTACTGGAAGAATTCTCAATGCTAGCTATGCTTTCAGTTTGAACTTTGAACAGGCCTCCCAACAGTCCCACTTTCTAAAGGGCAGTCCTGAAACACTAGTCAATTGCTCTCGGACAGCACAGCGCAAGCCCGTCCGCTATTGGTGTCTTCAGTGACGCTGGTTGTGACTCCACCTACTCTGTCCTGATTCAATACCTACCACTGTTAGAGGCAATGCTTCTAATTCACTTTTTATTTTCACTTTAGTAAATAACCCTGAATGTGTTTTTTCAGTCAGCGCATGTAAAAAAGTGGCAATTAGGTTTATTTCATTAATTTAAAAAAACAAATCACATTTGTATGTATTCTTTGAACATTTGCTATTTTATAACATCATTTGAAAACAAAAACACAGAATGAATACATATAAAGGTGGAGAAATCACTCTGAAGAGGTTTACTGTTGCCAAACCAATTTTTAACTATATAAAGCCAGCTTCTCCTATTCTTCGCTGTTGTTCCATACGATAGCCACATTTTTCCACTTACCCACTGTGTTCCTAGATTTTTTTTGGTTGTTTGAAATGTCGTTTTATTTACACATCTCTCTGTCAGTACTCTACTTTCTCTGCAGAGAAACTGTAAGAGACTTCAGAGCAACTTATGACTACGTTCTAAAAGCCAAGGAGATAATCAGAAGGGAGAACTCAAGGTCTTGTGAGCAAATTAGAAGAATCCTTTATAGGCTACAATAGCAGCCTGCAATACACTGTGTTATTAGATACTTAGAGATAACTGCAAATAATGTGCTTATTTGATCATGAGGCCCACACAGCTATTGTTATTGTAGTCTGGTGCTAATTTAGGTACACTGCAATCCCAGAAACACAACCAAGTTGCTAACATATAAACATAGACGGGATACATTTCGCTATACTCATTTGTTTTTTTGTAAAGCTTAGTAAAAATTCCTGTGCCCCCAATATTTTTGTTAATAATGAGCAAATCAATGAAAAATTGGACATTGCATGCATTGATAAAGTTTTTGTTTTGTTAGGTATCTGTTCACTGTAATGTAATGAATGCGGCAGCGAGGCTCATCTTCCTGTCCGCCCGCACCTCCCATGCCTCACCCTTCTGTCAGTCCCTACATTGGCTTCCCATAAAATATAGAGCTCAATTTAAAATTCTGGTTCTTGCTTTCAAATCTCTACATAATGCTGCTCCCACCTATCTATCCTCCCTTATACACAAGTATGTCCCGTCTAGGCCCTTACGATCTGCTGAAGACTTATGTCTATGTTCTGTCTGTACTCCCACCTCTGATGCTCACTTTCAAGATTTCTCGAGGGCTGCACCGTTCCTGTGGAACTCCCTCTAACATGTAAACTCACTGAGCAGGACCTCAATCCCTCTGTTACTGTGTCACTATACCCCACTCCCTCTAACATGTAAACTCACTGAGCAGGGCCCTCAATCCATCTGTTACTGTGTCACTATACCCCACTCCTTATAACATGTAAGCTCACTGAGCAGGACACTCAATCCCTCTGTTACTGTGTCACTATACCCCACTCCCTCTAACATGTAAACTCACTGAGCAGGCCCTCAATCCCTCTGTTACTGTGTCACTATACCCCACTCCCTCTAACATGTAAACTCATTGAGCAGGCCCTCAATCCCTCTGTTACTGTGTCACTATACCCCACTCCCTCTAACATGTAAACTCACTGAGCAGGCCCTCAATCCCTCTGTTACTGTGTCACTATACCCCACTCCCTCTAACATGTAAACTCACTGAGCAGGGCCCTCACTCCCTCTGTTAATGTCACTATACCCCACTCCCTCTAGCATGTAAACTCACTGAGCAGACCCTCAATCCCTCTGTTACTGTGTCACTATACCCCACTAGGCAGGACAAATCTCAGGCACCCCCCCGCGCTACCCCCACCCGCGCAACCGCCACCCAACCCTTCCCTCCTGCTCCGCCTTCTAAATACACACACACACACATTCACTGACAGATAGGCATTCACTAGCTAACAGAAACACACACTCACTAACAGACACACACTCACTAACAGACACACACACTCACAGGCAAACACACACACTAACAGGCAAACACACACTCACAAACAGACACACGCACACACTCACTAACAGACACGCACACACACTAACAGACACACACTAACAGGTAAACACACTAACAGACACACACTAACAGGCAAACACACACACACACACACTAACAGACAGGCACACACACTAACAGACACACACTAACAGACTCACATACACACACACTAACATACACACACACTAACAGACACACACACTAACACTAACAGACACACAAGAACAGACACACACTAACAGACTCACACACACACTAACAGACACACACACTAACATACACACACACTAACATACACACACTAAGACACACACACTAACATACACACACACTAACAGACACACACTAAGACACACACTAAGACACACACACACACACTAACAGACACACACACACTAACATACACACACTAACATACACACACACTAACAGACACACACACTAACACTAACAGACACACACAGACACATACACACACACACTAACACACTCACTTGTGGGGTTTTTTATTTAATCCCCCCAGCCTCCTTACCTTTGGGAATGCTGGGGGGGTTCTTCCTCTCCCTGGGGTCCAGTGGCTGCAGGGCGGCGCTGGGCGGGCGGGCGGCCTGCCGGCGAGGGAGCTCTTCCCCTGAGTGCTCTGCTCAGCTCCCTCACGCGCCGCCAGCAGAGTGATGCCGGGAGCCGGAAGATGACGTCATATTCCGGCTCCCAGCCTCACTCGGCGGCGCGCGAGGGAGCTGAGCAGAGCGCTCAGGGGAAGAGCTCCCTCGCCGGCCGGCCGGCCGTCCGCCCGCCCGGCATGTCTGTTAGCCGCAAGGCTAACAAGACATTTGCCCTGGGCATTTGGGGGCGGTGTTTTTTGCAGCCCCCTGAAAAATGCCGCCCAAGGCAAATGCCTTGTTTGCCTCGCGGCTAATACGCCCCTGACTATACCCCACTCCCTCTAACATGTAAGATCACTGAGCAGGGCCCTCAATCCCTCTGTTACTGTGTCACTATACCCCACTCCCTCTAACATGTAACCTCACTGAGCAGGACACTCAATCCCTCTGTTACTGTCACTATACCCCACTCCCTCTAACATGTAAACTCACTGAGCAGGGCCCTCAATCCCTCTGTTACTGTGTCACTATACCCCACTCCCTCTAACATGTAAACTCACTGAGCAGGGCCCTCAATCCCTCTGTTACTGCCACTATACCCCACTCCCTCTAACATGTAAACTCACTGAGCAGGGCCCTCAATCCCTCTGTTACTGTGTCACTATACCCCACTCCCTCTAACATGTAAACTCACTGAGCAGGGCCTCAATCCCTCTGTTACTGTGTCACCATACCCCACTCCCTCTAACATGTAAACTCACTGAGCAGGGCCCTCAATCCCTCTGTTACTGTGTCACTATACCCCACTCCCTCTAGCATGTGAACTCACTGAGCAGGCCCTCAATCCCTCTGTTACTGTGTCACTATACCCCACTCCCTCTAGCATGTAACCTCACTGAGCAGGCCCTCAATCCCTCTGTTACTGTGTCACTATACCCCACTCCCTCTAACATGTAAACTCACTGAGCAGGCCCTCAATCCCTCTGTTACTGTGTCACTATACCTCACTCCCTCTAGCATGTAAACTCACCGAGCAGGCCCTCAATCCCTCTGTTACTGTGTCACTATACCCCACTCCCTCTAACATGTAAACTCACTGAGCAGGGCCCCCAATCCCTCTGTTACTGTGTCACTATACCCCACTCCCTCTAACATGTAATCTCACTGAGCAGGGCCCTCAATCCCTCTGTTACTGTGTCATTATACCCCACTCCCTCTAACATGTAAACTCACTGAGCAGGGCCCTCAATCCCTCTGTTACTGTGTCACTATACCCCACTCCCTCTAACATGTAAACTCACTGAGCAGGCCCTCAATCCCTCTGTTACTGTGTCACTATACCCCACCCCCTCTAGCATGTAAACTCACTGAGCAGGGCCTCAATCCCTCTGTTACTGTGTCACTATACCCCACTCCCTCTAACATGTAAACTCACTGAGCAGGCCCTCAATCCGTGTTACTGTGTCACTATATCCCACTCCCTCTAGCATGTAAACTCACTGAGCAGGCCCTCAATCCCTCTGTTACTGTGTCACTATACCCCACTCCCTCTAGCATGTAAACTCACTGAGCAGGGCCCTCAATCCCTCTGTTAGTGTGTCACTATACCCCACTCCCTCTAACATGTAACTCACTGAGCAAGCCCTCAATCCCTCTGTTACTGTGTCACTATACCCCACTCCCTCTAACATGTAAACTCACTGAGCAGGGCCTCAATCCCTCTGTTACTGTGCCACTATACCCCACTCCCTCTAGCATGTAAACTCACTGAGCAGGGCCTCAATCCCTCTGTTACTGTGTCACTATACCCCACTCCCTCTAACATGTAAACTCACTGAGCAGGCCCTCAATCCCTCTGTTACTGTCACTATACCCCCACTCCCTCTAACATGTAAACTCACTGAGCAGGACCCTCAATCCCTCTGTTACTGTGTCACTATACCCCACTCCCTCTAGCATGTAAACTCACTGAGCAGGGCCCTCAATCCCTCTGTTACTGTCACTATACCCCACTCCCTCTAGTATGTAAACTCACTGAGCAGGGCCCTCAATCCCTCTGTTACTGTCACTATACCCCACTCCCTCTAACATGTAAACTCACTGAGCAGGGCCCTCAATCCCTCTGTTACTGTCACTATACCCCACTCCCTCTAACATGTAAACTCACTGAGCAGGGCCCTCAATCCCTCTGTTACTGTGTTACTATACCCCACTCCCTCTATCATGTAAACTCACTGAGCAGGGCCCTCAATCCCTCTGTTACTGTGTCACTATACCCCACTCCCTCTAACATGTAAGCTCACTGAGCAGGACCCTCAACCCCTCTCTTCCTGTGTGTCCAACTTGTCTGATTACAACTACATGTCTGTTCGTCCACCCATTGTAAAGCTCTGCGGAATTTGACGCTCTATAAATATCATAATAATAATAATAATAATAATAATATACTAACAAAAGCTATGCTTGCAATGTTTCAAATGTTTTACCAGATAACGTGATAGTGTAGGGCTAAATGCTCTATAGTCCATCAATTCCAGCCTTTACACGTTTTACTTTTAAAGGAAGGCTAAAAAACATTCAAAAACAAGGAAAACCATTCTGAAAGTAACGGGAATATTAAGTGCACAGTGGTTTGGAGACTACCTACTTTTTTTTTTTTTGCAGTGCATTGAGATGGTACAAACAAGCTTGAGGTGCCCCGACAGCAGTCCTCAGGCATTTCCCTCGCTGAACATGCAGGGTTTTTGATTAACAGGTACAATTTAGTAATATAAGCAGGCTGAATCAGTTAAAGCAATATAGGATCGATTTAAAACATACATTTAAGCTGCAAACAGGCTAGGTCTGTTCGTCAGATCGTCTGGTGATAACACGAATTGTACAGACATATATAGATAGTGAATTACACAGGCTAGTGCGGTTAAGCATGTTTAAAGTAGTAATTTAGGTGAGGCTTAGAGGCAACCCTCCGGAGGGAGCCAGACGCTTATGACCGAGCATATAAAATAATCAACTTATGTGTAAATGTTTAAACTATGCAGGTAAATAGCCTCAGTTTGTAAATGCTAAGCTGATATAGGTAGCTAAGCTTCACCAAATTGAACAAGCAAGCAACCACTGGAGCTGAGTGGGTTCCTACAGCATTAGATATCATTGTTTGGCATCATGGTGTTAGTTATCACAATATGGCTGCGGTGAATTTCAGAGCATGTTAGGTGGCAAGTGGTACACGAGAGGCTGTTGCCCCCTGTAGAGTCTATGGGGTTGTGAGAGTCTCTGTGCTGGCATGTAGTGCTTTCCCCCTCTGTCACAGATCTGGTGGTCACAGGTACTCATCTTTGTGTGTTAGATCTCCCCTTGTCAGGCTCGGTGGTCCGGTGAGTCCAGCACTTGTCCTCTGTGTAGGTGTACATGTGAGCTTAATGAAGCAGTTTTGGTGGATAGATCATGACCCTGCAAATCACTTTTGTTTCTGTTTATGTAGCCCTAGCCGCACCTCCCATGACTCTGACTGACACAACCAGCATGAAAACATTCTTTCATTTCAAATCAGATATTACATCACAGTGTGTTTACTTTAGAAGTTTTCATCTCTGGCTCTGTTAATTCAACTTTAATCACACAACAGGCTCTAACAGAGTATTAAAACAGCTGGAGATAAGATATTAAACATACTGTACAATAAAGGAAGTTAAAACAGTCAATCTCTCTTTAGACAAAATATGTAGGGAGACTTTGTAAGACACATGAAGGGAGGTGTGACTAGGGCTGCAAAGTGATTTAACTCCTAAATGGCAGAGAATTGAGCAGTGAGACTCAGTGGCGTCAGTAGGGATGGTGTCACCCGGTGCGGTAACTCACGGCATCACCCCAACCCCCTTAATAATGTGTTTTTTTTTTTGTTTTGTATTTTACTAATGTAACTCGTAAATCATAACTCCCATCAGGGCCGGTGCAAGGATTTTTGCCGCCCTAGGCAAACAAAAATTTGCCGCCACCCTTATATGCTCTGACCACCATGTGGCATCACAATGCCCCACCCATATGATCTGCCATATGAGTTAACGCCAGCGCTGCACACAGTATATTTTCTCTGAAAAGGCAGAAAAGGCACTACATCAAGCCGAAAAAAGATTTGAACCTGCGACACAAGGGTTGAAAGATTCTACTAATTATGCATTAGCCCATTGAGCAATCTCACATGTATAAAAATAACACTTACATCCCAGGATTTTTAATATTATAATATTATAATTATATATATTTAATATTATAGTTACTTTCCCCTATATTTACTAAACTTGTGCCTGTGAGGTCTAAAACAGGGAGACTGTCACAGGAATTTTAATATCAGGTTTACTTATTTATACATTTTACACATATGTATTTGTAAGGTGCGAAAAATAAAATAAAATTTCAAATTTCACACATTTTTCTCCCGCAGCTAGGCGCCTCCATCTTAGCTTCCTGCCAATCATTATTATAAGCTCAGTCCTTTGCACCTGGCAGTCAGAGGAGAAATGAAACATTCGTCTCTATTTCCCGTCTTCATTTGCAATGTTTGCCTGGCTTTGCCTTGTCTATCATGTTATTAGCTAAATATTTACTATACATTTCAAGAAAACAGAGCGTTTTATGAACTAAAGGTTAATATTAAATATTTAATTCAATGGTTTAAATTCCAGAGAAGTGTCAATTCCCGTAAAATGAACATATGGAAAAATCTATTTATATATATATATAATGTTTAGCTAATTATTTTAAAATAAAAAAAGAAGTTACATTCACTTTAAATGCAGCAGTGTCTCCAGAGCAGGGTTAATATCTCCAAGGGCCCTTACAGCGCAGGGTTAATATCTCCAAGAGCCATTGCAGAGCAGGGTTAATATCTCCAAGGGCCCTTACAGAGCAGGGTTAATATCTCCAAGGGCCCTTACAGAGCAGGGTTAATATCTCCAAGGGTCCTTACAGAGCAGGGTTAATATCTCCAAGAGCCATTACAGAGCAGGGTTAATATTCCAAAGGGCCCTTACAGAGCAGACAAACACACACACAGACAGACACACACATACAAACAAACTGACACACACACACACTGACAGACAGAAAGACACAAACACACAATCTGACAGACACACATACACACACTGACCTACAGACAGACACACACAAACTGACAGCCACACATACACACACCCACCTAAAGACAGACACACACACTGACACACACACTTACACATTCTTGCACACTCTCACAAATTAATTTACATTTTTTGAGGCGCACCCGGCCTCCCTACCTTTGGGAGAGCTGGTTTGGGTCGTCTCCCTGGAGTTCAGAGTGGGGCTGTGTTGTGACAGTTCCTCTCTCATCCCGCGCACTGTTAACCATACCAGGGCCCGAATGATGTCATATTCTGGCTCCCAGCATCACAGAGGGCACGCGAGGGAGAAGAGAGGAACTGTCAGATCAGTGCTCACTCGCTGCCGCAGAATGCCGCCTGCCTTCTGTCCTCCCCTCCAATATATATCGGCAGAGTAGGCACCTGCAATCCAGGTAAGCAGGTGCCTTCTCTGCCTCATTGTACAAGCTCCGACTCGGGAGTGCCCTAGGTGGGCCCATTGTGACAGAGCTCTTCTCGGCGGCCCACAGACAAACTTCACGTTGGAGATATGTCGTCTTAAATTTAGCTTCTGTGACCGACAAAGGGCAAAAATGAGGAGCAGTACATTTTTTTTTTTTATATTTATCATAAGTATATACTATATATTTAATTAAAATATAATATATAAATATAAATTTATCATATGTATATACTTTATATTTAAGTAAAATATAATATATCTATTACTGCTTATCCTTTCCGTCTATTGGTTATATCTTCTCTCTTGATCTGTAAAATAAATGGCAGAAAATGTGCCTATGTGAGCAGCAAAATACATACACAATATTTATATATGTATATAGTTTGAATTTCACTGATTGGCCCATTTTTGCTCCCTTGTTGTTTGTCCAAATCCTTTTCCCCAAAACAATCGCATGTCCAAAATTCGTTGGAACCGAAAAGCTGCATGGACAAATTTAAGTTCACCTAAACAAAAATTTTTTTTAGGACGGATTGATTCAGCCGAACTGAAGCCCATGGATTAAGTAACTTTTAGGGAAAGGGCCCTGACAGGGCTAGGAAGTGGGCTAGGGGCGGGAGCAGTATTGGCATTGGTGGGCTAGTGTTTGGGTGCTGGCTGATATAAATGGTAGGCTATTTTAGGATCCCTCATTCTAATCCCTTACCTTGCTGAGTTGGTCCTTCCCTCTCTCCCTACTTGCTAGGTTGTTTCCCCATTTCACAGCAGCGAGGTGGGGTAAGGAAGATTAAGGTAAAACCGGGCCTTCTTAGTTAATATAGGAGTAAGGGCAGTTAGTTGATTAGTTAAAATGGTACTGCAGGAGTTAAGGGTAACCAGGGGTCTGGGGCCATTAACCTTCTCACTTCCACACTCTCCCCACTGTCTCGGCTGGGCCGAGCGTGACAGGTACACTGTTCATACAAGTTTTGGTAGGTTTTCGAGCCCGTCGGTGTCTCAGAACCTCGGTGGTATAGCGGTATCCGGGTATACCCCTACCAAGAGTAAACAAAAGAAATGTTGGCACTTTACATGTTAATATTTATGTGGTTGTTATATATTGTTAAGTTATGTTATATTGTAGGTCATTGGCTTTGATTTAAACATGGGGGAGATGGTATAATATTGGGGGTGGGGGGTGGGTAATGACCTTTATATATTTGTGCGTGATAAGTTACTATCTTTATTATTATTAATAAAGATGTGGACGTTTTTTGACCCATACACAAGAGTGTCGGTGTCTTATTGGGTGGGTTTCGGTTCAGGTTCATAGATCCCACCCCTGCCACTGGCGACTATGCACCTGTCGGGAATTTATTTTACTGTACACTGTCCCTGTCACAAAATTTCAAAGCTGGGATCAGACCTTATTTTTCGTAATTTTATTATATTAAAATATACATTTCAATGAATGAATCCGTATATATTAAAGTGTGGATTATATTTCAATAATTTTGTTTAAAATATATTGTTTGTGCTATCTCCTGACATAACATGAAATAAACTAATTTTTTTTTTTTTAATTCAAGTAAAGAACGTTACATTTCTCCATGTTCTGTTGTTCCTCAGGAGAGATTTATGGCTCTATGTTCACCTTTCTGAAACAAGAAAATTTAGGATACTGCACATGTTTCCCTCCCATAAATCAGAAATTGCAAATTTAAGGCAAAATGTCATATGTTTCACACTTATATACACACGTGTTCCTTGTATGTAAGCATAAATTACAATGATTTTTTTCCCATCAAATGTCCACACACGTTGTATGCCATTTTTTGAGTTTGTGCAATTGAAGAATGCAAAGCCCAATAACATGTGAGTGGGATTCTTATACAACAATAATCATTTGCATTGCTGTAATTTAGGTAAAAGTTACCAGAAAATAATCTTTTTATTTCTGTGTTAAGCGTATTTTTAAGAGTTATTTATCAAAATGAGAAATCAAAGTGAATGCAAAGTGCATTTCAAATACACCAGAATTATAAAACTAAAAGCATTTTGAATCTTGAATCTGAAAATAACTTTGAATTCTAATTCTAGTCATTAACCCAGAATATATAAGGGAGGGGCCTTTTTAATTTTCATTTAAAATCAGCAATTGAAACATTTAATGTAGATTCTATATTTTATTGGTAGCTATAATGCTATTGTTCTTTGAACAGAGACATGTATACGTTTGTGACAGGGTCTAATAAATGATTGGTGCAAAAGGGGGTATTGTAGCATGTAGCCCCCTTATACCAATGTTTTATCAGGCGAGTGAGGTTGTCATAGAGACGCTGATCTGATGCTCAGTCTTGGGATGAACTTCCCTAGAAGCTGAAAAAACACGATATAAATAATATTATAATAATAGTAATAGTTCCACAGAAAGTGAGTAATCAAATATTGGCCTCAGTTTAATATTGTTAGATAAACTTTTTAAATAGTTTAATATGTTGAAAAAAATTATCAAAAATATAACATATTTATTATAGATATCAATATATTAAAACATCAAAATATTACAGAATTAAAATATTTTTCAGGATCATTTCAAATGGTTTATACAAAAATATAAATAATTTGGGAATCTTATGTAGCAATATTAAATTGGGGCTGTAACAAGCAAATGACCTGTCTGTTCTCTTTGCAAGCTATCTAAATAATTAATGGGACCTGTCAAAAAAATAAAATGAAATCTATACATTGTGCTAGCTGGCGTGTTGGCAAATGCATAGATTGGGATAAAAATCTAGGTCTTTCTCCCACCTGTCAAGTTAATTCTTCAGGATAAACTCTACGTTAAAGAATTCACTGACAAGAAAGAGCAGAATAAATCTCCCACAGGCGGTCCTTCTGCCCCTCCCACTTCGCAACCACAGCGCACCTTGCTAGCGCTGGCTAGGAAGTATAGAAACGGATTGACTGAGTGAAAGTATTGATGGCACGTTCAATTTAAACTAAAATGAAAATGCAAAAAAGTGAATTTAAGCCAGAATAAAATATTACCAAACTAGTAATCAATATGCATTGTAATTCCACAGGAATGAGGATAATTTGCAAATAAAAATGTAAAAACAAAGACATAGTGATACACTCTGGAAAAATATACACCTCTCTACCCAAAAAATTTTTTGGATTCACTCACGTTATACTGATCGGAGCTAAGTGTGTGATTTTACACAACATTCTTCACAAATCCCTGTTGTGTAGGTGTACAAAATCCAATTTATTTGTGCTGAATAAAATACATTAACAGAATATAAAAATAAAACAAGTTATATATTTGACACAAAACAGAAGCTTACACTTGTAAAAAGTGTCTTTCAGTCTGAAAAGAAAGACTGAAAATACGTTACAATTCCTTCTGCTGGAATGTTAACTTTGCACTGGCAAACTGTCTCCACAACGCGTTTCACTGCTGGAAATCGGCTACATGAGGGGAATCCATGAGAACTAGGAGGGATGAGACTGACCATACCACTCCCTTCAGAATGCTGGATTGGCTGGTATAGTTATGGTGATATAGGGCATGCATACATAAATAAACTGTCTAAGAGTTGTCATTTAACGTATTTTCTAAGCTACTCTTCCCGGCTGGGAAGGTCTTTCCAGGGAATTATGGAAGTGATGCAAAGGCAGAGTACAGCGGAGGACCCAGAGGTTATAGGGGAGTGAGTGCAATGAGTATGTAAAGGTCTGTCCATTAAATGTGAGCTTTACAATATGTAAGTAAGACTGGGCCCAACTTTCACCTACACGTAAGATGGCCTTCAAGCTTTGAGGAGTCAAGGAACTTTGACTGTCAACAATTTCTTCTGTTTGGGGAGATAGATTGATGATAACTGAATCATTCTGGCAGCACAGTGACTACATTATTGTTAAGCATGGCTTGTGCCAAGTGCTGTACCAATGACACCTAAATATGAGTCTTACATATCACATTTTACCCAGCGCCAACATCAAGTGTAGTAAGAAAGATGTGGACACTTTCCGACCTTCTGAAGTAAAGGCTAAAAAGAGATACAATTATTTATCCAACTTTGCCCCCTGGGTTTTTGTTACTGATTTGATTAGAGTAATTTCCAGAAATTCGGGATGAATTACATTTTTTTCTACTTGGTGTCAGATGGATGTACCATAGAAAGATGTTTCTTGGAATGTCCAATAACATCAAGGGCATCACTTAAACTGTTCCAGAGATTTGAACTGATTATAAAAGAAAGACAAGCCAACTTCACTGATAGAACCTTTTAAAGTTAATAGAGGACAGCTGGTAGACATTTGGATCTTGTCTTTAACCGAGCGAGTAGGCTTCTCAGAACTTGAATTTATTAAAGAAAAAAAAAAAACGGAGCTTGATTTATGGTTTTTGAAAAATTCCCATTGAGATACATGTAATGCTATAGCTGCATGCACTGAGAATCTTTATTGAGGTACTTTCCATGATCTGAAGGTGCTTTCTATCCAGTTACAATATTCCCATTGTTTGAAAGACTTTACAAGCTGCGCTCTGATTCTGATAAACCATCCTCTATGGAACAAATTAGGAGGTTTATGAGATCTGAGCAGATCTGGGAGTGCTTTAATGGAGAGTTCCCAAAACTATCAGTTGGATTTTGCAAATGTAAAGGAGACGCAATTAAAGAATAAGAATCATTAGTTTCATCGTTAAGAGCCCTGTGCAGTACAGATCCGATGTGTCTGGGAGTGGAACACCGAGATATGGCCCATACAGACACAATGTTAACACAGGATGTTCACTTACAATATGCTGGTCATTTGTAGGGATACCCACAATTTTGAAGTTGTAAAATATTCCTAAAATGTTAATTTTTTAAATTAAATTCTTACATTTAATTAAACCCACTATATATCACTAAGCACTCTCAGTGCAACTAATTTCAGAAATTAATTAATATTCGAAAATGAGTAGCCTTGGTTTTCTCAAAGCTGGGTCTGAGCGAGGATATGTGTAATAGTAATTCATGTTTTGTTTGATAATGGTTCCTTACAGTTACATGAGGCTGGTGGTTAAAATAAGAGGTCTTGTAGGTCACAGTGGTTAGTCATTGTGCACATTGCCAAACAAGCCTCGGAGGAGTGAAACGTGGTTGGGAATGCACTGAGACTGGTTAGTTTCACATTGTACGGAGAGCTCTGAAAGCCAGCATAGCCGCGTAAAAGCCATTGTTGCTTGAAAGGCGTTTCATTCTTGGTCCCTCAAGATAACAGTTGTGTTGGGTTATAACAGAGTTTGTTTTAATTATGTTTTTATGACGAAAAGGAGAACCTTTCTGGAAATTACATCATTAACCTATCGAGTGTCTCATGTGTGTCCAAGAGCAATGTGGCCGTTATATCCATGGCATTCAAAGGGTTAAATAAACCATTGAAAACCTACACAATTAAACTCCTACTACTCCTGGGCAGCACCAGTGACTATAGTGCACATCAGCCCCAATACATAAAATAGAAACTAAAGAAAAAAGATGTTTATGCACAATTCTAAATAACTATGCACACAAAAAATGAATCGTGCACAATGCCAATAAGGGGAATCGGGATAGTGTGCAAGTAACTATATTCTTTGATTTAAACTATTGAAAACCACTTACAGCGTGTGTTCATGCAGTGCTTATTTTTTTAAATTATGTATTAACGATTTAAAAACTAGCACAACAATCCAGTCCAGGCCTGGCAGATCCAGAGCACAACTATGCTTTCTGTGTGCTAACTGACAGGTGCCCTTGTCAAAGTTTATGGCATCCATTAACAGGAAGCAAGATGGAGGACTCAGTTAAAGGACAGAGTAAAATACTGTGGACTGGATTTCCATATTTAAAGGGACACTTTAAGCACAAACCTTCTATATTTTGTTCTGACAAATGTAAGCAGTGCTGTTTCGGAGAAATGGCAATGTTAGCATTTTTCGTTTAGCCTCATGCTTGTGGCTGTCAATAATTTCTTTACTGAAAACTTTCAATTACTGAAAGCCCCTCATGTTCGGTGTTACCTAATGCTGTAACTGTTTCTGGATTCAGTGCTTATCTATAAGAAACATTACATTGGAGAATTGCCGTGCCTCTATGAGAACTGTGCTATTGGCCCAAAACCATCGATTTTGATGATCTCACACTGGGACAGGCATGGCGAGACAAGGAGTGAGTCTGTCCTCACCATTGGCAGATTTCTATTTGACATAAGAAGACCAGACAGGCATTACAGATTAACGCAGAACATAGTTTGTAATAATGCCATCAGTGAAAGAATTTGACTTGACAAAGCATTGCTATATTTTGCAGAATAGGAAATAGAACCAGACTGAGCGAAAGGAATGTTCCACAGATTGGGGCTGGAAATTATTTTACAATCAGGAACACCATGTGCAGATAGCAACATGTGTACTGTGATTAACATCAGATTCCGAATTCCACACATGATGCGAAAATTAAGCCTCATCAGGATTCTTTTCTGAATTCCTTTTATTGTATTGACTTATTCTGTTAAATGTCTACAGGAAATCCTTTTTTTTTGTTAATTGTGGTAAATAATAAACCACAAAATATGTTAATGATATATAAAATGTACCATACATCTCTACTGGGTAAAAAACAGATACAATGACACAATCTTATTCTGTCTATTCTGTGCTTAAAGAGAATACACACTGAAGTCATGTTGTTTTAAGTAATTTTCTCTATAGAAAAAATCAGAAATAAAAGCGTTCCTCCCAACATTTTAAATGGATAAAGAGGGACACTTTAATTTTAGGGGTGTGAGTGGGGTGTGTGATTAGGGGCGAGGCTGTTCTGAGACATTTTAGGTGACCTACTAATAACAATGTATGTAATAAAATGTAAAAGAAGAACAATGTATCTTATTTACACAGACTGATTTCTAAACACATTTATTGTAGTTTAAAGACACATTACTGGGAGTGTTATTGCTGTGGAGCTCTGTTATAACACATTTGTGACTAGACCAATCCCGCCACTGTGAATTGGAGGAGCCTGGTTGTTCGCCTGTTGCCTTTGGATTATGGCCCCATGTTAAAAGGCTTGATTTTCCCCTGCAAAGACATGAAAGCCGGGTCATTCGGTGCTTGCCCTGTTTGAGCGGTGATACCCCAGATAGCTATGCCATGGAGCCCATTCGTATAATGAAAGACTATGGGAAAGACTTTGGCTCCATTAGAATTGAACTGTATGTGTTTGCTCTGAGCGCCATTCAGTAATAATGTGCGCTCAGATCTGAGCTATCTGGGGATATGTTGAATGTACCTGTTTTATGCAATGGCTGCACAGTTATATGTTTCTATGTGTTTTATTGTCTTTTGCTGCCATGTGTTAAATGGAGTTTTGCCTCTGTCCTTGGAGATAATTGAATTACTTTCCAATTATCTCCAGGATAGAGCAGCAGGAAATGCTAGCAGAATGCTTGGTTGTATAGGGAGAGGTATTAGCAGTAGAAAGAGGGAAGTGCTCATGCCATTGTACAGAACACTGGTGAAACCTCACTTGGAGTATTGTACACAGTACTGGAGACCGTATCTTCAGAAGGATATTGATACCTTAGAGAGGGTTCAGAGAAGGGCTACTAAACTGGTTCATGGATTGCGGGATAAAACTTACCAGGAAAGGTTAAAGGATCTTAACATGTATAGCTTGGAGGAAAGACGAGACAGGGGGGATATGATAGAAACATTTAAATATATAAAGGGAATAAACACAGTAAAGGAGGAGACTATATTTAAAAGAAGAAAAACTACCACAACAAGAGGACATAGTCTTAAATTAGAGGGACAAAGGTTTAAAAATAATATCAGGAAGTATTACTTTACTGAGAGGGTAGTGGATGCATGGAATAGCCTTCCAGCTGATGTGGTAGAGGTTAACACAGTAAAGGAGTTTAAGCATGCGTGGGATAGGCATAAGGCTATCCTAACTATAAGATAAGGCCAGGGACTAATGAAAGTATTTAGAAAATTGGGCAGACTAGATGGGCCGAATGGTTCTTATCTGCCATCACATTCTATGTTTCTATGTTTCTCTGTGGAACTGGTTTTGGGCAGAAAAGCCATGCTTCATTTGGTCACAAAGGGCTACGATCTATCTTTTGAACCACTGGAGCAATTTGTATGATTTTGATGTATGTTTGTATTTGGAGTATGCTGATTCTGAAAATGTAAGTTTATGTGAATGTGATGCATACTTTTAAAATTATGAATAATGTGGAAAAACTGTATTTCTCTGCCTGTGATAATTACATTACCCATTGTGTAAGGTAATTGTATCACAGGCAGAGGGGAGGATTTTGTGTGGGAGTGTCTGAGTGTATTGTACATGTTTATTGGTTGTTTTAATTTGTAAGAATGTGTATATAAAAACAATAAACCCACAGCTCTGTCTGTTCCTACTTGACCCTCAAAACGGAGCCTTGTCTCATTCTTGGGGGGACTTGTTGTATGTTGTTCCAGTTCGACTGCTAGGAGTGTAAACCTATTCATATGGGTTTTCCTATTTGTCTGTTTACAGCATTCGTATGTTTGAGAGCATTCGTATGCTGCTCCGGTTAGGTGGATTGGTGTCTACGGTAGCTGCCTGTATATCTGGAAGGGAATATCTCCTAAATGGCTTTTAACCCCTTTTATGCCTGGGGGTGCCATTACAACATTATTGGGAGTATTACTGCTATGGAGCTCTGTTATACAGTCAGACACATTACTGGGAGTATTATTGCTGTGGAGCTCTGTTATACACTCAGACACATTGCCGGGAGTATTATTGCTGGTGAGCTCTGTTATATATTCAGTCACATTACTGGGAGTATTATTACTGTGGAGATCTGTTATACACTCAGACACATTACTGGGAGTATTATTGCTGTGGAGCTCTGTTATACACTCAGACACATTGCCGGGAGTATTATTGCTGGTGAGCTCTGTTATACATTCAATCACATTACTGGGAGTATTATTACTGTGGAGATCTGTTATACACTCAGACACATTACTGGGAGTATTATTGCTGTGGAGATATGTTATACACTCAGAGACATTACTGGGAGTATTATTGCTGTGGAGATCTGTTATACACTCAGACACATTACTGGGAGTATTATTGCTGTGGAGCTCTGTTATACACTCAGAAACCAACAATATGGAGAGGGACATTAGGAGAGAATAGAGGGACATAGGGATTTGGGCCCAAAACAGGGGCTGCCTTTCCTAAACAGGGACACTTGTGAGGTATGTAATTTGCATGTAGACATCCTAGGGGTCTTATAGCAATGAGTACCCTAATATACTGCTCTAAGTATGGGTTCTCCTACAGAGATTGTAAGTACAAGCTCCCCCTACTGATTTTTTTCGTTATTGCTTTAGCAAGGAGAACTTTTACTGAAACCTCTTTCTGAATGAAGTTGATGGTTATTCTAAATACTGTTAAACTAGTGAGTAAAGCTCAAGTTAGACATCAGCTCTGGAAGTTATCTTCAGTTGGATCCAGTCTTAATTTCACTGTCCTTCCCCAGAAAAATGCAGGGAGCCGTGGTCTATCTATGTGATCCTCACCTCTTCTAAGGGACCTCCTGCTTCATGGACTCTTGGACTACTGTCAGTATTCCACTCATTATAGCATCTATTACTGGAGTAATCATACTAGCTTAAATACTTTGTCAAATCTAGTAGTTATGGTACCTGTTCCTTTCAGTTTGGTTTTCAAAGTTTCTATAAAAAAAATCACCTCCTTTCCCACTTTGAGATTTAATTTCAGGACATATAAGATGCGCACAGTGGGTCTGAATAGACTACGGGACTATAGTTTATCATTACCGACAAGCTATTGTGGAGCCATATATCAATTACTGTAACAATGAACCCTTACTAATATCTCTTAGAAGCCCTGGAGCTCTTCTATAGATCAGCTACCATATTTATTAAAATGTTTCCAATAAAGATTGATACACCATGAACCAAGGAAATTAAGTTTATCAGCTGAGCCAAGCTCTGGAAACGCGTAGATGCAGTCCAGAAGTGTAGGCTCAGTAACATGATATCATGATCTGAATGATTATTTTAGTTCAGCTTTTCACACAATAACATTAATCCCTTCGCCACCAATCCAATGTATTTGTAGAATAATTTTGGTTTTGCATTGCAAGCAATATAAATGAAATACAATATACTAAGCAAATTAAACTAAGCACTTGTTGTGTAGTCAGTCTTCACTTGATGGAAAAATATATTTCTTCAATGTTGTTTCTTACAGTCACTCTGCATGGTGCAGAGGGGCTTTGAAAGAGACCTTCTTCTACTCCCTTAAAATACAAAAGCCTCTGAGGTTTAAAACAGTTCTCCTTAACCCTCTCCTCAGGGCACACCCAACAGTCCAGGATTTAGGGATTACCCGGGTGTGTCTACGGTGATTAGAAAAAAGCAAAAAAGCTTAAAAAAGACTAAAAAAAGACTCTAAAGTGTTTTCTTTTCTTTTTCTAAACATTTTATACACACATGGGTAATCCCTAAATCCTGGACTGTTCATGTGCCTTGAGGAAAGGGTTGAGGAGCACTGGCTCAAAGTGCCTGATTGTATTCTAGTGGCTAGAGAGGTTAATGGAGGACGATGGATACACTTGCTGTTGCAGCTGTAGACATTAGTAGGTTGTCCAGTCAGTCAAGGCAGATGTTGGGGTCCAGGTAAGTACGGTTACTTACTTGTACAAACTTGAACCTTAAGAATCGCCCCTGAGATTAACTAAATCATAATACACAGCGTCAACAAAATCTCACGCTACTTTTCACCTATTACCAGAGGCTCTGTATAGTAAGGACAGATATAGTACTGATTAGACCCAGGCTTTCTGCTGTTTCAGCAATGTAGTGCGATAAGATTTAAACAGCTTTTCTTGCCACAAACAGGGAGGTCTAAAAAAAAAAAGCAAATTTAATAGGAAATAGCATTGAAGAAGTTGTGTTCTTGTAAATGCTAGCATGGGAACAGTGTAAACACATTGCCATATATTTACTTTACATTAATACGAATATTAATTATCAAATTAAAGAAGCCAGATGTAACGAGACCGGACACATCATGCAATTCACACTTTCTTGTTTAATTATTGAAGCTCTGACCTGAAGCTCCAATTTGCAGAAGGATCCAATCAGACAACTATCCCCGTGAGCAAGAAAGCAGAAGCTGCTTTGTGATTGGACCCTGCTGAGAATTATAACACAGGTCAAAGTTCAATGAAGCTGAACAGTATTCTAATCATTCCAATAAGACTTTTTAACAAACATAGTAACATACCGACTTGAAGCTGAATAAAGACATATGTCCGTTCAGTTTAAAGCTTGGAGGAATTTAACCCGGAGCAATCATTTGTATTTATGAATACACAAAAAACCTGTGTTGAACGCCAGATTGTGGTCAAGTAGAATAGTTTTGTTTTATCAACACCATGATCTTAATTGATCTGATATGTAATATCCAAATAAAAATGGATTAGCCTCATGTTTTGGCAGAGTTAGAGAATGTTTGATGTGTGATTATGGGAAAAGGGAAAATGGATATGAACAGAAAATGCTTAAAAAAAAAAGAGCATGTCTGCCCATAAATTTCCCAGTACTGTATGTTAACTCTCTATGGGTTATTCCATTGAAATGTTATAAGCACAGAAGAAATATCTCCAAATATACCCAAAATGAGCAATTTCTGATATTTATTACAGTTGCTGTAGTGGTTATGGTGCCAGGCGCCCTCTGGAGCTCTCCCAGTTTAATTTGTCAAACTGGTAAAGATTCTTTAACTTAGCTGGATCTCGTTTCTCGATCTTGTTTCTAAGCAGGGGTGAGCTGCACCATGCTCATTGGCTGAGAGCATCAGGAGCTCCGTCCTGTATCAGACCGGTTTAGTTTACTGCAGACATCTGGAAGGAGAAGCCAGAAGCAGTGGGTGTGACACCGGGAAGAGACCAGGGAACTTCTGGCACCATAGCCACCGCAGTGGCCTGTAGTGGTTATGGTGCTTAGATCGTTACTTTAAATGCAATCTGGAGAAATATTCAGAGAATTTGTCTCAATGTGCTAATTAGATTCAGAACAACTGGGCACATATCAAAGATTGTGTGTTACAGAAACACCTAATAGTGGATGAAACATTCAGTGAGTAATAAATGTCAAAATTACCCAATTAACTGATGGTATGTAGATAAAGGACTCCTCCAGGTCCTCAATACAAAATAGAAAATATACAATGGATTTTAAAGTAAAATAAAAAACACTCACAAACCCAAATTGATTGTAGGCATATCATTAATGGAGTCTTAAAACAACCTCAGGGTATGAAGGACATCAATTCATGTAAGGAAAGAAAAAGATAATAGTGCAGAGTACCTCAGTTAAAAGACACTTCTTTACTACACGATACACTTACAGGATAAAAGCAGTACACAATCACATCACAGTCTGTCGAGGAGATGGTAACCTCCAGACCAAACGTAGGACAGGATAAATTACCAGGAACAGAAAGTAAAAAACAATTACATTTAAAATAAACAGTAATAAGGGAAAGTCTGTACACTAAAAAAAAGCCCTACACATTTCGTTCAATGTGGCATGAACTTCTTCAGGGGAACAGAACAGAAGTCCTTTCCTTGTGATAGCATGTTGCCGAAGTCTGGTGGTCTGTTTTTAAACGCTGTAGCTTTGGCGCGAAAGAGGCTTAAACCAATCGGCATATGATAGGGAAGTAGTGCGCTTCCGGGTTAGTTACTCGAAGAGACAATTTATTCAAATTCTGAGGAATTGTAGTGACCTGGAATCTTTTTATACACAAGCAGGAGTTTTAAGGAATCATTTTTTTAGAACAAGGTTACTCTGAAGATTTTTTTGGATGCCGAAATCGTAGGAAAATAGATAGGAATAATCTTCTGATGGACAAAAAGCAAGATGTTTTAACTAGAAATCCGATTTTTGATTTTTCTTTTAATTCTCAATATAACTCCAGAGCCATTGATATACAAAAGATTATTAAGAAACACTGGGCGTTACTTGTAGAAGATGAATTTCTACACCAACAAATCCCCTGTGCCCCTACAATTATTTTTAGGAAGGGCACTAATCTTAAACAAATCTTAGCACCAAGCGCTTTTCGTTCTGGAAGAGATAAAATAAAACAGAAGACAGGTTTCCACACATGTGGTAACTGTAAAAGTTGTAACCATCAGTTTAAGGTTACGAAAGAGTTCACTAGTACCCAGGCAATCCTGTTCCTCCACACATGTTGTGTACCTACTCACGTGTGGATGTGGTGCACAATATGTGGGGAGGACCGGGAGGAAAGCATAAGTCAGGTTCCAGGAACATAAGAACAATATTAAAAACCGTATGCTGTCACATTCAGTACCAGTACATTGCAATAAATGCCCTTATTTCAATATTAATAACTTTAAATGTATAGTTATCGAACAGGCGACCCTAGATGAGAGAGGCGGTGACCTCATGACTCATCTGAGAAAAAGAGAAGAGTACTAGATACACAACCAAGAGGGCTGAATGTCGACTTAGATTTGATATGTTTTTTATAAATTGTCTTTTAGAACAACTGGGAGTAAACTATTAAAATAATAATAATCCTTAAATTGTCTGAATTCCATCCAAATAAATTCAGACATGTATCAAACACCAGATTGACAGAGAATTATCCTTGAATTCGCTCTGCATTCGTTCTGCCGGTGAAATTGTTATAACAGGTTTTAAGGGGCAACATAGCCAAAGTCACTGATAAAATTATTCTGGGTCAATGGATTTTCTCCATCCCAGCTTTACATCTTATTGATGTATTTATTTTTGTATTGCTTTCCCTTTTCTTGGAGTCCATTTTCTCCACTTTCAGTTTGGTAACTGAGCTTGCGTTGTCCTAATTAATAAACCTTTTCTAATATGCCATGTGTTATGTGTCCCTCTTATGTTAATCCTGGTTACTCAGCAACACCCAAAGTAATCCAAACACAGAGAGATACACTCAGTACCATAAACACAGAGATTCATGATCTTAATGGAGTCTTTGGTGACAGGATCAGAATCCCTTCTGATAAAAACACAGGTTATTTATAGAAAACCCAAAACTGGACACATGGGCCTCAATTTAATATTATTTGTTCAAATGATTTAATATTTTTGGATAAACTTAGAGTTATCAATATTTTAATATTTTTCATATCTTCATGTATTTTATATATCTGATATATGTGTTTTTATATTTTAATATTTTTTAAATGTTTATCCAAAAATATTAAATTGAGGTATAAATTAGATTTAATTATAATTGGTTTTTCAAAGAAGTTAAAAGATACGAACCTTGCATCTGACTTCCTCCACTATAAATTTGTGCTGCGCTCCTACAGCCTGGCTCTTTCCGCTGCAAAAGTAAATTACTTTAATACCCTCATAAGTACACTGTCCCATCAACCCAAACACCTATTTCACACTTTTGATGCACTTCTTCGCCCTTTTACTTCCCCTCCTTCTACCACCTTGTCCGCCACAAACTTTGCATCTCACTTCACTGAGAAGATCTCTATAATCAGAGAAGAGATCTCTAATTTCTCTCCTCCCCCTACCATTACATCACCCAACCCCACTCCCTCCACCACTCTACACTCATTCGCACCTGCTACAGCTGAAGAGGTTTCTGCTCTGCTCTGGTCCTCCCTCCCCACCACCTGTTACATGTCTCCCTCTCTTGCTCTTCCACTCACTAAAATTTTCAATCTCTCCCTTTCCTCTGGCACATTTCCCTCACCCTTCAAACATGCAACTGTAACCCCAATTCTGAAAAAGCTCAGCCTTGACCCCAACTCCCCATCCAACTACCGCCCTATCTCGCTACTGCCATTTGCCTCCAAGATCCTCGAGAGAGTTGTGTACACCAGACTGACTGACCTCCTCGAAAACAACTCTCTGCTTGACCCCCTTCAATCTGGATTCCGTGCTGGTCATTCTGTTGAAACTGCTGTGACCAAAGTATCAACGATTTAATTGTTTCTGTCCTTGGTCTCCTACTGTTCTCTATCTATACTGCCTCCCTTGGTAAACTCATCAGCTCGTTTGGCTTCTATTATAATTTCTATGCAGATGACATGCAAATCAACCTGTCCTCTCCTGATCTCTCTCTCTGTCCATCTTGACTTGTGTCTCTGACTGCCTCTCTTCGATTTCCAAATGGATGGCTGCTCACTTCCTTAAACTCAACCTGTCCAAAACAGAATTTCTGATCTTTCCACCCTTAAGTGTTACTACTCCTGTGTCTGTTTCCCTCCAAGTCAATGGCGCTACCATCACCTCTACATCGCAGGCTCGCTGCCTAGGTGTCCTTTTTGACTCCAACCTCTCCTTCACCCCTCATGCCCAATCAATCACCAAATCCTGTCGCTTCCATCTCAAAAACATAGCGCACATCCGCCCCTATTTAACCCTGGATACGGCTAAGGTGCTGGTCCATGCTCTTGTTCTCTCTCGCCTGGATTACTGCAATACTCTTCTCAGTGGTCTTACGTGTCCCCAGATTGCACCGTTGCAATCTATAATGAATGCAGTGGCAAGGCTAATTTTCCTGTCCGCTCGCAACTCCCACGACTCCCCGATCTGTCAGTCCCTGCATTGGCTCCCAGTTAGATATAGGGCTGAATTTAAAATTCTGGTGCTTGTTTACAAGTCCCTACATAATGCTGCTCCAACCTACCTATCCTCCCTAATACACAAGTATGTCCTGTCGAGGCCCCTACATCTCCGCCAAAGACCTACGTATATCCTCTGTCCGTACTCCCACCTCTAACGCTCGCCTCCAAGACTTTTCAAGGGCTGCACCTCTTCTGTGGAACTCCCTTCTGTGACGAGACCAATCTCGCCACATTGCATTGGAGAAGCCTGGTTGCTCGCCTGCTGCCGCTGGACTATGGCCCCCTGTTAAAAGACTTTGTTTCGCCTGCAGAAAAGCTGTATTCATGCTTTTCTGCCGGTTGTTCGGTAGATTCAATCTACCGAACAACCGCACTAATGAATAGACCACCTGGGAGCTGGAGTGTGCTGGCAATTAACCTCCCTGAAGCTGCGGTTAACCGCAGCTTAATTGACGAATGCTGGGTGGCCGACATTCGTATCCCGAACACGAGGTCGCGGCCATTTTTAACATACGAATGCACAGCGGTGTTCGTCTCTATTTTCATGGTACTAAAATTGGACACAGTTTTGCGTGAACACCGCTGAAGCCGCTGACCTCCCTTCTTGTTCGGTGGAAGTGCACGAACGGCCCAGTGTTCGGTAGTTTTGTTTGAATGTGTTATACCCCAGATAGGAATCCCACGGAGCCCATTCGTATGAAACTGACTGTAAAGACTTTGGCTCCATGGCGATTAAACTGTATTCGTGTGGTCTGAGTGCTTAGGAGTGTAGGAGTGATTGCTAGGAGTGTAAGCCGCTTGGATGCTTTTCCTATTTGTCTGCTAGCAGCAATTCGTATGGTTCCTGTTCGTGTGTTTGGAGTGCTTTATTGGATGCCGTTCGGGAGTTTGGAGCATTCACTTATTGGCGGTTCGTGTGTTTGGTGTTCTGCAGTAGCTGTGCCTGCATCTCTGGAAAGGGGGCCGATCGCCTAAACGTTTTTTCCCCTTTTGTGCCAAACGGTCCGTTACACCTTCCCTCCTCCGTAAGAATTTCACCCAGTCTCCACTCATTCAAAAAAATCATTGAAAACTAACTTATTCAAGAAAGCATTTCAATTAAACTGTTATCAGGCTTTTATCCCCCACCCTCCATGACTCCTCTCCTGCAACTGTCAAAAATGACCTACTAAGCCCTCAGTGAATACTTTTCTAACAACTTACTTCGTACCCCTACTTTTACCCTTTGTGTCACTATACCCCACTCCCTCTAGCATGTAAGCTCATTGAGCAGGGCCCTCCACCTCTCTGTTCCTGTAAGTGCAGTTGTCTGGTTACAATTACATGTCTGTTAGTCCACCCATTGTACAGCGCTATGGAATCTGATGGCGTTATATAAATAATAAAATAATAATAATATTAAAAAAAATTGCAGAATAAAACAGTTCAAAAGCAAAGCATCTGATTAAGTATTTTCTATAAGGTCTACAATTGATTGTAATGCTAAATTCATAATCTATGTGCTAAAATTACCATGTGGACAACAGTATAAGGGTAGAACTTGTAGGATCCCCGATGCAGGCTCAATAATAATAGCACAGGAGAAGACGTATTGAAAGAGAACCCAGCGAGGATTCCCATACGGTATTGTAACTATTAAATTCAGATGCACTTACACTGTTTTGGAGAAAATTAAAGGTTTCCTTTGCTTCTGCAAGTGGATCTAGATCTGGTAGGAAAGTAAAAACATCTTTATAATACAAGATTTTATTCATGAAATTCTTATTCTTTTTGTTCCATCTCTTTCCTCTGGTTTCATTGGGAATCCTGACTAGGTCCACTAAGACCATCTAAACACAGGAGGATTTTTTTTATCATTTATAATTCAAGTCTCAAAAATCTGCATTTACAGATTAACAGATTATTGATCGTCCTCTCTCGCTCTCCTCACATCCACTCTGTTGACAAATTCTGGGAGATTCCATCTTAAAAACATTGCCCGGATCCGCTCCTTTCTTACGCAAGATGCTACTAAGGAGCTTGTCCATGCTCTAGTAATTTCCTGCATGGATTATTGTAACTCTCTCCTAATTGGTCTTCCCAAAAACCGTATTGCCCCGCTACAGACTGTAATGAATGCTGCCACCAGACTGGTTTTCCTCTCTAGTCAGTCCTCTCACACCTCACCCCTCTGTCAGTCCTTACATTGGCTTCCTGTTTCCTATAGGAGTCAATTCAAAGTGTTAACCCATACCTATAAAGCATTGACCAATTCTAGCCCCTCTTATATCTCCTCACAGATCCATAGGTATGCCCCTTCTCAGTCTCTCCCCTCTGCCCATGACCTTCTCCTGTCCGCTGTTCGCACACTTACAGCCAACTCACGCTTGCAGGACTTCTCGCGGGCAGCCCTCTTCCTATGGAATAGCCTGCCTACCCCATCAGACTCTCTACTAGTCTTCAATCATTTAAGAAGTGCCTTAAAACCCGTCTCTTTAGGAAAGCTTATGGCCACCCTGACTAACCTCTACCTCACATACCTGTCTCTTGCTCTCTCCTAAATGGCAGCACTCTACTCTCTCCTCCAGCCCTGCTTCACTCCCACCTTTGATTGCTATTTCCTGTCCTATTGTGTTTTACGCCCCACCTCCTATAGACTGTAAGCTCGTTTGAGCAGGGTCCTCTTCAACCTATCATTTCTATAAGTTTTTGTAATTGCTTCATCTATTTTTAAATCTCCCCCTCTGATAATATTGTAAAGCGCTACGGAATATGTTGCCGCTATATAAATACCAATAACAATAACCACAGGACACGGCTCTCCAAGAACAAAACTTCCAAATCCTACCTGCAATCTATAAACCATGGATTTTCTCTGGTTGCGATTTAGGCATCTGTATGCAGAACGTCTTCAGATACCTCTCCTCGATCAAACTTCTCAAAAATATATATATTTTTAAATGAACAGTTATATGCTCTATTTTAGGTAGATTTAGAAAAAGGTGTACCAACATCGGGAAAGCAGCATGTAGGCACTTATCTACTTTTGTAAAACATAACATTTAGATTTCCTTTTAGGCTGCAGATAATGACTTTAATGTATTTAATATATTCTCTTATTCTTATAATGTGTCTATGAACTATTTCAAGACAGATCAGGGTGTTGTTGAATTTAAAATTCAAGTAAAACATTTTTAGTAAAGTCAACCATTTTAACATTGGAAGAACTTTCTCGGTCTTCATTTCCCTCGTTCTCCTTCATTTCACACGTATAATTTATATTCTTTTTTTATAAGAAAAAGTAGTCATTCAATATACATTAAACATGTATAGATACCCGTTTGTAATCCATAAAAATGTCTGATGTGTTTTTCCAATCTAAAAGTTCTGAGATCTCCAAATTAAAGAATTTATCCTCTAGCTATACAAAGCTTCCTTTCAAACATGTCAGTTTCCATCATGAAAACAAATGTCTGTTTCTGATTACCACCAGATTCCCCAATACATGTGTACAAACACATAACATGTCTGGAATACTATTCTGGGTACATGGGATTCTGTGTCTAGAGATAATAAGTGCAACGTAACAAAGTTCGAGTCTTTGGAATGCCGTGCACATGTCCTGGTGTGTATACACCTTTTCAGATACCTTAACCTTCGGTAATAATTTGACATCACGTTTCCTCTTCAAAAGAATAAATTAAAGCATTTTTTTCCTTTTTTTAAATGTGGAAATCATTATTGAACCTCTTGAGAAAAAGAATAACTGAAATGAGGCGAAGATATATGGGAGAAAGTAACCATAGATCAATTTCAAGGGCCTAAACCTTAGCCCGAAATTCTGAATATTGTATGTAATGGG
>OW240912.1:411688467-411740075 GCA_933207985.1 Pelobates cultripes | reverse complement strand
GGGACTTGGTCTCTGCAGCTGAAATAAGGCTGAAAGAAACGGCTGAAAAAAAGACTAAGTCCCATCGCCGAATGGGACTTAGTCTCTGCAGCTGAAATAAGGCTGAAAAAAACGGCTGAAAAAAAGACTAAGTCCCATCGCCGAATGGGACTTAGTCTCTGCAGCTGAAATAAGGCTGAAAAAACGGCTGAAAAAAAGACTAAGTCCCATCGCCGAATGGGACTTAGTCTCTGCAGCTGAAATAAGGCTGAAAAAAACGGCTGAAAAAAAGACTGTCCCATCGCCGAATGGGACTTAGTCTCTGCAGCTGAAATAATTTCCCATTTACTGAACCAAGTGGGAAATAGCAAGGCAAGCACAAAGGGTTTGCACCAGGTCTGGGGACACAGGGGACACCGTCTTAAAGGGGACGTGTCCCCAACAAGTCTGGGGACACGGCCTTAAAGGGGCAGTGTCCCAATCTTCCTGATGTCCCAAAAAAGGTGTTTAAAGGGCCAGCACAGTCACATAAAGAGTCCATAAGCCCCATTGCCCACCACCCGACGGTCTTAAAGGGCCATACACACCAAATAAAAGTGCATACATTTTCTACAATCTCTCCCCAGGGCCATAGTCATGCGGGAGGCTGGCAAGTAGGCTTCTCCCACAACCCAGGAGAGCAGGGGCAGCGTATACCATTTAACAAAGGGAGCCCGTTACAAATGTGATTTGTAACAAGGTGTGTCCATATCTGCCAAGTGATCCGATGTTGGGGTAACATTCCCTATTCTGCTCTGTGTCAGTGTGTATCAGGGATCCTTAGGACAGGTGTCAATCCATATCTGCCAAGTGACCCTATGTTGGAGTAACATTCCCTATTCTGCTCTGTGTCAGTGTGTATCAGGGATCCTTAGGACAGGTGTCAATCCATATCTGCCAAGTGACCCGATGTTGGGGTAACATTCCCTATTCTGATCTGTGTCAGTGTGTATCAGGATCCTTAGGACAGGTGTCAATCCATATCTGCCAAGTGACCCGATGTTGGGGTAACATTCCCTATTCTGCTCTGTGTCAGTGTGTATCAGGACCACTGATAGGAGACGCGGAAGGTATTAAACTGATAAAAATAGTACTAAACACTCCACCCCTATCTGGTGTCACATTAGCTTGACCGCGCAGTGCCCCAAATTTGCAGTAAGAGGACCGACCAAGCCTCTTCTTCCATCTCCCTGTTACAAAAAATCAATGCCGTGTACACGACCACTGATAGGAGACGCGGAAGGTATTAAACTGATCAGAACAATACTAAACACACCACTCCTATCTGGTGGCACATTAGCTTGACCGCGCGGTGCCCCAAATTTGCAGTAAGAGGACCGACCAAGGCTCTTCTTCCATCTCCCTGTTACAAAAATCAATGCCGTGTACACGACCACTGATAGGAGACGTGGAAGGTATAAAACTGATCAGAACAATACTAAACACACCACTAATAAGGTTTCTCTCCTGTATGGTTCCTCAAATGATGCTTAAGATTAGAAGCGGCTGAAAAGCATTTCTCACACTCCGAACAAAAATATATTTTTTTAACATTCTCTCCACTTTGAACGAAATGACGTTTGGGAAGAGATTAACATAATTAAACACAGGCAGTAAAAATACAGTTTTTAGCCATACACTGTAACTTTAAAACTACACATCCCATCTTCATAATTACATATTTGGAATCAGCACACTTAAAACATAAACATAACCAAAAATCAGCCAAATCCATCCAGGGGTTAAAAAGTTAGCTGAGGTCCCTTTATGACCGACCGCAAGCACATTTTCCTGCCCAAAACAGTTCCATAGATTTGGGCTGTGAGGTCGGTCTATTTCAGGCTGAAAAAACGACTAAGTCCCATCGCGAATGGGACTTAGTCTCTGCAGCTGAAATAAGGCTGAAAAAAAGACTAAGTCCCATCGCCGAATGGGACTTAGTCTCTGCAGCTGAAATAAGGCTGAAAAAAACGGTTGAAAAAAAGACTAAGTCCCATCGCCGAATGGGACTTAGTCTCTGCAGCTGAAATAAGGCTGAAAAAAACGGCTGAAAAATAGACTAAGTCCCATCGCCGAATGGGACTTAGTCTCTGCAGCTGAAATAATTTCCCATTTACTGAACCAAGTGGAAAATAGCAAGGCAGGCACAAAGGGTTTGCACCAGGTCTGGGGACACAGGGGACACCGTCTTAAAGGGGCCGTGTCCCCAACAAGTCTGGGGACACGGCCTTAAAGGGGCAGTGTCCCACCTTCCTGATGTCCCAAAAAAGGTGTTTAAAGGGCCAGCACCAGTCACATAAAGAGTCCATAAGCCCCAATATGCCCACCGACAGTCTTAAAGGGCCATACACACCAAATAAAAGTGCATACATTTTCACAATCTCCCAGGGGCTATAGTCATGCGGGAGGAGGCTGGCAAATAGGCTTCTCCACAACCCAGGGAAGCAGGGCAATTTGCTATTTAAAGGGCCCGTTACAAATAGCAGTTTGTAACAAGGTGTCAATCCATATCTGCCAAGTGACCCGATGTAGGGGGACCAGTCCCTATTCTGCTCTGTGTCAGTGTGTATCAGGGAACCTTAGGACAGGTGTCAATCCATATCTGCCAAGTGACCCGATGTAGGGGGAACAGTCCCTATTCTGCTCTGTGTCAGTGTGTATCAGGGATCCTTAGGACAGGTGTCAATCCATATCTGCCAAGTGACCCTATGTAGGGGGACCAGTCTCTATTCTGCTCTGTGTCCGTGTGCATCAGGGGCTCTGAGGACAGGTGTCAATCCATATGTCAAGGTGTCAATATGTCATATGTCAGGTGTCAATCCATATTGATTGTGATTTAGGAATGTTAGGTGATTTCTGCCCTTTATGGATTAAAACCAGACTCTGTATCAACTGTGTAATTTTCCATGGGAGTTTTGCCATGGATCCCCCTCCGGCATGCCACAGTCCAGGTGTTAGTCCCCTTGAAACAACTTTTCCATCCCTATTGTGGCCAGAAAGAGTCCCTGTGTGTTTTAAAATTCGCCTCCCCATTGAAGTCAATGGCGTTTCGGGCGGTTCGCCGGTTCGCGAACATTTGCGGAAGTTCGCGTTCGCCGTTCGCGAACCGAAAATTTCGGGTTCGCGACATCACTAATGCTGGCCAATCTCCTCAAACAAAGAGAAAATATGATGAGAGCGACTTGTCATTTGGATTCACAAGTTACAGGAATGAAGATTGTCCTGAAGCACAATGCGCACTTTGCAATAAAATATTGCCAGACAGTTCATTGGCACCTGCTAAACTACGTCATTTTGAGCAAAACCACGCAGAGTACAAAGATAAAAACATCAACTTTTTTAAGCGAAAGCTAAAGGAGTATCAGAAGAGTAAACAATTTCTGAGCAAAACATTTCAAAATGCTAATGAAAAAGCCACAGAGTCTTCTTACACAGTGAGTTACCGCATAGCACTTGCAGGGGAAGCACACACAACTGGGGAATCACTAATAAAACCATGTGCAAAAGAAATAGTGCCATGTATTTTAAGGGAGAAGTTGAGTAAATAAATTGAAGCTGTGCCACTTTCCAACAACACAGTTTTGAGCCGTATTCATGATCTTGTTGATGACATCCATACTGAACTAATTTCTTGACTGCATCAATGTGATTGGTACTGACTGCAATTAGACGAGTCCACAGATGTTGCAGAACTTTCAATTTTGTTGTTTTTTTTAGATATAATTTTGACGAACAGATTGAAGACTTGCTTTTGTGTGAAACTTTGAAAACTCATACCACTGGTGAGAACATCTTTAACTGTGTCCAGAAGTTTATAAATTGGGACAAAGATGTAGATGTGTGCAGTGATGGTGCCAAAGCAATGGTTGGGAAAATGGCAGCCACTGTGACACGAATAAGAAATGTAGCAAAAAACAGCACCAGTTCTCACTGTGTTCTTCACAGACATGCACTGGTAGCTAAAAAACATTTCAATCTCACTTAACACTGTGCTAGACGAATCGGTCCAGATTATTAATTTTATAAAAAGTCGACCATTACAGTCACGACTATTTAAAATTATATGTGAAGATATGGGTAGTCACCACTATGCTCTGCTTTTGCATTCAGAAGTCCGTTGGCTATCACGAGGTAAAGTCCTTGTTAGAATGTTTGAATTGCGTCAAGAGTTGTTTGCATATTTCAAGGATCATACATTTGGATTATCTGATCGATGGTTATCCAACGTAGCATATCTTGAAGACATATTCGCAAAATTAAATGACGCATGTTTATCACTCCAAGGAAAAAAACACTAATATTTTTAATGCAAGAGATAAAATATTTTCACTGTCTCGTAAGCTGCAGTTTTGGACCTCATCTGTTGAGCAAAATAATTTGAACTCTTTGCCAACACTTAAGGATTTTCTTTAAGAATCAGAAATCGAACTTGAAGATGAAATTCGCAATGAAATTGTAGATCATCTTCACCATTTAATTTTATTTATAAAATATTTTACCAGGAAAGATACATTGAGATTTCTCTCGTTTTCAAGTATGTCCTGGGTCCACAAAACATTGCATTGTTACAATAGGGTACAATAAAATACAAAAAACAATATTAATACACAATATATACAATATTTAACTTAGAACATGTAGGACATATATAATCAACCATGACACGTGCATTCTGTTTTGAGGTATGTAGAGAGGGATCTCTTAAAGGACTTTAGGCTTAGGGAAGATTTGAAAGTGTGCGGGAGGTCGTTCCACAATTGCGGGGCTCTGTAGGAAAAGGAGGATCGGGCCACTTGGTTTTTGTATTGAGGTAGACTAAATAAAGTGCTGGTACTGGATCGGAGGTTATAGGAAGTGGGAAATCACATCTATTAATCATTATTTTCCATTCTTCAAAGAAAACAATAATGACTGGTTTCGAAATCCATTCATAAAAGACAAGCCAGCCAATTTTTCTGATGTAGATTTTGAGAATCTGATCGATATAAATTCTGACAGTCAACTAACCCAAAAATTTAAAGAAGTTTCTCTTATTGCTTTTTGGGATGATTTACACAAAGAATACCCAGAATTGTCCAAGCGTGCAATCAAAGTTCTGTTGCCATTTGCCGGCACGTACTTATGTGAAACTGGATTCTCGCTTTACTCAGCAACAAAAACAAATCGACTTGACGCAACAGCAGACATGCAAATACAATTGTCGACAATTAAACCAGATATAAAAAGAATTTGCCAGCAAACGAGAACATTACACTGTGCTCATTGAAAGGTTTGCACTGTGCTGCTCAACAGCACACATTTTTTTTGGGGGGGGGGCTAAGTGGGGCTTCCAAAGTGTTGCTATACCATGTCAAAGGGGAAAAATTAATTGGGAAATCCTGGTCTAATGTAAAGCTCTAAGGTCCAGTATACGTTTTTCATTTACATCCTGTGTGTTGGGTTTCTTAGGAATCCTGACAGATTCAACCATAATTAAGGTCTAATTAAGGTACATTTGGGTGAAAACACATTATCACATTAAAGTTTAAATTAATTCCATTTAATTGAAAGTATATTTTGTGATTTTTACTCAGACATGATCCCAAAAATTGACCCAATTCTAACTTTAGTGAATAACATTAACTGTTTCTATTTATTCTCTTCATTTGCAATGTTTGCCTGAACTGAATTATGGTGTAGTTTGCTAAAATAAACCCGATAATCTCATGAAAAAAAAAGTTTAACGCAAATTAAAAGTGATTTTCTATGTTTTATTCAGCGGTGTGAATTCCAGAGAAGTTAAAGTTCCCCAAAACTTTATTAAAGAAGAAATTTAAAAAAGAATGTCAGCTCTCCTGAGAGAGTGCCAACTGCAGCATGGTATGTTATAATATTCAATAGAGCTTTCAGTCAGGTCACTTGCAAAAAAATCTCCTTGTTTTGCTGAAAAATCTCCATTCCTGGGATTGTAACTGTATTGATCACTGGTTACAGTGGGTCAGACCTATTGATTCTAAATTCCTGTTTTGTCATATTGTGGTTTGTAACTCTCACCAAGATGTTTCAGTCCCCTGCCTTGGCCAAACTGCATGTCATAGCAATATAATATCTCACTATATGTAACGCTGCACAGTTCGGTCATTCTGAGCTTTTATAGCTGCGACCCCTCCCATCAATGTAACTATATCAGGCTCCAACTGCTCTGCTTGTACAATAATGAAATTTGCAGATCCTCCAAAGCTGGCCAAAGAGACATGCAGGATCCTTAGACGTTCCACTGTATACAAAGTGTCAAAAGAATTCAATGCCTAGTAAAATATCTGTTTAGTTTTTTTGGCAATGGAAGAAAATGTCACGTAGAAAACTGGAAAATGGAATTCTGAATAAATTTGCAAAGTGTTGGCAAAGTGGGTGTCAGATCTTCACGTGACAGTGGGTCAAGCCACTTTACATCGTTAACACTTTTTTTTCACATGCAGCACCATTAATTCTTTTAATTCGGCATCCATAGCAGCTGTTCCATGTGTTCAGCTATCACTCAGGTATGATAATATGCTCAAACTGTGCGGCCTGCTAGTGTATTTTGTTACACGTCCCCTCCCTTACGTACAATTTCTTCCTCTGCCTCGAGTATTCACTATGAGACGATTCACATTCCTAAATGATTGCAGAACCTGGATTAAAACACTGGCAGTAAACAGAGATGGGAATACGAGGCATGTGAGCTAGATACATCGTTCGTATGACGCACCCTCGGTAATTCCAAAATATTCAACAACCACAAACAGCCCGGCACTCTTATGCCCTGGATTCAATGTTTACTGCAAAACCCGTGCCAAAAGCTTTTGGAAATGAGGATAAACATTTTGTGGACTTAAAAATTAATTTCCTTTTCACACCGCTGTTAAAAAAAAATTAAATGGCAGCATAGTGGAGTAGATTATTAGATCATCGTAAATAGCATCAAACAGAAAGAACACGCAGCTTGTGTTACTCAAGGAGAAACAAAACAGACAGAGAGGGGAGAGGAGCGTGGACAATTAGGGCAGATTTTTCAAATGTTATGTTTGTTTATGGGGACATAAAAATTTTAATTGTATAAACTGGAAATCAGCAAAGACAAGCTAAACTATTTAACCCTTTCCCTCGACCCAAACCCCACGTTTTCATGGGATATTTTTGTTTTGCACTACTTAGAAATAACAAAGAAATGTTGCCCATTATGACATCTTTCTACCCCTCTCCACTCTGCCATGATTCTGGCTCATCTCCCTGTCTGGAAAAAATATGCTGAAATAAATATCTATCACTGGCACCCCTCCTGCGGTCTACGGAGACTGAGCAGACGAGGTAGAAGACAGTGCGGACAGGTGCCTGGGGTTAAACCTAGCTGGTAATCCATTTTATTATTATTTTATTATTTATATAGCGCCATCAGATTCCGTAGCGCTGTACAATGGGTGGACTAATAGACATTTAATTGTAAAAAGACAAATGGACGCACAGGAACAGAGAGGTGGAGGGCCCTGCTCAATGAGCTTACATGTGGGAGGGAGTGGGGTATAGTGACACAAAGGGTAAAAGTAGGGGTACGAAGTAAGTTGTTAGAAAAATATTCGCTGAGGAGTTAGTAGGTAATTTTTGACAGTTGGAGGAGAGGAGTCATGGAGGATGGGGGATAAAAACCTGCTAACAGTTTAATTGATATGCTTTCTTGAAGAAGTGAGTTTTCAATGATTTTCTGAATGAGTGGAGACTGGGTGAAATTCTTAAGGAGGAGGGAAGGGAGTTCCACAGAAGAGGTGCAGCCCTGGAAAAGTCTTGGAGGCGAGCGTTAGAGGTGGGAGTACGGACAGAGAATAGATGTAGGTCTTTGGCAGAGCGTAGGGGCCTCGACAGGACATACTTGTGTATTAGGGAAGATAGGTAGGTTGGAGCAGCATTATGTAGGGACTTGTAAGCAAGCACCAGAATTTTAAATTCAGCCCTATATCTGAATATAGCCAATACAAGGACTGACAGAGCGGGGAGGTGTGGGAGGTGTGAGAGAACAGGAAAATGAGCCTTGCCACTGCATTCATTATAGATTGCACGAAGGAACACGTAAGACCACTGAGAAGAGTATTGCAGTAGTCCAGGCGAGAGAGAACAAGAGCATGGACCAGCACCTTAGCCGCATCTGGGGTTAAATAGGGGCGGATGCACGCTATGTTTTTGAGATGGAAGCGACAGGATTTGGCGATTGATTGGACATGAGGCGTGAAGGAGAGGTTGGAGTCAAAAAGAACACCCAGGCAGCGAGCCTGCGAGGTAGAGGTGATGGTAGCGCCATTAACTTGGATTGAGACAGACACAGGAATAGTAACACTTGAGGGAGGAAAGATCAGAAGTTCTGTTTTGGACAGTTTGAGTTTAAGGAAGTGAGCAGCCATCCATTTGGAAATCAAAGAGACACAAGTCAAGATGAGCGGAGAGAGATCAGGGGAGGACACGTAGATTTGTGTGTCATCAGCATAGAAATGATAATGGGAGCCAAACGAGTTGATGAGTTTACCAAGGGAAACAGTGTACAGGGAGTGCAGAATTATTAGGCAAGTTGTATTTTTGAGGATTAATTTTATTATTGAACAACAACCATGTTCTCAATGAACCCAAAAAACTCATTAATATCAAAGCTGAATATTTTTGGAAGTAGTTTTTAGTTTGTTTTTAGTTATAGCTATGTTAGGGGGATATCTGTGTGTGCAGGTGACTATTACTGTGCATAATTATTAGGCAACTTAACAAAAAACAAATATATACCCATTTCAATTATTTATTATTACCAGTGAAACCAATATAACATCTCAACATTCACAAATATACATTTCTGACATTCAAAAACAAAACAAAAACAAATCAGTGACCAATATAGACACCTTTCTTTGCAAGGACACTCAAAAGCCTGCCATCCATGGTTTCTGTCAGTGTTTTGATCTGTTCACCATCAACATTGCGTGCAGCAGCAACCACAGCCTCCCAGACACTGTTCAGAGAGGTGTACTGTTTTCCCTCCTTGTAAATCTCACATTTGATGATGGACCACAGGTTCTCAATGGGGTTCAGATCAGGTGAACAAGGAGGCCATGTCATTAGATTTTCTTCTTTTATACCCTTTCTTGCCAGCCACGCTGTGGAGTACTTGGACGCGTGTGATGGAGCATTGTCCTGCATGAAAATCATGTTTTTCTTGAAGGATGCAGACTTCTTCCTGTACCACTGCTTGAAGAAGGTGTCTTCCAGGAACTGGCAGTAGGACTGGGAGTTGAGCTTGACTCCATCCTCAACCCGAAAAGGCCCCACAAGCTCATCTTTGATGATACCAGCCCAAACCAGTACTCCACCTCCACCTTGCTGGCGTCTGAGTCGGACTGGAGCTCTCTGCCCTTTACCAATCCAGCCACGGGCCCATCCATCTGGCCCATCAAGACTCACTCTCATTTCATCAGTCCATAAAACCTTAGAAAAATCAGTCTTGAGATATTTCTTGGCCCAGTCTTGACGTTTCAGCTTGTGTGTCTTGTTCAGTGGTGGTCGTCTTTCAGCCTTTCTTACCTTGGCCATGTCTCTGAGTATTGCACACCTTGTGCTTTTGGGCACTCCAGTGATGTTGCAGCTCTGAAATATGGCCAAACTGGTGGCAAGTGGCATCGTGGCAGCTGCACGCTTGACTTTTCTCAGTTCATGGGCAGTTATTTTGCGCCTTGGTTTTTCCACACGCTTCTTGCGACCCTGTTGACTATTTTGAATGAAACGCTTGATTGTTTGATGATCACGCTTCAGAAGCTTTGCAATTTTAAGAGTGCTGCATCCCTCTGCAAGATATCTCACTATTTTTTACTTTTCTGAGCCTGTCAAGTCCTTCTTTTGACCCATTTTGCCAAAGGAAAGGAAGTTGCCTAATAATTATGCACACCTGATATAGGGTGTTGATGTCATTAGACCACACCCCTTCTCATTACAGAGATGCACATCACCTAATATGCTTAATTGGTAGTAGGCTTTCGAGCCTATACAGCTTGGAGTAAGACAACATGCATAAAGAGGATGATGTGGTCAAAATACTCATTTGCCTAATAATTCTGCACTCCCTGTAGATAGAGAACAGTAGGGGACCAAAGACAGAACCTTGGGAGACGCCGACAGAGAGTGGTTGGGGGGAAGAGGCAGAGTCAGAGAAAGGAACACTGAAAGAGCGCTGGGAGAAGTAGGACGAGTACCAGGAGAGAGCAGTATCCCGTAGACCAAAATTATGGAGAATGCAAAGAAGCTTTTGATAATCAACAGTGTCAAAGGCAGCAGAAAGATCAAGGAGAATTAGGATAGAGTAATGGCCGCGAGATTTAGCAGCAATTAAATCGTTGATACTTTGGTCACAGCCGTTTCAACAGAATGACCAGCACGGAATCCAGATTGAAGGGGGTCAAGCAAGAGAGTTGGTTTCGAGAAAGTCAGTCAGTCTGGTGTACACAACTCTCTCGAAGATCTTGGAGGCAAATGGCAGTAGCGAGATAGGGCGGTAATTGGATTGGGAGTTGGGGTCAAGGCTGGGATTTTTCAGAATTGGGGTTACAGCTGCATGTTTGAAGGGTGAGGGAAATGTGCCAGAGGAAAGGGAGAGACTGAAAATTTTAGTGAGGGGAAGAACAAGAGAGGGAGACATAGTGCAGATGAGATATGAAGGAATAGGATCGAGGGAACAGGTGGTGGGGCGGGAGGACCGGAGCAGAGAAGAAACCTCTTCTGCTGTAGCAGGTGCGAATGAGTGTAGAGTGGTGGAGGGAATGGGGTTGGGTGATGTAATGGTAGGGGAAGGAGAGAAATTAGTGATCTCTTCTCTGATTGTAGAGATCTTCTCAGTGAAGTGAGATGCAAAGTTTGTGGCGGACAAGGTGGTAGAAGGAGGGGGTGTAAAAGGGCAAAGAAGAGCATCAAAAGTGTGAAATAGGTGTTTGGGTTGATGGGATAGTGTACTTATGAGGGTATTAAAGTAGTGTACTTTCGCAGCGGAAAGAGCCAGGCTGTAGGAGCGCAGCATAAATTTATAGTGGAGGAAGTCAGATGTGAACTGAGACTTTCTCCAGCAGCGTTCAGCAGTTCTAGAACATTTTTGGAGGTGACGGGTCAGCTTGGTGTGCCAGGGTTGTAATTGCGTTTAATTGTAGGAGGTGCCATGATGTTGAGTTGAGAGGAGAGAGTTGAATTGTAGAGTGAGGTTGCAAAGTTAGCGCAAGTTAGATTTGAGATGGGTAAAGGGAGAGTATTGAGTTTTGAGGAGAAATGCTGGAGATCAAGGCAGTTGAGGTTTCTGCTAGATTGGAGGGTTGAGAGTGGTGAGGTTTGGGTACAGGGTATGCTGATGTCAAATGTTAGTAGATGGTGGTGAGACAAAGGAAATGGAACAGTGGAGAGATTAGAGGTGGTAGAGAGATTGGTGAAGATGAGGTCAAGAGTGTTTCCTGACGTATGAGTTGCTGAAGTAGACAACTGCGTGAGGCCAAAGGAGGAGGTTACAGAGAGCAGACAGGAGGCATCAGGGCAGTTGAGGTTGTTGATTGGGATGTTAAGGTCCCCAATTATGAGGGAGGGAGTTCTAGAGGAGAGAAAGTGGGGTACCCATGAAGAAAAGTGTTCGATGAATAGCCTAGCATGACTGGGGGTGAGGGGGGTTGATATATGATGGCAATTCTTAAAGGAGTGGGCTTAAAAAGGTGAACTGCAAAGGAAGTAAAGGAAAGGGCAGGGGCAGGGAGGATAGGTTGAAAGGTACATAGAGGGGAGAGAAGGATGCCTACACCGCCTCCTTTACAGTTGAGTCTGGGAGTGTGGGAGAATTGTAGTCCACCGAAACATAAAGAAGCAGGAATAGCAGTATCAGAGGGGGACAACCAGGTCTCAGTGAGTGCCAATATTGTGAGTGAGTTAGAAATGACAAGGTCATGTATAGCTGTTGATTTAATATTACTACAGATTAAACGGGCGTTCCAGAGTGCACACTGAATGTTGGTAAAGAAGGATAAACTACAGGGTATGTGGATGAGGTTTGTGTGGTTTCTGGTTGTCTTAGTGTGAGCAAATGAGGTGAAGGGCCCCCGGGTTGGGTGAGACATCACCAGCTGCTAGAAGTAGGAGGAGAGATAGTGACAGAAGGTGTGAATGGGTTTTATATGAGCGGGGTCTAGGATGAGATTGAGTTAGAGCAGGAGAGAGAGAATAGAGAAATGAGTGCAAGGCTTGAGATGAGAGAAGGGGGGAGTGAAGCAGAGAGGGATTAATGTTAATGTAATTGTGTTGTTGAGGGAAGTGTGTATAAGAAGATAGTTTGATACTGAGGGAGATGAGAGAAGAGGAGAATATAGAGCATTTCTCCTATGAGTAGGCACTTAAAGGTAAACTGGTGCCCACGGACTGTTTGTGTTAATAGGCCCGCTCATGTCTGGCAGAGTGTCAGTGTGTCTGCCTCAAATGTAACAAGAAGACCAGGATTACATACAGAGCGCTCAGAGTATAAGAGTCGCATAGGAATATCAGTTAGTAGAGCTCTACACATGCTCCTACATCACAACCAGTCAAAAGTGTGGGAACTTACAATTGTGCTCAAAAGTTTGCATACCCTTGGAGAATTGGTAATATATGTACCATTTTTAAAGATATCATGAATGAGCAGGAAGAACACATTTCTTTTATTTCTTATGGGATTCATATTCAACTGTAGGTTATAACAGAATAGCACAATCATAAAACAATACATGGCAACAAAGAAAAAATTAAATGACCCCTGTTCAAAAGTCTGCATATCCTTAGTTCTTAATACTGTAAATGCCCGCTTTAGCATCAATGACAGCATGCAGTCTTTTGTATTAGTTTTCTATGAGGCTCCTAATTCTTGCAGGTGGTATAGCTGCCCATTCGTCTTGGCAAAATGCCTCCAGGTCATGCAAAGTCTTTGGTCGTCTTGCATAAACCGCACGTTTGAGATCTGCCCAGAGTGGCTCGATGATATTAAGGTCAGGAGACTGTGACGGCCATTTCAGAACCTTTACCTTTCTCTGCTGTAACCTCTGGAAGGTCAACTTGGCCTTGTGTTTAGGGTTATTGTCATGCTGGAAAGTCCAAGAGCGTCCCATGTGCAGCCTTCATGCAGAAGAATGCAAATTGTCTTCCAGTATTTTCTGATAACATGCTGCATTCATCTTGCCATCAATTTTCACAAGATTTCCCGTGCCTTTAAAGCTCACACACCCCTAATCCATCAGTGAGCCACCACCATGCTTCACAGTGAGGATGGCATTCTTTTCACTATAGGCCTTGTTGACCCCTCTCTAAATATAGTGCTTATGGTTGTGACCATAAAGTTCTATTTTGGTCTCATCACTCCAAATTACAGTGTGCCAAAAGCTGTGAGGCGTGTCAAGCAGGGATGTATCTATCCCAAGGCAAACAAGGCATTTGCCTTGGGCGGCAATTTCCAGGGGCCGGCAAAAAACACCGCCCCCAAATGCCCGGGCTAATGCCTTGTTTGCCAGGAAGAGGTGTGGCCATTACCATTACGCTGGTCTTTTGACAGTTCTTTTCTGCTCCCCATGGCTCAGTATCTAGCCTGCTCAGTGCATCCATGTGAGAGCTAACAAACTCATCCACTATTTATACACAGGCACTAATTGCAATCTAACAAGCAACAGGTGTGGAAAATTAACATTTAATTACCATTTTAACCTGTGTGTGTCACCTTGTGTGTCTGTAACAAATGTACATTTTTCAACACGGCCATTTGGAGATTTCTGTTATCATTATGATTTAAAAAGGAAAGAAAAAGTTACCTGCACTCTCTCCTTAATCCCTATGTATATTTAGACAAATGGAGGTCATTTAGTTGCTCCAATGGCCATTGGAGGGAATGGCCGCCTGCCAACGTCAAGGCAGACCCCCTAAGCGGGTCCTAACACTGACCCTTCAGCCTGCTTCCTTGAGCTTCTGGCAAAGATATCTCTAATGAGACAGAGAGGGGTATTTTTTATATACACCCCTATATACTTATTATCTGCCAGAGTCTACACTGCACCAAATCCTAGTGCTTTATACGCTGACACTAGACTTTATAGCCAAATATTTATATGTTCATTTTATTTTTCATTTTGTTTTTGCCTATAACAGTTTTTTAAGTAGACATACAAAATATTATGATAAAGACATCCCAGGATATAATTTCCACATGATGTTTCACATTTTTATTACATTGATTTTTTTTTTACATATACCTTTGGATGACTTGTGGATGCACACAATTTACTTAGCGCAGTTTATGTGGCTTCATCCACGGCTATTAATTCTAATATCTGAGTTAAAGTTCAGCCAAGTTACATAACCGTACTGAATAAAACAAATATAACATACTGGCGTGAATAAATCCCCATTCTCCTAGAGTTTATTACCTCCTGAAGACATGCAAAGAGCGTTATTGTGGGCTGGACAGAACATACATCTGATATGATAATGATAATATGATAATGTACATTATCAGTATTAGATTTAGCCCGAATATAAAGATTTTCAAATTCATTCAAACATAAAATTATATTGGAAAAACAGCAATTTTTTTTGTGTGTCTTTTCACTTGTATTCCTAATGTTATAATAATAATTAAGATCATTAGTCCCCCCTTAATTAATCTAATGAATCACATTATATCCACCAACACGATCCTTATATCTTCTGACTTAAATCATCAATCCAATGCTTTGCCATAGGTTGATATTGGGAGGCTGGCACAAGTGCACAGCATTTGCGCCTATTTCTGCGCTGCGTAAATCTGCACCACTTCATAGAAATGTATTGACTTAGTTCAACACAATGTGAAGTGTGTGGCGTCTCCATGAAGGGCAGGTAGATACTGAACATTGGTCCTGCATCCAAGAAGCCGCTCTAGTGGGTGTCCGAGTGACAGCCATTAGAGAATGCGTTAGGCACAATCAACACATGAATTATTTAGTTGTTGCTGCTAAATGATAAGGTTTATCCATTATATGACAAATTTGAACTATATACTGCAAACTGCTTCACTTCGCTGTATCACTGCATATCTGCCGGCCTCCCAGCCATCCCAAGTTTTGGTTCCTAAGATTGGGGTACTGTGTAAAAATAAATTGGAGTACTAATATTGGGGTACTTTGCAAAACATAGTGGACTTAAAGACAGTGTGTAACTATATCCCCATATTTTGAATATGAGATAAGTATTTTTAAAATAGTCTGGGAAGATTTGGGGGAAGATCATTAATTTGTGCTTATAGCCATATTGTTGTATATTTTAGTTATATTATAAAACTCTTCTGTCCATTTACGTGCATAATGATGTGCAGTATCTTGTAAATGAAATGTTCAGGTTTGTTTTTAAAATACTATTTTTTCCAAATTATATTAATGGTAAATCTCTGCATTAAATGGTCCTTTTGCTGGGCCCTCCATCATAAACGGTTAATTGTTATTTCGTGTTATTTGAAAGCTCTTTGTACTTTGTTGCTAACTCTAGTACAGTTGATCCCTGAACTCAGAGCAGTTCAACCTAACTACCCTGGGAACCAGTTCAACCTATCTACATCCGGGAACCAGTTTAACCGATCTACATCCGGGAACCAGTTTAACCTATCTACCCCGGGAACCAGTTTAACCTATCTACCCAGGGAACCAGTTTAACCTATCTACCCCGGGAACCAGTTTAACCTATCTTCTCCCGGAGACCAGTTTAACCTATCTACCTCCGGGAACCAGTTTAACCTAATTACCCCCGGGAACCAGTTTTACCTATCTACCCCCGGGTACAAGTTTAACCTATCTTCCCCCGGAGACCAGTTTAACCTATCTACCTCCGGGAACCAGATTAACCTAATTACCCCCGGGAACCAGTTTAACCTATCTACCGCCGGGTACCAGTTTAACCTATCTACCTCGGAAATCAGTTCAACCTATTTACCCCGAGAACCAATTCAACTTATTTACCCCGGGTACCAGTTTAACCTATCTACCTCGGAAATCAGTTCAACCTATTTACCCCGGGAAGCAGTTCAACTTATCTACCCCCAGGGAAACAGTTCAACCTATCTACCTCTGGAACCAGTTTAACCTATCTACCCCGGGAACCAGTTTAACCTATCTACCCTGGGAAACAGTTCAACTTATCTACCCCCAGAAACAGTTCAACTTATCTACCCTGGGAAGCAGTTCAACTTATCTACCCCCGGGAACCAGTTTAACCTATCTATGCCAGAAACCAGTTGACCCTATCTACCCCCGGTAAGCAGTTCAACTTATTTACATTGGGAACCAGTTCAACCTATCTACCCCGGGAAGCAGTACAACCTATCTACCCAGTGAAACAGTTCAACCTATCTACCCCGGGAAACAGTTCAACCTATTTACCCCAGGAAACAGTTCAACCTGTCTACCCCGGGACACAGTTCAACCTATCTATCCTGGGAAACAGTTCAACCTATCTACTCCGGGAAACAGTTCAACCTAGCTATCCCAGGAAACAGTTCAACCTATCTACCATGTGAAACAGTTCAAACTATCTACCCTGTGAAACAGTTCAACCTATCTACCCGGGGAAACAGTTCAACCTATCTATCCCAGGAAACAGTTCAACCTATCTATCCCAGGAAACAGTTCAACCTGTCTACCCCGGGAAACAGTTCAAACTATCTACCACGTGAAACAGTTTAACCTATCTAACTCATGAAACATTTCAACCTATCTACCCTGGGAAACAGTTCAACCTATCTATCCCAGGAAACAGTTCAACCTGTCTAGCCCGGAAAACAGTTCAACCTATCTACCTTGGGAAACAGTTCAACCTATCTACCACGTGAAACAGTTTAACCTATCTACCCCATGAAACAGTTCAACCTATCTACCCCGGGAAAGAGTTCAACCTATCTACCTCGGGAAACAGTTCAACCTGTCTACCCCAGGAAACAGTTCAACCTATCTACCCCGTGAAACAGTTCAACCTATCTACCCCAGGAAACAGTTCAACCTATCTACCACGTGAAACAGTTCAAACTATCTACCCCAGGAAACAGTTCAACCTATCTACCCGGGGAAACAGTTCAACCTATCTACAACATGAAACAGTTCAACCTATCTACCCAAGCAAACAGTTCAAACTATCTACCCTGGGTTCAACCTATCTAGTTCAACCTATTCTATCCACATGAAACAGTTCAACCTATCTATCCCAGGAAACAGTTCAAACTATCTACCCCAGGAAACAGTTCAACCTATCTACCCCAGGAACAGTTCAACCTATCTACCCCAGGAAACAGTTCAACCTATCTATCCCAGGAAACAGTTCAAACTATCTATCCCAGGAAACAGTTCAAACTATCTATCCCAGGAAACAGTTCAACCTATCTATCCCAGGAAACAGTTCAAACTATCTACCCCAGGAAACAGTTCAACCTATCTACCCCAGGAACAGTTCAACCTATCTACCCCAGGAAACAGTTCAACCTATCTATCACGTGAAACAGTTCAACCTATCTATCCCAGGAAACAGTTCAAACTATCTACCCCAGGAACAGTTCAACCTATCTACCCCAGGAAACAGTTCAACCTATCGATCACGTGAAACAGTACAACCTATCTACCCAAGGAAACAGTTCAAACTATCTACCCTGGGAAACAGTTCAACCTATCTACTTCGTGAGGAAGTTTAACCTTAATTTTTGCTTTGATATTACCTTGACGTTACATATTGCCCACCATTTTGTATTTAGCTGTATGCTTTCGGCTCGACATTTTGTAATTTTACGGCCACCATATTGTTGGGTCATGAGACTCACAGCTACCCCGATTTTTGGAGTGCATCATGAGCATTCTGTTATCAAGGTGAATGTTCAGGGTACCTGGGAATCTTCTTTTAAAGGCCATTTACATGGCGCTAATGCTCCCCAGTGTTAGATTCAACAAAGTATAAAGTTTTGCTCCTACAGCATACTGCTAGGATCCCTCTACTTCACCATATGACTCACCTGGTAGACACAATGACATCTCAGGATCACTGAGATATCCATTAATCATTTAGTCTTCCAATTCAAATCTGCACCCTTGCTACAATAAAAAAGCACTCTGGGCTTCAAACCAAAAAGAATTTGGTGACACTTTCCCAATGCTTAACCCCAGGCACTGCCCCCAATTGCTACTCCTTAACTCACTTCGTGACACATTTGTAGTTAATTACAGATACACAGAAGCACAGACAGACACACACATATAGGCACATATGAACAGATTGGAACACACAGACACAGTCAGGCACAGATAGCCATAGGCGGGTACATACAGGTACAAACTAACAGAGACAGGCACACACAGGTAGACACAGACAGGCACAGAAACAGACAGGCACAAACATATACAGACAGTTGCACACAGACAGACACAAACAGGCACAGACAGTCACCCAGATACAGACTGGTACACACAGGTACAGACAGACAAAGACAAGAATAGACAGACGCTGACAGGTAAACCCAGGCACAGACAGACAGTCATACAAAAATACAGACTGTGATGGTCTACCCACAAGTAGCTGGGTTACTACTGCCTAGGTCACTCTTCCCCAGTGTGTTAGAGCCCCAGAGTGATTAAGCTCTCTTCTGCAGAGTGTAGAGCTGTCTCACCCAAACACTAGATGAGACTTAGCAAAGGGTGAAGAAGAATTAATCTATTGGCACACAATGTCACCTTTTATACCTGGGGTCTCAACATGATGTCCCGAGGGAGAACAATAGGATTGCGACATCCGTGGCATCTTGGTACCTGTACCTGAGCTGGTAATTTAATTAGCGGTTGACACTTGACACCTGAGTACAAAATACAAAATAACTTTGGTCACATCCCAACATAAAAGTGTACAAAAAGTGCCTGGATCAGATGTGGCTAGCCCAAAATAGATGGATGTCCAAGTTTCAATGGGTCGTGGCTAGCCTCCGATCCAGTGCAGAGTTTTAGGGTGCTGGGTAGAGTTTCCTTGTCACCTTTTATGATGGTGCATTTGGTCAGTATATGAAGCTCCCTCAAGTCCTTGGTACCAACTCTGTCACCCCTCCAGAAAGCGTCCTGATTGGCTGTTCCGGTACCGAGAGCGCCCTAGTCAAAGTTTTACTGCACCACAGTGACTCTGCGATCCAATCAACAGTTCCGGACAGTTTGCGGGTTGCTCCCAGTCAGGTGCACCGTGCCTCAGTGGCTCCCTGGCTGGTTTCTGTAGGCGTCTGGGCCAGGGAAAGAGAGTGCTGAGCAGGGAGGCACGGGCTGGAGGTCTGTGGGTTCTTCAAGGAGAAGGTGGCGGCTGGGAGACATGAATCAGTCTTAGGTGACTAGGTGGTCTGTCACACAGGCAGATACACTCAGGAATACATATACACATACAGACAGGCACACATACAGACAGGCAGACACATAGACGCACAGACAGACACAGACAGGTACACAAGGATTACAAGAGATGAGAGAAAAAATGAAACAAAAAAAAATGGGATAATCTATACAGTAAAATCTTAACATTTGAACATGAGCTCAAACAGACAAAAGCTGTGCAAGAATAAGACTCACAGATAGCTACTGAAACCAGAGCCACAAGATATAAATTATAAAATGTCCAGTAATAGTCCAGACGGAATACTCTGACAATCGTGCATCATTTGAATGCAAATCGCAAGTTATAAGATCTGCAAATAAACACAGTGCTTACTGTTAAAAACAAATCCTTTATTGCTGTAAGTGAACACTTACCTAACGCAGAATGGGTGCATGCACATCAGGAGTATAACTCTCTTTGCAAGTAATCTGGCACCATACAAGTTCAGTGACGGCACAAACTTAGACCTGCTGCTGATGGAATCCGGAACCGTGTTTCAGCGTAGGTTCCAGCAGTACGAGTAGACAATGAAAAGCATGTCACACGGGAAAGGGAGCAATCCAGCCCAACGCGTTTCATAGAGGATTCATCAGAGGCACCTCACACGCATTGTAAAGCAGTCTTAAAGGGCTCGTTGTGTATATTATACAGCTTACCAGGTTAAATTCACAGACAGGTAGTTAACCCATTATATGCATGATACATAATATACAACATTTTAATCACTAACAAATATTGCTTCTCCACAAACACAAAAGACATGCATAATATTTATGTGTCATTTACATCATAAAATGAGGCAAGAAAAAACTAAATGTTAAAAAAATTAAATAGTCAACATGCACAACTATAAACACTTCATATATTTACAGAACCTATGCCTATAATTAATTGAGAATCACAGGAAAAAAATCTTCATGTATTGAAAATTCAAATGTTCAAACTCACTCGCTATGTAGTGGTTGTAAAGAACAACATCTTGTAAGTTTTTGCAACACTGCTTCTGTATAGTAATATAATCTCTCGTAAGTAATAAAAACATTGTTTCAATCAAGAATAGGTATTCCACACTCCATACCTCAGATCTAAAGAAATTATCAAAGCAAATACATGATTGCAAAATATATGGAATAGAAAATATTCCATCAAATCTGGGTCTGACTTTGAACTCGCAGTTGACTTGTATGGTACCAGAGGAGTACACCATCTGCCGCTATTCCCTCTGGACGATTATTGCACATTTTATAGTTTAGAACTTATAGCTCTGATTTCCGTAGCTATCTGTGAGTGTACTTCTAAGAGAGCTCTCGGCTGTTTATTAATCATTATAGGTACACAATAATACTGGCTTCGCCATCATCCATCTAGTGACTGACTATCTGAAGCCTGTTTTATGCAAAATAGAAGTATTGCAGTATCTCATAAAGTACCAGAAAAAAGAGGCATCATCTATGTACTAAAACCACCACATTACTACATAGTAATCTCTTTAAGTCAGATGACCCTTACAACCTAAAAGGGGAGGAGTTGCCAATGGAATGTACCTGCTGGTTTCCATAGTGATTGAACCACTTTTAGTACGTTGCACACCTTTTTTATACAAAAAACAAGGGGAAGGAAGATAGAGTGTCCTGCAGAGTGGTAGTTGCCTTGTTATAGAGGGGTGACCTTAGGATAGGTTGGGCTTGGGGAGATCACAAAAGAGGAAAGATAATTAAAATTTCATTTTTAATGTAAATAGTTAAAAGGGGGGTATACAAAAAGTTTTAGTTCAAATAACTGTTGTAAGAAATCCTCAAGTGATACAGTTACACTGCCTGTTAACAGAGTGAAATGCCACTGTGGGAACAACAGCTACAAATTAGTAGTATCAATAATGTATTGATATACCAGTACCCGGGCTCAAGGAAAAATAGCCAAGTCCCAGTGAGCTGCACTGAAGCTGTTAACAAAGCTGATAACAATATTTACCGAAACTGCAGTGTCTGGACTCCAAAACAGAAATGATGACAGGGTCCTGTGTTAAAGACCATGAGAAATAGCATCTAGAGGTATCTGCTGGCGGGAGTATCTGCAGTATAGAAACTAGGAGGTGCAAACTGCAAAATGTTGCCTGGTAGATTCTGCAGGAACTGGCTTAATAACCAACAAGCTATGGGTAGAGACTAGAGAGGGGTTAACTGGAAAAACACTGGAAATCCTAGCGTTATGGTATGTGCGGGCGGGAGTATCTGCAGTATAGTAACTAGAAGGTGCAAACTGCAAAGATGTTGCCTGGTAGATTCTGCAGTAAAACTACAAAAACACTGGAAATCCTAGTGTTATGGTATGTGCAGGCGGGAGTACCTGCAGTATAGTAACTAGGAGGTACAAACTGCAAGATGTTGCCTGGTAGATTCTGCAGGAACTGGCTTAATAACCAACAAGCTATGGGTAGAGAGGGGTTAACTACCAAAACACTGGAAATCCTAGTGTTATGGTATGTGCAGGCGGGAGTATCTGCAGTATGGTAACTAGGAGGTGCAGACTGCCAAGATATTGCCTGGTATATTCTGCAGTAACTGGAAAAATTACCAACAAGCTATGGGTAGAGAGGGGTTTAATTACAAAAACTCTAGGAATCCTCCCATGCTTGTGGTCCCTAAGTACTTGCGCCTTCGAGGGCACCACCTTTTAAGCCAAAAGCCTACAATCTCCTATGGAAATACAAATAGAAAATGTCCCACCAATTAAAGACAGGATGATTGCGTGTTTATCATTTCTAAAAATAAAGTGAGATTGGTGGGTGGTTTACATATGGGGATGGAGGGAAAATACTGACTAATGTTTGGGAATGTATTTTGTGAGATGAGTATCTGTAAAATGACTGGTAAAACGAAAAAAGAAAAAGGCATCGTTATTAAAAAGATGTGATTTAAAAGGAATGTGAAGGAAATGAGTTTTTGCAATAAATCACAGGAACGAATTTGAGCCAAACTGTACATGCATTGGTTGTGGTGCAACCATTTTCTTACTGGATAATAGCTCTCGCTTTGCCTTTAAAGTTCTCGAAAAAAAATTAACTGAAAATCTTTAGGGTCATTATCTCAGTTCCTGGTGACAGACGCAGCGCAGCCCATGGATCTCTGCAGTTTTAACATGTGGCTACAAAGCAAGAAAATCCTCGCGGGGCCATATTATTGGGTCTTTAAGGAAACATTTTTTTTGCATCGCGAGAAAATAGATTTTTTTTTGTGCTCTTAAAATGCTTAAACTCCAACAGCAGGATAAAATAGAGCAGTTTGATGTACATACAGCATATCAATCTGTGTGTTTAACAGAATTTGCGAACATGGTGACCAGACATTCCAAAAGGCAGCGTTGTGATGATTAATAAAATCCTGTGTGTGTTCCCAGCAATTAATCAGCACATCGGATTTGGGATGTAGCTCAAATAAGAGTCTCATTTTATCTCAATTAGAATCCCCAGTGAAACCAGGACTGAGCCCTGTGTTTGGGAAATAGAATCCATCATGGCTGCGTCCATGTGTATGTCTGTGCATTTGTTATCCTTTTAGAATGGAAATGTCGTTTCTCTGAGAAATATATCACTGAATGAAACTCACAAAAAAAAGTCACCTATAACTTGTGTTAATCTTATTTCATTTAATTTAACAAATGCCAATAACGTTTGGACCAGGCACACGCAGGGCACATATTGCAAATGAGGAGTTAAAAAAGAAACATTGTTTCATGTTTCCTGCTTTCTGTCTGCTGACTGCCAGGTGTAAAGGGCGGAGCTTATAACAATGATTGACAGGGAGCTAAGATGGAGGCGGCTCTCTCTATGCTGACTGCCAGGTGTAAAGGGCGGAGCTTATAACAATGATTGACAGGGAGCTAAGATGGAGGTGGCTGTCTCTATACTGACTGCCAGGTGTAAAGGGTGGAGCTTATAACAATGATTGACAGGGAGCTAAGATGGAGGTGGCTCTCTCTATACTGACTGCCAGGTGTAAAGGGCGGAGCTTATAACAATGATTGACAGGGAGCTAAGATGGAGGTGGCTCTCTCTATACTGACTGCCAGGTGTAAAGGGCGGAGCTTATAACAATGATTGACAGGGAGCTAAGATGGAGGTGGCTCTCTCTATACTGACTGCCAGGTGTAAAGGGCGGAGCTTATAACAATGATTGACAGGGAGCTAAGATGGAGGTGGCTCTCTCTATACTGACTGCCAGGTGTAAAGGGCGGAGCTTATAACAATGATTGACAGGGAGCTAAGATGGAGGTGGCTCTCTCTATACTGACCGCCAGGTGTAAAGGGCGGAGCTTATAACAATGACTGACTGGGAGCTAAGATGGAGGCGGCTCTCTCTATACTGACTGCCAGGTGTAAAGGGCAGAGCTTATAACAATGATTGACAGGGCACAAAGATGGAGGTGGCTCTCTCTATACTGACTGCCAGGTGTAAAGGGCGGAGCTTATAACAATGATTGACAGGGAGCAAAGATGGAGGTGCCCAGTTGCAGGATTGTGGACTTCTACATTTAATTTAATTTTTTACAAATCAAAAATACAATTTTGTTAAATATAGGGGATAAGGAAACATAATTTTAATGACAGATCCTATTTAATGTAAATTAGATATAGTCAATGTTTGGTGGAATAATTACTTTTTGAAAGCAAATGCCTCCACCTCTATTGCCGACACTGTGCTCCAATCCCTACTAATTTTATTTCAATAACTGTATATTGCAATATTGCATGGGTAAAGTAGTTAATATCTGTATATTGCAATATTGCATGGGTAAAGTAGTTAATATCTGTATACTGCAATATTGCATGGGTAAAGTAGTTAATATCTGTATACTGCAATATTGCATGGGTAAAGTAGTTAATATCTGTATACTGCAATATTGCATGGGTAAAGTAGTTAATATCTGTATACTGCAATATTGCATGGGTAAAGTAGTTAATATCTGTATACTGCAATATTGCATGGGTAAAGTAGTTAATATCTGTATACTGCAATATCGCATGGGTAAAGTAGTTAAAATCTGTATACTGCAATATTGCATGGGTAAAGTAGTTAATATCTGTATACTTCAATATCGCATGGGTAAAGTAGTTAATATCTGTATACTGCAATATCGCATGGGTAAAGTAGTTAAAATCTGTATACTGCAATATTGCATGGGTTAAGTAGTTAATATCTGTATACTGCAATATTGCATGGGTAAAGTAGTTAATATCTGTATACTGCAATATTGCATGGGTTAAGTAGTTAATATCTGTATACTGCAATATTGCATGGGTTAAGTAGTTAATATCTGTATACTGCAATATTGCATGGGTAAAGTAGTTCATATCTGTATACTGCAATATTGCATGGGTTAAGTAGTTAATATCTGTATACTGCAATATTGCATGGGTTAAGTAGTTAATATCTGTATACTGCAATATTGCATGGGTTAAGTAGTTAATATCTGTATACTGCAATATTGCATGGGTTAAGTAGTTAATATCTGTATACTGCAATATTGCATGGGTTAAGTAGTTAATATATGAATTTTAATGACTAGAGACAGCAATAAAACTTACAGTGATGTGCAGTATGTATGAGTGAATAACAGAGCTTCAAAACAAGAAACTCACAGTAATGTGCAGTGTGTTTGAGTGTATCAAAGAGCTCTTTGCAATAACATTTATAGCAATGTGCAGTGTATAACAGAAATACCCAAAGTGGGCCAATCAGTGTCCTGCTGCCAGGGGAGGGCTGGCAGCCTTAGGCCTGGGGGGCAAAACCAGTCAAGTGGCCGATTGCACCACCAAATCAGTTCACCATCCATGCCCACCTTTTCCTGGTTTTATAACGGATATTGATGTTATGCTAATCACTAGCTCTTTGCCATACCTGCTCCTTCACGGCTCTGACCTTCAATGTTGTCAGAGCGCAGGCTGAAAATCTCTGAGCTTGTGCTCTGACTCACTAACTGAGTGCCAGAACCATGACGGAGAGGATATAATCTGACTGCACCTACTGCTGGTGCGCACCAGTGGACCATCAGCGAATTGTGTAAATTGAATATGCTGGTGTCCCCAACTTGTGAGCTGTGTTGGCCGCCGGGCGCCTCTGTTGTGATGGCACCCTGCGTAACCGCACAGCATGCACACCCTGGCGTTACTACTTAGAAATCCCCCAATATTGTGTGTGTGTAATGGATGCATTGTGTGTTTCTGTGTATGTATAGGGATGCATTGTGTGTGTGCGCGCATAGTGTGAAAGAGCTCCCTGTCCTGCCCCCTGTCCTATAGAGCTCCTAAGTGGTCTACGCTACAGGGGAGGGGAGGGGAGAAGATGTGCTGCAGCCGCCTGAGGCTCTTTACAGAGCGCTCAGGCGGCTGCAGCATTAGGACCGGCCTTGCAGCGGCCAGTCTCAAAATGATTTGGGGCGGCCTGGGGGGCAATTGCCTCCCTGACCCCCGGCCCAGCCCGCCCCTGCCTTCTGCATATATATATATATATATATATATATATATATATATATATAGTATAAATCATATATATGTATTTAGCAGTATACTGATAGAAGCACTTTCAGCCATTTGTTTCACAGATGTTGTGAGACAAAGTTCCTAATAGAGTAAACAGAGGAGGAGCAGTAAACATATATATTTATATATTTATTAGATAAATAAGATATAAATATATAACTATAGAGTTTTTTACTGCTTTTTTTTTCATCTATTGATCACTTCTCGCTTGATTTGCGAATAAAATCAACATTTAGTATCAGCCCCACAGCCATCAATAATCTGTTTTCCAATCAATCGTCTATTTTTAGTCCCACAGGCAGAATTCAGAAATCACAAATCGAAACAACATGTTCGTCCGTTGCGTGTTTCATTAGTGTCGTTTGGGTACTTAGTCTAATACGGCGGTTCGGTAATTCGGACAAATTGCGGTTCAGAACAAAATGAATCTCCAAGTTTACTATTTACTGCCATGTAACCATTCCAATGGTTCTGCTGTTTATTAGAAATTCCTAATTAACTGGTAGCTTTGTCCACCTCCTTTGCTCTGGTCTAAATTGCTTTCAGAGATGAATAATGATGTCACTCACACGTGTCGCTTTTTGTAGCAAACAATGAATTTATTTTGAAAGTATTTTACAAAGAAGAATACATTGCGTTTACTCGTTTACTTCTATTTCATTTTTCATTTTTTTCAAGTTTTTTAGAGGGGTTTTTTTTTTTAACAAACAACTTGCGCACTTGTCCTAAATCCCAATGCACATTTTAAAAAAACTGGAGGGTTTTTGGTTTTCACTCCAATGGCCACTTCAGTGTAAGCTCACCTGCCAAATCAAGGCAAAACCTCTCATGTTCTACACTAACATTTCACCTTGCTACTTTCAACTGAAGGGCAAAAAATGCGATAAAGAGGGGTGTGACGGATCCGCTGGCACTCCGACCTAGTACCTCCGCCAATCGATGCTCCTAGTGCCTGCCGAGGACTCCAAGCATTCCAACCGACACCATCAGCACTGCAGACTTATCCCCCAAGCATGAGCCAAGGCTTCGAGAAAGGGTCAGGCAGATCTGTTTAATGAGCACACAAAAGCAACAGCACTCATGCAGCAAAACAACTCCTCCTCAGAGGAAAACAAAATCACAGTTAAAAGGGTCAGACAGAGTTTGAAAATATGACATGTATAAGGGCTTAACTGGTGTTCTAAGGGGGGGGGGTGGAATAAAACAGTCAAACTAAGTCCATAAAACAGGGTTTTTCTTCACACTCTGCATCCGAAGTGTCATAGCAAAACTGCAGATCCTTAGTGAGAGCATTTAAAGGGCCAGAACCAGTCTAATAAAATCCAATATGCCCAAATAACGTATTTAAAGGGCAAAATCTCCCAGGGACCATAGTCGCAGGGCAGGAGGCTGACAATTAGTCCTCTCCAGGCACAAGTGGCGAAGGGCACTTTGTCACAAGGTGTATTTATTAATCCTTAATAGGGCAGGGGACTAGTCAAGTTAGCTTACACTGTAATGGCCATTGGAGTGATACGAAAAACCTCCAGTTATTTAAATTAAAATTTGGGATAGTGCCCAGGTAATTTGCTTTGTTTTTTATTCTATGTATTGGAGCTGATGAGTTCTATAGTCATTGATGTTTCTGCCCAGGGCTTCACTTTGTATGTTTAGCATTTTTTATTATAATAATTTGATCATTTTACTAATATTATTTTACTGCATAAAAACTCATTCCAGCTCGCTGTTCACAAAATACAACTTCATAGGAGTGTACTTTTCAGGTCGATGATAGCAAATCAACCTATACAACACATGTTGTCGTTCTATCCATCCCCTCGTACCTCTGTGCTAAAAGGACATCAAAGAACTCCCACGGACATTAAAATGTAATGTACGGCTTCCCCTCTGTTCATAGCTTATGTGAAGTCTTTTATAAACAACTGCCAACAACATGGGGCCAACAAAGGCTCCTAAACACATTTAGTATTTTAAAAAGTTGTTTTCTTTAAGCTTTTAGAGTTTATTCAGTAAACCAGGTGGTGTACAAAACTGATATGAGGAATGCAAATGATATTTAAAAATATCTAGACTAAATGCAAAATTGTACCCGTTTGATGTTTTGACCTGAAATATACAGTTCTTTCATTAGTCTTCCACAATTTACAGCTTAGTGAATATTGGGTACTATGTGTGCGCGACACTGTTTAGACTCCTGAATATCAGAGTAGGCTAACATGTTGTGGAGCCACACGTTGCTCTCTTTTTGATACCCAGTGCTTGCACTTATAATTTGCTGTGTTTCTGTATTGTTTCTGCCCCAGGCTTATTAATCGCTGGAGGATAATTTAAACTAGGCTGTGTAAAATTATAGAACAAATAGTGACATTGTTATCCCAGTGAGTGCTAATTCTGGACCAGGGGTTTGGCATTATTTATTAAAACTGATAGCTTTAGTAAATCACTTTTCAGCCATGTCTCCCTAATTCTTCAACATGTCTTGCGATGGACAACGAATGTGGCAACGAACTCCAAACCAGTCCTTAAGGCAAAGAATTGTGGTAAAGTGACAAAATAATTACAAATTCTTAACCTAAAATCCAAACTGTCTGCTACTCCTTGTTTGTAAATACATAGATTAATGAAATGCAACAAAGATCTCGAACCATGACAGTAGGCTTTGAGAATATTCACTGGTCGATGAATAACTTCCGAAAAAGACACTCCCGTCGTGTTCTGTCCCTGCTTGTCACTGTTTACATTCAATCAATTATATTTATTGTGCACATTTGTCAGTGATATTGATTTATATGTTAAATTGACTTATTCTTTTTTTGGCCCTTATGGTTAAAGGGACACTACAGGCACACGTATATTATAAGATGCAATGTGTAGGTCAGATTACAGTTAGATATGTTGTAGTGGAGTAAGGAGTGTTACCTGGTTCCTCTACGCACCCTAGGAACTTCCGACCTTCTGGATATTGGGCTTGTGTAATTCCCATTCTATTTTAGCAATACCAGCCCTGTCCTTGTTAGGGACCCAGATAAGCGTAACACTTTTTGAAAACAGTTTGACTCCTTACCATGCAATGGTGCCAGGGTCTCCTAGCATTGTAACCACTTCAGCTGGGTGTTGTGGCTATTGTGATAAGGTTGCTCCTTTAAGTTAGCTAAGTAACTTCCTGGTTTGAAGATTGCTAATGGCAGATGCTATACATCCTGAACATTTACAGAAAAAAAGTGAATTCTTTTTAACTCATGGAAACCCCTGCTATGATCATAAGGCACTACTCATGAGATAATCTCAGAAATCAAAGTTAAAGTTACCTGTAAGGAAACCAAATACATTTAAACCTTAATTGGTAGTTTCCTCCTGAACAGCCAGAGCCCAGTGAATATAGCCCTCCGTTCGGTAGTTGTAGTAGACGAATTCCCAATTGTAAATCCAATAGTGTTCCTGGATAATTCCCACAGTAAAACACACGAACTCCCAAACAGCATACGTAGTCAGAATAAGGGTACAAAGATGAACTGAGGTTTAATGACAGGCATGCTCTTTTTATGGAATTCAGCCCATGCAAGGGAGCCTCCCATATAATTAGCCATACATCCAATCCTAACAATATACATACTGTACATCTCCTCCCCTCAGATAACCATTAAACACAATTAAAACATAACAGAAATTCCCCAGAGTTTGGATGTACCCCAAGGACTATTGTCTGGGAGACCAACATATTAAAAACTCAGTCCATTCGATTCAGCCGTTCGGGAGATATAGGACTTAGAAGTTTTGACCGACTGCACGGGCAAAGTAGCCGCAAACAGTTCCATGAATTCTGGCCCTGCAGTCGTTAGATCGCATGAAAAATCTCCCAAACGGCCGGCCATCCAGCTACCATCCTTGGTTCGCTTGATTCCCCATCTGTTGGTAAGTCTTTCTACCGAACGCCCGGTCGTTCGGTAGTTTGGAAGGGGTTTTACCGAATGTCTGGAGGCTTCAGCGGTGTTCGCCTGTTTGAGTGTCCGTTTTCAGTTCCAGACATTCAAGGGCAAACACCGCTGTTCGGGAGCTAAAATGGCCGCGAACACGAGGAAGTCCCGAAATGGTGGCGAGACCTGCCGTTCGTGCAAAACTTCTGCCGAACGTAATACAGCCAGCAAGGGGGTACAGTCTGTATGCAGGGGTGACAGGGTGGTCTGCATTCGGTAGTTTTACCTACTGAATGCCATAGGGAAACATTGCTATTGACAACAAATACAAGAAGTGCATATACAGTAAAAAAAAAGGCATTTCTTCACATTACCTTAATCACTTCCTGGTTTGGTGAGAGCTAACTGCAGGAGCTGCACATTCTGTGAATGTATTGAAATTATGAGAACTTCACTTACCTTTTAGTATAAATTTTTAAATTATTTTTAAATTGCATTCTTTTTACATATTTTAATGGGTTATCTATATAATGCAAAATTCCCCACAAAAAAAAATATATATTTTTTTTTTAAATGGGCCAATTCCAAAGCGGACAGTCCTTTTAAGATGGTTAAGTTCCACTTTATTTCCAACTTCCCCTTCAGTTAACACTTTATTTAGAATTGGGGTTTACAGTTCATATTTTGTTTTCCATTTTAATAAAATTCAGTCTAGACAGGACCACTTTTACCAGAGTACTTCTCATCCATTTAAACCGCTTGCAATTGCTTTGAAGTTTGGCAAAGAAATGATGTGGTTTATGCAAACAATATAAAATGTTACTAGAAGCCAACACTTACCATACTTGCTTGAGTATGACTCACTGTAGCATTTATATTGTGAATTCTTTTACTGAAATACAATTCTCCTGTGACTTCAAAATAGCCAATGACATTCATTAAAAACAAATATATGAAAAGGGCAAAATATGGTAATACATATCATACGGAAAAATAAATATGTGCATGTCTGCTGCAGTAATCTAAACAGAGAAAGGACTTAAGGGAATATACATGGTTGGAAAATAGTCTTATTTATTTTCATTTAAGCATTTATAATTCATCACGTTAAAATTAATTTGTCAAGTTTGGTTCCAAGCCAATAATTAACTGATGGCATATTAGGGAATGCACATATATCGAATAGCGTCAAAAACTATTTAAAGCCTTAAATATTCTCTTTGTGAGACTGAGAGCTTTGTTAAGGGTCACCCGCCTGGTATTTATATATGGCATCGCCCAGCAGGCTGCACATCTAGGACACAAACTTCAAGGACTTCAATTGGAGATCATGACAAACACTTAGTCTTTTTAAAAAACAAAAAACAAAAACAACTATGTAGAAGGTTTGTAAATGTTCTCATACAACACAGGTTTGGCTTCCTGTAAAGTTAACTCAGATTTTCCTCTTTCTAAGGTCGATACGTTGAACACCAATAAGGCCTCAATTTAATATTTTTTTTTTTTATTAGCTATCCAAAAGATTTCATATTTTTGGATAACATTTTTTAAAATATATATTTTTTAAGTAATAAAATATTAAAACATTTGAATATTAAAAAAAAATATATTAAATCATTTTAAATTTTTATCCAAAAATATGAATATGAATATTATGCAAAGTTGCATAATAACATCGAGACCTCGGGATGTGCTCAGAAACAAGCACGAAGCTAAAGGAATATTATCTTTTTATGTACCACTAGAGGATTTAATTAAACTGATACAATTAGCAGCAGTTGTGCTAAAATGAAAACAAAACTAAAATTAAATAAATAAAAATCACACATTCTAATACCGTCCTCTAGTCCTTTAGCCAGAAAACATGACTACATAATGACAAAATATGTCCCTCACCTCTGTGGGACCCAGTTCCCCAATGGAAATAAATAGCCTGTTTACTAGATTTTCTAGGACACAAACTATTACTATTGAGACACAAATTCCATAACTATTCAGTGGGACTGTGGCTCTGTGACTGCCCGCTCCCTTCAACCTTAACATGTTTATTCCAGACTCGTTATAGTGTGCCCTGGGTTGGTGAGCCACGTAATTACAAATTGTTTATTATTCAAGAAGTTACACCACTGAATAAAGTTATTCAAATCATAACATGTATTAACTTGTTTTACGTGATGCTCCAATTTCTGTAAAAAAACATTCAGAAAATGCATCGCAATCCAGCTCAGCCCTGGCACAGCCAAGGCACACGATGCACTAGAGGAAAATAAACAAACACATTGTATCATGTCTCCTCCTCTCTCTGTGCTGACTGACAGGTGCAGAGGTCAGAACGTATAACCATGTCTATTTTTATTACTTAATGCTGCGCTATACAACGATTGACACGGAAAAAAGATGGAGGCGCCCAGTACCAGGATAGAGGTAAACACTGCCAGCTCCAACAAATATAGGCCTTGATTTAATATTTTTTAATCAGTGTTTCAAATTATCCAGTATTTCGAAAATGTTTTAATATTTTAATATTTTTTTTGATATATTAATATGTTTTTGTTTTTATATATGGTATAGTTTGTGGTATTTTAATATTTAGCAGAAATAATTTGAAACGTGTATCCAACAATATTGAATCTGGCTATATCTGAAGAATTTTTTATTCATCACAGAATAATTTATATCTTAAATTCTTGTTGTGTTTGATGTTTGGTGATTGCTTCCTCTGTAACTATCTGCATAACCGACTCTAGTGCCATCTGGGTCTAGTATTACAGTAATATTAACCATTGATTGCAGCTATGAGGCTATGTTCCCCTTAAGAGTCGTTTTAATCTTCTCAAACTGGACAATGTGTGCTCACCCTGTCATTTTCATCAGCTTCCTAAAGATTATTTCTTTCCATATAATTTCTTCTTGCTTTTAAAGAGAAAGTCTGTGGAATGTTGTCTGATCAAAGTATCTGCTCTCTCTCTGCAGGTCAGGAAATAGCCTACACCCTTGAATAATTTCCTTTAATAACATACATTTAGCATTTTTCATCATTGTGTGAGTTTTCCATTTTACAATTTACCTGTACTGGATAACTTATAATTTAGCCTTCTTTAGATGTGACTATAGTTATCATTAATCACTTTAACCGTTAAATTGAAACAAGAATTGTCTCCAAATTCTGTCCTTTGGAATTTTAAAAATGCTTGTTGGTCTGTAGTAAATGAGTGTATCGAGATTCTAGACACTTTTCTTTTTTTTAAAAAAAATGTATAAATATCTTAAAGATACATATATTTCTACCTCTTTAAATGAATATACTCAGCTTGTGGTAAAAACCAATTAATCTAACCTTTATCCTTTAACCAGTTTCATTAAGCTAAAGATGTTTTGGTGACTAGTTTTCCTTTAAGTCAATATACATGGTTGGGGCATAACATTACCATTGGGATGAAATCCATGGTCTTTTTGCTACCTTGCAATGCCCCTGATTCCAGTGCTGAGATCAATTTTATGCCCTATCCCCATATATTGACTTAAAGGGACCATATAGTCACCAAAACATTTTTAGCTTAACGAAGCTGTTTTGTTGAACAAATCCTGCCTATGCAGCCTCATTGCTCAATTATCTGCCATTAGGAGCTAAATGACTTCTGTTTCTATCCATGTAGCCATAGCCACACCTCCGCTGGTTGTTACTCACACAGCCCGTTTAAAAAAAAAAATACGCAGAGGAGGCTTCTGCAAAGTCTAAAAAGATATTCAAAGTGCAGGAGATAATACATTTTAAAGTAAACAGATTGTGCAATAAAGAAAGTGTAAACACTAGATCTCTCTTTACATGAAGCCTTTAGGAAGATTGCGTAAGTCACATGTTAAGAGGAGTGGCGAGGGCTGCATAAACAAAGCAATTAAACTGCTAAATGGCAGAGAACTGAGCTGTGAGACTGCTGATCTATACAACAAAACTGCTTTATTAAGCAAAAGTTGCTTTTGTGACTACACTGCCCATTTAAGCTCCTCCTGAAACCATAGTCTGTAAATCTCATTGTGACAAACTCTTTGATTGAATTCAGAGTATTACATGAACCTCGAGACATGCTATATTAAACCTTCACCTCACTACATTAAAACCATACATCCAAACCAATAACCCACTTAGGGCTTGCAATGACATGCAGCTAAAATTAGACTCATGGCTTTTCAGAAGTCTTGGTCTCCCTTAGCCCCCAGCAACACATCTGACTGGGACAAAGGCTGCTGTGAAGTTATTTATTTATTACTGGTATTTATAAACAGCCAACATATTCCGCAGAGCTGTGCAATTAGGGGAGAACATACAATGTACACGGACAAATAGAAAAGATAAAGAAAGCCCGCCCGTAAGATAAGATATTGCCATTGAATCTCTTTTATACCAAGTGCTTAGCTAGGTAGTCCATGAGCTTACAATCTAAAGGATATACAGTGAGGGAAAAAAGTATTTGATCCCCTGCTAATTTTGAACGTTTGTCCACGGACAAAGAAATGATCAGTCTATAATTTTAATGGTAGGTGTATTTTAATAGTGAGAGACAGAATAACAAACAAAAAAAATTCAGAAAAACGCATGTAAAAAAATTTATAAATTCATTTGCATTTCTTTGTCAGTGGACAAAACATTCAAAATTAGCCGGGGATCAGATAATTTTTTCACTCACTGTAATGGGCATTTGAGACAACAGGTGGCAAGGGGAATTTGGAATATATGGCTAAAGGACCTTAACGGAGAGTTGTAGCTACTGGTTGCAAAAGGAATGAGGAGGTAATTGAAAGAATATCAAACAGCTGGAGAAGCATGCTATTATTTAGGAGGAACCTGGGTGGGCAATTCTTAGAGAAAATGTAGAGATTGAGTATTGCTGCTTCTGGGTGTGTGAAGTGAGGCCCACGGAACAGGGAAGGAGATAAGACAGTTATCTGAAAGGAATTTATTTTCAATTAAAAAGTTTACCATACACATTCTATCACCCAAAATATTAATAAATATGTGTAATTGAAATATTGGTGGAATACATTAAATGACAATAACAAGAAAAACTGCATGCAGAGAAATTACAGTGGCAAACTGCAGGTATAAATGGTAACAACGTGATAGTAACAAATGATAATATGATAAAGTTAGAATAAATGAGGTGGAGTATCTTAAAAGCTTCAGACACAACATGAAAGTTGCAGAGAGACGAGAAATGGAGAGATTCAGTATTTGTTGGTTCTGGGTGTGACTTGTGTCCAATCGGGTGTTTGATTGAGAAGCGCTGGGATGCCAACCGATACTTCTCTATGAGAAGCATTCACTTCTGCTTGGAACCGTAGTGAGTGAGGGAGTGCTGCTAAAGGGGATTTATAACAATGCTAACTTCTCTTGAAATCTGAACTTTTATAAAATAAGCTTGCAGGTAAGAATTTAGGCAAACTGAAATGCTTAAATTGTTAATACAATGAATATATCTATGTTTATAAAGTGCATACGCAGAAGAAACCCTTCTTCAATGCACAAAGAATTTGTAAAAAACATTTAATAAAAATAATACAGAGTAAAGACTAACAGTGGGAGAGGTAATGAGTTAGGATAAAGTTAGAAAAAGAGAGAGATGAAAGCCAGTGGCCAAAGACAACCATCCCCAGGGGGATCCTGAAAGGGGGTAATCCTTATATACGTTTAAGGAAAAATACAAAAATAGGAAGACCTAGGGAGAGAAAAGGAAACTCCTCATCCCTACACTAAGTCAACCAAAAGAGGAAACCCCCATCCTTGATGTAATGCTAAAAATAAAACTTAACCTTTATTAATAATAAATAAAATAATGCAAACACAAAAAATAATAAAAAGAAATAATGAAAATAAGGAGTGCCACCACAATCACTGTGGATGTGGACAATGAAAATAAATCATATGTTGTCCTCCAAAACCACCTACAGATAGGGATCAAACAAGGAGGCTAGTAACTAGATAGGGTAGGATATATAGAGGAGAGAAAAAGGAAAAATAAATAGAGGAAATCCTAATATGCACAGTGGCAGACAGTAACAAAATATCTAGTGCAAGTAGGAACTAAATTGCACTTGTAGCAGTAGCCTCTAATGCACCTTCGTCAGAGGTAAAGTGTAAAATGTAAATGAGATTGGAACGGGTGTTAATGTTGATTCTTCTTAATTTCTTCTTATCTTCAGTTGATTGATATATATATACGTCTTTTGTATATATAGTCTTGGGCCAAATGCTCGCCACAATAATATATGTCTATATTATTGAAAAGTAGTAATACGCAATCTGACTTACGGTTTCTTCAGGTTTATTCTTTGTTACGGATACATAATAAAACATAATAAATGATGTTACAGGATAATGGACATTCAACAGCAGATGGTAATTGCTGGACTTCTGATGGGAGAGTTACATCGTTGTACAGAGCCAAGCCAAGACAGACTGAGAGCGACCTTGTGTCCCTCTGTTACTATATAGAAGTGCTAATACTAACGTCAGCGTTTAACTCTAGCCATATGAGGAAAAGACCCCCGAATCCACATTCCAGAGCTCTCGGACAAAGAAAGCCTTGTGACTTATTGATACCATCTGTTACTTATGTCAATCCACACATCCATATATATAATCAATAGAAACATAGAATATGCAATATTCTACATAAAGCAACAGTCTATCCCCTGCCAGGCTCTTTATAGGTGTACCGAGTCGGCAAAAATATGTGGGCGTGTCAAACCTGTTCGCGCCGAAATGGCGTTCAAACAGGTACCGTCCCCTTGTGTGAGTCAAAGAATGATTGACAGAGCATGCAAATGTGCCCCTAGTGTGCCATCACCTAAACGTTCAACGGGTGATTCACAGGGTTTAAGGAAACAGATGTTTAAAGTCAGTAAACTGTTCATTGGTTATGCGATAAATCAAATTAAATAAATAAGATAAAATAAAATGAACTATTTACAAGAACTATGTACTTGTTAGTTAAGAGGACAAAACATGAGAAAGACATGTTTTTGCTAGCACATAAAGGGTTAGTGTGACTATCTGTTTGAAATCCATTGGTTCCTGATCACTCATAGTTAGGGTAGTATATAGATATTATTATTAAACAATAGTGTTTTGATCAGGTGACAACGCTTGAGTTTCACATATAATTGAGGGGAAGAGAGACATTAAAATCCATATTTAATCAACAAATAACGAAAGTATTTACAAAAATTTATATATATACAAATCAAGTAATATTGCATTACTAATGATGTTAAATATTATTCACTGTGTAACTCATTTTTCAATGAAGGGAGTGAACGTAAACCCTTCATTTAATCCATTGGGGGCCAATGTATTGAATTTATAGATCCAAAAGCATTCTCTTTTGAGGAGGGTACGGTCCAGGTCACCTCCTCTGCGACCCAATTGCACCTTTTCAACACCTGCAAATTTGATCCCTCGCGTGTCACCATGATGATCATTTCTAATGTGTCTAGAAACCGGGGTATCTCTGAAATTTCTGACTGAGTGTATGTGTTCCATAACACGCCTCTTAAAGGAGCGGATGGTTTTCCCCACATATGTAAGGCCACATACACATGTCAGCAAATATATAATCCCCTTCGTGTTACAATTAAAAAATTGTTTAACCTGACACACTGATTTATCAATCAAGTCTAAAAGGACTTTTGAATCTTTCATCATGTACTGACAGGCCACGCACCTGCCACATTGGTAGGTGCCCTGCACGGAAAGCCAATTTGTACTAGCACTTTTGGTGGACAAATGACTGGGAACCAAAACTTCTTTTAAATTTCTACCTCTTCGTGCAGTGAGGGAAACAAATGGAGTCACAACTCCCTTAAGTTGGGGATCTTGGGAGATCAGAGGCCAGAACCTGCCTAGTATCCGTTTGGTCTGGTCCCATCCAGAATCAAACATGGCTACACAGCGAATAGGTTCTTATTTTGTTGGTGCCTCTTTGTCTTTTAGAAGGTCTCCTCTATCACTCAATAATGCCCTCTGGTATGCATTTTTGAGGCAGCGATTAGGGTATCCCCTCTCCTTAAACCTAGCTCTGAGGAGTTTTGCTTGGTCGATGAATTCATCCATAGTTGAGCAATTCCTCCTCAGACGTAGGTATTGGCCAACCGGGATCCCTTTTTTCAGGGTGATCGGGTGGTAACTCTCCCACTTCAGCATGGTATTTGTCGAGGTGGGCTTCCTAAAAAGAGTAGTCTCAATCCCTGAATCTTTAGAGATATTGAAGGTACAATCTAGGAAATTAAGTGTAGAACCACCAATCTCCATCGTGAGTCTTAGGTTCAGATCATTGGCGTTCAATTTCTCTACAAAGGACATGAAGGAGTCCCCCGTGCCCGTCCAGACAACGAGGGCATCATCGATATATCTCTTCCACAGAAAGATATATTTTGTGAACTCAGCGTTGATGTCTGCAAACACCACATTCTCTTCCCACCACCCCAGGTGCACCTGGTGGTAGAACTGGCCATCAAAGAGGAAGAAATTGTGGGTTAACACAAATCTCAGCAATTCAATTACGAATCGCGTATGACATTCATGTCTCAGACCACGTGTTTCAAGATAACATTTGGTGTGTGCCAGACCCAGAGTATGGGGAATTGGCGAGTACAAAGCCTCTACATCGAGGCTACACAGAAGTGCACCTCTTGGTATATTGAGAGAGGCTAGGCACTTTAATGCGTCCTTTGTATCTCTCAAATATGAGGGTAGCTTTTCAACGAATGGTCTAAGTACTTTGTCTATATATAGACTGGGCCTACTTGTCAAATTATTTGACCCTGACACAATCGGTCTGGCTGTTAATTGAGTAGACTTTTTGTGCACCTTGGGTAGGCAATAGAACGTAGGAACAACCGGATTTTTGATATAAATATATGCATGTTCATTCCTACCCAAGATGCCTTCATCAAACGCTGAGTCCAAGATACCCTTAAGGTCTGACAGAAATTTAATGGAGGGATCAGAGCTCAATGTACGATAAGTTGTATCGTCCTTGAGTATGTTGTTTGCAAGCTGGATATAGTGTGCTCTATTCAAAACAACAATGTTCCCCCCTTTGTCTGCCGGTTTGATGATGATGTCCTCGTTGTCCTGCAGGCCACGGAGGGCACGCCACTCAGCCCCCGAGAGGTTACTGTGAGGTCGGGGCTCTAAGGAGTCAACTTTGAGCTTTTGTATCATTTTACATACTGATTCAACGAACATATCTATGTTTTTGAAATCCCTGATGTTGGGTGTAAATTTACTTCTAGGACACAAATCTGTGTAGGGTTGTGGGGAAGTATCATCATTATCTTCCAGAAGAGATACTAGGTCGTTAAGACATTGGTATTCTCTGACACTGAAGCCCAGGTCTCTGGCTCTTTTTTAATTGATAGTGAGGAAAAATTTATGTAGAGCCAGGCGTCTACCAAATAAATGGATATCTTTTATCCAATCAAATTTATTAAAAGGGGGTACCGGACCAAACGATAAACCCTTCATCAAAACCTGATATTGTAGTTCAGTAAGTGTAGTGTCAGAGAAATTAAGGACCTTGGTATTAGTGCCTAGTATCGTTTCCGTGCCCTCCCCCTGTATCTTGTCTGTCTGTACTGTAGGGATAATTCCCCCTCCCGGGGGTTCTGCCCTAAAAAAGTAACCCCTTTTTTCAGGATACCTTTTGAATGTTCGTTGGTATGAGGCACAGAGGATGTAGTATTATCCTCATTCTCTGTGTCTGAAGTCTCATATTCGGACGTGATATTTTGGTCCGATTCAACACGTGTAATTTTTCTACATTTCCTATAGACCTGCTCATTTTTGTTTTAAATATGTTTGTCGTCATCAATATAAACACGGGTGTTGAACATGGTATTATTAATGCATATAGTTGCCTACGCAGAGGCGTGCATATTGAAAGTGTACATAACGTGAGGCCGACCTATTCCAGTTAGCTCAGAGTAACACATAGTTGCCTGCGCAGAGGCGTAGAAGTCAAAATAAACACGCAATGACAAATATTAGGTATTCATAGGCCTTGCCAAGCTAGACATGCAGAAGACGTTGAGCTTGCTTGGTACTGCGTTGTTAGGGCGTTGTTGTCAGTTATGTAGTGGCAATTAGGGGTGGCAGTTAGTAACGTGTATTCAGCTATCAACTCATTGAATGGTGCTAGTGTGGCTCGTTAATGGGTGTTTTCATTAAGGTGCGTCTCGCACATTTTGCCGCTAGGTATGCGACATGGACTGATGTGTTATAGGCTCTCCCCTGCGGGGGTGTGGTCTTAGGTGCTCTGGGTATGGGATCCAGTCGTTGAGTCAGCGGTTTTAAGCAGTGTAGCACTAATGTCATGTAGCCTTGCGTGTGATGTGTCACGGCCCTTGTCCGTGAACTTTAGCTCTTAAGGGTACCATAGATTTACATTCCACACTTTATATTTAACTGACAACTTCCTTATTTGGGGAGTGCACTGTGGATGACATATTTTAACAATACACTGTTTTCTTCTGAGATGCCTGTGTTTGCGTATTTATCCCTGTTGCCATAAACTGTAGTGAAGGCCCATCTTGCGAAAATGAGTTAGTGTTTGCGCGCTCTGGCCTTTTGCCTGCAGCCCTGAGTTCTAGTGTGTCATGTGGCTATCAGCTCGTGTATATTGGGGTTGTATTTGTTTTGTACGTTTCGTGTCCTTCCCCTCTGCTAGTAATGGTGAAACCTTCTGCGGTAAGTCTGTGTCTCCTCTATTGCGTGTGTCCATGGTTGTGTCTATGTTGTGTTGCTTTATTCTGGAGCTCTGTGTGTCTGCCTCTAGTGTTGCGTCTTTGTGGTTCCGGTTTGTGTGTCTGAGTCGCTGTCTGTGTGTCGTGGTGCCGTCGCGTTGAGGTGGGTTCGCCTGTGTGCGTGGTTGTGGTGCTGTCCTGTGGATTTTGGGGTGGATCAAAAAGGTCTGTGTTTGGGCTGTGGATGTGTGTGGCACTCAGATCGTGTGGTTTCGCAACTCCCGTCTGGTGCTATCTGACCACAGTGGCCGTTTGCTCTATGTCTTGGCCGTCCGTGTGTTTGTAGTGGGTCTTGGTTCAGGCTGCGTAGTTTGAAGTCTTGGCACGCTGCCACTCGTATGTGTTGTGTGCTCACTTGTGTATGTCCCTGACTGGCCTGTTCATTGTCTCGCCTCCAGTTGTCCTTTGGATATGCGTCTATATGTGGTGGCAAGTCGTGTTTCGTCTATGTGTATGTGGGTGTTGTGGGTTGGTGATGGTGGGTGATTCCAACCCCTGTCGCTGTCTCGGTTCGCCGGTCCCCAACTTTTCATGGTAGTGCCGTATTTATTTTGGCTTAATACTCTCCTCCTTCACCTACTTTGTCGCCATGCGGTTCTGAAAAGCGTCAGAGGTGGTTAGTCTAATCCAGTGAAACCAGCGTTTGGTGTAGCGATCTCCAAGGTTCGGGGTGGTTGCCTTCACGTCTTCGAATTTCCTGGTTGCTTCCACCTCTTCCACCCATCTTGCGATGGAGGGTGTGGTGGCCTGCTTCCAGCATATTGGGACAGTTGATTTGGCTGCGTTTAAGAGCCGTGGGATGACAGATTTACTGTATGTCGGTATAGACATATCCGTGTGATGTAGGAGGAACGTTGCTGGGGAACTCGGAAGCATTTCGTCCGTTACTTCATGTATTACCTCTCTAATCGTGTTCCAGAATGGTCGGAGTCGTGAGCACGTCCACCAGGTGTGTATGAATGTTCCTCTCTCTTTTCCATATCTCCAACAGGAGTCTGGGGAGTCCGGATTCCTTGCGTGGATCGCCATCGGTGTCATGTACCATCTGGTGTATATTTTGTACGAGTTTTCTTGCAGCCTTGCCGAGCTAGGTGTTTTTTGTATCAGGGTGATGTTTTTGTCCCAGTCCGCTTCTGTCATGGGTTCTTCCAGGTTTTCCTCCCAGTTTCTCATACATGGGGGTGCCAGTATATACCTTCCTGTAACCAGCATTGCATATATCTGTGAAATGGCACGTGGGGTTTCGGTTTCTTGCGTACAGAGTAGTTCGAATTGTGTGGGTTCTCTCAGTAATTATGGTTTTTGCAGGATGGACTGAGCATATCCTGCTATTTGTGCTCTCGCCAGTGTGTGTGCAAAGGTAAGCGTTCTATCTGGAAAAAGGTCTGTAACGCCGCGGACTTCAAATGGGCATTGGAGGACATCCAGCATGCGGGGAGTTGTTGTGCGTCCCCTCGGGCCTGGCGTGGGGCCTTGGTCTCCTGCTGGGAAGTCTGGGTTGCCTCTCAATGGCAGTAGCGGGCCTGGATCCGTCATGAGGTATTGATTCGTGCCTTGCCTCTGCCAGATCTTCATGGTCGCCGTCACGAATGGGTTGGTAATGTGTTTATGCTTGTACGCGGCCCTGGGTATCCACGGTAGCGTGCGAAGGTCACAGTCAGTGATGTCGGATTCTAGCTGGGTCCATGGTTTCGTTCCGCTGGCGACCGACCAGCTGACAATTCTGGTGAGGTGCGCTGCCTGGTAGTACTTTTCGAAATCAGGGAGCGCCAGGCCTCCTCGGAGTTTAGGCAGGGTTAGTTGAGCGTGTGCTATGCGTGGGGGTCATCTTTACGGCATTTACTCTTCCTAGCCACGACGCGTAGAGGGAGCTCCATTTATTTAGTTCCTCTGTTGCTTTTTTTTAGTATAGGGAGGTAGTTGTAGATGTAAAGGTCTGCCGGGGTGGGTGTGAGCCACATCCCTAGGTACCGCATACGTAGGTCGCACCAGCGGTATGGGTGTTGTCTTTGAAGTGTCCGTTTGTGGGCTTGATCTATGGTGAGGTTGAGGATCTCCAACTTAGTGTAATTTATCTGAAGGTTGGAGATCAGCCCATATTCTTCAAATTCTGCCTGTATCGCCGGTAAGGTGGTCTCTGGATGTGTGACCACAAACAGCAGGTCGTCCGCATATGCTAGCGTTTTGTGTTGTGTCTGTCCAACTGTGAGGCCCTGTATGTTTACGTTCTGTCTGATCCTCCGCAGAAACGGCTCCAGCGTCAACGCAAAGATTAGGGGAGAGAGTGGGCACTCCTGTCTGGTTCCATTATATATCTGGAACGGGTTCGTCAGTGCTCCGTTTATCCGGATCCGTGCCGTTGGGTTGGTATAGAGGGCCCGCTCATTTTTGTAGTCTTGGTGGTCCCTTAAGAATTTCCTATGTTTTCGTCAGTTCAGTCCACATTGAAGACCCACGTTTTCAACTTCTTACAAAATGAGTGAAGGCCCTCGGCTGTGTCGATGTTTAGGGGAGAGCGTTCCCTGTATGCTACAGGGGTCAGTTGTATTCCCCCCTTCTTATAGATGCCCCTATTCTCCCGTTCTAGTCTTTTATCAAGTCCTTGTTTCACTGCCTGCTCCCCATTGGATAAAAAGTTGTAATAAGTAAATATCCTGTGTGCTGTTCAATAAGCAGTACTTGTTCTCGCATTGCATTATGCATGGGGCTACAAGACTTGTTGCGATTGTTCCTGGAATTCCCTGGTGGCAGACAGAGAAAGGATACGGTTAGTCAGTCACCCCGTTTCTTTTACAAGGTTTATCTAGATACTACTAATAGTATCGGTAGCAAGTTATTAATGCTCGGTTGTTGGTCTAGCTGAGCCATAAGATGGTCTGGACACCAGAAGCTCTGATGAAAGAAGTAGGTTTCATGTTTTACTTAACAGTAATTTTGCAACATAGTCACACAGCTACTGGTAATAAAAAAATTATTCCAGTCGAGAGTGTTGCTTCATAATGTCGTTAATCCAGATGTTCTAAACACCTCAATTCTTCCCCTATTGCATTTGACTATGGTAGGGCAAAGATCCAAACATTGGGTTTATCTTTAAGTTATGATATTCTACACACTCACAGCATACATTATAGCTCTTCAATTACAGCTCTGCTGGGTAGGACAAGAGAAGGGTCAAACCAATTAGACAAAAGAAGATCCTGCACTCTCTACCATCAATGGCAAGAGTTGGAGAGCTCCCAGCCCTTATAATCACAAGAGACTTCATACATACCAACATGCTTGTGATATTATCTAAACCCTCACTTCTCTTTACCAAAGAAACTAAATCAAGCTCTCCAGGTGTTTTATAATATTGAGTCTGAAAAAGATCCGTAAGAATGTGGAATATTTTCGCATCCACCGATGAGTGGGTCTGTGACGGCTGCCCTTGGTGACCTCGCTAAAGCTATTGTTTGCTGTTCTGCCATGTATCTGAAAGTGATAAATGAGGAACATATTATAAAACACACTGTTTTGTTTTTTAGTTTTTTATTAACTCGTTGCAGAGTCTACTTTTTTTTTTTTGCACATTTGAAAATTGACTCCATGATCCAGCGTTATTTCCCCTTGGTATATTACTGTGCTGCAGATGTTCAAAGTAACTCAGAGTCGAAAAAAATAGCTTTTTTTGTAAAATATTACACATTCGTCTGACCTTTCCACAGTCGGTGTTGCCATAAGGCACTTACGAGCACAACACTTTGACAGAAAAAATAAATAAAAAACAAGTGGTGAGGATTTGAAAGCTATGCCCGTTTATGCCTAGTACCACCCAATTTTCAACATTTACTGTCACATGTCGCATAAACCATTCTTTATTTAGGTTAGAAGTGAATACGATTGCAGTACTCTATAGGGAACTAATAACTTAAAGGAACACTATAGTCACCTAAATTACTTTAGCTAAATAAAGCAGTTTTAGTGTATAGATCATTCCCCTGCAATTTCACTGCTCAATTCACTGCCATTTAGGAGTTAAATCACTTTGTTTCTGTTTATGCAGCCCTAGTCACACCACCCCTGGCTATGATTGACAGAGCCTGCATGAAAAAAAAAAAAACTGGTTTCACTTTCAAACAGATGTAATTTACCTTAAATAATTGTATCTCAATCTCTAAATTGAACTTTAATCACATACAGGAGGCTCTTGCAGGGTCTAGCAAGCTATTAACATAGCAGGGGACACAGGCCTGGGCACACCCTGTGAGTCCTGCAGGAACGCGTGGGAACGATGTTCCTGCATCTTTATTTGAGCAGGAACGCCGTTCCCACTGTTCCTGCAGGCACTCTGTCGCCCGCAAATGCCCTCCTCCTCCCCCGTGTTCCCCCTGTCATTGGGGGGGGCGGGTGCCAAGAGGTGATACCCCCCCCACCGTCGGGTGCCTGTCTCCATCTCAGACGTGGCGAGGGAGCTGTGTGCTCTCTGCTCCCTCTCGCCATGCGGGCTGTCTACAGTAGCTGGGAGCCGGAATATGACATCATATTCTGGCTTCCAGCATCAGCAAACGGCGCGCAGCAAGAGGGAGCAGAGATCACACAGCTCCCTCGCTGTGTCTGAGATGGAGACAGGCGTCCGACGCACTGGACCCCAGGGACAAGTCCACGCCAGCTCTACAGGTAGGGAGGCTGGGTGGACATTTTTTAATTTAAAAAAAATTATTTGTGAGTATGTGTGTCTGTGAATGTATGTGTCTGTGTGTGTCTGTAAATGTATGTGTGTGTGTCTGAGTATGTGTGTGTGTACGCGTGTATATTTATGTGTGTGTCTGTGTATGTGTGTAAGTGTGCACGTATATATACACAAGTGTTTATAATTTTTTTTGAGGGGGGTGGGAATCTTGGGAGAGTTCCCACCCTTTATTCCCCAGGACTTGACTCCTGCCGGCAGGGGAGATCTCCAGATCATGCAGAGCCGGCGCTATCTGAGTACCTAAGATACCAAAAGATCTACCTCACCGGCCCACAGCAGCATGGAGGGAGGCAGGAGAGGACCCGGGGAGCTCTAGACAGAAGCTCCGCCAGGTTCCTCTCACGAGATCTGAGCGTTGCCATCTCGCAAGAGTGAACTCTAGCCGCACAGGCTAGAGTTCACTCTCCACTGGACCACCAGTGACGGCACATGGCAGCAAGGTTCCACCCTCCCTACATAAGGTAAGAAGGGAGGGGGGATATTTACTAATCTGCCCCCACCTTCACAATCCATCCAAACATACAGCACCCACACACGCACAGCACCCTAACTCAAACAGCGCGCGCACACACAGCACCCTCGCACTCAAACAGCACCCTCATAGCACCCTCACACACACAGCACACATACAGCACCCTCACAAACACAGCACACTAACAGCACCCTCACAAACCCACACAGCCCCCTAACAAATACACGACACAAAGAGCACCCTCACACAGCACACTAACAGGACCCTCACACACAGCACACAAACACAGCACACACAAACAGCAGTGTGTGTGTATATATATATATATATATATATATATATATATATATATATATAGCATGCGTTAGTGCTTTAGGGTGCACACCCTAATCAGGGCCGTCTTTAATTTTGATTGGACCCTGGGTAAGCATTTACTTGGGCCCCCTGACTACATATAGATACACACAAATACACTACCTGACACACATGCTGATACACACTGACCGCATATAGATACACACAAGAACATACAAATACACACAGACTACATATAGACACACTGACACACATACAGACACACAGATACACAACCTGACACACATGCAGATATACAGATACAAACACTGACACATACAGATACACACACAAACGGACACCATACAGATACAGAGACACATTCTGACAGAAGTACTGACACAGAGACACACACAGACAGCCATACTGAAACACACAGACAAACAGAACCACACGGACACTGACAGACTCACACATAGACATACCGACACACTGACAGACATACAGACATTCTGGCACACATACACACAGACAGACATACTGAAACACACAGACACTGACAGACGTACACACATACAGACATTTTGACACTCACAGACAGCCATACTGAAACACACATACATACTGAACCACACAGACACAGACAGACATACTGGCACACATACACTGACAGACATACTGGCACATATACACACAGACATACTGAAACACACATACACACAGAACCACAAGGACACTGACAGACTCACACATAGACATACTGACACACTGACAGACATACTGAAACACACAGACATACACACATACAGACATTTTGACACTCACAGACAGCCATACTGAAACACACATACATACTGAACCACACAGACACTGACAGACTCACACATAGACATACTGACACACTGACAGACATACTGGCACAAATACACTGACAGACATACTGGTACATATACCCAGACAGACATACTAAAACACACATACACACAGACACTGACAGACATATTGACAAACACAGACATACAGAACCACACGGACACTGACAGACATACTAAAACACACAGACATACAGATACACTGACAGACATACTGGCACACTAACAGACATACACACATACATACTCACACAAACACACAGACACTCATGCAAAATTTGATAACCACCCTCCAGTTTCTTACCTTTTACTGGAGGGTGGCTTCCCTGGGGACCAGTTGGCTGGCTTAGGTGGCCGAGAGTTAAGCTCTCCCCCCTCCGGAACAGCTGGTCCGCCTTCCTCCCTGCGCGGCTCCTGTTTCTGTGGGAGGAAGTGACGCACGGCTGTCATTTCCTCCCAGTGCTGCCGAAAAGCAAGGGCCCGGTCGCGCTGTTAAAGCGCCACAGTGCCCGACCGGGCCCCTGCTGACATAGGCCCACCAGGTGGCCCTAAGTGCATGGGCCACCCGATGGGCTCCCATAGTTTGCAGGCAGAGGGCAAACGGAGCAGCTGTCTTGGGCCCCCCAAGCAGGGACAGGGCCCGGGGCAGCTGCCCCGTTTGCCCCGTGTTAAAGACGGCCCTGACCCTAATACAATAGGCTGCGCACGCCAATGGCAGGGGATAAGAAAATCTTAATTAAACAGAACTTGCAATAAAGAAAGCCTAAATAGGGCTCTCTTTACAGGAAGTGTTTATGGAAGGCTGTGCAAGTCACATGCAGGGAGGTGTGACTAGGGTTCATAAACAGAGGGATTTAACTCCTAAATGGCAGAGGATTGAGCAGTGAGGCTGCAGGGGCATAATCTATACACCAAAACTGCTTCATTAAGCTAAAGTTGTACTATGGTGTCCCTTTAATTCTGTTTAAAAAGACGTTGCTGTCCCAGAGTGCACCACTCAGTGTTATAATGAGATTTAGAACACAGAGAACCCGTGTGAGGGGCATTATTACCCAAAACTACCTCCCGGGGCAGTTTATTGTAGATTCTAGGACAATCTCTGGCCATCATTTGGTGAATTTGAGGTATTACAAAGTTTTTGTTTTAGGCAGAAATACTAAAATCAAATATGGTGTGAGTTACGCAAAGACGTTCAGCAATCAGCTTTATGTGTTTAATAGAATAATTTAAAGGAGCACTATAATGCCAGGAAAACAAACTCGTTTTCCTGGCACTATAGGGTCTTTAGGTCCCCCCACCCTCAGGGTTCCACTCCCGCTGGGCTGAAGGGGTAAAAACCCCTTCAGCCACTTACCTTTCTCCAGTGCCCGGCTCCCTCTGCACAGGGGAACTCTCCTCCTACTGCCGAAGTCAGCTCCGAATGCACATGGGCGGCAAGAGCCGTGAACTCATTCAAACCGCCCATAGGAAAGCATTACTCAATGCTTTCCTATGGACGTCCAGCGTCTTCTCACTGTGATTTTCACAGTGAAATCTTGAAGTTTGAACAGGATTTGTTTGAGTGGGGGAGGGGAGAATTTATATAACGGAATATGTGAGTTTAACAATAACCAAATAGAATACACGCACTGTATCTGTACTTTTATATTATTGCTGTTATATTGTACACATTACTGACCTATTGTCATTGTCCCTTCCCCCTTTTATACTTTCTTTCCATTTTATATTTTTCTTTAATATTTTTCTTAAATGTTCATTACATTTATAAAAATATATATCAATAAAAAAACTATTTGAAAATAATTTATGTCGCCAACATCCTCCGCAGTGCTGTATGGGAAGGATATATTTAGAGGTGGGGAATGAGCAGACAGCGATAATCATAGCATGGAAAGCTGAAGGACCCTATTTGTACTGCAGGACTTGTAATCGTTGTTTGTTTGTTTTTTCACTTTTGAAGCATGGGTCCTTTTTAATAAATCATTTTAAAACTTGCTTTTTCTGCACTCACTATACACAGCACTGCACTCACTATACACAGCACTGCATGTATATAAACAGCACTCCACTTACTATACAGCAGTGCACTTACTACGCACTGCGCTTTATATATACAGAGCTCTGTATACACAGCACTGCACTCATATGCACTGCACTTATATACACAGCGCTGCACTTTTATATGCAGTGCTGTGTATAGTAAGTGCCTTGCTGTGTATATAAATGCAGTGCTGTGTATAGTAAGGGCAGCGCTGTGTACAGTAAGGGCAGCGCTGTGTACAGTAAGGGCAGTGTTGTGTACAGTAAGGGCAGCGCTGTGTACAGTAAGGGCAGCGCTGTGTACAGTAAGGGCAGTGTTGTGTATATAAATGCAGTGCTGTGTATAGTAAGTGCAGTATATACATGCAGTGCTGTGTATTGTAAATGCAGTGCTGTGTATATAGAGTGCAGTGCTGTGTATATAGAGTGAAGTGCTGTGTATATTAAGTGCAGTAAATACATGCAGTGATGTGCATAGTAAGTGCAGCGCTGTGTATGTAAATGCAGTGCTGTGTATAGTAAGTGAAGTGCTGTGTATATGAATGCAGTGCTGTGTACATAAGTGAGGTGCAAATAAATGTAGTGCTGTGTATAGTAAGTGAAGTGCTGTGTATATAAATGCAGTGCTGTGTATAGTAAGTGCGTTGTCTATATAGAGTGCAGTGCTATGTATAGTAAGTGCAGTGCTGTATATAGTAAGGGCAGTGCATATAAATGTAGTGCTGTGTATATAAATGCAGTGCTGTATACAGTAAGTGCAGTCCTCCTTTTTACCCGTTTTCTCCCAGTTTAATGTGAAAGTTCCCACATGGCAGTACAGGCCATCCCTGCGTTTTGCACTCAAATATGATGACGCTGATGCATGGTATCTGGAAAACAGAAACATTTTCTTAAAATGTAATATTCTTTATAGTTCTTTAGTTGCATCTAATTAATAATCCTGTTATATTGTACAGCACTGCAGAATCTGCTGGTGATCTATAACAAATAATAATAATAATAATAATAATAATAATAATAATAATAATAATATTTGTAACTTACATTGGGTTTGAATGCTACATTCCTCCTGATACAAATCTCAATGTGTCCTTCTTGGTAAAATATATTTTAAATAAATACATAGTTTAAATAAAACACAACTTCTTACTCTAAAATGTTTACAAATTGACAACATTTGGCGAATGGCCGTGACTTTTATTACGGATTTTCCAAATAATAATAATAATAATAATAATAATAATAATAATCATCATCCATAGGTTTAAACCAAAACCAAAGCCAGGAGCCTAAACCTAGGAACTTTAAATATATATTTCCGCCGTCCTGTGGTGCCCAGGACTTGTATCCATAATAAAGTCACGCCAGTGATACCTGGAAGAAAGGAGGGTGGGTGAGGCTTCAGCTTAATAGTCACACAGCAAACCTTCTATGCATCGGGCACCAGCTGAGGTGAAACATTATTTGACGCCCCCCCCCCCGCCCGCGGATCCCACTGATAAGTAGCTCGCGCTGCAATTAGCCAATCAGGAGCCTACCTGAGCGCGAGCTTCCTGCCGAGACCAGCCACACGCGCTGCGCCTGACACCTGGCTCGAGCTACCTCCACGCACTCACCTGATACGCACAAACCTCCGCTCCATCAAAAACCATGAAACTGCTCCCTATGAGTCCGCCAGCCTGCTCGTCCGCTCGCCCGTCCGACCGCTCGCCCCCCCGCCCGCTCGCTCGTCCGCTCGCCCACCATCTCGCCCCCAGCCCGCTCGCTCTCGCCCAGCTGCCCGCAGAGCGTTACTGTGTCTGCAATGTTTCAATTCTGTAACTTTGTAAAATCTCTAACATTATAATCAGAGACTGCCATCAGGAGTGCAGATAATGAGATCAGGATCTGGAAAATACAAAATAATAAAAAATAAAAAAAATTTAAAAAACCAAATAGAAGCCAACATAAAACATGAATTATTTTAACATAAGTATGGGAAATCACAATAATCAGTTATATAAAATAATAAATATAAATGGGGCTCGTCCGGGATTTGAACCCGGGACCTCTCGCACCCTAAGCGAGAATCATACCCCTAGACCAACGAGCCAGTTACAGAGTCAGACGGAAACTGAGCTTATAAAGGAGCTAAGTGACTGACATTACTGAGCGCTGCATTCTGGGAGATAGGACAGGATCACACGCTGCTCACACACACTGAGCGAGGATTCTACAGAGCAGAGTGTGAGCAGCCAGGCAGTGACGTCACGGGGGCGGAGCTCAGGAATCAGCAGAGCTGGGTGCAAGGTGATTGACAATGGGGGCGGGGCTACAGTAATCAGTGCAGAGTGCAGTCACGTGATCAGAGGATTCAGCTCCTTCACATAGAGTCACGTGACCTGGCAGGGCAGGTTATTATTATTGTTAGAATTGATTTATCATCCATGAAATAAAAGGTTACATGTCTGCCCTTACAGGGGATCATTAAACATACCTGGAGAGATACAGG